>OY728143.1:1250052561-1251302561 GCA_963277665.1 Viscum album
TTTTGTTTTAGTTATAAACTACCTTAAGTGTTTATGCTTATCTATGAAAGCTTTTGCTATAATGTTATCCTTACTGAGCATCTGAGCTCACCCCTTTCAATGTTTTATTTTTCCCAGGATTATGAAGAAGTAATTTATGAATGACCTGCATGGATAGTATGAGGGGATATGAAGACAAGGTGTTTTTTTTTTATGTTGTAATGTAAAAATTTATGGATGTATCTAGTTATTCCAGGGATACTAAACTAATCGGTCTTTCGAGACTTGACCTTTCTTGTGATCATGCCAATGTTATGTAATAATGCACCGACTCTAGGTAACTGGGGTCGGGGCGTTACAGTTGGTATCAGAGGAAGTTTAGTACAAACCTTGGAATTTAGATTTAGATAAACTCTGATTAGAGCAGGTAGACCTAAGATGAACTTTGAGGATTAGTATAAAAGAACTTCCTAGAATTTTGGTATTGTAGAGATTTTGTGAGTTTTCCGAGCAATACATCCCTGTCTGGATACGAGCAGGTAGAGGCAGCTCTGGCACAGATGTACCTAGGGGTAAAACCCGAAAACACCGCTTTGAGCTAGACTCGAACGGGAACTGGTGCACGACAACGGGCCTTGCTGCACTCTTGGTTACGACACTCCCGGTGGATATGCTTAGGATAATTTACATTTTATTTACAAACCGATTTAAGTAATATATATATAAGATGAGAGTAAATGACCTTGGTTAATCCTAATATGTTTCAAATTGAGAATATGGTGACATTTTAATCTCTAAATGATTTTACGACTACGGTTACTCACACAATGCTTTCTGGTTTTAGTCAATGGCTGGATTCCAAGGAATTCATAGTGACTTTGAGAATGATGTACAAGGTGGGAACGGTGGTGGAAATGAGCAACAAAATGGAATGTTGATAGGCGTAAAAGATATCATCTTTATGCCAAATCAGTTTTCCAAAAATATGATCAACAACATATATATTAACCAACTCCCAGACTCAACACGGAAAAGAAAGGTGATAAATGATAAGAGCTCCAGCAATGGAGACCATGGAGAAAAGAACCCTCAATTTTCATCATGCAGGAAATGTGGAAGGAGACACCGAGGAAAGTGTCTCAATGGGACAACGAAATGTTTTACGTGCGGGAAGGAAGGACATAAAGTGAAGAATTGCCGAAGAAAAATGAAGAGTACTATGGAAGAAGATAAAAATGGTCCCAAGAGTCCATTTACAGTCATTTGCCGTAAATGTAGGGGACCTGTCCATTACCCGAGTGAATGTCCTATTCTATAGGATATTTTCTTGGTCAAAGAAGAAGCTATGTGGAAATAAATGGTTGGAGAAAAATTTAAAAAGTATTAGCACTCCTTGTTGATGGGTTTACTTTGGAATAATTTTCTCTTGTATTTGTAACCCCGCAGTTTTCCATGTGAGAATGATATTTGAGGAAGAATTGTCTCTTCTCTTGTGGATATAGGTATAAATAACCATTTGGTTTTATATGATCATTGGGGTTTGAGAAAATTATAAGTTATTATAATTTGGGATGAAAATGCAAGGTATGATATAACATTTGTGGTTAAATTATGTTATTTTGAGGAATTTATCTCATTTTGGTAATATTATAAATTATAGTTTTTGAAAAAGGACAACACGTAGACCGTGTGACAACCCGTCGCGTCGGATAAAGCTGTGGGAATCGAACCCACAACCAAAGTGCGGTTGGGATTTATTGCCTACCACTGGACTACGTGAAGTCCCTGGTTAGTGTGACTATTTTTTTTAGTTAAATGATTTTATTGATCAATAATAAGTTTATTTGGGTTCTTATGTCTTATCAAATGAATACCCTTGGTATAGGAAAATGATTTGGTGATTAAGTGATAAATGTTATTTTGGAAGATGTTCGCTTTGTTGGGAACACTATATGCCCAAGGAAAATAGAATACAATGGGGTTTCATTTGTAGAGTAATGGTAGATTTTTATCTACGTTTTTATTGTGGATTTATAGTGATTTGGGTTATTTATAGAAATGATTAACCTATAACAGAGAATATGTGATGATGTTAATTACTTTTAAGTATGTGACTTTAAGAGTATTTGATGTCATTTGGAGATTCAATTTAACATGGGAGACTACATAATCAAATTCTTCTATGTTTTGGGTTTCAATATTATTTTGGATTATATTGAAGTATTTTAAGGACAATTGATTATTGAATGGTATTTATTTAAATTTGGGGTATTGTTGGTTTAATTTTAGAAATTAAGATTAGTGCATATTTATCTCAAGGAATATCCTTTTAGGGGATCATTATATCATTCACTAACCATTTTGGTTTTGACTAATCTTCAAAGACAATGTAAATATATAGTTTATCCTACATGGATCATGTGATTCTATAGAAGTTTATTCTAGCTCTTCCAGTGTGACCAAGTCTTCTTGAATACTCATCGTTTAAAAAAAATTGAGTTAGTGGTGGAAATTTATTAAAGAATGAAACTCTACTTAAAAAGTAAGTATATCTCTTAATGTTCTTAGTCAATATCATAAATGAATTCCTCGTCCTTATGTAATGTAACTTAAAACAAAAAAAAAATGTTGTCCGTTTACTTTCCTACTAGGAGACTAATGGTCGTTTGTCCCAACACAAGTTTGTGGTTTTCTTATTGTTAACTTTCTCCTGATCATGATTTCTATCCCTCTCCATCAGAACTTGGCACTTAGTTCATCATCCATATCCATGTTTTCCTACATGGAATCCAAGTATGGGTTATCTTGGATGACCCTTATACCTCTCTTTCTTTCTTTTAAAGTGATAGTTTTATTGACTCTTTTTCTGATGTGGGACTTTCCACTATATTCCCAAGCACAATTTTAAAAATTGCGAGGACGTAATTTATTGAAGGAGGGTAGAATGTAACACCCCAAGCTTCCTCGGTATGTTTCCTTTCAAATAATGCAATGGCGTGCATTGTACGCAACTTCGAGATTTTAACACACCATAACCAATCAAACTAGCCGTTATGAATAGTAATACCTACTTTTTGAAATTTTATAAATTCTATCTCTCAAAATGGACTTCATTTTTGGATTTGTAATATCGAAATTAGCCTAGGGTGAAATTTTGGTACTTTACGGATAACTTTCATATTTTGATGAATAGTGAAAATTACTAAATTTTAATTAAAAACAACTTTTTTTAATCAAAATAATTAATAGTGATAAATTATGAATTTGAGTGGTTTTAAAGTATATTTAGAATATATTTTTACCATGTAATACAATGTGGGTCATTGAACATAATTTCACATTTAAACCAGACATAAACAAGTGACAATCTTTTGATAGTTATTATCTCTAAAAAACACGCTTTTTGTTTTAACAACGGGAATTAATTTTAAATCAATTTCTGCCACTTATGTGTTTAGAATTTGGAAAAATGGATTCCATATTTGGAATCAGGATGTTTAAATTGTGTAAATAGGTAACTTTTATTTTTAAACATTTTGGATAATTACTTCGGTAAATATTTTATTTACCATGGTTAAAGGGTAAATCTGGTAAACAAGGGTTAAAGAATAATATTATAATAATACTAAATTACCCTAAAACGTGTATTAACCCTATTGGTTGATACATGGTCGACCATGGGCATTTTTGGGTCGATTTTGGGACCCCATGGATCCACTTGTAAGTGATAATGACACTTTATTTTAATTAAGTTAAAATAAATATAAAAATGACACAAGCATATATCGTTTAACAAAAAAATTGTTACATAGGGTTATATATGTTGTATTTTAGATTATAAATATTCATTAGAAATCTAAAAATATTTCCTACATAATGATATTTTATTTATAATTTTTAGACATTAAATAATTTAATTTATTTATGACACAATGATGATGAATTAATTAATTTAATAGTGAAAAATTAAAATAATTGATATTATAAATACCCAAATAAATATAATATGAAACTTTTAATGAATTACAATAATTTTCTAGGATAATATGATATATTAGGATTGATTTAATTGAATTTGTTTGAAGTAATCAATCTGTTATGAGTTTCACAAAAATCAACTATTGAATAGTGTCAAAATTGACATAAAAGAGTTCTTAAAATAAATATTATATTATTAATTGATATTAAATTTCTAAAAATCTAAGGTTCGGCCAAGATACTTATATAATGATAGGTTCATCATTAATGGACCACTTGGGGGGTCTCTTGGATGTATATAGTAAGTTTATTAACCATATAATATAAAAATACAAAGAGACATTGTAAAAGTGAAACTAATTAACTAAGAGTTAATAATTAAAGATAAGGTTAATATAATGACCCAAACCTGTCTAAATTCTATTGGTTGAGTTGTTTTCGACCCCTCCCCACATTAACATTTAAATAATAAACTTTGGAGCCATTATAAACCGAATATGAATTTATTATAAATTAATATTTCTAGCTTTTCCAAAGGTGCCCCTCACCCCTCTTATAAAAGGGCACTCCTCCTTCTCATTTCTTAACACCATCAAAGCCCTTTGGTTCGTCCAACCCCTGCCCAAATACTATCTCAACTTCCCTCACTACAACATAGAGGCCTTAGTTTGATCAGAAAGCCAACCTAAAGAGCCCTTTTGATCAAATCAAAAGGAAGAACTTGAAGAAGAGGTAATGTTTTCACCACCCCTTTTCAAGTTCATTTCTTCTTCCACTTCCTCTTTCTTTGTTATTACCATTATAAAATAATAACTCCAGTATCATATATATACTGTGATGTTATTATAAATATGGTACAACCATATTCAGTATTCTATCCATCCTTTGAATAACATGTCACCATACGTGCGTACGCACGGCTTACCGTCTCCACGTCGTGGTGTAATTGTTATTCAATATATTATTATTTGGATGGGTATAATAATGATGTGTAACTCATGTAAATAATAAATATAACATGATAATGATTCTGTATATATGATATAACATCCAATTATATATTATTTTAATATCAAAAGAATGATATTGTCGCTCGTGCGTATGTACGGACTACCGTCTCCACGAACGCGATGAGATTCATTCTCCATCATATCCATTCAAGTATAATTATAATTTGATGATTTAAAAATAGTATCTAATGACTTGATATAATTCTGGATATGAATAATATACATCCCATTAATAACGAATATGGCTCACATAACAAAGAATATAAAGTAAAATGAACCCGTTAACACCCGAAATGACGATAATTCTAAGATAATATTAACAAATCAATGTTAAAAGATCATATATGATATCATATTAAAGTAAATTATTCTTGTATAATTCAATAACAATTATTTCACCATTATACAGGAGGTAAACCTACCATTGACCAAGGAAAAATTACAAAGTAAGGGGTTTCTTATCTCACTTTTAATTCCGTGAGAATTCCATTGATCACCACTTAATTATTGCATGTGGTGTATGTGTACTGCCCATGATCGTATTCATTGTGTAATATACTTTAATTTATGGGTATTTACATCATCATGGTATGATACTTCTTTCATGGGTGTATGTTTCGTAAGTTACCTAATCGATAAGGGAATTTGAGATTTCAATTTCCACTCATTTGGCTTTACGCATATTTCATTGATTATATTACCCCAAGATTATGTGTGGAATCACTATTCATTTGATTATGTCATAATTTCCACTCCCCTTCATATGGATATACTTTTGATACACATAATCACTCCATTGATGATTCTCAAGTCATTTATATGAATTTGATAAGGGTAATTTTAACTCATTCTCCATTTGTTGAGTTAAACATCCAATTCGTTGGTCTTGATTTTACAAGAATATGTGTGAATGTCCTTTGATTGTTTTACACTGAATATCCAATCATATTTAGTGTATTTATATTTGTCACACATAATTATGTCGTTGATTTATCCTTAACCTAAGGATACGGCCTTTATGATAGATTTCATCTCAATTTACATTCCATTGAGACTTCTTTGTTGATATACACCAAATCACTTTTAGGTGGTGTATATAATGTACTTTTACATAGTATATCATGAATCCCTTTATTCTCATGATATTACAAAGTTTTGATTACCTCAATTATTTGTATTCAAGTGTCTCTCTTTTGGTTAGAAACTCTAACTAAAATACCATTTTTTTACTGTTTTATAGACTTATTCATCTAAATCATTCTCATTAATGTCCAGGTTTTAAAAATGGTTTTAAGGATTTATTTATATGTACATTAATGTTTAGAAATTAAAACTCCTTTTAAAAAGTTTCAAAGTGGTATGGGACACTTTGATTCAAAAATCTATTTTTAAATGGCTTCTGGACAAATAGTGTGACTTTTAAATGATTTCAAGAAAAAGGGAGATATTTCTATCAAATAGTTTTGATGATTATTTTCATCTATGTCAACATCCTTCATTATTCTTGATTGAGGTTAATGTGATACAATACAATCTTCCACATTGTATCGAATGAGTTATGTTTAACTGTGGATGTGTTATTTTTATACCATTCATGGTTTGTGGTTAAAGTATTGACATTTTGTATTCTAGTTTTAATATGAATGTTTATGTTATGTTTAAACCTGTTCATATGAGGATTGCATTGGACTTAATAAGTGACGGGTGGAGCCTGCTATAGCTCCTCGATGCATCGGTAGGTCTCATGAGACAAACTAGTGTCTTGGCACAAGGCCTTGGCAAAATCTTATTTGTAGTCTTGGCATGAGGCCTTGGCTATGTGGTTATGATTGTCTGGAATTATGCATTCCATCATTATGAAAGTGGTTATTGATAATGCATGGGATTGTTCGACTAGTAGAATATCCATGTGAGTATGTAAATGTCATTATTTTATTTTATCTTTGCCATTTTATGCTGAATTTCAAGTTTAAAAGGCTTTTGTTTTAGTTATAAACTGCCTTAAGTGTTTATGTTTATCTATGAAAGCTTCTGCTATAATGTTATCCTTACTGAGCATCTGAGCTCACCCCTTTCAATGTTTTATTTTTCCCAGGATTATGAAGAAGTAATTTATGAATGACCTGCATGGATAGTATGAGGGGATATGAAGACAATATGTTTTTTTTATGTTGTAATGTAAAAATTTATGGATGTATCTAGTTATTACAAGGCTACTAAAATAATCGGTCTTTCGAGACTTGATCTTTCTCGTGATCATGCCAATGTTATGTAATAATGCACCGACTCTAGGTAACTGGGGTCGGGGCGTTACACATCTCCCACCGATTTGTCACACCACGTGCCTTGATAAGTGACTTAGGAACCCATTTTTATAATAGAACCATGGAATGTCATTTGAAAAAGAATGGGTTTGTACATAAAACTTCAACTGCATATCACCCCCAAAAAAATGCCATGGCTGAACTTTCTAATAGAGAAGTCAAAAGAGTGCTTGAGAGAATTGTTAAGCCCACAATAAAAGACTGGCCTGAAAGACTTGGTGAAGCACTTTGGACTTATCAAACTGCCTATAAAATACTCATTGGGATGTCTCCTTTTAGGCTAGTTTTTACTAAAGTGTGTCATTTGCTAGTTAAAATCCAACATAACCCATTTTGGGCTGTGAAAACTTGTAATTTTGATTTTGAAAAATCTGGTGAAGAAATATTGTTTCAATTGGCTGAACTGGAGGAGATTCAACTAGATTCCTATGAGAATTTCATTATCTATAAAGAAAATTCCAAGGTATGCCATTATAAACACATCTTGCTAAAGGTATTTCATGAAAGTGAAAAGGTAATGCTCTTCAATTCTCGATTTCAGCTTCACCCAGGTAATATTAATTCTTGTTGGGAAGGTCCTTTTGTTATTACTAATGTTTACCCATTTGGTACAGTGCAAGTCCAAGACCCCTCTTCAAAAAGGACATTCATAGTTAATGGAAATTGGTTAAAGCATCACCATGAGAGGACACACAATCCTGGAACCACATCGACTTCTATCATATCTCCAACTTCTACAATTGACCCACGACTGGATGGAGATGGAAACCCACCAAATCCAAACCAGGGGCACCTCTTTCCCTTTAACTCCTCTTATCTCTCTCTCTCTCTATCTATATATATATATATATATATATATATTCTTCTTCCTCCCTCATTCTCATTTTTTACCATTTTCCTCATCACACTTTTTTATTTACTCTTCCTCTTTTTTGTGGGTGTGTCTTTATAAAAAACTGAAAAAAACATAAAAAACAAAAAATAATAATAATTTAAAAACAATATGAAAAATCAGGAGTCATGATTACTCACCTTACAATTTTAAAATTTTTTCCAACCATTTTGGGAAGTTAAAAGACATGGTTTCATCTCAAAAAAAGTATGGTTTTTTCATAAATTTTGATAAAGAATACTGTGTAAAAACCAAAAAATTTTGAATTCTCAATTTTTTATTTGGAAAATGATTTTCCCCACCCATGAGAAACAACATTTTCTTTAATTCCAAGGCCACTTATGGACATATTTTCAAAATGTGTGTTTTTTACCCCCATTTGTGAGTCTTGAGTTTATGGACCTTCGAGCTGAATTTCCTACTTTAGTGTGCATTAATATGATAGAGGCATTTTTTGAACTTCATGAGAATTATAATATCCAAATATCCTCCCTTTAACCTTATATTAATCCTCATTTTGAAAGCCCCTCTGATCCTATGAAAACCTTTTATTTGATATCCACATTATAATCCCAATAACTTATCCCACCCAACATCTACATGGATTTACATTGCATTATTTATTGAAATTTAAGTGTGGGGGAAATGGATTTCATTTTAGGTACCCTTTTTGATTTCACCATGTTATCATATGCTTGAGGGAAATAATCTATTTCAGTATAGGGTAGCGGTTTTCATTTATCAAGTTTTAGGGAATGGGCATTCATTTATGTAATTTTTTTAAATGATATTGAAAAGAGTTCAAAAAAATGAATGAAAAAAATCAAAAAAATGAAAAAAATGGGTTGCGTCATGGGTGGGTCAAAAATAACTCTTCATAAACCTTTGATCTTGTTATAAATATTACAATTAGTGTTGTGAGGAGATCAAACATGGGTTGGGATGTGATTTTGAGATTTGTTTTAAGTTCAACTTTTGAAAAATGCAAAGAAAAAGAAAAAAAAAGAACACGTATGTCATTGGGAGAAGTTTTGTGTTTTGTAAATATGTAATCTTCTCATTCACTTCAAATTTTATTCCACTTTTTTTTCTTGATTCACACAATATTTCCCTTGTAAATATGTGTTTCTATTTTATTCCATGTTTTATTTCAAAAATATTGTGCATTGCTTTTTCAATGTTAGTGTTTTACCCCTCTTTCTACTCTTTTGAATACTGAATTACTACCATCCCATAGCCACAGAAAAACCCCTTAAAATACCTCTTGATTATTGTGAACTTTAGGATAGGTAATGGAAGCTGAGAGATCTTTCAAACTCTAATATTTTCACTCTTGGTTGGTGAAAGAGTGAACCTCCTTAAATGAATTTTATCATCTTGAGAGGTGTGAGTTTTGAGTGCCGACATTTTCTATTTCTAAATTTGAGCATGAAAAATGATTTTTTTTTTGAACATGATTTCTATAACAATTTTTGGTGGAATTCAATATGGATGAGTGAAATATTCTAAACCTTCCCTGAGTGGGGAAAACAAAATTTTAATATTTGTTGGTGAGTAAAAATGATTTTGTTATGTTTTTATATTTATTGAAAATTAGGACATGCACAAGACTAAGTGTGGGTGAGTTGATGTTATTAATATTTTCATAACTTATTATATACTCCCTTTACTAATTTTATATGAAATTTTCATAATTTGTGTGAAATACTCATGTTTTAATATTAAATGTAGTTTTTGAGCATTATTTGAATTAATCAAATCGATTCAATTTAATAGTTTACTTATAAATCTCACCCTACTTATCCAAATTGCATTATTATTTCTTTTTAGTATTCCTTACTAAAATTAAAACATTTCATTATAATGGACCTTTGGTCCAATCATCCATTTGGAGGGTCATATGGTCCACACAAGAAGACCCAAAGAATCTGTGAAGAAACTGAACCATCCATGAAGATTGAATTACTGGGATCAATACAGAAGTCCAAATTTATTTATTCTCCTTTAATTTTTGTATAACAATTCAAGGAGTAATGTATAAAAAATTAAAGGCCCAAATCCAAAAACAAGGGGCCCAAATGAAGCTTTTAAGTCCATACCATATTTCTATCTGGGAATTGAGATCAGTACACAAAATTTGATATTTATCCTGATAGAGACATCTATTCGAGCTGGAATCTTGCAGTGTGAAAGAGGAGATATATATGGATGAATTTTTTAAAGATATAATTAGGATTTGAAGGCATATTCCTATTCAAAAATCCATTCAAATTTAGTCCACCAAAAAAGAAATGATAGAAATGGACTTTTAACATTGTTTATTAAAACCGCCATAACTTTGGATCCATAAGTCCAAATTCCTCTAAATTTTGAGAACCGACTGAAAACTTTAATATATACAACTTTGAAGAATAATATTTCTACATATTAGGCTGTATGAAATATCAAATTGGAGATGAAAGTGGAGGGGTATTTTTGGAATGCAAACATCTCACAATATTGGGCTATAAATACATCCCCCTCTTCTTCTTGCATGTGGTTAGAAATTTAGAAGAGAGGAGGATCAATTTTCACAACCAGGTATCTTCTAAAATCCTCTTAGGACATTAAAAACTCAATTTTTCACTTTATATACCCTTCATTTTCTCCTTTATTTCATTTACTTTTGTGTTTTTCTTCATGTGTAATCGTGTAAGTGTTTTTTTGTAATTCTATTTTAATGAAAGTTTCTTCTTATTAATATATTATTCTAATACACCTTCTATTAAATAATATTAATGGTCTTAAAATATTTTAAATACAGTTTAATCCCCTTCCCTTATTTTAGTTTCTCATTCAATCTAAAGTTAGTATTTAATTTCCTTCACTGTTTGTGTGTGTGTGTTCAGCGCACAACTCTTTTCTTATCCCTTTGTTTTTTTCCTTAACTTATTAATTAATCATCATAAAATTATAACCATATTATTAACCACCAAAATGGCTGAGTAAATCTCTCATTGGGGTGATTCGTAATTTGGGTATATTAAGTGATTGAGGGCCTTCACTAAATGAATATTCTTTAAATTAATATTGTGTTTGTTGAACTTAATATGTCATGGATTAATGACATGTTTTGTTTATAATGTGTATTACATGGATTATTGGAACCAAAAATACACTACCATAAACAATTAATGGTAATGATTATAACCCTAAGTTAAGTTGTGGCTTGGATTAAAGCTTTAACACTTGGGAATTCTAATCAAAATCATCTTGTGAAGTGGGTATTAATTTAATAAAATATAAAGAAAATCTTAAGGATATCATAAGATTAAATCCCCAATAATGAACTCACCCCAATATTTATCAATTTGTTAAATCAAACATCATTCATAAATTATTTCATAAGCTCTGCAAACAAATCCCCCAATCAAACTACAATCAACTAAAAACAATCGACTATTAAAAAGTATCATCACTGAGGATTCGACTCGAGTGTTGCTATACACATTAGCAGAGCACCAGAACCTTTTGATAAACTCAATATTTTTTATGAGATACCACTACTAATAACATCCATATGTATTCTATCTTTTTGATTAGATAAAATGTTTTTTCAAAATAGATTCCCTCTATTTAATAGTATCCCTTATAAACAATTCGAGCTTTGTTCCTTGACACCTATCCATTCTTATTGCATTTGTTTCTAAAAACTCACTTGGTGCTAATAAAATTGTTATTTTCTATCCTTGACATAAGATTATATATAGATTTATTATTAATTTTATCCATATCCTCATTCATGTCATAAATCCACTCTTTATATAATCATACCTCTAAAATAAATTTTGGTTCAATTTATGAATGAGATTAGTTTGGTTCTCAATTCACAGCCTCTTTTTAGTCTAGGACAGTACATCCTAATTACCAATTATATTTTCAATATCAATATGTTTCTTCAACCTCAGATTCTTTAAACTCTAAAAATTAGTAGTTTCATCCTAACAAGTCTGATCTAAATCAACTAATTCAAAAAAAATCACCTTTCCTACTGGTTTGATAGTCTGATTTTATGAATTTTGCTCACTGTTGTCTTCTAAAAAACTATCTGCTATGGAAACTAGAACTCATATCATGGGTTGGTTCTTGATGATTTTAACTTCACAACAGTCAGCATGTTTTTTCATCCTTTTTCTAACACTTTTACCCACTTCTATTTGAAATGTAACCCATGAAAATGTCTTCATCTTCTTTTTCTTCAATTTTTTCTAGATTGTTACCTTTTATTTTTATGAAACATGGGGTTATAAAAACTTTTTAAGTAATTTGAAGTAGAATTTATATGGAAACATATCTCATAGGGTGTTTTATTTTCCTCAGATCTCATATGGTGTTTTTATGGATAGTTTTAAACACCGCTTCTCTTCATAAAAATTTAGGAAAATTTTGCTCAACTAACATAATCCTACTCATTTCAAATGTGATTTGATTTTTCCTCTCACCAATTCCATTTTTATGTTTTAGTGTATGGAATAATAATTTGATGTTTAATTATATGATTTGAAAGATAATTCTCGAATACATATCATGTAAATTCTCTGTTATTGTATGTTCGCAACTTTAAGATGTACACTCCCAAATCTTTCTCAACTTGTCTTTAAACTTTTTGAAAAAGTTAATAGATTTGGTCTTGTGATTCATAAACATGATTGTATTCGTCCAAGTGAAATCATCAATGAATGTAATGAAATACATGTCACCTCTAGTAGACTAATTCATCATGGGACAATGCAAATCTGAATGAATAAGTTCAAGTGGTCTTAATGACTGAATATCCACTCTTGTGTGTGTAGATTGCACTATCTTCCCCTTTATTTATGTTTCATATCCACCTATCTTTTCCATTTAAGTTGGGTAATTTCCTTTACCATGTTATATTGTTTGGTTTTACTCTGACTCCTTTGGCTATGATGGCCAAGTATCATGTTCCACAATTCATTTTCTTCTTTGGCACTCAAGTGACATGAGTTAGTTGGATAACCAATTTGGAATAGGTTGCCACTTTTTATTTATACTCTTATGATGATACCTCCATATGTATAGTTTTTAATAAAATGTGAGTTTTTCTAGAATAGAACTTCATTTCCTTTATCGTATGATTGGCTTACACTCAAGAGATTATGCTTAAACCCTTCCATATAAAGAACATCTTTTCAATTATGTTTATTTTCCTCAATCTTAGTTGAACCAATGCCTTTGTCAAAGAACTATAATTTCCAAAATTCATTTATCCTCCATCATGATCCTTAGTGTTTTTAGGAGCTCTGTATTGCCTAACATATGTGATTAACATACAATGTCTCGTATCCATGACTCTCCTCTCTTTATAGCCTTCAAATAAACCTTACCAAAAAATGATATTTCTTCTTGATAACAATTTAATTTAATTTTCCCTTTATCATTATAATAAAGTTTTATAAGTGAAAAAAATCATATAATCTTCATATTTATGGACCTATTATTCACATCTTCCATATACTTCATCCAATCACTCAAAAATATTTTTCATTGGTGGATAAAATTTTTCTCTAAAATCAGTTTTCTTTTTCTGTGAATCCCTCTTCAACTTATCATAACTAAAACCCTTTATTTATATCTTCTAAATAGTAAGGAAATATTTTTCTATCATGAATAATACTTGTGGCCAAAAATATCACAACATTAGTAGTACACACTGAATCTAGGTCTTCCATAGAAATGTTGATTTTGTTCAAAACTTTGATAGGATTGGACTGGAACTAAATCACACTGCTTCTTCCTTATAGATATTGTGTCTCTTGACATTTTATTCACTTCCTTAGATGAGTTATAATTTTTCTTATCAACTTTATTGGCCCAAATATGGCCTGATTTTGAATTTAAACATTCATGGTTAGGAAAAATAGGTTCTTATTCAGACACATTAGAAAAAGGATCGATCTACTGCTTTGAGTTCACATTTTCAATAGAATTTGATGGATCAACCTTGATCTCTATAGTTTTGTTATAATCATCCTTTATCTTCTATAATTCCCTTTTAGATTTTATATATTTAGATTTAATCTTATTGATATATTCTTCTTTTAACTTGAGTTTCTCTTCAAGATCTATCACAATCTTACCATCATTTACAAATTCTAGATTGAATATTTTAATTTCACTACTAGAAAAGGGGGCTTTGGAGCCCCCCTGACATGGGAGACCACTATTGGCAGTCTCTAATCTTAAAAAAACCTTCATCCCCCCCACCTCCTCACGCTTGAACCTCCATCGCGCACCCCACTCACGCCGTCGGAACCCTACCCCATAGAGCCGACTGCTAACCACCCTCACACCGACCGCCACCGCCCTCACACCCATCCTCCCTTACCGCACCGCTAATGTTGTCCACTGCCGCCCTTACCACACCGCCTCCTCCTCCATCTCCTCACTGCAGCTGCCACCTACCCCCTCCCTCACTAAACCACCTTATACTTTTGATCCCCTCCGCTACCCCTCCTCTCTCTCACAACACCACCTTTGGCTCCCCTTCCTTCCAGATTTGTAGTGCTATTAGGTATACCCTAACTTCCATTTAAGAGTTTTGATTTTGGGATTTTTACAACACAAAGTTAGCATGCATGAAGATTATATGAATATTGTGTGTGAATAAAAATTGTGGAAATTGAAGTTCATGTGTATACGGGCTTGTGTGCATGAAGAATTATGAAACAATGTGTGTTAACGGTGTTTTTATAAGAATACATCACACTTTACTTAAGGTTGTAAGTTACATACAATGTACAGTCCATGTATATATTGACTGGATTAATATTAAGTTGTGTTGTTATTTGATTTATAGCATTCTTGAGTCTGTGTGTATATCCCATGAGAAAATGTTTGAGGCTTGACCACATTTGTGTAAATGTTTGTTATACAAATATTATTATGGATAAGAGTTGGATTGATCTTCCAAATTGAATGTCTAGAGAATATTTTGAAGGAATTATGCAGTTCATTGAGTTCACTAGAGGATTTAAAAGTGACTATATTAGTTGTCCATGTATAAAATGTGAAAATATATATCAATTCACACAATATACCATGAGGGAGCACCTATTCTTAAACGAATTTCTAAAAAATTATAAGAGTTGGACTCATCATGGGGAAGAATATATTTGTTTTCAAAATACAGATGCAGTTCAGATGGATGTTGATGTGAGAATGAATGATCCAATGCATGAAATGATTACTGAAATGGTATGTGGGTTGGATCCTTAAGGCATTTACATCCAGAACGTTGAGACCGGTGAGATAAATCTGCACTTTGTTGCAGATCGTGATTCGAGAAGGTTTTATGAAGTACTTAATGATGTGAAAACAGAATTATATCCTGGATGTACTGCTTACAATAAATTGTTGTTTATCATGGAGTTTTTGCATTTGAAGACTTTGAATCAGTGGTCAAACACATCGTTCGACATGTTGTTGGTGTTATTGAAAAAGGTTCTTCTTGTTGATGCTAAGATTCTTGAGTCGTATTACCATGCTCGTAAGTTGACAGAGAACTTAGGTTTTACATATGATACCATAGATTTATGTGCAAACAATTTTATATTGTTTAGAAAGGAAACTTCCCATTTGGATATTTGTACGGTCTGTGGCACTTCCAGGTGGAAAGTGAACATGAAAAATCAGACTCATCAAAGTCATACTGTGAAACAGGGAAAACCGATTGTCATAAAGAAAATGCATTACTTTCCCCTAAAGCAGAGGTTGAAAAGATTTTTTATGTAATCTAAAGTTTCTAATTTAATGATATGGCATGTGGAAAGGAATCGGGAAATTAATATGTTAACCCTCCTGGCAAACTCTCGTGCATGGAAGGATTTCAATAAGAGACACCATGAATTTTCTAAAGATGTTCGTAATGTCCTATTGGGGTTGGCAGTATATGGTTTCAATCTATTTAAGTCTATGGTTGGTGAAACTCATAGCACATGGCCCATGGTGTTGGTTCCGTATAATCTTCCTCTGTGGATTTGTATGAAGCAACAATTTATATTACTTTCCACTCTTATTGGTGGACCTAGAAGTTCAGAGGATAAGATTGATGTTTACCTTCATCCATTGATTGATGAGTTGAATGAATTTTTGGGCAATGGTGTGATGAATTATGACTGTGAAACGAATGAAATGTTTAAATTGTAGGCTGCTTTATTGTGGACAATTAATGATTTCCTGTCTTATGCAAATTTATCAGGCTGGAGTATGAAAGGGTAATTTGCATGCCCTTGTTGTAATAAAAATAAAAAATTTGTATGGATTAAACATTCCAAAAAATGGGCATACATGGGTCACAAATGTTTTCTCCCCCCTCAGCATAGGTTCAGAAAGGACAGAGTGACATTTTATGGTTCTAGAGAGTTCAGACTAGCACCAAAGATCATTATAGGAGTCAAAATGTTATCGTAGATTGATGAAGAAAATATCCACACGGTATATGAATTTCAGAATTTAGTGGCTTATCCATTATGTAATACTCGTGGTGCAGGTAGACAATGCAGTCACAATTGGAAAAAGAAAAGTATTTTTTATAATCTCTCCTATTGGAAAACTAACATGCTAAGGCACAATTTGGATGTCATGAACATTGAAAAAATATTTGTGATAGTATATTGTGGGACATTTTAGGTGTCAATGGAAAATCAAAGGACCATGTTAATGCACGTCATGATTTGGAAGAAATGGGTTTAAGGAAACATTTTCATTTACAGTTAGCTAAGGGAAACAAGGAATATATGCTTGTTGCACAGTATACAATGAATACAAAGAAGAAAGAGACATTTATTTCCATTTTGAATATGCTCAAGGTGCCTGATGGTTACTCTTATAATATTTCAAAGTGTGTGAATTTGAAGATCAAGACATTTCAAGGGTTGAAAATTCATTACAATCATATACTACTTCAAGATTTGATTCCAATCGCAATTTTTTATTGTTTATTCCCCAATTTTGTTCAACTTTTGATTGAGATGAGTAATTTTTTTAGACATCTTTGTTTAAGAAAACAACGAATGAGTGATTTAAAAAGTTTGCAGGACCAAATTGTACTTACACTTTGTCACTTTGAAAAACTATTTCCCCCTCATTTTTTGATGTTATGGTTCACTTGACAGTTCACCTAACTGATGAAGTAATGGCTGCTGGTCTAGTGAAATTTAGGTGGATGTATCCTATTGAGCAGTATCTGAATACATTGAAATGATTTATACACAATAGAGCTCGTCTGAAGGCATCAATAGCTAATGGTTATTTGATGGATGAGTGTACTACTTTTTGTGCAGAATATCTTATGGATGTTGAAACAAAATTAGATAATCCCTCTAGGATTCATGATGGTTCAGTTGGAGAAGGAACCGCATTTGATATGGACAACATCAAGTGGATACAATCACATCGATACATCTTGTTCAATACTCCATCAGTTTCACCATTAATGTAGTAAGTGTATTATCAATTTTATTATTTAACTTTTACATGTTTTGTTTGAATAAATTTTTCATTTAAACATCGATATTGTTCATTTTCAGGAAACACGTTAATGAGCTAAAATAATATATGTATCATGCGACTGATTATCAAATTCAACAATCTCATTATGCGTCATTTCATGATCGGTTTATGGATTTTGTACGTATAAATTGATTTTCATTATGAGTGAAGTATTATAATAATTTCTTTCTATAGAAATCATTATTGAATTCTATGAATTATTTAGGTTCATAAGCTAAGGGAGTTAGGTGACCCCACGCTAACTGAAGAATTTATCCAACTAGCTAAGGGTCCATCTATAACAGCTCATCGTTATAAAGCTATAGATGCTAATGGATTTCGATTTCGCATTAAATATGTTAAAGACAAATGAGAAACACAAAATAGTGGCATTGTTTTTCCATTCATCGATTCTGGTTATTACTATGTCAATTGACAGATATCATTGGAGTTTTATATGCACATGGGTTGAAGTACATATTGTTAAAGTGTAATTGGGTTGATCCAGTGCGTGGAAGTAAATTCAATCAATATCAGTTTATAATGGAGAATTTTAACTATAGTTTATACAGAAATGAACGAGTTAATAATGAACCTTTCATTTTGACATCACAAGTGAACAAGTATTCTTCGTTACTTTGCCTTTGGATCCTAGTTGGCAAGTTGTTGTGAAAATGTCCCAGTGAGGAGTGTTTCTATTTGAACAAGATGAACCCGAGACTAATCATTTTTTTTGCCCAAGAGCTTGATCAACATACCATAGTTCAACATGAAGAAGGTATTTATTAGGTTAGAGTGGTCATTGAAATAGAAAAGGTCTATTTTCAGGTTTAATAAAATGTGTATAATTGTTTTCCCGCCAACCCCAGACAGCCCCCCCCCCCACCCACCCTGTACAACCCCCCCCCCTGGACAACCCCCCCTCACCCCAAAAATCCCTACTCACCCCTAACACCCCCACCCCCCAGACAGCCCCCCCACCCCACCCCGGACAGCCCCCCCCTTACCCCCAGACAGCCCCCCCCCCCACAACCTCAGACAGCCCCCCCCCCCTCCTCACCCCCAGACAGCCCCCCACCCCAGACAGCCCCCCCAACCCCCAGACAGCCCCCCCCCCCCCACCCCGGACAGCCCCCCCCCCCCCCGGACAGCCCCACAACACCCCCCCCCCCTCTAAATACACAAGCCTTTTTTTACATAATTTTATTTCTGTTTTGTTAATTTTTTGATTTTTTAAAATCCATTTACAACTAATTATTCTATACCTTGTTGTTTGATTGACTAGTATACAAGTTTTATTTTTTAAAAAATAATCCAATTTATCTTTTTGACATTGTGGATGGTACCCTTATTAATGTTTTGTATGATCGCAGGCATGTCAGGGGAACATGCAGCAGATCCACATCATCCATTTGATCCATCTACGTCTCAGGGTCGAGGTATGTTTGAATGTAATTGTTTCTAATTTTTTATGTAATTTCTAAACACACACAAACATATATATATATATTCACATATATCAAATTATGTATAAAATTTTTTTCAACAGGATCAGACTCAATTGCTTCTTATTCTCAAAAGAGAGGCCCTGGTCGTGGCATTTTATCATGGAATTCCGACATGATCTATGATGTTTCATTTGATGACAGATTTCATCCTGTGGGACTGAATGCCCCTGCATTTATTCATCAGTTGGATTATATCATATGCAACCCACATCGATTTCCACTGTCCACATGTTACTGGGCTTATATCCCTCAGGATACATAAGATCGAATTTAAAGGGAAGTTCAGGTAAGAAGACCAATTTAGTTTCTTCCCTATGTTTAAAAAAATACTAACATGTGTGATTTTTTTTCTTAAATAGAATAATCTGAAAGTGTGACCTGATGAGTTTCAGCCTATGTGTATGAGAAAATGTCATAATATGTGGAAATATTATAAAGGCAAAGTCAAGAGGGAGCACAGGGTACCAAATATGGGTGCTGCAAACATTTTGGAAAAAGTCCCAAGAGGTGTTCTCCCATCTCAATGGCATGAATTAGTTGAATATTAGTCTACTGAGGTCATAGCGTTTAGTATATTTATTTTGATTTATATATTTTCAAGAATGTGTGACATTATATTTGCTTGAAATTTGAATTAATTGTATGTACGAGGTGTCAGCATGCCATTCCGAGAATCAAGCGTTGCAGGGAACACCTCACAGGCTCGGGACTTGTCACGTGTCTTAGATCCAACATGAGGTATTTATTATTCATTTTTTTATTTATTATGTTTTTGTGTTATATTATTATATTTTATTGGTATACAATTATGGGAGCAAGGTGCACCGACTGATAAAATGTCGATGTGGATGAGGATTTGTGTCAAAACGATCCTGAGGCTGCAGCTCTTATAGTAAGTGATTATACTCATTACCAATACTTACATGCATCTGTATATAAACATATAAATATATATATATATAAATATTGCACAGCCTCAATTTGAAGCTGAGGTAGAACAGCTGCCAGAGGATCGACGACAACTTCCCATGCGAAGGGATGAGATATTCCATCGCATTATTGGTCGTGACGGACATGGATATAGTTTGACCTATGGAATGAGGATTCCTCATTCTGTAGTATCACGCAATAAGGTTGTCGGTCCTATTTTTTCTCAGATGAAACAAAATCTTTCAGATTTCGAGGCATGGTTGTGCACTTCAGAGGAGATAAATGCGCAATTGATCACTGAGGTTAGAACACTGCGGGAATATGTGTGTCCGGGTACTAGTGCAGGAGATCATACGACGTAGGTTTATACTAAATTTATTTATATACTTTATATTATTTTTATTATTAGATATTTATAATTTTTATTTTTTGTAGGACCCTGGCACACCGGATGGAGGTAGCAGCCATGACTGTGCATGACGCATCATATTCACAAGGTGTGTTTCTTTTATATTTATTATTGAATTAATGTTATATATTGATTTAGACTTTAAATGTAAATTTTTTGAGGGGGTTTTCTGAGGGTGAGGGGGATGTCCGAGGGGTGGTAGGGCTGTCCAAGGTTGGGGGCTGTTCGGGGAGTGGGGGGCTATTCGGGGGTGAGGTGGGGATGTCCGTGGGTAGGGCGGTCCAGGGGTGTGGGGGGGGGGGGTGTCCGGAGGGTGGGGTTGTCTGGGTTGGGGGGTTTTCTGGGGGTGAGGGGGGATGTTCGGGGTGAGGGGTGAGGGGGATGTCCGAGGTGAGGGGGGATGTCCGGGGGTGCGGGGGGCTGTCCGGGGTGAGGTGGGGATGTCTGAGGGGTGGGGGTTGTCCGGGGTGGGGGCTGTCTGGGTTGGGAGGCTGTCCGGGGGTGTGGGGGGATATCCAGGGGTGCAGGGGGATTTCCAAGGTGAGGTGGTGTTGTATGGGGGGTGGGGGGATTTCCGTGGGGTGGGGGGCTGTCTAGGGTGAGGGGGGTTCTGGGGGGCTTTCCGGGGTGAGGTGGGGATGTCTGAGAGGTGAGGGGGTTGTTTAGGGGTGGGGGGTTGTCCGGGGTGGGGGGTTGTCTGGGGTGGGGGCTGTCCAAGGTGGGGGTTGTCTGGGGTAAGGGGGGGATGTCCAGGGTGAGGGGGGTGTTTGGGGTGAGGGGGGGATGTCTGGGGTGTGGGGGGGTCCAGGGTGGGGGGGCTGTCTGGGGTGGGGGGCTTTCCGGGTGAGGGGGGTTGTCCGGGGGTGAGGGGGTTGTCCGGGGTGATGTGGGGATGTCTGGGGGGTGGGGGGCTGTCTAGGGTGGGGGGATGTCCGAGGGTGGGGGCTGTTTGGGGTGAGGGGGGATGTCTGGGGGTTGTCCGGGGGTGGAGAGGTTGTCTGGAGTGAGGGGGATATTCAGGGGGGTTGTCTGGGTGAGGGGGTTGTCCAGGGGTGAGGGGGGTTATCCGGGGTGGGGGGTTTCTGGGGGGTGGGGGTGGTCCAGAGGGTGGGAGGGTGTTGTCCGGGGTGGGGGGCTCTCTGGAGTGAGGGGGGCTATTTGGGGGGGATAACATGCTAACATCACCCTAACGCCCTAATGGCATATTAGTGTAATGTTGTAATGACCAAATGGCCTAATGGCATATTAGCCTATTGACCTAATGGACAATTGACCAAATTCCCAAATACCATAATGTCATATTAGTGTAACGTCATAATGACCAAATGGCCTAATGGCATATTAGCCTATTGACCTAAACACATGTTTTGGCCATTTACGACACGCAGAGTGCGTTTTTGGTCATCGTGGTCACAAAACACATATGATTGATGTGTCGTCTACCAAACCATTTCACAATTCACCCACCCTTTGTTGTCATCTGATTTCATGGCATTCTGAGGTTGTTAGGCTGGTTTTGACCACCCCACGCACGCTTTTCAAATGCGCCAAACACCTAAAAAACACATATTCAGTTGTGCCATGAAAACCACGTGTCTGAATGACATGTATTGTCCTAGTACAACTCACTAATAATAATTAGGGTGTTGTCGTGTGATTTCAAGTCATGTCGATGTCGTTCGATATGAATTTGATCGTTAAATGCATGTTTTGGCCATTTACAACATGCGGAGTGCGTTTTCGGTCACCGCGGTGACACGACACCTCCAATTGATGTTCCGTCTACCAGACCATTTCACAATTCACCCACCCTTTGTTTTCGTTCGATTTCATGGCATTCTGAGATTGTTCGGCTGGTTTTGACCACCCCACGCATGCTTTTCAAGCATGTCGAACACCTAAAAACACATATTCAGTCATGTCATGAAAACCATGCATCTGAATGATGTGTTGTCTCCTCGTACATCTCAAGAATAATAATTAGGGTGTTGTCATATGATTTCAAGTCATGTCGATGTCGTTCGGTATGCATTTGACCGTTAAACACATGTTTTGTCCATTTACAACACGTGAAGTGCATTTTCGGTCACTGCGGTCACACAACACCTCTGATTGATGTGTCGTCTACTGAAACATTTAAAAATTCACCCAAACTTTGTTTTTTTCCGATTTCATGGCATTCTGAGGTCTTTCAGCTGGTTTTGACCACCCCATGCACACTTTTCACGCGCACCAAACACCTAAAAAACACATATTCAGCTGTGCCACACAAACTGAGCGTTTTAATGATGTTTCGTCTCCTATTACACCTCACAAATAATAATTAGGGTGTTTTCGTGTGATTTCAGGTCATGATGATGTCGTTCGGTATGCATTTGAACGTTAAACGCATGTTTTGGCCATTTACAACATGCGGAGTGTGTTTTAATTCACTACAGTCACACGACACCTCCGATTGATGTGTCATCTACCAAACCATTTCACAATTCACCCACCCTTTGTTTTCATCCTATTTCATGTCATTATGAGGTCATTCGGCTGGTTTTGACCACCCCACGCACACTTTTCAAGTGCACTGAACACCTAAAAAACACATATTCAGCCATTCCGCACAAACTGCACATCCAAATGATGTTTCATATCCTTTTACACCTCACAAATAATAATTAGGGTGTTTTTGTGTGATTTCAAGTCATGTCAATGTCGTTTGGTATGCATTTGACCATTAAACGCTTGTTTTGGCCATTTACGTCACGCAAAGTGCGTTTTCAGTCACCGCAGTCACACGACACCTCTGATTGACGTGTCGTCTACTGGACCATTTTACAATTCACCCACCCTTTGTTTTCATCCAATTTCATGGCATTCTGAGGTTTTTCGGCTGGTTTTGACTATCCCACGCACGCTTTTCAAGCACGCCAAACACCTAAAAAACACATATTCAGCCTTGTCGTGCAAACCGCGCGTCCAAATGATGTGTTGTCTTATTTTACACCTCATGAATAATAATTAGGGTGTTTTCATGTGATTTCAAGTCATGTTGATGTCGTTTGTTATGCATTTGACTATTAAACGCGTGTTTTAACTATTGACGACACGCAGAGTAAGGGGGGCTATTCGGGGGGCTAGCGCGCTAACGCTGCTCGAACGCCCAAATGGCATATTAGTGTAACGTCTTAATGACCAAATGGCATAATGGAATATTAGCCTATTGACCTAATGTCCAATTGACCAAATTCCCAAACACCCTAATAGTCCAATTTGATTTATATATATATATATATATATATACTAACTTAAAAAATATGTCCAATTTTCATTTGCTTTTTTTAGTTGTTTCTTTTGTATCTTATTGTAGGTTTATTGAAGAAAAATATTGGAATGGGTTAGAGCTATTTGGATCGCTGTATGTGAAGAAGTATGACTGTCATTTATTGTTTTTTAGGAACCTAATGTTTATGCTGTTTTGAATTGTTTTTCTTTGTCATTTTAGTTGTGTTTTTTCTATTTGGTAATAGTTTTTGTGTTTACTGGAAATGTGATGTATAATGATTTTTTTTTTAAATCCAGGTTTTCGGCCTCCAATGGAGATTGCTATTGAGCAACCACCATTGGTGGTCGCTATAGGCTGATTTTTTCAGTCTTCTATAGCGACCGCCAATGGCGGTCGCTATAGGTCCACCCAACAGTGACCGTCAGGCGGTCGTGATGGACCAAATTTCCAATCAACTATAGCACCCACCAATGGCAGTCGCTATAGGCCCAGTTTCTAGTAGTGTTTATCCAATATAGTTTGATCCTTTTTTGTAAATTCAACATGATCATTAACTCTTTTTTCATCCTCCTTATTCAAGAGCTTTATTTCTTTCTTGAGTTAAGTATTCTTCTCAATACATGACTCTAGTTCATATTTCAATATATGTTCCATGTGGGTTATTTCATCTTCTTCACCTTCACTACTAGAAGATGTGTCATGTTTCACTACATGATCCATGAAATTTATGAACTTTTTTCACCCAAATCATCTGATTTGTAGTTAGAATATATATCTTTCTCTTCATCCCTACTTAATAGATTTACTCATTTTATTCTTGGAAACTTCTTCTAGTTCTCACCTGATTTTTAAGACTCTTTTATGTACTTTCTCCATCTCTTATTTTGAGTATTATCATCCTTATCATCATATTATCCACCTATCTTCTTAGAAAAATTAATAGAAAAATTTCCAATGTCACCACAACTGAAACATTTGATCATGAGATTACCTTTATATTTTCCCTTTTCCTTCTTATAGTTTCATGTGATAAGTGGCGTGATTTCATTATGTTTATCATCATTTATATCTTCACTTTCAGATTCACATGGTTATTCAACTACTTTATCTTTGATCTTAATTTTCCTCATGGATTCAAATTCCATTTCATCTTCATCATTTTTTAAAAATGATGAATCCTTTATCATTTTATATGTAATTAGAATATTGGGTTTCTCATCAAGCGAAAGGTCATCTCTATCTTCTAGAGCTAAAATATTAGGATCAAAATTATCCATAAAGTTTCTTATTAACTTATTGACAATAGTAGAGTCATATAGATTCTCACTAAAACCTATGATATTACAAAAAAAATCATTTACACTTGTAAATAAGTAATCTATATTTTTATCATATGTTATCTTGATGTATTCAAATTGACTTCTTCATGTCTGAAACTTAACTTCTTTGACTGTAACATTTCCTTTAGAAATTTTATTAAGCTTATTCCATATTTCTTTCATAGTTTACAATCCCATCACCTTGATGTAGAAATTTTCTAATGGATACATAATAATTGAGTTTCTTACCATAATATATATCTCTTGGTTTATTTTATTATAAAATGTCATTTGATCTATTCTTTCAACCAAGAGGAAACAATCTACTACTGTATTAACAACTTCAAGGCTGTGTGATAAAAGAAATGTAAACATTCTATTATTCCATGAATGGTATATCTTTCCATATAAGTTTGGGATACCTATACTATTGATAAAATTAATATTATACAACACAAAAAATAAAGGATTTGATAGAGGGAACTCAGGTGCTCTGATACCACTTGAAATTCCCCAAGAACTGAAGCACCGCTGATTAGGGGGGTGAATCAGTGGTGGTTGTCTTTTAAAATTTCTTTCAATTGTAAATAAACCCATGTTTCCAATTATAACATGATCCAATCAATTATTTTACTCATCCTTTCCTATATGGAATGAAAATTTAAACAAGATAAGTCATAAACAATTTTTAAAAGGTTTGGACCTAGTGTGGGTTCTTAATTCTTATCAAGTTCAACTCCCACTAATCCATGGATTATCCAATAAATTATTATGATCAAATACAAGTGGATAGTCCATGTATCATCCTATATCCTAGTTTATCAGAATTCCATTGATATTTTAAATATAATCTCATTGGTCATACTCAATATCTTGTTGGTTATAATAAATCATATTAAATGGGAAAGATCACATGAATCTATAGGTTACTTCAATAACTGATGAACATCTTTTCCATGAGCATTTAGAATAATCAGGGCAGTATGCTCACTTGATGTAATATCTAATATGGATCTGATTCTAAAATCTCAAACTCAAAAATTCATACACTAAATACTTGAGATCAAATAGATGTAGATTATTAGATCTGAACTTTATGCACTAGACTCTTTATTCCTCTTTTTCTCAGTATCTTTCTCATTCCCTAATCAATCTTGGATTAATAAAACCTCTTTTCTTATTACACAATCTCATAATCTTCTCAAAATAGATATTATCAAAAGTAATTACATTTAAGAGCATTAAATAGATCTCATTGAACTCAGTATTCATAAAATAAAAAATAGGAAGATGTTAAGGTTTCCATCCAAAAATTATGATTATAGAATTTCTACTTTTGTCTTTCCATGAATTTATTTTCACTGTCCAATAAATTAAACCATGTGAATTCACTTTTAAAATTATTTAAATTTAGTTGAAAAAAATCCCCTTTCATACACATATCTAGTGTAATGGATTTGTCTTTCAACCCTAGATTTAGCAGTATAAGTATACAAACTCATCTTCTTCAAATGTCACTTCTTTGACTCAACTGGATTAGTATCAATATTCCATTTTCTTTTAAAAAACTCTTGACATGAACAAGATTACTCCAAATTCTTTTAAAACTCATCTAAAAAACTCATCTTGCATCACTTCTTGATTATAAAGTGATCTGGGATCATAATAAGATCACAAAATCATTACAATAACATTATATATTTAATATATATAGATTCTTATTGAACAACTTCAACTTCAAGCACCAAAAAGTTTATTATATATTCCATCACATAACTTCAAACAGATAAGAACAATAATATTAATTTTTAAAATCTTACATGAATTGGATTTTATCACATATTAGATGTGATGTTTTAACCATTGAAGATATGTTCTTACATCGTCGAGTTTAGTTTCATTAAAATTTTGATTTTTATAATTTTTATGTTTCACTCAGTAGAAACTTAGAATTTATCTAATTTTTAAAAATTTATATTGGTAATTCAAATACTTATTCCCATGTAAGACTTATAATGAAACACTTATGCTGGATCAAAGACTAACATTTTAACCTTCAAAGGTTTATTCTCTGAGACTTAAATCCTTATGATCAATTCCAAATACTTGCACTTGGAGGCTTAAAGTCATGTGATCGGTACCAATGAATTACACTCAAGGATAAATACTTATGCTTAACTATCAAATCCTTACACGTAATTGTCAAAGATTTATGCTCAGTACTTTTTCAATTTTCTCAATTTTACATATTTTTATAATGACTTCAGTACTCCTCCAATTTGTCTCCATCCCTTTCCAACCATCTTAAAAATATCTCAAACACTTCCACCAATACCCATTCAAGGTTGACAACAAATGAAAACCATAAAAAAAATTATACAACTCCAAGGGTTATTCAAATGGTAATAGATATGAATGGGGTTTAAAAATACTTTATTAATATAGTTATGTTTATTATATAGGAGTTCAAATATATTTTTTGGAAACCATGGTAAATTTAAGGGTTTCTCGGCTCAACTTTTTTCCTTTGAGACATATTTCATATTCACCTATTAGTTATTTTTTTATATTGTATATACTTCCCTATGGATTCCTTCTATCATATCATTCATGGAATTTAAGATATTTTAAAATCTATTTCAAGTTCTTTATTTAAAGTATGTTTGATTCAAATATTACCAAAGCTGTAAGGGTTTCTTTCTGATCTCATTTTCAAATCAAGATTATTATGAATAAATTTGAATTTGGGGAAAAATTTGTGAAAATTATCTATAAAACACCAACCATTTTCTTATAATCTATTTATTATTGAGGTTTTACATATCTGATCTCAATTTCATTTCTCTTGGTAAATAATTTACCAGATGTAATGCTTGTAAGTGAAACTGACTTCGCCTATTCTTTTCGATTGATAATATTTCTCCTCTATGTCCATATTCATTGGATTATTTTATGGATATCCTTATCTATGATTAAATAATTTATTAATGTATTTTTATTCTATTTTTTCTCTCTTTATAAATATTTTATCATTTTTCACACAAGTTGTTTTTGTAAAAAGTTAGAAAATAATATCTTTTTATCTTTTTCCATGCGAATACATTATTTTACCATTATGAACATTCTTCTTTATGAAGCTTCATTTTCATTTTTTAAAATTATTTTCTAAATAATCTTAATTCTTAATGGTTTTGAAATGAAAATGATTATTTATTATTATTTTTCAATGTGTTTTATTCAATAATCTTTAAAAAAAATCATTTGTGTCAACATCCTTTGATGTTCCTTATGTTACACTTGGGATATGTTCTTATGCTACCTTTCACTTTATTTATCTAGATAGATTATGAAATTTTCTATGAATTTTTTTATGAAACTTGTATATTTTCCATGGTTTAATTAGGTGATGTTTGAAATATGAATGTTTCCATGTTCTTAAAACATACATATGTATGGTTTCCATTATATGATGTGTGTTCCCATAATTATATATTCCTCTAATGCATTGGGTGAAGTGTGGAATTTGGGGACATGATTCCTAATATTCTATATAATGGAAGGAATTGTGTTATGGGAAGTTGTAATGTGATTCTTGGTCCATTATATTATGATTTTTATGCTTATGTTTGTGCCAAATTCATATGATTTGCACTATACTCATGTTATGTCGGCATGTGTCTTATGATATGATTGAATCCTTGATTTATTTATTGTGTTCTATGTTTATTTGGGTATGATCTCATAATGTTATGTTATTTGATTTTGTTATGTTCTCATACCCACATGTTTATCTTATATTCACTTATGATCTTTATTGTTTACCCTTACTGTGCATCTGAGCTCACCCTTTACTATGTTTCTTTCCCCATGTTATGAACTATATTATTATGTATAATATGTCTAAAGGATATCGTTTAAAAAGTATTTTATGGGATATGTTTAAGAATTTATAGAATAAGATTATTATATAGATAATCTCCAAATACACTAAACTTTAAGGTTCTAGGGTGTGAGTAATTGTTATATATATTGAATAGTCATGTGAAAATAAGTATTTTATATTAATTTTTAGCTTAGGTCACCTCAATGATGATGATGTTGATAGGTGGGAAATCTCATGATTTCTACACCGTTAATGGGATCATATCACAACCAATTTAGATAAATCATTTAATGCATGGATTATTAAGGAGATGAGTTCCAATATTTGTTTTTTGATTAATAAAAATAATAATAAATCGAGTAAGAAATTTTTTTCCATTAAGGAAGACATAAAAAGGTGTATAAATAGAGTTACACCCAATGTTGAGGAAAAATTTAAGGTGAATGTGTTAAAGGATAAGACTATGATAACAGAGAAATATGGATATAATATGATCTTATTTAGGACCAATAACATGGATATTAGTGTATAACTAGGTAATTGTAAATTCACTTGTTAATCATGGAAAATGAGTGATATCCCTTGTGATCATGTTTGTGAAACAATAAGAAAAGTGCACGGTAACTTATATAATTTTGTATAGAATTGTTATCTAATTATCACCCAAAAAATAGTTTATCTTGTAGTTATGAATCATTTTGAAACCAATTATATTCCATAGTTGAATACATTAAAATATAATGATTATATGAATCAAAATTTTTTGCAACCACTAAATATTTTTTTCCTTTCAATAAACCATATCATGATCGTATTAAGTCTCAATTTCAAAATAAGAAGTTTTATCAATGTTATCATCATAAAAATGTTGGGCACACATGAAAAGGGTGAAAATCCCAATCCAAGTTAATGTGGATGTCATGATAGTGTGATATTTTTTATTTTAGGTGACTAATTCATGGGGTGCTATTATTGAAATCCTATTAATTCTAGATCCTAGTGGTTTTGCATTAATTATGGTGATGTTCAGGTGTAAGTAATGATTTATTGTCCTAAAAAAATTGTGTTTGGGGATATATTTAATAGGGGGAATGATAATTTATTTATAAAACATGTCTCTAACCAAGTACATGTTATAATAGGATGTATAGACTTGGGTTTATCTGTATAATAATTTGGAATATTTCTAGGAATATTTCCAAATCCATGCACTGAGTCGGCATGGGGTTTCGGGGCCCAGAGAGCCTCAGTATGGTGATATGAAATATATTAAATATATTTTATCACATGTGTGTAGTTCTATGTTAAATGTGGAATAACTCTTGAGTGAAGTCTTGGATTGGGAATCTAAGACTGCAATTGAGTTTAAAATATAGGTTTTACCCTAGGTACAACATAAAGTTTGTCGACGTCGGGTGCCCAGTCGAGGGAGAGCGTTGGAGGGGCATTGAGGGAAGGTTTATTAATTTAATAAAAATAAACGAATAACCCCTCCTCCCCCTTTTTGCTCCACATGCAGTGAAATGGATAAGAGGTTTTCCTCACATGGTGATGGATGACCCATGGACGAACCAAGGCAAAGAGGTGCTTCCAATCCTTTTTTTTTACTCTGGTCATCTCTAGATCAAGGATCATCATGTTTTGAGCATCTTTTTGGACTTTAAGCTTTGGAGTTTCTCCATGAGGTAGGTGGATTTATGAGATTTATGTTCCAACCATCTTTTCATTCATTTTTTTAAGGTTTTAGATTCCTTAGACGAACTTTAGGACCCTGTGGGGGTTGATCTGTGGATTTCATATGAAAATTGGGGGTTTCAGGTGGCTCGGTGGGAATTCCTGTTAGAAATTTCTGATCACACAACATGTAGTGTAGGGTTTAAAGCCATGTGCTCTTCCCATTTGGGGAAGATTGTCTTTTAAAACTACATGTCATGTATGAGGGTTACACACTATGTAGTGATCTGGGTCGTGTGGTCGAGGTACATGGCCAATCTTTCCATGTTAAAGGACATGGTCATGTGGGAATACACTTCTATAAGTAATAATCATAGGTTGAGTTATATAGGAATGACTAAAGGACACGGTCTTAGGCTCAGAAAATAGGAACACACCGTTTACTAAGGGTATATGCCATGTGTGGTTACATGGACAGTGGGGTTGTGTATGGGAAAGGACACACCCAGGGGTTTGGGTGAGGTCACATGCCATGTGACATGGGATACATGTCATGTATTATCTTTTATACACAATGAGTATCATCAGGGGAAATGTCTAGGGTTCAGTGTTGAGAGAGACACCGAGTACCGCTGGCACATGTTGTGTGCTTCCCTTAAAGACTTTTCTCCCTAGTGCATCTTATTCTTATGGTTTCATATAGAGTCTCACAAGTAGAATAATCTGAGTAGTTTTCTATGTTGGATGTGATGGTTTCCATAGTTTGGGCCTTCGAGATGCGATGTGAGGTGATATTGTGGGTCACTTTGGTTATTTTTTCTTAGACCAGTGGTGGTTAAGTTAGTTCCCTTGGTCTATATCTAAAAGGTTTTTTGGAATCACATCCTCATCACAGGATTTTTACCCCTCTTTGGTTGCCCTGATCTTGTGTAGTGTGGGTGTTCTCTCATATTTTGGAGTGAGTTGTCTCAGTCTTCTTTGACTATAGACTCATCTTCTTGGATCACGTATCCCTCTGAGAGGCCTATAGTGATCCTCATGTCCTTTCATGTTTCTCTTGGTAGGGATTTTGGAATCATCATGACCAATATTTACCTGGGTATCGATCCTCTACTCAGGAGGATGTTTCAATTATGGGATATATTCCCCAATGAGCCCTAGGCACAGACCCTCTATCTATGTATCAAGATATGATCTTTTTGATGGGGTTGTATTTTGATGGAGTGTGTATCTTAGATAAATACCCTCAAATTCCTTTGGATTTCTATGGTGATTCTTCCCTATGTGGAGTTTTTGGAATCGGTATGACCAACTCTATACGGGCACCAATACTTTTCTTAGTAAATTTTTCTAGATTTAGTTTTTGGTGAGATACCCCATTCTATGTTCGATGTTCTAGCTAGGGTTCGTAGTGTATCCTATAGGATCCTATGAGGGATCCCCCACCTAAGTTTTAGAGATATTATGGTTTATTGTGTGGCTTTCTACATGGATTTTTTCAACGAGTGTAACCTTGTGGATAGGTATCGCCAGGGATGGAAAAGTTGTGCTATCAGTTCATCATTTCCTGCTTGAGTTAAATCTCTCAGTTGAGTGCCATCTGGGATGGTGAATATGTGAAATCATCTTCTAGATGCCCAATGTGTGACATCTCTTAGTTGTGTTCCATCTGGTATGGCTGGGTTTGTGGAGCGAGTACTCCTAGATGAGTGATCTGTTGGAACCTCAAGTTGGTTGGTGTGGATGGTTGTATGGTTGGGACCATGAGACTTGGGAGTCTATTGTGAGTATATCTAGGTTTATTCTAGGTTACCTCGTGGTATGTGTAATATTTATTAACATACTAGGGGTGATGATCTGACTAGTCATGTATAGTTGAGGAGTGATCGAGATGGAGTTTCTCTCTCACTTGGGTTCCCTCTGGCTTGGGTTAAGTTAACTGATGTCTATCAATTACTCCCTTTTTAGTTTAAGTTTTTGGGGTGCCTACTGGGTATTTTTATACTCACCCCTGCATGGGCTCTACCCATATATGTTTTTTCTTATGCATACCATGGGTATCCTAGCACTTTTCTTAGGGGACCGGGAGTAGATGAAGCATAGATTTGGGTTAGACAGACCGAGGAGTGTATCGGTCATGATTTTGGTAGTAGTCCCCGCCTTCTAAGTAGGTCAGAATCTTATTCATTTTTTCCTTTGGAGGGATTTTATTTTACCCTTTTTACTACTTTATGGTTCTTTAATACTTTGATGTGGGATATAGATGTATGCATGCATTTTGTAGTAGTTTTACTTTTATCTCTCCACTATTTCATGAAGATGTATATAGGTATATGCGTATAGGTACCATAGGATAATTCTTGTGTGATATGCCTACTTGATGCTAGTTGCCAGCCCAAATCCTATTAGACATGGGATTGGGGTAGTGGCGGCTCGGCCTTCCACTGGTCAGGTGGGCCCTAGTGGGTTGGGTCATTACAGAGTGGTATTAGATCGGGTTCCACTTTGAGATTGTAGTGTATATCTTGTCTAGTCATGAGCTTGGTTTGGGTTGCATAGTGACAGTGTTGGAGTGTTTCGATTTTAGATTTTAGGTCGGGGACTCCAGTGTTGGTTTGGAGGCTGACATATCCATTCACTATGACTCTGATAACCTTCTTGTTGACTCAGAACATTTAGGCATTGGCTGCGTGAAAAATTTTGGTACATGAAACATATAGGACTAGGATGTGGGTCTTCTTATCCTTCTTGAGTCAGCTCCCCAGATATACTCTTTGACCATGGAACATCTTGTCTTCTTTTAGAATGGTTCCATAACTGTAGCCTTTATAATTTCTATTGTCGGGTCGAGGGTATGAACCGATGAGTGATGAGGTCTCCTTGCAAGGGCCGAGTCACGAGGTAGGTTTTCCTCTAAATGGACAGCTGGTAGAGCTTCCTCTCATTGAGTGGCGCATAGATCCACCTTTGATAGTTTAGGTGGATGTGGCTTGTCAAACTGAGTTGTGGATGGCTATGTTGGTGTTGGATGATGATACATAGGGTTTAAGCAAGTATCATGATCTTTTGATGTAAATTTATCTTGTGGTCCAGGTTGACTAGGATCCATAGACAATAGGCCTATAATGTCGGAGGCATCTTCATTTTTAGAGACCTCAAGAATAGATTACACTACAGCAAATCGGGCCTTTAATAGTGATAAAAAAGGGCTTTATCAGCTCTATAGAAGTGCTAATAATGTAAATGATGTTAAAGGGTTATCTTTAATAGTTTCACCCCTTTATCAGCGCTTTAGTTAATCTCACCCTCTTGTGGCCACCCCTACCTCTAGTGAGTTTTGAACACGAGACTTCCAACCTATACACCAGCACCTTTTCCACTCCCCTATATTGTTTTTTTTACATTTTATGATATATCTATATATTTATATATATTTCATTACGTTTTTTATCCATATATTTTTATATATATTTATATATGTGTTTATATATATTTTTTTTAAATACATATATAAAATATGTATTTTGTCTATGTGTGTGTTTATAAATACATACAAACGTGCATATATCATATGTGTGTGTGTGTGTGTTTGTCTAAAAATATAACTATACGTGTTTATATTTATTTACATATATTATATATTAATATTTATATACATATATTAGAATATATAGATAAATATTTGTTTATTTGTCAATACGTACATGCAAATATATATATATACATTATATATATATTAATTGTATAGGTATATAAATATTCATACATTTTTATTTTAAATAAAATGGATATTAGTTTTTATTTATATAAGGTTTATATATTGGGAAATATATTTTATATGTAAATATGTTTAATTATTTATTTATAAAATTAAATTTTTATGTGTGAATATATAAAAAATATGTATATATTGTTATATATTTGATTATAAATAACATTACATTATGAAAAATGATAAAATTTCAAATTCATAATATCAATATGAATATAATCCCTCTGAATAAATTCATTCCTCACTAAAAAAGGGAAAAATTCCCCCTTAAACGAGGATGAAAATCCATCGAATGTTAAAAAAAATTGAGTACCCCGACTAAAAACTCAGTTTTGGAGGCCTTTTGGGCCTTTTTAGCCTCAAAAAATAGTGATCGGGGTCCCCTTGAGTTAACTTGGCATAGATCTTATCACAAGCTTTGATTTGATATGTGGTAGAGCCCAAACGGACACCTGAATCAAAAGTTATGGTTGTTTGAAGTTCGAGTTAAGTTTTCAACTTATTTTAGATCTTTTATTAATTTTTTGATTTTTTTATCTTCAAATTGTTATTAAATGACTGTTATTCAATAATAATTAGAAAATTATTAATTAAAAATATTTATTTTAAATATTTTATAATCCACTTTCACTAAATATATTATATATTATGTGTAAATGTCTATTTAGACTTATCTAAAACATAATTAAAATATTATATATATATATATATTAATATATTATTTTTAATTAAATGTAATTTTTTTAAATATACCCTTTATCAGTGCTTTTTTAGAAGTGCTGATAAAGGATCTGTTTTATCAGTGCTTTTTTACTAGCACTGATAAAGGGGGGCCTTTATCAGTGCTTTTTATAATCACTAATAAAGGGTCCACTTCAAGAGTGATTTTTTAGCACTATTAAAAACTCTATTTAATAGCGCTAAAAAAGCATTGTTGAAGACCACTTTTAACATCACTTTTTCTAGCACTAAAAAAGGGGGTTATAATGGCACTTTTAGTTATCACTATTAAAACCCTAGTGCTGGATAAAGCCAGTTTTGTAATAGTATTAGTCCTTTGGGGTTGAGGTGTTGTTATGATTGCAATGGGTATGGGAATCTCATGTGGGAGTGTCCTACTCATTGAGATACTGGTGTAGGGGCAGTTGTTAGACCGTTGAGGCATAGGCAGTAGCTTTAGCAAGGTCTGCAGGGTGGCGGACATGGTATGGGAGCTGGAAGAGTAGTAGGGGTGATTGGTGTTTTGATCTGTTGCCACCACCACCGCCCCCAAGTGGTCCAGGCTAGGCTCAGGGAGCTGGTGGATAGGGACATGGGTAGTTGTAGGTGTTGTAGGTTTTTGACCCAGAGGCTCCGGGATAGGATGGAGGTATGCTCTGTATCCTTTCTACTTTGATAGTAGTTTTGTTAGATACAGGTGTGGGATACCTTTTCTTTACCACTTCTTACTTAAGGATTCCTAGAGTGATGCGGGGTGTCGGTGGATCCCTGTTGTATTTTTGTATGATGTAGCATCAAATTCACTGGAAGGAGGGACACTTCCCCAACTAAGATGTGTTCTTGTGACGTGATACAAAACTGTGCAGGTGGGTTAGTGATGCCCAAAGTAAATAGTGTCGAGGTATGGTGGATGATTCCCTTTGAATTGTGTGTTCGAGGTAGGTTAGTGTGTTATGGTGTTGAAGTAGGGCCTAGTTGGGATGGATATGCAGGCTAGAGAAGGATGAGATTCAAGCAAAAGGGGTTACTGTCCTTGTAAGAACCTGGATCTTCATTTCATGTATGAATCTTGATTTCAGGTGTTTTTGAGAAAAAGGGGAGATTTTGGAAAATTCATAAGTACACATCGTGTACTTAGGAGTACATGTCGTATACCCAGTTGTCGTGGGTAGCCGTGTACTAGTCGTGTAACAGCTGAGTACATGGTCGTGTGAGGTAACCTGGAGACCACCTAAAGCGGAGGTCGATTAAGGCATGTACACGACATGTACATTAAATGAACATGCCATGTGCTTTTCTTTTTTATTTGGATAATTGGATTGGGGTCGTGCCTCATCCACATAAACATCTGCTTATAACTCCGTCTCATCCAAGAGCGAATGGGAGCGATGATTCTTCTTCGAGCCACTGATTCGTCGTCCGTTCTCCAAATCAAACACTGTCGATTGCATTAGAATCGCCTCGGTGAGTTCTTACTTCTTCTAGAGCCTATCCTCCTAATTTATCATATTTTATGAGATATTATAGGTTGATTTTTTTGACTTTTTTGTATATCTTTGATGTTCTAAGTCAATTCAAAGGCTGAGATTCAACTATATCGATCGTACAATGTCGAGGTAGGTGGTTTTTGACTTTCTGTAGTTGTCTTTGGATTATATGTGTGAAAAGTGACCAATACCCTAGTTTAGGGTATTGCATATTTTGTAATTTAACCCTATTGATGCATGTCATGGTTTTTTTTCTTGAGAAAGGATTTTGATTATGAATTACGTTTATTACCTTGTTTATGGATGTGTTTTCCATGATTGTTGGATATTGGCCATTGGGTTTAAAACTGTATATTAGGATATTTTTTTTTCCATGCCTAATGCTATTAGGATGGAGTTGATGTTATATGAGATGCATGTGTTATGCTTTTTAGTTGATTATCCTTGTAGTATTTGAGATTACTTTGGCTACTGTATATCGTTTGTGCACGATTGTATTACACAGGGTTGTGAGAACCTGGTGTAGTTAGACCATAGGGGGAATTAGCATTAAGGGCTTCCCCAGAGTGTGTTATACTTTTCACATTGTGATACCATAGGGGGATGGGCAGTGAGTTATCCCTTAGAGTGTCTATAGTATACCGTTACGAGACCACATGTGGAATGGATATTTAGTTCTTCCTCAGAGAGTTTGCAGTTATCGTTAAAAGACCACATGAGGGGAATTGACGGCGAGTGCTTCCTCAGAGAGTCTTTGTCTTTGTGAAACCAGAGGGGTTAGACTATGAGAACTTTTCTAGAGGGTTTCTTGTGAATGATTTGTTGAATAATTAATAAATGTAAATGAATGTAGTTGAACTGTAGTATTTTTTTACTTTGAGTACTTCCTTGTTATTACTTCATTTTTCATATTACCTGCTATATATATTCACTGACAGTTAGACATAGATCTTTGGGTGATTTTCTACTAGGATTCGTCTCACATCCTATTTGGGTCATGATTTTGGGCCCAAAAAGATTATATTGTTGCAGGTATAGATAAGGGAAAGTACCCATCTACTTCAGGTACTTGATTGTTATGGAGCTGGAGAGCATGGGACCAAGCTGAGGCTTGCGATGTTGTTGGAGTTTACTTGTTTTCTTTGTACTTTGGTTTTTTACTATATTTATAGCATTGTGACTTGTTTGGATGCTTTTCTAGACATATGTGACATGCATAATTTATATATGTGCTCCAGTTGTTTATTTACTTTCAGTCTTCTACTGTTTACTAATTATATGGTATTACTTCTTCCGCTATTGTATATTATTGTTATTCTGTGGTGTTACTCTTCCAATGAGGGCATAGTTTCCCCACTATCACACCCAATACCCTCGCTGCTAGTCGTCAACCTCTGGATTTCGTGGAAATGTGCTTGAGGCCATGTGACCAACCTGGTATGGGGAACCTTTGGGCAACACTTAGAACCAGTGCGTTACAAAGTGGTATCAAATGAATTCTTTTCTTCTTTGACTTATTGTTTGGAGCCTATAGAAAAGGATATGAATAGGTAGTTGGTAATAAGTTATTCCTGGGAGTAGCTAACCCGTGTATAGGGAAAATCCAAGTTACCTTGAATATTGAAATTTTTCTTGTTTTTCAATTATTACAGTTGATTTGATTTCAACGTTGGGTGATTCACATGTTTTGTGTTGTTATCATTGATATTATTGAGGTTCTATTTCTATTTCAACCTAATGAAATGATGGTATTCCATCTCATGCATCATATAGGCACTTTCTAGAGATCGCATGTCATGCATTATTTTCATTCTTTAGGTTGCATTCCTGATAGCATGTTGTTGTGATAGATGTTGTGCTAAATATGCATGATGTTGTGATATATGTCGTGATAAAATGCCTTCTATTTTTATAGGGTATTGCTAATATGTAAAGTTTATTTTGGATGGGCACCAAACTTTGGTCCCTGAGGTGTTATGGTCCCTCATGGATCGGAATTTGGTGGATCATGTGATTGAATACACTATTATACTTTGTAATATACATGAATATAATGCCAAGATTTGATTATCATGGACTATGGCCCCCCACAGATCAGAATTTGGAACTTTAATGTTTGTTTTAGTATTTTTATGGGGTTTTAAAGTAGTTTCTGAGGCTTACTTTCTAGAAAAACCCAGAATACATGGTGTGTAATGTTTAATACACGCCATGTATCCTTATTTTTGGGAAGGAACAACTTTTCTTAAGTACATGTTGTGTATTGTATATACACGCCATGTAGTCTTTAACTGTGTGACTGACTGTGTGGGCAGAGACACAGGGTTGATAAATGTTTGGTGGAACATGTCATGTATAAGGAGTACACATTGTGTTGTAAGGACTGTGTATCCAACCGTGTGACTAAAGGCATGGGTGGATGAAACTTAGGTGGTACACGTCGTGTCTAGTTCTTGCGTGTCGTGTACATTCGATCGTGTCTCCGACCATGTGACCAACGACACAGGTGGATGAAACTTAAGTGGTACACGCCATGTCTAGGGTGAACACACCATGTTGTAGAGACCATGTATCTGGTCATGTGACTAATGACACGGGTCGGTGAAATCCTTCTAGTACACATCGTGTCTGGCATAAACACACCATGTAGTCTTGTTCTAAGAGAACCATGTGATTTAGCCGTGTAGAGAAACTCGGGTAGGGGGAAAATATTCAAGTCCATGTCATGTCAAAGGAGAACACACCATGTGTATGGGGTGTTACATGACCAGAGTTAGAAAAAGTACACGTCCATGTAAAGGCTTAAGGGAACATGTCGTGTAGGGGCCATACATGTCGTGTATCCATGTTTTGAAGAACTTGAATTCTTTCTGTCTCCTATTACTTTCTTACACTTCTAAGTTTTAGTCCTTGATAATCTTGAACTGAGGTGTGCGCTTGACCTTTCATAGTCATACCACTGATACATCCTCTGGTTGTACACCAGATACAGGGCAATGATCAGACACCGGACATGGTAGATCAGGGACTACCAGCAGATCCTCTCATCGTGCTTGTCTTGGAACCTTCCATCATTCCAGATATAGGTACTGATGCACAGTTCCGAGAAGGATTCATGGGGATGATGCAGACCTTCCAGGGAGCACTGCATCCTACCCCATCTATGGTAGAGTTAACACCATTTTTTCAGCATCAACATCCTCCCACTTTCTCAGGGGATGGAGGAGCTCAGGCTGTAGAGTCATGGTTAGAAGTCATGTTGTCTATATTCAAGCATATCGAGATGCCTCTAGAGAGGAGGGTGAAGATATCTACATACATGCTTCGGGATTCCTCCAAGAGATGGTGGTATTTGATATCATATATGAGATGCCAACTAGTTATGGCTTGGGATGAGTTCCTACAGACCTTCTATGACTACTTTTACCTGGAGACTTTGAGGGTTGATCAAGCCTGAGAGTTCATGAGTTTAGATCAGGGTACACTCTCAGTCATGGAGTATTCTTCTTGCTTCATAGAGCTGCAATGCTTCACACCCATTCTAGGGGGTTATGAGTTATTTCTAGTGAGTAATTTTGAGGATGGTCTTAGTCATGACATTTGATCTTAGCTGAAAATCTTCAAGTTGACTTCAATAACTTCTATAGTCAACCCATCGTTGATCATAGAGCATAACCTGAAGTATTCTGGAGCTATAAGCCAGGGAAGATCGGCATCTGGAGTTGGTATTCCTCCATCTTATAGTAGGAAGCATCGCAGATAGTCTACGCGTGAAGATCTGAGTAGGAAAGATACTCCTTTAGGTAGCCAGGTGGTATACTGCAAGTGCGGGAAGAGTGGGCCTATGAGGAAACATTGCCTGAGAGACCCAGTTGAGTGTCGATCTTGCGGTAAGATGGTTCATCTTCAGTGTTTCTACCATTTTTTCTCACCATCAGTCGATGATAGGGGTTCTATTTCTACTCCACATTCAGGAGTAGGACCACTAGTTTCTCATCAGTATGGGAACTAGAGTTCTTCATGTCGTTCAGGCCATAGTGTTGGTCATGGCCATAGTGGTCAAACACAGGGTTTTCGATAGCCACTGGTTGGATCAGTTCATGGATCTCAGACAGCTTCACAGGGTCGCAACATAGGTTAGGATTTTGTGCTGGAGCAGACCCAATAGGAGCAGGATCCCAGACCCTCTATGGTTAGAGGTACGATTTTGGTTGCCTCCGTTTTAGATTTTTCTCTTTTTGATACAGGGGCTTCCCGTAGCTTTATATGTGTGCCTATTATGGAAATCATTGGGCTCTGTATCTTTAATTTTGCTGATATCTTAATGTTGGGCACTCTGTTGAGGACTAGAACGGCTAGTGTACATTAGTGCAAGGAGTGCCCTCTTGAGGTTGGTGGGTGTCACTTCTTATGGTACCTTTATGTCTTAGAGATTACGGGACATGATGTCATTCTTGGAATGAACTGGTTAGTTCCCTTCCAGGACTTTGTCGATTTCTATCGCCGTAGGGTGAGTTTCATGTCAACAGGGAGTAGATTGTTCCTACATAAGGGTGAATGGTATGTCCAGGCGAGCAGAGCTGGATCCAAGCATCATGGGTTGGGAGGAGTTACATCCCATATTGCTAGTTTATATCTAGATGACTATGGGACTTTATAGATGGACTTTCCTCCGGTGGTGGATTGTTTTAGGTATGACTTTCCAGATGAATTTTTAAGTTTAACTCTGAAGCTATAGGTAGATTTCTCTATTGAGCTTATGCCAAGAGTGGAACCGGTGTCCATTCATCCTTATAGGATAGATACACCGGAGTTAAAAGAGCTCAATAAATAGTTATAGGAGTTATAGGAAAAGGGTTTCATCTGACCCAGTACTTCTCCTTGGGGTTTGCCTATCCTATTTGTGAAGAAGTCGTATGGTACTCTCAAACTTTGTGTGGATTATCAGAATCTGAACCAGCTGACAGTCAAGAACTTATATCCCTTGTCAAGGATTGATGATCTCTTTGACCTTCTTCAAGGAGCCCGGATGTTCTCGAAGATTGACTTGAGATCTGGTTATCATCATTTGCACGTTAGACCATCAGATATACCTCTTACATCCTTTTGGAGTAGTTATGGTCTATACGTGTATGTGGTTATGTCGTTCGGTCTCACGAATGCGCCTACAGTTTTTATGGCACTGATGAACTGAGTGTTCCATCCATACTTGGATTCTTTTGTGGTGGTTTTCGTAGATGATATCTTAGTGTACTCTCACACTCGACATGACCATGCTACCCATCTTGATATCATTTTGAGTACACTGAGAGAGCATCAATTATATGCTAAGATCTCAAAATTCCACTTTTGGATGGACCAGATTCACTTCTTGGGTCATGTTATCTCAAAGATAGGAGTATTAGTAGACCCAGATAAAGTAAGAGTGGTAGTTTCCTAGGAGAAGTTGAAGAACGTATTTGAGGTATCGAGTTTCCTAGGGCTGGATGGTTACTACATACATTTTATACAGTACTTTTCACACTTAGCAGCACCACTGATGGGCCTGACTAAGAAGGGTGTGAAGTACTTGTGGACAGATTTCTGCAATTCATCCTTTCAAGAGCTAAAAAGGAGGTTGACTTCAGCATCGGTACTAGTTTTTTCAGAGCCGGGAAAGAGTTGTACTATTTACTGTGATGCATTAGGTATTGGTCTAGAAGTAGTTATTATATAGGGGGAAGGTTTCGTTGCGTACAAGTCTCGGCAGTTGAGTCCACATGAAATAAATTACCCGACGCACGATCTTGAGTTGGCTACAGTTTTTCATGCCTTGTGTTGTTGGATACATTACCTTCTAGGAGAGCATTTTGTGGTGTGCACTGACCACAAAAGTATCAAGTATATCTTTACCCAGTGTGAACTAAATTTGAGATAGTGAAGGTGGGTTGAGTACCTTCAGTCCTTTAACTTTGAGCTTGCCTACATGCCTGGAAAAGGCAATGCAGTGGCTGATGTGTTGAGAAGGTGGAATCAGATACAGGCAGTTCAGGAAGCCAGTAGTGAGTGGTGGCTTATGACTCTATTCACTGAGATGCATTTAGAGGTGCACAATAGACAGGGGTAGATGTTTCTTTCTTCTGTAATTATTACCTCTCCTCTACTTTATCGGGTGCGCATGAGGAATCTAGCATATTCTGAAGGCCTAGTTCTATGGGAGAGTATATCAGGAGAGGACCCTATTCCTAGATGGACCGTAGGTGAGGATGAGATCTTGCATTTTCATGGGCGCGTGTGGGTGTCAGCAGACATATGTGAGGAGATTTTTTAGGACTTTCATTCCTCATTTTGGGCAGTTCATCCTGATTTCAACAAGATGTATCGAGATTTACCCCATCAGTATTGGTGGTCAGGTATGAAGAGATATGTTGCTAGTTTTTTGATGAGGTGTTACACCTGTTAGTAGGTGAAGGCAAAGCATCAATGACCAGTAGGGATTTTGCAGTAGTTACACATCCCCAAGTGTAAGTGTAATGATGTTGTGATGGACTTCATGACAGGTTTACAGAGATCTCCTTAAGGGAATGATGCAGTTTGGGTTTTCATTGACAGACTCACGAAGGTTGCACACTTCTTACCGATCAAGGAGACCTTCGATGTTGATGATTTGGGAAGGTTATACATCCAAGAGATTGTACATTTTTATGGGGTTTTGTACTCTATCGTTTTAGATAGGGATGCATGTTTTACTTCTTAGGTCTAGTAGGTACTACAGAGGGCTTTGGGTACACAGGTACTTCTGAGTATAGCTTACCATCCCCAGACAGATGGTCAGTCCAAGCGTATAATTCAGATGCTAGAGGACATTCTTCGAGCATGTATCTTAGGTTTTGGAGGTCTTGGGAGAAGCACATACCTATAGTGGAGTTTTCCTACAATAATAGTTTTCAAGAAACTATTCAGATGGTACCTTATGAGGCTTTGTATGGTAGGCCATGCTAATCACCCCTATGTTGGCTGGAAGCAGGAGAGGCAGCTATGTTGGGACCTCATCTTGTCCAAGAGACTATAGAGTAGGTGGAGTTAATTCAAAAGAGTATGGATACTGCACAGTCATGGCAGAAGTCTTATGCTGATTGATAGAGACAACCTTTGGAGTTTGAGGTCGGAAATCAGGTTTTCCTACGTGTCACATTGAGGTTGGGACACAGGAGGATTAGGAGACAGGGAAAGCTTTTATCAAGATACATTGGGTCGTTTGAGGTTTTAGAGAGAGTTGGGTTGGTTGCCTATCTATTGTAGTTACCTTAGAGGTATCGTGCTATTCACGACATCTTCCATGTTTCTCAACTATGGCGTTACTTCTCAGACCCATCTCATGTTTTCCAACCCAAGGAGGTTGAGTTGGAGGTGGATTCATTGTTCAAGGAGCATCTTATCTGAATTGTTTATTTCTGCACGAAGGTTCTCCATGTCTGGTTTGTTCCTCTGGTATGGGTTTTGTGGCAGCACGAGCAAGTACAAGACGAGACTTGGGAGAGGGAGATCGATGTGCGATCACAGTGGCTGGAGCTATTTGAGGATTCTTCTTCTGTGAAACCTTGTTAGAGAAATTCAGGGATAAATTTCTTTAAGGGGGGAAGTTTGTAAGAACGTGGATCTTCATTTCGGGTATGGATCATGATCTTGGGTGATTTTGAGAAAAAGATGAGATTTTGGAAAATTCATAAGTGCATGTCGCGTACTTAGGAGTACACATCGTGTACCTAGTTACTGTGGGTAGCCGTGTACAGCCATGTAACGGGTGAGTACATGGTTGTGTGAGGTGACATGGAGACCGCCTAAAGTGAGGGTTGGTTAAGTCATGTACACGGTGTGTACATTAAATGAACACATCGTGTACTTTTCTTTTTATTAGGATAATTGGACCGGGGTCGCATCTCATCCATATAAATGTTTTCTTCTAACTTTATCTCATCCAGGAGTTACTGGGAGCAATGATTCTTCTCTAAGCCACTAATCAGTCATCTATTCTTCAAATCAAACATCGTCAATTACGTTGGAATCTCCTCAGTGAGTTCTTTCTTCTTCTAGAGCCTCTCCTCATGATTTTTCCTCATTCATGAGATATTCGAGGTTGAGTTTTTTTGACATTTTTGTAGATCTACGACATTCTAGGTCGATTAAAAGGATGAGGTTCAACTATATCGATCGTACAACATCGAGGTAGGTGGTTTGTGCCTTTCCACAGTTGTCTTTGGATTATATGTGTGAAAAGTTCCCAATACCCTAGTTTAGGGTATTACGTATTTTGGAATTTAGCCCTGTTGATACCTGTCATGGTTTGTTTGCTTGAGAAAGGCTTTTGATTGTGAATTAAGTTTATTACCTTGTTTGTGGATGTGTTTTTCCATGCTTGTTGGATATTGTTCATTGGTTCTAGAACTTCCAGTTATTCTATTTTGTTTTCCATGCCTAATGTTGTTAGGATGGAGTTGATATTATATGAGATGTTTGTGTTATGATTTGTAGTTGCTTAGCCTTGTAGTATTTGAGATTACTTTGGATTCTGGATATCATTTGTGCATGATTGTATTACACAGGGCTGTGAGAACCTGGTGTAGTTATACCATAGGGGGAATTGACGTTGAGGACTTCCCCAGAGTGTCCATTATACTTTTCACATTGCGAGACCATAGGGGTATAGGTGGTGAGTGCTCCCTCAGAGTGTCTATAGTATACCATTATGAGACCATAGGGGGAATAGACATTGAGTGATTCCTCGTAGAGTCTGTAGTTATTGTTAAAATACCACAGGGGGAATTGACGGTGAGTTCTTCCTCAGAGAGTCTTTTTCTTTGTGAAACCAGAGGGGTTAGACTGTGAGAACTTTCTCAAAGGGTTGCTTGTGAATGATTGGTTTAATAATTAATAAATTTAAATGAATGTATTCGAACTGTAGGATTGTTTACTTTGAGTACTTCCTTGTTATTACTTCATTTTTCATATTACCTGCTATATATATTCACTGATAGTTAGGCACAGATCTTTGGGTGGTTGCCTATTGGGATTCGTTTCACACCTTGTTTAGGTCATGCTTTTGGGCCCAAACAGATTATATTGTTGTAGGTATAGATAAGGGAAATCACCCTTCTACTTCAGGTACTTGAGTGTTGTGGAGCTGGAGAGTATGGGACCAAGATGAGGCTTGCGATGCTGCTGTAGTTTACTTGTTTTATTTTTTACTTTGGTTTTGTACTGTATTTCCAGCATTGTGACTTGTTTGGATGCTTTTCTAGACATATGTGACATGCATCATTGATATATGTACTCCAGTTGTTTATTTACTTTGAGTCTTCCACTATTTACTTATTGTATGGTATTACTACTTCTGTTGTTGTATATTATTATTATTACACAGTGTTACTCTTCCAATGAGGGTATAGTTTCCCCACTTTCACACCCAAGGCCCTCACTGCTAATTGGTAGCCTCTGGTGTTCGGGGAAATGCGCTTGAGGCCATGTGACCAACCGGGTATGGAGCACCTTTGGGCGACATCTGGAACTGGGAGGTTATAGTCCTAGAGGCTCGTGTGTGGTTTGAGGTATTATATGTGTCTACGTTGATACAGGTGTAGTTTTTGAAAAGTCATGATCCACTTTTTCGAATTATTAGCCCTTTCCTAAGTCCTGGTGACACCAGAGGAACCCTTTTTTCTTAACTATTTAGTCATAGGGTTTCTTGAGTTTCTGGAGATTTTGTGAGGGCTCGTAAGACCCAGTGCGTTCACTTGGGAAGCCCTATTTTTTCACCAGGTGATAGAAGTGTTGCTTGTGGATGGGTGTGGATGACGTTTCCTAGCTCCAGTGATTGTCAGGGAGGAGTACCCACACCTGTGAATCGACATCTTATTTTCCTAGAGGCAATAATATGGTTCTTTTGGTTTCATGGTTCATGAAACTTTTGGACTAGATCCCTACCCCTTTTTGTATCAGTTCTAGGTGGACCCTATTAAGGGTTGTAGCTGGTTCTTATAAGTTTTCCATCCACTGTTGGTGAGAAAGGTGATGGAGAGTGCAACTTCTTGAAGTTAACCCTTATGGTTGAGGTTGGTGCAGTATTTCTCCAGGTGATAGTTGTTGCCTCTTTTATTTTTCATCAATTCAGGGAGGCAAAGCTCAGAGTTTTTTTACGAGGTCTTGTGTGCCTAGATATCCACTAGATATAATCTTGATGGATTTTTTGAAGGTGGGGAGTACATCACCCTTCTAAGGATTAATGATGACACCAGTCACATGGCAAGATGGAGTGATGGGGATGTCTCTTTCCCTTAGTGGTGTACCCAAGAGAGGGGTGGTTGTGCTAGATAAGTGAACCATTCAAGTTTTGGAAAACATGCTTATGGTTTTTCATGTTGGCGTAGTGTTGGATTTGGTTGTGAAATACACGGATCATTTGGAGTTGGATGAGGTCTATTGGGGCTCATTCAGTGTAGTTGTAAACTGACTATGGTGACCCTTAAAGGTTGATGATGAGGTATTTTGTTCAGTGGGATATCACCTCATTGAGGGTTCAAAGAGTTGGCCATGGTGACAGGCTATCTCCAGGGTTTTTGAACCCTTCCTTATATTGTTGTGTGGGTTAGCATGGTGTCATACCACTAGACCCTTTTGGGGGTCGTGTAATGGGTGCTTGGTTTTTTCCACATGTCGCAGCTAAGTTGACATGTGCTCGCTGACGGAGTAATATTTGATGCATATTTTTAAACAAATTCTGATAATTTTGTGATGATTTTCAATGTAAATATCCATGGTTTTCAATATTTTTAATGGGTAATTTTAATCATGGAATGAAATTTGATTCAAATGGTTAAAGAAGTGATAATTTTAAATTTATAAATGAATTTGGATTTTTGAAACTGTTTCATTGAAATTTTGTTTAGTAATTTGAAATTTACTAAGTGTTTAAATTTTCTAAACTCTTTTTGTAGGTGTTTTTAAAAAAAATCCAGTTGGACCAGACCTAAGGACCCACACACCTCATAGGCATCCCACAAGGGCTACTCGGTCATGCAAGCCCAAGGGAGAGCCGGTAGACCAGTGGAAGAGCCCACACGGGTGGTTAGGCCCATGCAGGGGACTCATGGTGATGAAATCCATGGGCCTCATAGGTTGTTCAAAGTCTGAGCGCACATGCATCCGGTATTCAAGATCACATGGCCATGGGAAGAGCAGCTCACCGAGACAGTGCAGTCCACAATGGAAATGGGAGTCCTTTAGCTCCTGACTGACTTCGCTGAATGGATGGTCCTACACCTTTATTTATAAAGGCATTCTAAAACTTCAGGTGCTTTGATGTGGGATTGAGGCTCTTCCGCACTCCATCACATTTCTCCTCCACTTTCTGCCTCAGATGATCGCCTACCTCCTTCACCTCATCCCACCACTGCTGAAAGCACCTGAGAATGCCATTGTTGTTGGTGGGAACCTCAGATTTGATCTCTTACTTCACTCCAAACCACCATAGATCATCTCTTCACACTTTACTGACACCCATGAACTCCCACTCGAGCCTCCTCCATCCACTATGAAGGTCATAGGAGAAGAGGAGCATCCCTGCTCCACTGTCTCTTCCACTGTGTCACCCAACTCTCCATTTTCATATCACATTGTCACTACCGATCACTATTCCCACTACGAGAAGGATACCACCTTACTACATACATTTCATGCACCATCCTCCACCATGAACCACTCGAGCTGCCATGGATTCACCACCTGACATCGCCTAGACACCTCTACCTCACTAGAAATACTCCATTTCGGCACCAGGAGAAGGTTGGATTGAGCTATTATCCCACCACTAAAGCCTATTGTCACCATGGATTAGCTCTGAAGCCTTGCACAACCTCCATCCTATTGGGAAAGACAGGAAAGCGACGAACACGAAAACAATATAAAAGGCGAATGCACAGAAGAAAAAAAAATCTTTCCTTCTAAATAAAACAGATGCACAGTGACCCGAAATTAAGTGTGCAGAAAATAAAGTTGAAACCAGAAATTTTTACATGGAAAACTTAAAAGGGAAAAACCACGGGACCTGGTCCATAAGGAGAGATACACTAAAATCAAGAGGTACACGGTAGATACTCTCCAAAATGGAAGGGATCTCATAAGTAATACTCAATAATAAAAGTGTGGATCAAAAGGTGGAGAGAGAAAAATATGATCATCGAAGAAAGGCGATCAAAAAATGTGATTTGCTCTCGGTGTTGTTAATGTCAGTGATGTTGAAATGCCTTGCCCCTACATTCTTATATAGGAAGAAGAATCCACATCAAATAATGTCTCTGCATCAAAATAGTGTCACCGTGTGAATTAATTAACACGGTCTTGGCCCACATTAAAACACCCCATTAAAGGAGAAATAACGTGGTGCTCTAATTGAGGAGGCGTTATGTGGTGTGCCAACTAGGAAGGCACACAACAAACTCCCCCTCCGCCTCAAGTGGGAATCAATGCCAACCCCGCAATCAGTCAGCAAGTCTCAAATTTTTCTATGGGTAAACTCTTGGTCAACATGTCTGACCCGTTGTCATTAGTGTGGATCTTCTCAAGCTCTAACTGTCTTGAATCAAGGACGTTGAAGATCCAATGATATCAAACATTGATATGTTTCGACCTACCATGAAAAGTGAAATTCTTTCCCAAAAAAATAGCACTCTGACTATCACAAAATAAAACATACCTGTCCTAATTTAAACTGAGCTCTCGAATAAAATTTTGCATCCACAACAATTATTTGCACACCTCTGTAGCTGCAATAAACTCTGACTCTGTGGTAGATAAATAAACACATCTCTATAATCTAGACTATCAAGATACATCTCCCCCTGCAAAAGTGATCAAATAGCCTGAAGTAGACTTCCTCGAATCAATATCTCCTGCCATATCTAAATCTGTAAAGCCAAAAAGCATAGGTTCCCCTTTTCCAAAACACAATATCATATCAGAAGTACCATGAAGATAACAAAAAATGTACTTAACTTCTCTCCAATGCTCTCTACCTAGATTTGATAGAAAACGACTGACCACACCAACTGAATGAGCTATATCAGGTCTAGTACATACCATTGCATACATCAAACAACCAACGGTAGATGAATAAGGTATGTGCTGCATCTCGTCTCTCTCTTCATCAGTAGAAGGTGACTGACTGGTGTTGATCTTAAAATGTAAAACAATAGGAGTACTAACCACTTTAGCTCTATCCATAGAAAATCTATGAAGAACCTTCTCAATGTATCTCTCCTGAGAAAACCACAATTTCTTGGCCTTCCTATCACGGGAGATCATCGTGCCAAGAATCCGTCGTGCTAGCCCCAAGTCTTTCATCACAAAAGACTGACAAAGATCTTTCTTCAATCTGTCAATTCTAGAAGCATCATGGCCAACAATGATCATATCATCAACATAAAGCAACAGTATAATAAAATCATTATCATTAAATCTCTGAACAAAAACACAATGATCTGAAGATGTCTTCCTGAAAACCTGATGAAAAATAACATATTCAAACTTCTTATACCACTGCCTCAGAGCTTGCTTCAAACCATACAAACTCTTCTTTAACCTGCAGAAATGATTTTCTTTACCTATTTAAACAAAACCCTTTGGTTTCTCCATATAAATCTCCTCCTCTAAATCTCCATGGAGGAAAGTTATCTTCACATCCATCTGCTCAATATGTAGATCCAAACTAGCATCTAAACTAAGAACAACTTGAATGGAAGACATTTTGACAACAAGTGAAAAAATCTCATCAAAATCAATACCTTTCTTCTGACAAAAGCCTTCGATAACTAACCTTTCCTTGTATCATGAAACAGAACAAGATTCTTCATTTTTAATTCGATAAATCCACAGATTTTGCAAAGATCTCTTCCCTGTCGGTAACTTCACCAGCTCAAAAGTGTAGTTGTCATGCAATGATGTCATCTCGCCATCCATTGTCACAAACCATATGTCCTTATGTTCACTCTCCATTGCCTCATCAAATTATTCTGGTTCTCCCCCTTCAATTAGAAGCGCATACTCATCTGGTGAATATCGAGTAGAAGCGGTGCAATGCCGAGATGACATCCGGAGTGGAACTGCGGGCTCATTAATAACCCCTGGAACCGGATCATCAGAAAAAAAGGTGCATCAGAAACATCAACTCCGACCTATTCACCTTGAACATCATTCTGTACATCAACATGATCATCGGAATCACCAATATGAGGTAAATGTGAATCAAAACCTGGCTCAATACTGACAAAACCATCAGAAGTTGGAGAAGCAGCTTTTTCTCCCTTATCAATGTCTGCAATAGTCTGATCCTCCTTAAACACTGCATCATAGCTTCTGACAAGTTTCTTCAAAACAGGATCATAGAACCTATACCCAAACTCATCGTGTCCATAGAAAATAAAAATATATTGGTGTGTCTTACCATCCATCTTGGATCTCTCATCTCTAGGAACATGAACAAAAGCCTTGCAACCAAAAACACACAAGTGATCGTACCTGATATCTTTTCCATACCAAAACTTATCGGGAGTGTATATCTGCAAAGAAACAATGGGTGAAAATTGATAATATAAGCAGCAGTAAGTAAAGCCTCGCCCCAAAAATGTCTAGGTAACTTTGCTTCCAAAATCAAACAACAAACTCTTTTCAACAAAGTCTTGTTCATCTGCTCAGCTACACCATTCAGCTGAGGTGTCTTGGGTAGTGTCTTATGATTCCAAATACCTTCATTCCTACAATATTGATCAAATGGACCACAAAACTCTCCCCCATTATCAATGAGAATACATTTCAATTTCTTGTCTGATTCTATCTCAGTAGAAACATGAAATTTCTTAAAAACACTGAGCACCTGACTTTTGGAATTCAAAACATAAACCCAGAGCTTTCATGAGTATTCATCAATAAATGTAACAAAATAAAGACTTACACTAAAGGTCTTAGATTTCAAAGGACCATAAATGTCAGAATGTACCAATTTAAGTACTTGTGACTTCATGTATGGAGGATGGCTGTTGAAACTCACTCTGCTTTGTTTCCCAGTCATGAAATGATCACATGTGTACAATTTGACACTCTTCAAATCTGGAAGAAGATTTATCTTGTCCAAACAACCAAGGCCTTTCTCACTGATGTGAATGAGCCTCTTATGCCACAACTTGGACAAAACACTACACTCAACAATGCAAGCAGTATTACAAGAAATAAAAGATCTAGTCCAGTACAAACCTGATTGCTTCTTCCCTCGATCCACAATCAAAGATCCCTTGGAAATCTTCCATTGGTAATCACCAAAAGTGTTAATAAAACCTTCATCATCAAGAACACTGGTAGAAATAAGATTCAAATGAACCTTGGGTGCATGTCGAACATTCTTCAAAATCATCTTACTTCCTATACTGGTCTCTAAACAAACAGTATTGATGCCTACAACATTAGCATTACCATCATTTCATATCTTCAAAATCCCAAAATTACCTGGGGTGTAAGATGTAAAGAACTCCTTCTTCGATGTCACATGAAAACAGGCACCACTGTCAACAACCCAACAAGAATCATCAAAAGTAATGTTAATGGAGTCATAAACAATAACAAGATCACCCCCTGTAGTAGTGGTAACATGATCATCTCCATCACCATTTTTCTTCTGTGGATTTTCCTTCATTCTATTCTATCTTTTCAGCTGATAATAAAACTTCTTAACATTCCCCTTCTTACCACAATGATGACATTCAAAATCTCTCTGCTTTGGTCTAGATTTGCTTCTGCCTCTGCTCTTACCTCGACTGCTCTGCCCCTGGTCCTAGCTTCTCCCCCTGTTCTCTATGACTAAAAGCTCTGAAGAAGATTTCTCCTGAGTGCATCTCCTGACCTCTTCATTTAAAATAGCAGACTTGATAAAATTAAATGTCATAGCACCATTAGGAGCAGAACTGGTTAGAGTAACACGTAAATTCTCCCATGAATCGGGTAAAGTGTTAAGCAGCAAAAGAGCTAAAACCTCATCTTCAAAATTGATACCCATGCCATAAAACTGATCAAAACATCCTTGATATTCACTTAAATAATCAGAAATAGACGTTCCTTCTTTATAACTCAAGTTCATCATTTGTTTGAGAAGAAATAGTTTTTTGTTTCCCGTCTTGGAAGCGTAGGCCGTCTCAAGCTTCTCCCAAAAAGTTCTGGCATGAGAGATGTTGACAATGTGGTTCATCACGCTGTCTTCAACCCATTGGAAAATTAAGACACAAACCATCTCATGCTCGAACGCCCATTCTTTGTCTGACATCCTCTCTAGCTTCTAGGTACTAAACACTAGAAGATGCATTTTCTTAAAAAAAATCATATCTTTAATTTTAAGTCTCCACATATGATAGTTGGTACCATTCAGCAAAATCATCCGACTGTAATTATCCTCCATAATAAATATGAAATAAAAAAATCAAACCCAATGATACCAGATGTTGAGAAAGACGGGAAAGTGATGAACGCGCAAACAATAGAAAAGGCGAACACGCAGTGGAAAAAAATATTTCCTTCTAAATAAAACGGATGCACAGTAACCCGAAATTAAGTGTGCAAAAAATAAAGTTGACATCGAAAATTTTTACGTGGAAAACCCAAAAGGGAAAAACCACAGGACCTAGTCCAAAAAGAGAGATCCACTAAAATTAAGAGGTACACGACAGAGACTCCCCAAAATGGAAGGTATCTCAAAAGTAATACTCAAGAATAAAAGTGTGGATCAAAAGGTGGAGAGCGAGAAAGATGATTGTTGAAGAAAGGCGATCACCAAATAGGATTTTCTCTTGGTGTTGTTGCTGCTGGTGATGTTGAAATTCCTTTCCCCTACCTCCTTATATAGGAAGAAAAATCTGTGTCAAATAATGTCACCGCGTCAAAAGAGTGTCACCGCGTGAATTAATTCACGCGGTCTTGGACCACATTAAAACAACCCATTAAAGGAGAAACAGCATGGTGCTCTAATTGAGGATGCATTACACTGTGCGCCAACCAGGAAGGCACCCAACACATCCAGCATTTTTTTGAGACCTCCATCCAGTGTGAAGGTCAGAGGTGTTGAGGGGTGATGGAGGACCCACCATTCTTGTTGTCGTGCTTCACTCTCCCTTTCCTCCATACATGGCACGATCCACGCACCCCACACACAAGTCTAAGGACTTCCCCACATGGATCTCATTCCACATGCAAAATATTAAACACCTGTTATCTACAGTCATTTCAATTTTTTGTAGCCCAGGTCATGGGGGGGTTTTGATTAAACCAAGGTCGAGGATCCTCCCCTCATGGCCTATAAAAGGTGCACATCGACTATCGAGGAAGAGACCAAATACTAAGGAGGAGATCACTCATTGTAGATTCATCACACATAAAAAGGAGGCAGTCACTACCTCAAAGTGGAGAGTCGACACTACACCCACGGCGAGAAGAAGGCTTAGACCGATGCCTTCCATTATTATCAGTATTCCTCTATTTTATTTTATTTTATTTTTATCTCCACCATGTATCATTCTTCCTATTATTAAATGATAACCCCTTCAATGGAGGGGTATAATCCCTCATGGTTGGGTGAAGGGAAGGGGACCCCTTATTGTGATGTTTGAGTTTTAAATATTATCTAAACAACAAATTCTTTTCTTTTTAATTGAATGGTTTTAAATTTAATAAACTTTGAATTTAAATTAAATTTGATTGTTTTTTATTTAATTCTTAAATATTAAATTACTTTGATTTAATAATTTATTCTCTCTTTTCTTGATTTTGTATTATTTTAATTAGTTGATCTAAAAAAATCAAGTAGAGGAGTGATTAAGTGATTATTAAACACATGAGGAAAGAATGATGGACTGATTTGAATATTTGGGGAATGTCAATACCGGATTTGGTATTTCTTGAATAATTTAAAGAATGCCCATTGGGATTTACACACTTTGATAAATCTAAATCAAAGTTTAATAATAGAAATGATTTTTACTCCATTCATTTAATTATTTTAATCCAAACAAAAAGATTCATTTTTTTATTAAAAACCCATGATAACATTACAAAAGGGGAAAATCTAACCGGAATCCAATCATCTTTTTCTCATATGAATTTCAGAAACTTCAAGTTCTCTTTCGTTCTAGTATTTTCATTCTTATTCTCTTATTTACTTTCACATATATTAAAATTAGATTAAAACACTGCTCTTTGGAGATGACTTTTTGTTACCACTAATACAACACCCCTAGGGAAAATAAATTGCTTTTTCAACATCCCATGACAGTTGTGCATCACTCTCTTATAGCACAATGTCTATCTGGTTTGATGTTGGGTGTGGTTTGGTCCTTGTGGTTCCACTGAGTGTGTGTTTATAGGTATCACGAGGACCCTTCGTGATCTCACTGGTGTGGGAGTCCCAGTAGAGAGCTCGATTTTACTCCTACCTAGGATTTCACTTTTCGGGGATGAAAAGCCTTAAGGTGGGGGAGGATGTAGAAACTCAGGTTCTATTGTATGATACTTTTGAAGGTTTCTAAGAATATTTTTGAAGTCGGTAAATGAGTCATAATGGGGTTCTGGGGCCCAGATATCCTTGGTGCGGTGATGTGAAATTTATTAAATATATTTTGTCATATGTGTGCAGTTTAGTGGTAAATGTGTAATAACTCCTAAGAAAAGGCTCATATTGGGAATCCGAGACCACATTTGAGTTCATAATGTGTGTTTTACCTTAGGCATTACATAAAGTTTGTCGGTTTCGGGTGTCCGATCAGGGTCGATCATTGGCATGGTATTGAGCACAGGTTTATTCATTTAATAAAATTAAATGAATAAACCCTCCTCCCCATTTATGTTCCATGCACAACAAAAAGGGAGATAGGGTTTTCCTTCTCTGGAAACAGATTAACCATGAACAAACCAAGGTGAATATGTGTTGTTTATCCCCATTTTTGACGTTGATCATCACCATATTGAGGATCAACACATTGTGGGCATCATTTTGGACCCGAAGTTTTGGCTTTTCTCCATGAGGTAGGCAGATTTATGATCTTTACATCCCAAAACCTTTTGATGTTTTTTTAGGTTTTAGATCCCTTAGATGAATTTTAGGGACCCCATGGGGTCGATTTATGGTTTTCAAGTGAAAAGCGGGGGTTTCGGGTGGCTCAGAGGGAATTCCTATCAGGAATTTCTGATCACGTGGTGTGTAGTGTAGGTTCACACACCGTGTGTTCTTCCTATTCAGGGAAGATGATATTTTGGAAATACACGCTGTGTATGAGGGTTACACACCGTATCGTGATCCAGGTTGTGTGGCTGAGGGACATGGCCAGTCTTTTGTGTCAAAGGATGTGGTCGTGTGAGAATATATGGCCAAAAGACATGGGAATGGGTTGAGTTACACAAGCACGGCTAGAGGACATTGGCTTAGGCTTGGACAAGAGGAACACACCATGTACTGAGGGTACATGTCATGTGTGGTTACATGGATTGTGGGGTCGTGTGTGGGAAAGGACACTCCCAGGGGTTCAGGCGAGGTCACACGCCATGTGATATGGGGTACACACCATGTATTATCTTTTATACATGTTGAGTACCATCAAGGGACACAACCAGGGTCTGGTGTTGAGAGATATGTTTAGTACTGTGGGCACACGTCATGTGCTTCCCTTGGATACTTTTCTCCCTCAAGCATCTTTTTCTTCTGATTTTAGACAAAGGCTCGTGAGTAGCCTAACCTGAGTAGTTATCTATGTAAGAAGCGATTATGGCCACAATTTGGGCCTTTGATATGCGATGTGAGGTGATGTTGTGTGTCACTTTGGTTAGTTATGTTTATACTAACAGTGGTTGAGTGAGCTCCCTTGGACTATCTCTATTAGGGTTTTCATCATCATGTCCTCATCATAGGATTGTGACCCATCTTTGGTTGCCCCGAGCTTGTGCAGTATAAGTGTTCTCCCATATTCTAGATTGATTTGTCTTAGTTCACTTAGACTAAAGACTCAGTGAATTATAGAACGTATCCCTCTGAGAGGCCCAGAGCGATCCTCACATCCTTTCATGTTTCCCTTGGTAGGGTTTTTGGAATCAGTGTGACCAATATTTACCTGGACATCAATACTCTACCCAGGAGGATGTTTGTGGTAGGGGACAAAGCCCCTAGTGAGCCCTAGGTGTAGACCCACTATCTGTGTATCGATATATGATCTTTCCAATGGGGTTATATTCTGATGGAGGGTGTATCTTGGATGAATCCCCATAGTTTCCTTCAGAGTTATACGGTTATGCTTCCCTAGGTAGAGTTTGTGGAGTCGGCATGACCAACTCTACACAGTCATTGATCCTCTTCTTAGTGAATTTTTTCATATTCGGGTTGCAGTGTGAAACCCCTTTCTGTGTTCGGTGTTCCAACTAGGGTTCGTAGTGTCCCTCAGCGGATCCTGGGAGGGATCCTCTACCTGAGTTTTAGAGATCTTTCAGGTCACTGGGTAACTTTCTCCATGTTGTTTCTCGACGAGCGTTCCCTCATGTATAGGTACTACTAGGGATGGTAAGGTTGTTCCATCAATTCAGTGTTTCTCAATTGAGTGACATCTCTCATTTGAGTGCCATCTGGGATAATGGGAGGATACATCAGCTTCGATATGCATGATGTGTGACATATCTCATTTTCATGTCATCTGGGATGGCTAGGCTTGTGGATTGAGTACTCCTAGATGAGTGATTCGTTGGAACCTCAAGTTGGTTGATGTGGATAGTTGTATAGTTTGGACCATGAGACTAGGGAGTTTATTGTGAGTATATCTGGGTTTATTCTAGGTGACCTTGTGGTATGTGTCATCTTGCTTGACATACCAGGGGGTGATGAGTTGACTAGTCGTGTATAGCTGAGAAGTGATCGAGATATAATTTCTCTATCACTTGGGTTCCCTCTGTTTTGGGTTGAGTTAACAGATACATATCAGTTTCTACCTTTTTGGTTTGGGTTTTTGGGGTGGATACTGGGTAATTTTATACTCACCCTTGCATTTGCTCTACTCGTACATGTTTTGTCTTGTGCAGACAAAAGGTATCTTAGCACTTTCCCCAAGAGACTGAGAGCGGGTGGAGAATAGAGATGGTCTAGAAAGACTGAGGAGTGTATCAGTCGTGCTTTTGGCAGCAATCCCCTCCTTCTGAGTAGGTCGAACATTTCAGCAATTCTTCCTTTAGCGGGCTTGTATTTTTTTTCCTTTTTTATTACTTTCCAGTTATTTCGTACTCTGTTATGGGATATAGATGTATAAATTCATTTTTAGTAGATTTACTTTTATCTATACACTATTTCATGAAGATGTATGTGGGTGCATCCATACAGTTTTAATATACTAATGCCTCTCATGTATGTGATATACCCACTAAGCACTAGTCACCATCCCCTAACCTATTAGAGGCATGTTTGGAGTAGTGGTGACTTGGCCTTCAGCCAGCCAGGCTGGCCCTGGTGGGTTGGGTCATTACATAGGTTTTTATAGAAATCTAGAAAAACTAAAATATTTTTTATATGGGAGAATTTTATTTTTTTGGTGGCTGGAATATAGGATTTTCCAATTTAAATCCTATTAATCTTAGTTTCTTTTGGTTTTTCATTAATTATAATGATGATGACATGTGACTAACCACTACTGTTTATAAATTCATTGATGTAGTTAAGATGGAATAATTTCTTACTTTTTATATTGATCTTATAGATTTTAACATGGATTGTCCACATATAAATATTGTTATTCCAAAATTTACCACTAAGAATTGATGTAGATATATTTAAAATTATGGGATTGTAAACATGAATTTTATGAAAGATTGGTGTTTTTTAAATAATTGATTTTATTAGAATCATTTAACTAATCATTATAATTATAAGATTGTTAAGAAAGTGTTAATTTTTTAGTAAGCACCTTTGAATTGTAGAAGACTGCATGTTAGAATCCTGTAACATTCAATTTGGTTGTATTGTGGACATTTTGAAAGAAAACGATCTAAAATCTCATGCCTTGTATCTTGTGAAAGTGCGTTCATGTTTTATTTAGAAAATATATATTTTGGTGGTTTTATATTAATTACGATGATATTTAGGTGTGGGTAATGTTTTTTTTCTAAAAAAATTGTGTTTAGTGATGGATTCAATAGGGGGCATGCTTATTATTTTATAAAACCCATTTTTAATAAGGGGTGTGTTAGAGCAGGTTTTGATGGAAATCTAAAAAAACTCCAATTTGTTTCCATGGGAGAATGATATTTTTTATTTAGGGTGGCTAAAATATGGGATTTCATAATTTAAATCCTATTAATTTTATTTTCATATGGTTTTAAATTAATTAAAATGATGATGGGTTGTTGTTTATAAATTCATTGATATGGTCAGAAAGATGAATGGTTGTGATGTGGGATTCTACTATTTAAATCCTATTAATTTTAGTTTCTTGATGTTTTTCATTAATTACAATGATGATGAGGTGTGATTAATCACTAGTGTTTATAAATACATTAATATAGTTAGGGATATGTGTGACATTCCAAAATTTAAACCAAGTCATTGTTTTTAGATAACATATTTTTCATATTTTAAAATTGATATTTCATATTTTAACACATGTTATCGACATTTTAACAATGGTATTTTGGATTTTATTTTACTTTTTGTTTTTTTGTGAAAAAATCATTAAGCATGTCCTCTTGTTTTAGAATTCTATATTCCATGAACTTAAAATATAGACATTTGTTCTTTAATTGATTATATGATTTTATTTATTAAATCAATATAAGAGTTCACATTCCTTAGGCCTTAGGTAAAGAAAGTAAATTGGTATTGGGTTCATAGTTATATTGATTTATCTTGAATACTTTCAGTAAACACTCATTATATTTTTTTTCATAAAGGATTAAGTTTTTCATTGGTGTTAAGTAAATATTTCTAGTTATAAAATATTTCTGTTAGAAATCACTTTCTTAGATAATCTCATTCTTCCATAATATTTGTGTCATTTTTTTTGTTAAAACTTACTTTTCCATTTTAAACTCTGGTATTAACATTGTTGATTATATCCTTTTTAAATCTTGTTAAGTGTAGAAAAGGATTTTAAAACTATTTTTCATATATCGATAATAATATTTGTAAGTACCAATTTTGTATTTATACAAACACTTGAGTTTTGTAAATGATGGTTTGTATATTTCACTAAATTATTGGAAACAAAGATGAATCTGAATTAATTTGAAAGAAATTTAAAAGAAATTAATAGTAAACCTACTTTTGTGTAACTTGTAAAATTATTATCTATTTCTAAGAAAATGAAGATGTGATAAATAAGATATATGAAATAACATTATATTTTCAAGCTCTGTTGTACCATGATTTTTAAATTTTTATTATAACATATAATTAGCAAAGTACCAATAGTGTGAAATGTAAAATAATAAGTGTTAACACTTTATTTTAAAAAAGTGTTAAGTTTATAGTAATCAGTGTTAAATTACTAAAGAGTGTTGTGGAAAATCTGCTAGTTACACCCAACCATTGTCTTGTTTCCAATTTGAAACATCGATGTTAAAAATTTAGTTAATTTCACTATGTTGTTGACATGTGTATAGTAAAAAAGAAATTGATCAAAAAATAATTCAATTAAACTTGAGTCAAGTTCTTATATATAACTAAGCACCCAATAGAAAAATACAATTATTGTGGAATTATGCTATTTAAATCCAATTAATTTTAGTTTCTTGTGATTTTTTTTGTTAATTGTAATGATGATGAGGTGTAATTAATCAAAAGTGTTTATAAATTCATTGATGTGGTAAAGAAGATGTATGACATTCCAACATTTAAACCAAGTCATTAATTTTAGATGACACAATTTGTAGGTTTTAACACCAATCTTCTAGATTTTAACATACATCAAACACATTTCAAAACTATTGTTTCAAATTTTATTTTGTTTTTATTTTTGGTTAAAATTATATTAAGCATGTCCTATTGTTTTAAAATTTTATATCCCACAAACTTATAACATAGACTTGTGTTCTTAAATTTCTTACATGATTTTATTTATATAAGTAACACAAGCACTCACATATATTAAGCCTTGGGTGAAGAAAGTAAATTAGTATTGGGTCCATATTTATATTGATTTATCTAGAATCCTTGAAGTAAATTCTCATTATATTTGTTTTCATAAAGGATTGAGTATGACATTGGTGTAAAGTAAAGAATTTTAGTTATAAAATGTTTATGTCGGAAAGAACTTTCTTTGATAATATCATTCTTCCATGATATGTTTGTAAAAATTTATTCGTTAAAACTTAAATTTTCATCTCAAACTCTAGTCTTAACAATGTTTATTATATCTATTTTTAATAGTGCTAGGTGTGTAAAAGTATATTAAAATTACTTTTCAGATATCAATAATACTATTTTCAAACTGTCTTTATGTTGTGTTGAGTAACAGCTTTGTATTTAAACTAACTCTTCAATTTGGTAAATGATGGTTTGTATATTTAAGTTTATAGGTTTTCTGATACAACAATGTTCCCAACAAACAAACACAACCAAGCTCCCACTAAATCAATCACAATTTCCATATATAATGCATAGTTTTATTTCACCCACCAAATCTATCTCAATTTTTATATCTAATACATAGTTTCTTCAAATCATGTCTTTAATTGGATAAAACCTCAAAAAAATCCTCCTTGCATCGAGGACCTGGTTCACCAACCACCATAGCAAGTCAACCCTTTTCCTTTGAAATTGATTCTTGAAATAGATTTTAAAAAAAGTTGTAAATAATAGATAGACCAAAAAATATATAAAGAAGTCTAAAATACATACATAAGTATAATCTATCATATCCCACATGTTGTCACATTCTTCTAGGTATCTGATCAAGCGAATTCCATAATCATTACTGAGAAATAAGAAAAACTAGCCCCATTAGGTAATAATAATGGATTTAGAATATACAATAGCCGACAACTTATTTTACCAATTAGATTATAGTGGAAAAAAAATTCTTACACAACTTCAAATTTTAATGGACAAGATTGGACTTGTTATGAAAGATGTTGCAACATACTAACAAGGCATTCAACCTATATAAAAATCAACAAATATAATAAATTATAACTATATAAAACATTAACTTTTTCTTGACCAAAAAAAATTAAGAGTAAGGTCAGTTTAAGTACCGTCAAGGCGGAAAGTTTTTTATTTTAAATATTAGTGGATTGTATACTAAGAGATTCAAGAACATGTAGTTTCTCTTTGGATAATCCCATGAAACAACAAAATGAGTGACCGTTCAGCAATATAGGGGAAAAATGAGTCGACACTCTGCTATGTTGTACCCAATAACATTTAGGCATGACATATAGAAAAACATCAATCACTTTCCATTCCTCTTTGCAGGATATAATTTTATCCCACAAAAATAGATGATCACAATATATGATACATAATACAATTAAAAAATTATACATTAATATATGTCTAAAATTGGTACTATGAATAATAGATCAAATATGTATATGGCCACTACTCTAGAAGACTTCTGATCATTAACAAGAGTTCTTCCAATCATGGTCACCGTCTATGATTTCAGCATTATGATTCCTAAGTTTCCAATTAGTTTTATAAAAAATAGTTAATTATAAAGGAGAAATATACACACCTTATCATTAACCCATTCTCTGGGGCCCAAACAATGTAACTCTTCTTTGATCTAGTAGTAATAATATATTTTAGTAATAACTCTGAATACAATCTAAATTCCATTAATGTACCAAACACATTTGAGTAAACTGACATTTTTTCAAAATATGAACCTGATAAGAGCCCACCCCTCTTTGTTGTCATGACGCCTTCCCAGGGTGCACTAGTTGTAAACCCTATTTTTAAGGCCTCTTCGGCCTCTGAGTGGTTTTTGAATGTAGGGTGAGCATTTTTTTCAATATCCCTTCACTATGACCTCCCTAGTGTCATGACCTCGAATAAATCTCCTAAGCCTAGTTTAAAGTTAGCTTTATCCACTTTCTCCTAGGCTTCCTCATTGACTTCCACCACTTCCCCCTCTTCCTTATCAGCTTCCTCACTTACCTCTGCCACTTCTTCCTTCTCTTCATCTTCCTCCATATCTTCCTGCACATCCTTAGCTTCCTCTACATCCTCAGATTCCTCTTCAATCTCCTCTGAATCTTCCTCAGAGTCTCCCTCTTCCTATAAATTCTCTTCTTGAATGTCATCAACTATGACTACTTCAGTAATAGAGACTCCCTGTAAGAAATTACCTTGAACTCTAAGTAGTTCATGTAGGTGTTCATTAACACCTTTCATATATCCATCAAACAATACCCTAATATCCTGCAAGATATAATTTTCAACAATATACTAGCAATGAGATCCCATATTTTAACAATCAGATTCCATAATTTAATGAAATGATTCGAGTTTTTAACACTAAGATTCTTGAATTTAACACAGAGCATTCAAATTTTAACACTAACCATCTATATTTCAACACTAACATTATAAATTTTAATATGAATCTTTTAAAATTCATCATTCTATTTTAACACTATGCTTCCGGAATTTAACAGTAACAATACACATTTTAACACTAAGCATTTAAAATGAATCTTTTGGGAAATTTAACTATAAGATTCTAGAATTTAACACTAAAAATATAGATTTTAAAACTAAGATTCCAAAATTTAGCATCGAGAATAAAAATTTTAACAATGAGGATCCATATTTCAACAATAACATTACTGATTTTAACATGAATCTTTTAAAATGAACCATCCATATTTTAACACTAAGCTTCTGAAATTTAACACTAACAATACACAATTTAACATTAAACATTTAAAATGAAAATTTTGGGAAATTTAACATTAAGATTCTAAAATTTAACACTAGCAATCCAAATTTTATCAATAATATTCTATAATTTAACATTGAGCATTCAGAATTTAATATTTAGCATCCATATTTCAACACTAGCATTCAAGAGTTTAACATGAATCTATAAGAATAAACCATTTATATTTAAACACTAAGCTTCCAAAATTTAACACTAAAAATACACATTTCACACTAAGCACTTAAAATAAAGTTTTTTGTAAATTTAACATTATGATTCTAGAATTTAACACTAATAATACATATTTTAACACTAAGATTTAGGAATTTAACACTGAGCATCCAAAATTTAACATCGAGCATCCAGATTTCAGTACTAACATTGCAGATTTTAACATGAAACTTTTAAAATGAACCATCAAGATTTTAACACTAAGCTTCCAAAATTTAACACTAACAATACACATTTTAATAGTAACATTACATAATTTAACACTAACATTATAGATTTCACCATGAAGATTTTAAAATGAACCGTCCAAATTTTAACACTAACAATCCATATTTTATCACTAATAATACACATTTCAACACTAACATTCAAGAGTTTAACATGAAGTCTTTAAATTGAACTATCCAAATTTTAACACTAAGCTTCCAAAATTTAACTCTAACAATACACATTTTAACATTGATCATTCAAAAGTTTAACATAAAGATTTTAAAATGAACCATGTAGATTTTAATACTAAGTTTCCAGAATTTAACACTAACAATATACATTTTAACACTGATAATTTAAAATGAATCTCTTGGAAAATTTATCATTAAGATTCCAGAATTTAACACCACCAATCCAAATTTTAACACAAAGATTCTAGAATTTAACACCAAGCATCCAAAATCTAATACTAAGCATCTATATTTAAACACTAATATTATGGATTTTAACATGAATCTTATAAAATGAACCATTCAAATTTTAACACTATGCTTCCATAATTTAACACTAATAATATACATTTTAGCAATAACATTATAGAATTTAACACTAACATTATAGATTTTACCATGAAGCTCTTAAAATGAACCATATGGATTTTAACACTAACAAGCCGGATTTTAACACTAATATTACACATTTCAACATTAGAATTCAAGAGTTTAACATGGTGCTTTTAAAATGAACCATCCATATTTTAACACTAAGCTTCCAGAATTTAACACTAATAATGCACATTTTAACACTAGCATTAAAGAGTTTAACATGAAGCTTTTAAAATGAATTATCTAGCTTTTAACACCGGGCTTCTATAATTTAACACCAACAATACACATTTTAATACTATACATTTAAAATGAAGTTTTTTAAAAATTTAACATTAAGATTCTAGAATTTAACACTAAAAATCCAGATTTTAACACCAAGATTCCAGAATTTAACACCAAGTATCCAAAGTTTAACACTGAGCATATCACTACTGGAAAACGGACTTACACCCACAGTTTTAGGAGAACCTTGGGTATAGGTTTTTGCGGGGAGAAATTTTTCGCGGGAAAGACCTATACCCACGGTTCTCCTAAAACTGTGGGTTTAGGTCAACCCTATACCCTCGGTTTTCAGCGAACCATGGGTATAGGTTTCGAGGGATTTTTTTTTCGGGGAAGACCTATACCCATGATTTTCAAAAACCATGGGTATAGGTTGGGCTATACCCACAGTTTTTGTAAATCGTGACAATAGGTTTCGTATAGAAAAAAAATCAACCTATACCCATAGTTTGACCAAACTGTGGGTATAGGTTGACCAATTATTTTTTCATAAAAATCAAAATAATAATAAATATTTTAATATAAATATTTTTGTATATAAGAAAATAAAATGTACGATAAAGTAGTGGTAAAGTTGTTGGATTGTAAGGGGGGAAGTGCTGGGATCAAATCTCAGCGGGTATTTTTTTTAATAAATGACTTATACCTACGATTTTCCAAACCGTGGGTATAGGTATGCACATACAAAATTCCCATACCAACGGTTTAAAAACCATGGGTATGGGCCACCTATACTGGTGACTTGGTTCCTGACGGTTCATAGAACCGTGGGTATAGGCAAAAATTCCAATAGTGTATAGATTTGAACACTAACATTATAGATTTTAACATGATGCTTTTAAAATGAACCATCTATGTTTTAACACCAATCTTCCAGGATTCAACACTAACAATACACATTTTAACACTTAACATTACATAATTTAACACTAACATTGCAGATTTTACCATGAAGCTGTATAAATGGAAAATCCATATTTCAACACTAATAATACACATTTCAGCAATGGAATTCAAAAATTTAACATGAAGCTTTTAAAATGAACCATCTAGATTTTAACACTAAGTTTCCAGAATTTAACTCTAACAAAACACCTTTTATCACTGAGAATTTAAATAAAGATTTTAGGAAACTTACCATTAGGATTTCAGAATTTAGCACTAACAATCCATAAGTTAACACTAAGATTCTAGATTTTTAACAGCGAGTATCTAGATTTCAACATTAACATTTTCAGATTTTAATATGAAGCTTTTGGAAATTTTAACATGAAGCTTTTACCGAATGGGTGAATAATGATGGACCGGGCAAACTGATCCATACTAAAGTGATAGGGGCTTATAAAATTTCTTTTTTTTTTCTAGTTCTTTCTAACTTCACCCATTTTGCATGTTTGCTTCATCCCAAAAATTTCAAACATTTTTTCAATGATTACAAAGCTCCTCAGTCAAAAAGTGGATGAACAAAAATAGTTGCAATGAAGTATCAATATATTAATATTAGTTACATAAATTTATCAACAAATAGAAAAACATCCAACACATTTTTCCATTTTTAAAACATACCGATAGTACAACCAAGCAACCACCCACATGCTTCTTTCATTAACCATTATGGATTGACTTCTTGCACATAACCACCTCACAAACAAGCTCCAACAAAATGAATTGTGACTAATCTCATTCTTCAGCTTGTTCTTAGTAGCCACACAATAACCCAATATTTCTTTTGTTGACAAAATAATTGAAATTGTGACTCAATAATGTCCCCAACATAAACAGCATATATGTCGTCACAAATACCTTGTCCTCCAGCCCTCCAAAAATCATTTCCCTTGGAGTGGTTAACTTCTTTCCCATTTAATATTTTTCATTTCTATGTATTCATGGATCTCCCTTTAAAAAATGATAGATCTTCTTCAAAAAGGAATGCCTAGTGTGTAATTAACATCAGTTATGACAATATTCATTTCCTTTCTTCTTACAATTATAATACACGTTGGAGGGGAAAAGGCATCTAAAATATTATTGCAAAACTCTCTTGGAAAACATTGAAATTTAAAATCCAACAAAGTACCAAGTCCCATTTAAAACACTAATTCTTTTAACCTCTCACCCTTAACAACATAATTGATAACCTCTTTAAATAAAATTGGAGAGCATCTATAATTTAAAACAATTTGGGATCTAACACTTTGAATTGTTACAACTTCCCTCTCTACCTTCGCCATCAGATTGTATTTTTTTCTTTTGAGTTTTTGAAAGTTTCGACCATGCATCTAATATAACAACATTTGCACCCCTCACATTTTTATATACACCTTTATTTTTATTAAACAAAGTTTTGCCTGCACATTTAAGATAAAAATAAAATTTTATCACAAATTAGATATATCTTTCTTTTGTAAAACAAATAAAAACATACTAGAAATAAAAACATACCAGAATTTGGTTAACCCAGAGGATCCCTTCCCCTCCATTTGAGGCTTTGCTACCCCACAACAGAACTGTAAGAAAATATTTCAAAGACTTAGAACTAGGGTAACAACCTGAATGATTTTAGAGCCTACCACTCTTTAACAGTGAGTTTCCAGGTGTTAGTAGTGACTTAACCAATTTTAACACTAAAGTCCAATAATTTAACAGTTGTGAAAAGATGAAAACAACCAGGAAAACTTCACGAATTTAACACAATGTTACCAGGTTTTTAACATCGAGCATCCAACTTTTAACACCAATCTTCTGGAATTTAACATTTATCAATTAAATTTAAGTCATTGACATTGAGCTATTAGAAATTTAACACTAAGAAAACATAAAAAAACTACGTGAAAGATGGTTTAAATTTAAACCATTGGGAAATGACAATATGAGAGCACCAATAATGCACCATCGAGTCTTCACTATAACCCCTAATTACTTTTTATGCAAAAAAATGTTAAATTTCATCTAACTAATCAAGCAACCCACTTTCAAATCTTAATAGTAAGCTTTCACACTCTGAACTCATGGTTTGCGTATTTTAACACCAAGCTACCAGAATTCTAACACTAAGTTGTGACCATATGAAAGATGTTTTAAAATTAAACCATTGAGAAATATCAACACAAGACCGCCAGCAATGAACTATTGAACCTTCACTATAACCCCTAATTAATTCTCGTGCCAAGAAAAAATGTTAAATTTTATCTAACTAATTAGGCAACCCGCCTTCAAATCTTGATAGTAAGTTTTCACACTTTGAACTCCTAGTTTGCAAATTTTAACAACAGGATACCAAAAATTTAACACCAAGTTTCTAGATTTTAACACAATTACTCTGTATTTTAATACATGTAAAAAAGAAAACTACAAATATGAAACCCGAAACAACAAAATGCTAAGAAAACAACAAATAACTACATGAATGATGTTTTAAAGCATTAAGGGACACATTCCCACAAATTCAACTTCTAACTTTTAACATCGACTTTTCAAGATTTACCGGTTCATATGGTGAAGTCTAAAAAACAACTTGACCAAAGAGTGTGTCATAAGATCTCAAACATACTCAACACTACACATGAATTAATGTGGAGGATTTTTTTTTACACAATACATAACAAAATTTATACTCCAAATAAAAATAACACGAAAACATAATTCATATCAAGAAAACATCAACACCAGACCAAAACACAGTCCTAAAAAATATAATTTTAACATTAACACATTAAAATCTTTCTTTAAAGTTGTGGAATGACACTGCGTGCGAACAACGTATATCTTTAAGAAGTAGTTCAAAATACATCAGGTGAGAAAGTCTCGATTAGGAGGAGATAAAAAGTAGATAATAAGAAAGAGTTACAGTCAAGAAGAGACGACGATGTGAGGAGAGAGATCGGGAAAATGATAATGGTGAAAGAAGGTATATGTGAGGAGAGGGCCCGTTCAGGAGAAAGGAGACGACAACAGGAGGATATAAATGGTGGAAGTAGGTTGATTGCAAGATGAGAATGATGACCCAAAAAGATGACGCCCGAACCTCATTTATGAGAGGAGTCGATGAAGGGTAGAGCACGAGAGAGGAGGGTGAGAGTAGGTTAAGATTATGATTATATCAATATTTTTTTGGCACCCCTATAGTGTTATTTGGGATTCGGGGCTCGCGGTGCCTAAGTCCTCTGATAAACATTTTGCTGTTTTTTTTTTGATACTTAGTTGGAAATAAAGGACCCGTTTTGATATGGAAATGTTTCCCATGAAAAAATGATAATATGAACAAGTATGCTTAAAGGCAGTCGCTTTAAAAAGAGTGGTTAGCGACATGACCATAAAGCGGAAAATAAAACAGTGAACCCACGGAGGTCTGAGGGACACATGATTGTTGATATAGAAAAGGTGACACCCACCAACAAAAATACAATTTTGATAGTAATAAAAAAATGGAAGGTAAAAGGCCGCTCTGGGAGGGCAGTCATTGTCACCATCGCGGTGAGGGTCGCCTCCCTCGCCCCCCTCGCCTCCCTCGCCTCTCTCTCTGTCTGAAGGATCCCTCTCTGGCTCTCTTCTTATCTGTGTTGCAGATCTTTGCCCGGAAGAAAAGCTCACGTGAACTAAATGGAACACCTTGACCCAGGAGCCGTGGCCTGGGCTGCAATTGAGTGTACCACACAAAGCTTCCCCACTGCCAGTCTATAACTTCAGTTGTCTTTTTTTTCCCTCACTCAACTTCTGGCTGATGGATTTGTGCTTGAAAATGGGCCGTGGACTCGCATTTCTTCACCATGCCTGTCGTGGTTAAGGGTGACCCTGGCCGCCATTTCCCTTTAATGAGTGGGAGGGGAGCCAGAAGAAACATAAAGCCAGGAAAGGGAAGATAAGAGCAATAAGCTTTCACTCTCTCCTCCACTGAAAGATATAAAAAAGGAAAACCTTCTTTATTATTTGTTTGCCTGTGTATGCACACCAATTGAGAAATGAGGAAGCATGGATGGCAGCTTCCTTACCACCCACTACAGGTCTGTTTTAGCCGATTTCATTTTTTCGGTTCGTGCAAACAATTTACAGGGTTGCTGGATCGAATTCCTTGCTATTGGATCTTTGTTTTTATTGAAGCATGAAACAATTGGTCTGTATGTTCAGGTTGTGGCCATTGCTGTGTTTCTTGCCTTGGGTTTTGCTTTCTACGTCTTCTTCGCTCCATTCGTGGGCACGAAACTGCTTCAAATATTGACAATGGCTGTCTATACTCCTCTGGTACGTTTCCACTCTTCTTTTTGATGCGTGCATTTCACGCTGTTATCCGAGATCCACTCGTATGCGCAATGCTTCCTCTGTTTCTGTCACCGACTGATCTTTCGCCCCTCTGTTCGCCCAAAACAAGATCTTCTCTCTTTTCTAGGGTTTCTTTCTTTTTTTAATTTTTCAGCTTTTCCATTTTAACTCGTAAGTGCAAATCGATAGGCTGGCTTGTACTTTTTTTTATTTAAGTGCATTTATTGATATTCAATGATTTCCGATCCTTTGACAGATGGAAGTCTTCTGCGGTTCTATGTTTATGACAAAAACTTAAGGTTGTTGTTAACTTTATAATGCGTCCTTTTGGCCTGACTGCTGTATTTTAAATTTCCACCGATTTAAATCAGCTGGTTTATTGAAGTATTTGTCTTGATGTTGCTTAGAGTCTCTCTTATGCCATTGGCATGACAGTGTTAATGATGGGCTGTAGTAATATAGGATGAAGTGTATGCCTCTTGAATATGGATTCGAGATTAGTGTCAGAGAATATGGGCTGGGGATGTCATGTGAAATTTGGGGTACCCTAACCCTAACCCGTTTAGTTTTTCAAGGCCTGAACCTGTTTATAATCCGGTTATTTTTGAAACTCACTACTCTAACCTATTATATTTTGAAATACCCATCTAACTATAGCAACCCATTTAAATACCTGTTTATAATTTTAAAATTTACAAATTCATTTATAAATCCAAAACGAATGGATCTCAAATCAAGTAAATATATTTTATAAATTTATTATCATTTAAAATTATATAGCTAACGAATTAATAATAATTAATTTAATGGATTCAAGTTTAGAATTAATTTATAAATCTAATATGAATTGAACTCGAAATAAATAAATATATTTTATCATTTTAATATTATTTAAAAAGATATAGTTGATAAATTAATAACAATAAACCCTAAGAATGATACACGAACCCTACCCGGATATTAACCGGGTTTTGAATTCAATACCTTAATCCTATAAATACCCAACTCACCACTATCCTAAACCTACTCAATGGGTTGGGTAGTGTCGTGTACGTGGTTATGTTTCCATCCCCAATATGGGCATGCGATCTTATTGCAAATTACTTAAAAAAATTTACATGAAGTTTTGATGTTGGCTGAAATCTGGCTTTGCTGTCCGCTATAAAATTTGGCATCATGCAGTATAAAACGAAATTTTAGTTTGTTTCCTTTCTATAAAGGCCTCACTTTCAGAATTCAAGGGCTCGTGAAATATTTTTCAGTGTCGCTTTTATGGTAATCAAATTACTAACCTTTTCTCATCACACTCAAATTGTTTTTTGATTGCATTTGCATTCTTAGAATTCCAACATATGTAGAACAGTTTGTGGGTATCATGAAATATGCATATCTAGAAGAACATTTCAATGCATAACGTGAGATAAAATCAGTCTCATTAAACAACTGAAACAGAGTTACCTCTGATAACTTGGTTCTGTTTGTATGTTCAGTTGACATCGGTCTTGGGATTGTATATTTGGTGCACTGCTGCGGATCCTGCAGATTCAGGTGTTTTCAAGTCGAAAAAGTATTCTAGGGTTCTAAATAAAGAGAACAATGTGCAGCCCAAGGGTTCTACATTAACTGCAGAATCAACTTCATCAATATGTGATGATGCCAATGCTGCAACTGTTAAAGAGAATCCTGTTGATAAAAGCCGTCTAAAAACAGAAGGATCATTGATTGAAAATGAAAAAGGGGAAGCACCATCAAACAGAACTTCTCGTTTAATTGGTCTTCTGGGCCTTTTCCCATGTGCTTGTTCATGCTCCAAGTTACAGAAAGAAGCTCCAGATCAGCAGATCAGTGAGGATGGAATGTTCTATTGCAGTCTGTGTGAAGTAGAGGTGACCTTGCCATTTGGATTGCTCACAAGTTTTTTCTTATAGATTTTCGATTGCTTTATATATTATGGATAGAGGTGGCAATTCTGGTTCATGGGTTGGGTTGTCTGTCCAATGAACCCATTTAAACTCAACCTTAATCCAACTCAACCTTAACTTGACCCATTTAATTAAACGGGTTGGCCCGACCCAACCCATTAATGGAATGGTCAACTCTAACCCAACCTGCCTAACCAACCCATTTATTGTAGTTTTCTTTCCCCGTGGCGGTGGATTTAATCAACCTTATATACTATCATTATATTTTTAATTTGGTTACATAGGCTTAACGGGCCATGCATGGTTAACCCCAATCCGACCCGAACATTATTCATGTCTGATTACTCAACTCGATTACAACCCAATTACAACCCGAACCCATTCACACATCACCCAAACCCGTTTAGCTCGTCTCGTGTTGTGTTAGGTTATCATGTCAAGCTCAAAATTACTACTTCTAATTACGAACAATGGAAGGTCATGTAGGCATGTAAATCATAATAGATGCATGGATACATTCCATCATCCCAGTCTTACCTAACTTTGCCGAATTGGGTTTGAGTAAAACTGATTTGCATATTGTTGTTTCTTACATTTTCCTGATTTTTGACAATAAAATTAGTTAAAAGTTTGTGTCACTGTTCCTTTACAGGTTTCCAACTCTAGCAAGCATTGTAGAGTGTGTGATAAATGCATTGATCGTTTCGATCATCATTGCAGGGTATTTCCAGATCCTAAGGCTTGTTGCTTTCTATTTTCAATTTTCAAAATTATTTTGGGCCATGTAAATGGGAAATATTTTTTAGAAAATGAAAGCTGAGCCAGAGATTTTTAGGAAAAATAAACTGTTTTAATCTTTCCTTGAAAATGAAAATGCAATTAGATATAAATTATATACGTTTTATTTTCTCATAATTTCAAAAATATTTCCGAACATGTTGTTTAAGGCACTTTTGGAAAAGGTAACAACATGTTATCCAAAACCAAATGCAGCCGAAGTGTTATCTAATGTTCTTCATTTTTCAATCGTACTTACCGACATCCATTTTTGCAGTGGCTTAACAATTGTATAGGCAGGAGGAACTACCGACAGTTCTTCACCCTCATGGTTTCCGCTCTTCTCATGGTAAGCGCACACCTTTAGAATTTGCACAGACAAAACTAAATCCAGTGATTAGAAGGGTTTGAACCTTCAACATCAGGACTGAGTATTTAAGTATTTTAGTACGGGTGTATCCATTATCAGTTTATTTGAATAGGTCTATCATATATCTCTCCTTTCTTTAATTTAAATTTTCTATTTACTATCTATCTCGAGTCCTATATCTCATTGTCTGTCTCTATTAGTAAGTGTTCCGTCCTCATTCAAGAGGAATGGATTTTGGGCCTACTCTTTCTACAAGGACAATTTGTGGTAAGAGAATATGAGAACTTGAGTGTCACTCAAAAGTGTAGGCATTTAGTTTTCAATTCATTTTTACTTAATTGAAAATTGACAGGTGTATACATGGTTTGCACCTTGGGCTTGAGATTGCAGCTTATTCTCCAGTGGTCTGTCGGAATCTTGGTGCTCATCAGTTGTTTCATCCACCGTAAGCGATATGAACTGGACATCACCTCCAAGCTGGGGAGTAGTTTCTCTTTAGTGCCCTTCGTCACTGTGGTGGTGAGTGCTCTTGTAAATCTGTTTACGACCTTTTGATTTTTTTTATAGAAAACAATGCAAAATATATGACTTGATGATGAATAAATGCAAGTGTCCAATGTTTGAAGTACTGTGTTTGAAGTGTTCTGTTGAGTTAATGCACACACTATGAATTGGTTCATGTAATAGTTTAGAGGTGGCAATTCGGGTTCATGGGCTGGGTTCATGTCAGGTTGGCCGTCCTGTGAAGCCATTTTCGTTCAACCCCAACCCAACTAACCCATTTATGAAGGGGTCAAGCCTAACCAGATCCTCTAACTTTAAATATATAACATAAACTGCATCATGACATGTCCAACACATAAACTTAACGATCTAACCAAATTGAATTATCCCATTTAGATTAAAAATAATGTAATTAATATGAAACATATGTTACCCTTGTTGCAACTCAACCCTCCTAAACCATTTAAAAGAAATAATGTGTTACAAGCATGTTGAATTATTTCAAATTAAGTTGATTATAACAATAGAATGTGTTATAAAATTAATTATTATTATATTTTTAATATTTGATATCATCATTATATTTTTAATCAGATTGCACGGGTTGGACAGGTCAAGAATGGTCAATCTGCACCTGACCCAAATATTATTCCTGTTAGGCTACACCACCTGCTTACAACCCGAATCATGCCTGACCCAAACCCGTTTAACTCGGGTCATGTTGTGCTGGGTTATCGTGTCGGGGTTCAAAATGACCACCTCCAAGTTTACCTTTTAAAAACCTCTTATCCTTGGAGTTCGATTGACAACACTTACTGCAAACTGCTTATAGCACTTAACATAAGTGATAAGTGCTTCTGTATAAGCTTTTCCAGATTGCTTTTTGAACTCACTCATGATAGGTGTTTCTGTATAAATATTTCTAGATTGCTTGTTAAAAAAGTTCTTTTCTGCCACTTATTTAACTGGTTTTCTTCTTGAATTTAAGAGTGATTGTTTTTTCAGAAACAGAACAAGTGCTATCTTAAGTGACAAGTGCTACGAGCTTTTGTTGGGCAACCCTTATTTAGAACTGCTTATACCATTTATCACCTACAATAAGTGTTTATAATTTCATCCCGATTGCTCATTGTAAAAGCATTTTTCTGCCATTTATTTAAGTGGGTTTCTTCAGAAATTTATGTTTAAGATGTTTTTCAGAAGCAGAACAGACAACATATATTTTTTCAAATTGCATATTACAAGTGATAAGTGCTATAAACAAATTTCAACAAGTGCTATGTAATGGACCCTTAGACTGAACTTGTATGATGCTTGTCATTATATTGGAAAAATTCATAAGCACAATGCTTGAAGTATCATGTTTATAGTGGCCCAAGTCTTAAACACATAATATTACATTAATTTACACATACATTTTCTTAATGAATACAAACAAAGGATCGAGAGGTCTAGTATCTTTGGAGGGATTAGGGAAAACAAAAACCTTTAACTAACAAAATCCCATGTCTTTCTTTATCCTAGTGACATTTTTTTTCACTATATCAAGAACTGGTTAAACCATACTCAGTCTTCAACATCTCCCACAAATTTTCTACACAAGGTAATCTTCTAGACATACCACACATATTACTTTCTTTCATTACATGGGTAAATGAAAACATAAAAAGTGATGAGCTCAAATGCTCAGTAAGGGTAAACATAAATGGTGACAATTAAAGATCATAAGTGAGCATAATACGAACGTATGAGTATGAGAATGTAAACAAGGAACATGAACATAATATACAAAATTCATACCCAGTAAAACATGGATCATAAGCCAAGAATCATAGCATGAGACTTTAACATAAAGAAAAACGATATCAAAGGATATTGGCATCATAAGATTGTGACCACAACATAATATATGACATCATTAGCATAAGTCAAGATTCACTCCTATAACCATCACATAGCGGACAAAGTCCCATAGTGGATTAGGTTTACTCTCTAATCCCATACATAACATCTCATGAGATACAAAGTTTCACCCAATGCATTGGAGGACTATATAATTCTAGGCTCACCCGTCATCACATAATTGACAAAGTCTCATAATGGATTAGTTTCACTCCCTAATTCCATAACATCTCATGAGATATTAAGCTTTACCCAATGCATTAGAGAGTTATATAATTTCGGGTCCACCCGTCACATCATATTATGTACATGTATAAGTGCGCCACATAAAAAAACATACAAAATTTCATCAAAGCATCATTTACCCGAGAAAGAAATGAGTTTCATGATTATTTTCACAAAACATGACCACAAACCATTCTCTGAAATAAGATGAATGGTTGCAAAAGAACATATCTCCAGATAATGGGTAAAACATGAAACATGAATCCCAAGAAGGTAAATCCTTTTGAAAATGAAAAAGATAATGGAAGTGAAATCGTAGAAGAGTTTTAGAAAACGTTTTTAACATTGTCGTACAAGACAATATTGCGGGTCACTTTCGAAAATCCTTTATAAAATGTTGTAGTGAAAACTTTGAAAACTTTTAATTCGAAGAGAATATCCAATAATGGATCATTGAAAAAGATAAAAAGGTATCCAAAGGAAATGTGGTAGGAAAGACAAAACATTTGATCTCGGAAGGGAAAACCTTTTTATATTTTTAAAAATGCATTGGTTGAAAACCCACATCATAAAAAGTAGTAAAACTTTCTTTTGTAAAGTGGTAAAAGAAAATATGATAGTCACATGAGTTAATACATAATAAGGTTTCAAAATTCGATAGGTGAACATTGGCGGGAAGATGAAAACATGGACATGGGTGATAAACCGTCATTTAAGAGGATGAGAGTTATTCTTAACATGGTTGCATTTTCAAGGAGGAGAATTGATCAATAAGGATATCTGAATCAAAGGTGATCTCTCAAGATAAAAATAGGGTATACCATATGAAATGAATGACGAATCTCGAAGATAAACATTATAACACAAGAAAGCAGATTGAGTTATGAAAAACCCTTACATTTAAGGGAAGATATCAATCATAGTTCAAAGCAAGGAAGAACATGAATGAAAGTGAAGTTTCCAAGATCAACAATAATTTAAGATACTAGAAGTCAAGGGGCAGTACTTTCACCATACAAAAGAAGATTGGTGCATGATATCAAAACATGCCTCAACGAAGGATGGTAAATATGAAAATCTTTACCTTTTACCTTGATTACCTCGAATGCACTTTAACATCCTGCATAACAAACATAACTATCTTAATTACTTATTTCGGAACCTTATTCATAATTATTATCATTTATACTCCTCATTTATAATCATTCTTTATGTATATTAGTTATTATCTACTTTTAATATCGGGTGTGAGTAATCTTGATCGTTTTGAACTAGTTTCGTAATAACGGTGTTGCTTTTCATTCTTCTCCTAAAGTTCATCATTCTCAGATCATACAAGGTATTTTAATTGATGTTTTATAATTATTTATAATGCTATAATTTCATTTCATAAGTATTTTAGTTATTATCAGTGACAACGAAGTCGGTGACGAACTTGTTATGGTAATTTATAATGGACAAATGGTGTCTTAATTAACGAGTTAAATGTTTATATTACCAATCCGCAACAAGAAAAATCATTATTTACTTATTAATATCCAATATTAAGTTTTCAATGCTGTCCTTGATAGAAATGTATAACATTGTTCATGTAGGTGGTTGAACTGACCAAACAAGAACATATACTACATTCTATGTGTTTTTTTTTTGTTATAATATCATCATCACAAAAGTATAATGACATTATTTAGATGTTATCAATGTGACCAATCAGAATTGGGAAGAGGAGTTACAAGAAGGTAAATGAAAGAGGTTGTCACCTATAAATAAATTGCTTTTCCTCTTGGTATGTTCGTTTTAAGCGGTGAGTTTTACAATGATTGCTTATTGCTAATATTACTTATAGAATGCCTAATTTATATTTCCATGATATAAATCATGACATAAATATCATATCTACCTGCTAAACCCATTTCTAGAACCAACCTTGAAAGGTGGCAACGAAAAACAAAACTTGTCGTTCATAAAGGCGATAGTACACACGTGCATGAGCAATCTTTTCATTTTTTTTGATTGAATGAGAGGAGAATAGATAATGGTTATACCATCAATATAATAACATTTCAATATATTATTTATTCTCTTGTAATTATATATATATGGTTATAATGAGTTTGGAGGAGGGTGGATGAGAAGGATAAAAAAAGGAAGTTAAAGGGCAAGTAATAATTACGTTGAAAATTCGGATCTTCTCTTGAAGTATCCTTTGAGAATGAAGAACTTGAAACACTTTGTTATGGCTAGAGGCTGACAAACGTGTAGAGGGGCTCTATAAGAAGAAAATTGGGCAGAGTTTAATCGGAATTTTGAACTAAATGTGTGGGTGAAATGGGTGGAAATATGTGCTTTTATAGGTGAAAAAAGGGACAAATATTTGGAAAAAAATGTTGGGTAAGGGGTAAGAATGAGATTGCATGAAAGTTGAGTGTGGAAATGTTAGTGAGACATATAGGTATGACTTTCCAACACAACAAAGGTATTCTAGAAGGTCTAAGTATCATATCGATTTAGTAAAATTCCAGTCACACTCGATTACCCATTTTAACACTTATTAATCTTAAATAAAATTTAATCATTACAATTATTTTATTACTAAAAATATAAGATGACCCTTGTCAAATTTCGACGTGCTGAATCCGAATTTGGACTCAATTTAATCTAATTCATTTTTTGAATATGAGAAAATTAACTTTTAAATTAAAACATATAATGTGTTGTATTAGAAGATGTGAGTACCACATCAAAGTTGAGGTATTATGTCATCTTTATTATTCATTTTAAATAAACACCAAGGTCTCCCTTACGTGGTATTTTGGGTATTGGGTCCACTCTTCTCCATTTTAACATGGTATAAGAGCGGGTGCCCCCACCCTAACCTCCTCTTCCCTCTTTCTTTCCCTTCTGTCTTGGAGAAAACCCTATGACTTTCCCCCCCAAAGGGGGTGGAGGCTCCTGGCCAAATGCTCTCATTTTCACCCCCCCCGAGCGTCGACCCTCCCCGCGCAACGACCCTGCTCTGCACCTCTAGCCTGCCGTTCCGCCGACCTTCTCCTTGCATGGAACCCTACTTCCCGATCGCACACCCCCTTCCTGATCCGGCGCACACGACCCAGGCGTCACCCCTCCCTGATCCTTCCCTGATCGGTTCTCCGGATTCGCTTCTTGCTCGTGCACCACCTGCTTGTACACCTATATAGACACCTTTATGCTGTTGCAAAGTGGATTCATTGCCCCGTTGCTCCCTGTTGTTACCCAAAACCTTTGCTGTCAATCAAAATCAATTTGAGTTTGTAAAGTCAGACGTCGTTTCACCTTGACGATTTGGGTCCGCAAAGTCAGACACTGTTTCAACTCGGCAATTTGGGTCCGCAAAGTCAAGCATTGTTTCACCTCGACAATTTGAGTCCGCAAAGTCGGACACCGTTTCTGTTGGAGTTGGTGGTCTAGAATCAACTACTTTGTACTTTATTCATTAATAAATACCTTATCACATCTTGATTGTTTTTCTGCGTGACAATGTATGTGATAATGTCTTAAGGATAGCTGTTGCACCAAAGGGTCAGAGTGGATCCCTGCTATGATGAGAACCCGGAAGTGCCATAACACTATTCTTGAATATATGTTCTATGGGCCGGATGACGTTATTTGAGGGACATAAATAATACAGGTCATTAAGGGTGAGGACTTATAAAACTTTGAGGCACCTTCTCATGGTGTGCGCCCTTGGTAATATCCAGGAGGATATTATGAGAACGAGACCCGTCGGTAGGAAATCCACATTTCCCAGTGTCATTGGATGTTCCTATCTGCGGACGTGTGTATTGGTCCTTAGACTTTAATATTATTATTAATGGGTATTACAATTTGCGCACTTAGATGTATTGACGAAAACCGTGATGACACACTGTTCGCAGCGAGGTAGGATATGTTGGGTGCGTCATGAGTAATACTGCATTAATAGATAATGCGAGAAATAATTTGTCCCTTCTGTTCCATAATGAAAGTTGATATCTTGGGTCCTTTGATGGAATTGATATAGCCTAAATAAATCCATGGCCATGGTAAGGAATGAGCAAGTTCAATTCCGGGAAGTCAAAGAAAGAATAATCGAGCACATGAGTTGATGACACTAGTATGCAACCCGCTTGATTTGAGATATCGAGACAAAATGATTACATTACACGGTAAATGTTCGTAGGAGGTGACATGTAATTGCGGCATTAACTTTTTTTTTTTATGGGTGTCTTGGCGTGTTGCTAGATGCTAACCTTGGACTTTAGGCATGCTCTGTCTAATGCCACTGAGAAAGAGACCTAGGGTTAAGAAATAAAGAGTCATTATTCAAGGTCTAATAAATGTGGAGGAAATAAAGAAAATGGAAAAACAAAAGTACACGCTGTGTATATTAATATACACGCCGTATAGTTTTTCTGGGGATTTGTGAGAAATAATATTATTTATTTAATTAAATAATATTAGGTGTAATTTGCTGGACGCATGTTAAGTAATAATAATTGTCAACTGTTATTATTAGATATGAGGTCTTATTAAGAATTAAATGAAATGAATAAATGATTTCGTGTAATTAATTCATTTTATTATTCTAAGTAATTAAAATCCCAATTATATTATTCTCATGAGCCTACCCATTCTTTGTGGTGGTGCACAACGGATCTGAAAAAGCTCTCAAGCCAAGAGAGAATTCTTTTTCCACCAAGAACGCTCTCAAGTTACGAGAGAGATCCTGCTCCACCAGATCAAGGAGAGCGCTTTGGAAGCGTCTCTCAACACGATTGAAGGCAGACATCGCAAGTGGAGGCTCTTCCGCGCTAGCACTCGAAAATCCCTTTGGCGATGTCCAAAGATACGTGGAACATGTGTGAATCACCGCTAGAGGAAGCCTACACTTGGCTTCTACGATGCAATGACGGATCACATTGGATCGTGACCGGAAACATCAACGAAGAGAGAATTCCATCAAGGTAATTCTTGTCTTTTAATTAAACTAATTATAACCAACATATGATGATCCTCTTTATGGTTCTGGGATTCCCCTCTTTTTCTTTCATTTTTCGTTCTATTCCGAAGATCCGACGTTTTATTATCGTGGTAGATCTCGGAGATCGTTGTTAACGGAAAAATTAAAATTAGGTACACCCATCCACGCGCTTTCGCTGCGCCCGGAACCTACAGTTTCACCTCGGCAATCTGGGTCCACAAAGCTCGACGTTGTTTCACCTTGGCAATTTGGGTTTGCATAGTCGAGCGCCGTTTCACCTTGGTGATCTGGGTCTGTATAATTGGGCGTCGTTTCACCAGATGATTTTGAGCCTGTTTGTTGGTCGCTGTTTCATCCAACATCTTCAAGCAATGGTCGTCCTTAGCATGGGAGCATGGCTGAATGAGAGTTATACGACTGTCATCTATTCTTTAGCACCCATGGGCGACATTGCAACAGGCGGAGTAAAACAAGCAGACAATCATACAAGGATGCTATTCTTTTTGGTCCCTTTTTATGCATTCAAGCCGGGCATGTCCATCTCTGGGGGGTATTAAGAGTGAGAATGTTTCTTTTTGATTTTTTATGTATCCAAGCTAGGTACACCTTGCTTGATGGAGAGTGTTAGAGGATGCTAGTACCACATCGAAGTTTAAAAGTATTATGTCATCTTTATTATTCATTATAAAAAGACTTCCCTTATCCTGGTAATTGGGTCCATTCTCTATTCTAACATGTTGAAAACTGTTTTTGTAGTAAAATATCATTTTAATCATTAAGTGTTCTTAATCTTTATTTAACATTGATGACCAATTAAATGAGTGTTAATTTATTTGTATATATGTTTAAAGATCATATTTGATTCTTTATTTTAAAATAGATCAATTTAATTTAAAAACATGATATTTAGAAAAGTATCATTCCTTGAAAAATAGTTGTTTTACCGTGATAACTAATACTTATCTTTGTAACATAATTTCATGCCTAAAAATGAAATTGATCCCATTACCTAATTTGAAAATGCTGATTACAAATATTCAAATCTTATTATACGATTCAATTTCTAAAAATCAATTTTAATATAAGCGCTCATAACGCATAAAAACAATTTTAAGAAACATTTATCTTCTAAACATAAAATAAATTTATTACTTGTCTAGTAATAACTATTGGACGTACGTAAACTTATTTTATTGTATATATTATCAATATTTTTCATTTAATTCATTATTTAACCATGATATAAAAAACTTCATAGCGCATAAAACGACAATTTTTAAGAAAATATATTTTATGCATAAAATGATTTTATTTGTTATTTAGCTACTAATTGAATTTTATCAATGCATTAGTATTTAAAAAAACATTTATTTTTTATTTCTATCTACATTTTATAATTCGGTTACCTCTATATTTTACCCGCCAAATCAATGACTATATTTTAATGATTACATAACGTTTTGTGATTTGTTTTGGTTCGGTGTTGTGTGCGAATCAAGTTATCGAACACAATATTTATTTAGAATACATTCTGAAATCTCTATTAGGTCATATAAGGTGATGACAAATGGTCTAAACGAGGGTGAATAAAGCCTATTAAAATTTTAAGAGTTAATTAGCGGCGGATCATAAATGAAAGTAGAGATTTTTTAGTGTTTTCGTTCAAATTGGATCTAGTTCACTCTTATACTTCTCTGCTTCGCGAGAGATACGTTGTGCACTATCCTGATTTTTACTGGGAATCATAATCTGATTACAAACTCATTTTCTATAAAGTGGAATGATCCACACCGTCACACTGACTTTTGTATGGGAAGTCACAATCCAATCACAACATTGACTTTAGACTACGAGAGCCACAACCCGAACGGTTTTGACTTTAAAATCCGGAAGTCACAACCCAAAGAAAGAAAGAATGAATGATTTTGAATATAAAAGCATAAACAGAACGTGGTGCGAGATAAGTAGTATTGCAGACATAAGAAACCGAGACAAAATAGATAAAAGATGAACAAGAAAAACACATGTATGGTTCTTGAGTAACAAATCAAATCGTCTCTTTAAGGCAATAGTAGTCGAAGAAGTTTCAATTACACTTTGAGAGATCGTCAGATGATGAAACAATGATCGCACTTGACTTCACAAAATTGTACAACATTTTGAAAGATCACAACTTTGTTCTCAAGGGAATGACTGGGGCTGTAAACGAGCTCGAGTATTGGCGAGCTACTCGGGCTCGGCTTGACAGATACTCGAACTCGACTCGGTTTATTTCGAGTCGAGCTCGAGCTACTCGAGTACGAACTCGAGTCGAGTTCGAGTATTATAACAACATAATCAAGTAGCTCGCGAGCCTAATCCAACATCTAATTTTTTAATATATATATTTTTTATTCTATATATATGTATTTAATTTCGAGCTTGAGCTTTCGATCTCGAGTACAAATTCGAGTTCGAGCTCAAATTCGAGCTATATTTTGTAATTAAATTCTGAAAAAGTGTTTCAATCGAACCGAGTCGAGCCTAATCTAGTGCTCATTCGAGCCCGAGTCGAGCTCGAGCTCGAGCCAAGAAATTAATACTCGGTCGAGCACCGAGCCGAGCTCGAGCACCGAGTTCAAGTATCGAGCTCGAGCACCGAGTTCAAATATTGAGCTCGAGCTCGAGTATTGAGATACTCGGCTCGGCTCGACTCGATTACCCCCTAGGAATGACAGTGTCGAAGTTGTTTATTAAACATATTCCAGACCTGCTCGGGCTCCATTTAAACAGGGAACTGCAAAGGTTAACAAACACCTTTCACGGGTAAAATAATTCAAAACAATTCCAAAATTATCATAACAATTATTAAGGAGAGGGAAATAAGTTTCCAGAATTATCGTCAAGATAGTTATTTAAAAATGTTTGAATAAATTCAAAACAGTCTCCTTAATAATAGATCAAACAAATTTTGAAATCATACATTCAAAAAATTTCGAATTTAATCGGTCAAGATATCAACAAAAATCTCATATAGCATTTATATTTAAAATTTGATAAAACATTTCATAAAAGCATGCATATACGTAGAATATTAAAAATTGAATAGCAATGCATTAAAATGCTTTCAAACAAATTTAAATTATCTATAAAATAGCTTCATGAGTAATAAATAATAATTTAGAAAACAACCGGCACATAAAATGATCAAAACAATTAAACTTGAAATATTTATAGACTGCCGGTATTCCTCATCAAAATAAAGAGGAATTTTTATTTTTAATATAAACAATTTAAAACACTTAAAAATAAATTTTAATGGTTTCAAAACAATTAGAATATATTTTAAAATAAAGAACTTCACAAAAATACTTAATAAAAACTTGCATTAAATTTAACTACCAAAAAAATATTAAAAAACGAGTATCATAAATAAAAATTAAAATTCTAAAAGATAATTTATTTTAAGACACGGTAGAAGAATTTAGAGAACCCAGATTTTGTTGTACGGCACGGTCGCAGTCCGTGGTGGCAGTCCACGGTTGCACAAGACAACAAGCGGTCAGACACATTATTCACGGTATTCACGGTAGCAGTTCACGGAAGCATAAAGCTTATGGTCGCAGAAGCAGGGCATTCCTTTCGAACATCAATCCTCTTGGATGATGAGCCTCATGGTCGCATGTGAGCATCATAGGGAAGAAGGAGCTTGGCTGCAGGTCTACATGTGGATGAGCTTGAGATCTCAGGGAAGTACAGAGAGATGCAGTCCATGGCTTTGAGATGTGCTATATGAGTTTCATGCGTGCTTCATGATATATCATGTCACGCAAGATCGCGGAAACTCACCAACTGCTCATGGTTGAAGCAGTGGTATTCACTGAAGCATGAAGACTCATGCAAGGTCGTATGAACAGTATACTGTATCGGCTGTTTGAACTTCTGCAAACAGGTGTTGTAAGCTGGTGTGAGCTTTGGTCGAAGAACGGGAGTTCACGGATGGAGCAGAACTCCTCATGCACGGAAGCAGGAGTCATGTTCACAGTGGAAGCATGCACTTGACGGACGCAAAACCGCGCTCCTCACTCCTTGTTGGATACTTCATCTTGACTGTGGTGATATCCATGCGTCTTCTCGGTAATACTGCACACACCAGTATATATATATATATGTGGCCATCCGAGCTCAGTGAAACACGGTAGAAAGCACACGGTAGCATGTATATTCATGCAAGGTTGAGGGTGCTACAAGCTCTTAGTAGCATACACAGTGGACTTACGGTAGCAGAATTCTCACGGTAGCATAAGCAGATAAAATTTTAAAGGCAGATAAATTTTACGGTAGCAGAAAATATGTTAGGAATAAAGGGGGCTGTCCAGGTGAGTTTGTTATTGGCTGGAGGCTGTTGGTTTGTTAGAGGAGAGAGAAGAATATACTTGGCTGGAGGTTGTTGAGTTGTTAGAGGAGAGGGGAATATTCTTGGCTGGAGGGGGACCACCTAAAAGCAGTTAGTTTGAGGGGGCTGGGTGGACCTTTAAATAAAGGGGGTCCGTGTTAGGAAGGGGAATTCATTCTGGAGGTTTACCAGCTGGCTGCTGTGGGGCTTAATCCTTGGGAGGATCCTGCCAGGCTCTTGGAAGTGGTCTTCCACGGGTTATACACACTCTCTCTCTCCATCCTTCTCCTTCCCCTACCTCCTTACTGTATTTTCCTATAATTCTGCCGTGTTTCTGCTGTAATTCTGCTACTGTAATTCTGCTGCTACTTCAATATACAGAGTCCACTCTTCTTTTCTCCCTCTCTCAATTATTTTACATAATAAATTGGCGACTCCGCTGGGGAGATCACTTGAGGGAAGACGACCCGAGCTTGCTGGATGCTGGAGAGAGAAGTCGCTGCTGAGGAGGAAAACACCGGTGTGTTGCAGTGCAGGTTCTTCCTCAACAGAAACGTTGCAGGAGGAAGACGCTCATCTCTGGGGAAGGCGTTCATAGCTGAAGATGCATCGCGGTGGCTGGTGGTTAGTGTGCTAGCTGCTGCTGAGGACGCATTGAGCTGTGAGGGAACGGACACAGCTGTGGAACAGTCGTTGGAGAAGCGCGATCGTTCTTACAGGCTGGACGTGAAGGTTGCAGACAAGGTGGAAGCAAGTTGCTGAAGGCTTTTGATCGAACAGAAAGTCTGACAAGAATGACAAAGAAGGTTGAGCTGTCTTATTTTTTTTGGAGAAGATCCATTGGCCTGGATCACGAAAGCAGAGGCATATTTTCAGTTTTTTCAAACAGAGGACATGAAAATACATTGGGCGCAACTAAGCATGGAGTACACGGTTCTGCGCTGGTTCTTGTCTTGGCTGTCTGAAAACCCTGATGTGAGTTGGGAGCAGTTGAAGCCAGCATTGATGAAGGAATATGAGAACGACGAGCAGTGGAAGTTCTTTCAATGGCAGTATGACAAGCAGCAGCCCACACAGGCTTTGGAAGACGTAAAGGAGAAGTTTACGTTCATTCCAGAACAACCAGAAGAGGTAATTATTGATCTGAATTCAATCGTGGATAAACTAGAAAGGAGCAGTCCCGATACTAGTTCTAAAAGTGGTGACAACAGAAAGGTGATGACGGGGGCTGTTGGTTATTTTCTTTTCTGCCCAATAACTACATTGGAGGTAAATGCAACGTTTACAGTTAGCATACATTTTTCTTTGGTTGTGAGTACTGTTGCTGTCAGTGACCAAGGATCTCCAGTTACTATTCTCCAACTAGGCTATAAGCAAAGTATTGCTAAAGGAAGCTGCAGACCTTATGTTGGGAAAGCCGTTAGACCAACGGTTGTTGCAGTCAAAAACATCATGAGCGGGCAGTTATTTCCCAAAGCCGCTGACTCACTTTGGCTCCTAGAAAAGGGAAATTATGTTTTCTGGGTTTTTGCTATTAATATTTCTTTTCCAGATTCATATGTCTTTCCACAATATGAAGATGGACAACACTATTGTCTTCTGAAATTTAGTGAAAGTTTTGGCATCGACACAAATCTTGGAGTTGGCACAATATTAATTTTTGAAAAAGATAAAAAATGGCTTGAAGGATTTCAGCATGTAAGAATAGTTGGAACTACCTCATCTTCAATTCATGAAGACAATTTGGACTGTGGGACTTGTTCCTGGCATTGTTTTTTGCAATTCAGATCTAAAAGCTGCAGCCACTTGGGAAGTTAAAGAAACGAGCTTAACTATTAGGGTTCCTTGCTCTATGTATCACCTTATTGTTCCTGCTATTGTGCATCTAATTTCTATTTTTGGAGCGAGTTACTTCCATAAGAAGAGACAACAAAGCTTTACTGAAATTAGGGCTGTCACAGAAGATTCTGCTCCTTCAAACAGTCTTGGAGCAGGTAGTTTCAGACCTGTTTATATGTGCATTCTGGGAGAGGATTCATTTGCAGATGATTTTAATTGGACTAGAAGCAGAAGATTCGGGTTTGGCCGTAAGGTTCCTTCCGGAATTTGTGTGGGAGTACTCATAGGCGAAGCTGAATCAGGGGCTTGTGGTGTTAAAGGTTACAAAGAAGAATTGTATTGGAAACACTATCCACCTGTATTAACTGGAGAAGTGTGGAGCTTGGCAATGATTGACTTCAGTTGGGATACATGGGGTCATTTATTTGGCCTACATGCTGAATTTTCAGCCAAGGGTACCTGTGGCCAGCAGTTCCTCTCTCTCTACTTTTACTGCCCTAGTTTGCTCATTGCTGCTGTTTTTCGTACCGGTACCAGTGAAGCTTCAACCTTGTTTGGGGCAACTAAAGAAGGGGAAGGCTACTCTATTTCTGGCTTGACCGAGGCTGCAAAATCCTGGAATTTCAATGATAAATTATTCCGGCAAAGTTATCCACCTACAAAGGTTGCTCAAGTTTGCTCAAGTGTGTTGCCGACTTCCAATGAAGATGCAATGATGCTGAGGCCTCCACCCAAGCCGCCACCGGGTGCTACTGTCCCAATGAACAGCCAAGCAAAGGTTGAGTTGTTCCACCTCGAGGACAAGGTGGTTTTTAGGTGGGAGAGAATTGTTAGGAATAAAGGGGGCTGTCCAGGTGTTAAGAGTTTGTTATTGGCTGGAGGCTGTTGGTTTGTTAGAGGAGAGAGGAGAATATACTTGGCTGGAGGTTGTCGGGCTGTTAGAGGAGAGGAGAATATTCTTGGCTGGAGGGGGACCACCTAAAAGCAGTTAGTTTGAGGGGGCTGGGTGAGCCTTAAAATAAAGGGGGTCTGTGTTAGGAAGGGGAATTCATTCTGGAGGTTTACCAGCAGGCTTAATCCTTGGGAGGATTCTGCCAGGCTCTTGGAAGTGGTCTTCCACAGGTTATACACACACTCTCTCTCTCTCTTCATCCTTCTCCTTCCTCTACCTCCCTACTGTATTTTCCTATAATTTTGCTGTGTTTCTGCTGTAATTCTGCTACTGTAATTCTACCGCTACTTCAATATACAGAGTCCACTCCTCTTTTCTCCCTCTCAATTATTTTACATAACAAAATATAACTTAAAATAAAATACGTACAATTATTTTTTAATAACAAAAATAAACTAGAAATTAATTTACAAACTAAGAAATAAAATAAACTATAAATTATTCAAAGGAAAAAATATAAACAATAAATGCAATATTAAAATTTAAATACTAATAATGTGTTTAATTTAAAACTTAAAAGAACAAAATTAAGGTCATCAATAATACAATGAAAATATCATTTTGAAAAAATAATTATCAATAAAATATTGTAAGCTGTAATTTTCAAAACACACTCCAAAATCAGATAGACAAACAATATCACTAACAATCTCGAACAATCTTGGGGTGTTACAGTGTTGGACTATTCCTCACATCATCAATTGGTTTTGTGGCAGACACTAAATAAAATACTGTCAATTTTGTACTTGGTATATGAAATGCTCCTCAATCTTCAATTGCATAATGTCCACTTCACTGCAGGTACTATGTACCATCTTGGCCATGATTGCTAGCCTGCCGTTGGTCCAGCTTTTCTTCTTTCACATTCTTCTGATCCGGAAGGTATGGCTACACCATCATTTTTAAATTAACTTAATAATTTTAGGGTTTCTAATTGAATGTATTGGTTATAGGGAATCAGCACATATGATTACATTATCGCACTAAGGGAGCAGGAGCAGATTGCTGCTGGGGGGCAGCAAAGTCCCCAAATGTCTCCAACCAGCTCCCTCACTGGATTGAGCAGTGCAAGCTCTTTCACAAATTTCAACCGTGGCGCATGGTGTACACCTCCCCGCCTTTTCCTCGAAGACCAGGTACATTTTATGGAGTTGGTATGTTGAATAGCACTTAACTGAAATTGATTATATCATTTATCACTCATGATTAGAGGTCTCAATTTTGAACCCAGCACGATCACCTGAGACAATTCGACATTGAGTTATATGGGTTTGGCTCATACTTAAATAATTCCGGGTTGTAATTGGGTTATGTAATTTGACAAGAATAATATCCGGGTTGGGTTCGGGTTGACCGTTCATGACACGTCTATCCGGTGTAACCTAATTAAAAATATACTGATAATATAAAATATTAAAAATATAGTTATAATTAATTTTATAATATATTTTATTCTTATAATCAACTTAATTTTAAATAACTGAACATGTTTATAACACATTATTTATTTTAAATGGTTTAAGAGGGTCAATTTGCAACCTGGATAACAGATGTTTCTTATTAATTAGGTTATTTTTAGTCTAATTGAGAAAATTTAATTCGATTAGGTCATTGAGTTTTTGTGACAGACATGTCACGATGCAATCTATGTTATATATTTAAAGATAAATGGGTTGGCGTGTCGGGTTAGGGTTAATTCCTTCATAAATGGGTTGTGGGTCATGTTAACCCGTTTAATTAAGGTCGAGTTAGGGTTTAGCTTAAATGGGTTCATAGAACTGCCAACCCGACATGAACCTGACCTGCGAATTTGAATTGCCACCTCAAGTCATTACTTACAATGAGTGCTTTGGTAGAAGTGTTTCCAGATTGCTTATTGGCAAAGTTATTTTCTCCCACTTATTTAAGTGGTTTTCTTCAGAAATTTTAGTTTAAATTGTTTTTCAGAAATAGAACAAACACCACTTATTTTTTCAAACTTCTTATCATAGTTTTCAATAAAGTACTGTCAAACGGAGCCTTAACATTATTTCAAGGATTTCTAACTTGTTGCAGTGCCTTGTTTCATGCTAGTTTGATGTAGTCCCCCCAGACAACGCGTCTGTTAGTTCATATGGGAAAAAGATGGCAGTGGTGGAGGATACATGCAAGAAACGGAACCCTGGATCTGTAAAGATAAGCCCTTGGACCCTGGCACGGCTGAAGTCCGATGATGTCTCCAAAGCTGCAGCCGAGGCAAGGAAGAAGTCAAAAATCCTGCAGCCCATCGCCAAACGGGAAACCCCTTCTTTCGGGCAGGAGTCGGGCAGTGGCCTCGGCACCCACAGCCGGAGAATGGTGCCGTGCCCTGAGAACAATCGGCGGCGTGGTGGGAAGCGTGTCCGCCTCCTGCCAGACCAGCCCATCGATTCCTTGACCGAGCATTATCCGAACCCCCACGAACCTAATGAGAAGTCCACCCTGGGCCTGGCTCCTCTCCACCATGAGGTTCGGAGTGCGTTCCGCACTGGCCTTGCCATGTCGAGTCCTGTTGGTGTGGTTTCATCCTCACCTGACAGCAGCTTTGGCTCACCGGAGCTCCACCCTTTCCGGGGCTCCTCGGCAGTGGGGCCTGCGGGCCTGTCCGGTGCCGGGGCGTCGTCGGTTAAGGGGGTTTCACTGTCAAGGTCAACCAGTGATGGGTATGAAGCATCTGGCGGGGAGGACAGTGACCGGGTTCCCACGAGGCTTGTGCAAAGGTCGAAAAACTGGAGTGGGCTTTTGTTGGGTTCTGACCAGGGCACAAGGGTTATGAAACTCAAGGCATCATCGGGCTCGAGTCAGGCCAATGAAGGGAAGCCATGAACCAGAGAACAAGAAGTTGCCGATAATTTTGCATTTGGCGGATGTCATGGATGAGCCGAGTAGAGTTTGGGCATGCAAAACGGGAGTGGGTCGCCTTAGCCTGTGCTGCTGGCCTTTCAGGTCCTCATTCTCCATCCATTCTGGGGAATTGTAGGCTTCTTTTTTCTGTTTCTGAGCCAAGGATTGTATCATAATTTGCAAGGAAGCAAAACATTTTTTTTACCACCTATATTTTGTGTTTGTACTCAGATTGTATTTCTCAGCCTTGAAATTGAGTTATGTGTTGTGCTCTCCACCAATGAAAGCTTCATGAAGAGCATTTTGTTTGTTTTGATTTTGAGAGAACTAAAGGAGAGGAATGAGGGAGAAAGAGAGAAGATTTAGAGGTTTTGTAAAGGGAAATTGATTCTGTGGGTCTTTGATGGTCTTTGATGTGGATTCAACCATGGTTATGTTCATGGCCCTAGTGTTTTATTGATGTTGTAAGCTCATTTTGGCTTGTTTATCTTTTGGTGTTGTTGGTGTGTATAGGCTAACTTGAGAATGCTTGACAAGTTTTACATTATCAGTGATGATCTAGATTTGTCAATGGTTTAGGCTAGTGTTTGTTTTGATTTGTTTTCAAACCTATTTTCTTAATGTTTTGTGGTAATAATTTGATTCCATTGCTGATGTAGACCAAGAGTGAACCATGTGATAATCATTTTGTACCTGTTTTATTTAGTGTTGTTTTTTTTTGGCTGGTTTAAATTTTGCTTGTAATAATTGAGTTATTTTGATTATCGGTTCATGTTTTGTGACGGAATAATTGATTGCTTTTTGAGTGCTATAATTATTTTGTTTTAATTTGACCATCAACCTTAATCTTTAATCTTTATTATTTTTTGAATTAGTTAACTCGATTGTTTTTTGTGAAGAAATACTTTTAGGTTTTAAACAATTTAATTCTACATAAATGTTCATAATTGGCATTGGAGCCATTACAAATTTAGGATGACTTGAAAGAAAATTTAATATTGATATTTTTTATTATTAATGATTTTAATTTTTAGAGGATCACAACCAGGGAATTGGGGAATTGCTAGCACAACAAGGTCTTTGGGATGTTTTCAATGAAGATAAAAAGAAGGTTACATCTGCCACAAGTTGAACAACAATGAAAATTATCTTTTCAGATAATCCTTTATAAGACTTAGTGCCATCGTTTCATTTGTAAAAGATAGACTGTTAAGAGAATTAGCATAGAAACCCTCAATTATTGCAACCTAGACTAAATTAAAGCATTTATACATGATTAAATCCTTAGTAAGAATCTTGTTGATGAGCGGAAGCCTAATGGTTTATCATTATAACACCATGTATCTTGTTAGTCAGATAAATGTAGCACAATGACTTAAGATGAAGGGTGAATTGAGTTCTTGGAATTTTCTTCACTTGAAAACCACTGTCTTTAAGAATGAATGATTCTAATCTTTTTTTATCACAAATAAGCAACATAATGAAAATAGTAAGAGAAAGATAGAACATATAATATTCATAATGGTTCGGGGCATAAAAATTTTATAGTCCATTTCACACACACTCTACTCCTCGAGTTTGATATTTTTTACTATACCGACCCTTTTTTCAGTGGCCGTTCAGTTGAGTGCAAACAACCGTTATTTGTTACAAAAAGTCCAAAACCTTTCAATCAAACTCTCTCTTTACAAGATTTATCCATGGCCTCAGCACAGTCAAACACACCGAGTACAGAACAATGTAAAGATTGATACAGTTCGACACACAATTGCAAACAACAACTAACAGATGAAGAAACATCCAGAAAAGAATATTATATTTAGATACAACCGCCAACGACAGCTCACATACGCTACAAAGAAACTGTAAGTAAATCCGCTGATCCGAGGACTTGACCCTGCGACCACTTCCCAAACCCCATCCTACCCGTACCACCCCAGCCGACTTCTGGGGGCTCTAGAGAAGAATAATATCTTCAAAGAACAACTTTGGAAGTTCTTTGATTGCAAAAGATGATCTTGTAAGCACAACAACAGATATGAACAATACTTGATTGTGTAACAGAGTAAAAACTATGTATACATGAATCTTTTGTATATTTTCTCTCTGTGTATGTATATGTGTATCCTCTATATATGTCTCGTGTATCTGCATGCTCTCCTTTTATATCTCATCCTTTTGAATTTGAACTAAGCACACTTGTTAATCCCAACGGTTGAGCGAATAATCCTTTTGAAATCTGAAGAGACGAACTCTTAATTAGTGCGTGTCCTTTTCCAAATATGGAACGGACAAAGACGGTAGGATGTAGCAGATTACGTCTTCATTTGATTTTTCCATTCCCGGGAAAATGTGTTTTGTCCAAATCGATCTTTCCTTATTTAAACAACTTCTTTTTTGATGCACATACAAGCATAAGTTAACTTTTCAAAAGATACAACAACGAGAGTATATCCGAACGAAACTCGAACTTTGATAAAAAAATTTCGATCCTCAATAAGATAATTCAATTTGCACAAAATAAATGTCTGGAAGCACTATTCTCATAAGAAAATTCCAGCATTGTAAGAAAAATAACTTCTGTAAGATAAAACACTTACCAGATCTTCGAGTTCTTCAGCACATAAGACAATTCATTTACAAAGTTTTTTTGTAAGATAATTTGAAATCCGTATAATACAAAAGACTTATTTTAATATCCATCTAATTTAGCTTTTCGAGTTTGAATTCTTTCCATAAAACAATTCATATACTCCGTAAGATAATTTACTTACATCATAAGAAATTCCTTATACAATTTTTTCGACAACTCAAAGCATTCAAACGAGGCAATAATATAAGATATGATCCCAATACACTTAAGATAAACAGACCAGTACAATAAATGAGGATTTTGTGAGCATCAAAATATAGATGAGTTTATGAGATATGGTGGAACAACATAAGTCTGTTCAACAATCACTTGCCTTTTGATGATCACAAAACCCAAAAATAAATAATAAACTGGATCTTACAAGCACTCATCCTTTAAGAAAAAAGCTGAAAAAATTGTGTTGTCTCATAAAACATTTCGACAAATACTCCCAGAAATACTCCCACTTTTTGTGATATAAAAAAGGATGGTGAAAATATAGAGAAACACATTTACTGTAGCATATAAACAAGTACAAACGATTTGAATATAAAGCACTGAAATGAATAAGGATTGACATGGACTTAAGAAATAAACATTCAAAGAATAAAATTCTAAACACATAAATGAAGTAATGAAAAACATGTAGAGAATAATCAATAAACATCCAAAGAAAAAAATTCAAGAAATGATCATGCAAACATTCAAATGTTATGGAAAACTATCAGTTAAACATAACATAGAAAATAACCAGTTTCTTGGAAGATCATCAGAGGGGCGATGTTTTGGAGGTGGCTTCTTAAAGGATTGAGGTTGGCTGGGTGGAAAAGATGATGTAGGCAAAGGAGCATCGATATTTTCGCCACATATATCACCCAGTGGAGCATCTGATCCAAATTGGCCTTCGATGCCAGCTCTGTCACAAAGAACTGTCCTGAAGGTACTAGACTGAATTCTAGATGACGCTTCCTGAGCTTTGGCTAAATCAAATATGCTCGCAGGATTGAACCGAATCAATGACAAGATGAAAACAACAACTAATGATTTAGGAACGAGCTTCTGATTCTCCCTAGCATATATGAAAGCCGGATCAAATATATCTTTCAAGCACTGTGAGGTAGCAGGGTGACAACCAGGAATTGCAGCTCCAAGCGATCGCCAACCACATAACTGAAAGAGTGCATTTGCACACATGTCTATCCTCTTCACAATGTCATTCCGATAGAAGTCAAGAAGAACAATAAAACCTTTCCATGACTTCTGGCCGGAGGTACTGATACAACTCTGAAAGTCTGACTTCCTTATGCAACTACAAGTTAAGCGTTTCAACACATCCATTTGACTCTGATAAACTAGAACTTGGGATATGGCCAAATATAACTGGAACAACCCAAGGAATAATGAAAATGACTTCTTCACCTTTCTTAACAGTAGTCCTGTCTAATTGTTCAACAAACACATCCTCTTCAAATGATGATGAATTAGATGACTGAGATTGGGCAACAAGCTGATGAAGTTCTGCAAGCTTCTCTTCTAGAAAAGAGAAGTTATTAGAAAGAGAACCAGCCACCTTTATAAGACCAGTGACAATAAATCTTTTATCCTTTAATGACTTCAAAGAATTTTCCTTGACTGAAGAGATACTAACTTGAACTAAACTTCCTAAATCTTTCATAGCCTTTTCAAGATTTCAGAAAACACTTCTTATAAAACTAGGAATACTGTGAATGTTTACAAAGAACCTACTTGAAAGATCTCTAGAGAGATAAGATAACATGGCATCGAATCAATCCTTGAAGTGAGAGAGTCAAGGGAAATAGAGGCAACTTCTGGCTTCTCTCCCATAACTACTTGAGCAACATAGCCTTCCTTGGATGGTCCAACAACAAACACTCTCTGAGATGCATCCAAAAGAGATTGGACCATGCTCGTTAAACCATCAAAATTTGTCTTAGAGACCAGATTAAGTTGAGTAGTTATAATTGTCTTGATATACTCAAACTGAGATTCTAACATGTTCTTTATAGCATCAAAATCATCCTTAGATAATGAATTTTCTTTATGAAATTAAACTTCAGCTCCAGAATTTTCTAAAATAGTATTCAAAGAATTGATTTTAGCCAAAAAATCATTGATTTGGGACAAAATTCATTCTCCATAAGTTACAATATCAGTAGTCTGCACCTCAGTTCAACTACGATCAGCTTTAGCATGAGCAGGAGAAGTAACTTCTCTATTCTCTTCCATTTCCCGATTCTCATCAATTCCTTGAATTTCTTCTACATGATAGGGTTCAACTGAATCTCCCTTATTCTTCCTCATATCCACTAATAAAACATTCTCATCTGCAACATCTTATTCTTCTTCTTCAGAACTGATAAAATCATTCTCGACAAACTGAATTGTCAATATTTTGTTTCACTATTCAATCACTAAAATTTGAGACATTTTGAACAATGGAACAACACTGAAAATAGTAGAAATGGTATTTTCCTAACCAATACTGACTAGCCTCGTGGTGGTTGCAGCCAAATCTTCTCTGGTTATAAAAAATGACACTACAAACCACAGAATTGGATTTTCTAGATTCTCGACTATAGGAACTTGAGAAGAGGCAACTCTAATCGTAGGTGTTTGAATAAAATTCTAATTCACCACTGATCTAACTTCTTGTGCAACTTCTTCAGTTCCAATAACATCTCTAGGTTGAATCTCATTTGAGATAACCACTTGAACTCTCCTTCTTCTATCAGTAAGAGTTACATCATCCATAGGATCCTCTAATTCCACACTGGTATTAGCTTCTTCAAGTCTTCTAGTAATGATAATTGCTCAAGATTTCTCCCCTCAACCTGAGTAAGGCCCACTTCAATATCTTCCTCAGCTCCAATGGGCAACAATTTCTTTGCATATAAATTCTAGAATTGTCCACTTCTCTTCAAAACTCCAGTGCAAGGATTTTTCGATCCATGAAAATCAGTATATAGAAACCTAATATTTTCATACATAGATATCACATCTTAAAAGATGAATATTCATTTCATTACATAACGATCCACACTAGAATCATATAGTTATAGAATATTTGGAAACTTAAACACGTAAACAACTGGTTCATAGGTGAACTACAATATCTCCCACTAAGTTCTTCATAACTAGAACCCTTCTTAGACATATAATACATAATACATTTCTTCACAACTTGGAGAAAGGAAACATAAAAAAGGGTGAGATTAAATGCTCAGTAAGGGTAAACAATAGAGACTTCAACATAACATGAGTATAAGGGTATGAGAACATAAGAATAACATTTGAAAACCATCCCCTTCATATCATATATCATAAACTTGAGTCATGAAATAAATCTTGGTAGTTCATAAGGCACGAATCATAAAGGAATCAAAAAACATAATCCATGAGAGCATGAAACTGGCATAATACATAGATTTATAAAACATGCACAAACATAGAAAATCATTTCCTTAGTAGTAAAGGATTATTTCCAAGACTATCATAGTAGAATGAGTTCACTCCCCAAACCATTATAGTAGTCAATGTTCACTCTCATGACTATCATAGTGGACAAAGTTCCTTACTAAACTCGATTCACTCCCCATTCCAGTCCTTTTTATCTCATGAGATATCAATCTTTATCCAATGAATTAGAGAGAGATATAGGTCTCACCAATCACATAATCCATACATTTGTGTGCCACAAGATCATAAAACATACATCATATCATAACATGTGAAAAATAAATTGGTTTTATAAACCTTTCATCATGGCATAACTAATGGAAAATAAACGTGTTTCATAAATATTTCATCAAGGAATAACCCATGGAAAATAAATGAGTTTCATAATCATTTCATTAATTCATCATAGTATAACCCATGGAAAAGGAATGAGTTTTACAAACATATTTTCATCATAATCATAAACTATAACGACCCATACTTTACATACATTGTTAATACTTAAAAATTGAAGCACACTTATTACAACATATGACAAAACCACAAAGGACCGTATAGGTATAGTGTCTTTAGAAACTGGGAAACATAAACAACTGGTTCATAAATCTTCTACAGTGTATCCCATTTATTTCATCATATCTAGGGTCCCTTTTAGCATATTCTACTTAATATCCATCTTCCTGACCTGGGGAAAAGAAAACATAAAAGGGTGAGCTCAAATGCTCAGCAAGGGCAAATAAAGGAAATAAAAATCATATCATATCTTTTGAAAATCATAACCTGCAAAAGAGATCATAATATCTTAACATGGAATAAATCATAGAAGTGAAAATGAGATCCCCATAATCATAACATGAAACTTGAAACTTTGTGGCATGCACACATAATCATGGAAAATCATTTCTTGTTAGTCATGACTCATTGCCAAGACTATCTTAGTGGACAAAGTCCCTTTCTGAACCGAGTTCACTCCTCGTTTCAGTCCTGTATCACTGAACTGAAATAACCTTCCGTTCCAGCCATGTCTATCTCATGAGATATAACATCTTTACCCAATGCATTGGAGGGATATATAGGTCCCACCCATCTTATAATGAATCCTTTCTTATGTGTGCCACATAATCATAAATCATACATCATCGCATAACACATGTAACAAAAATGGGATTATTGAAACATCATGACATCATAAAACAAATCATATAAGGTAAATGACTTCATAAAAATAATTCCCTCAAAACATAATAAAATCAATGTAATAATAGGGATAAAAACATAACCCTTTATTATCTTATGTGGAAAATAATTTTGATAAAACACTTGAACTCCATTCTTGAGGAAAATATCCTTTCTTCTTCAAAAACATTTTTCCTTTCTTAACATGTCATACAAATTTAAACTAAAAGAAGTTGATTAAAAATAAACTTGAAAACTTGTAAAGGAAGCTTCTTGGAAATAATGTTTTAAAAATCCATTCATGCCGTATAAGTTAAAAAAAACATTCTTCGTACTTTTGTCAGAAAAGTCAAAAAGTACCTCGTACGAAAAACGACAAAAGATTCCTTTCATATCTTTTACTAAAAACTCACCAAAGGGTAAAATTGGATATAAACTATTGTATAAGGATATAAATATTACATGTTAAGGAAACATGGATGTGGATGATAAAATACACCCCAGTAAATACCAAAGTATAACAATCTCGGATAAAAATGAGATTGTGATATTTCCCTTACCTTAGGTCTGATTTTCTTTGTACGCGTCTGAAGCTCCTGTATAATGGTTTAAATAATGTTATTGACTTAGTCCAGAATCATACATATTGATATGATATCATATATGGTCATATTATTAGCTTCTTGTTAGTAATATTTCATTGTTACTTGTTACTCGGGTCTTTATTACCTTTTGTTCTTATGCGTGTTTTGCCGAATAAATTCTTATTCTTCTTTTAAGGTTATAGATACCTTATATCCAGAATGGTATTAGTGTAACATATATCATATTTATTCATTCAATTCATTTATATAATTATTATGTAATGATGATCATGTAGAACGAGTCGCTTCACATCGTGGAGACGGTATTCCGTACGTACGCACGAGTGATGATATCGTTCCTATGATCGTGGAATTGTATTGGAGTATATATATATATTATTTCAGTATCAATATTACTTTATAATAATCATAAATAGTTACTCATTACACCATTATACCCATCCTTGTAAAGTGATGGTGGAAAATAGATTACACCACGGCGTGGAGACGGTATTCCGTACGTACGCACGCGCGGTGATTTCATTTTTCCGTAGGATGGATAGAAGGTGAATTAGGGTTGTTTCATATTTATAATAACATATCAGTATGTAAGTAATACTGATGTTATTACTTTATCATGAAACAACTAAAGAAGAAGAAGTTGAAGAAGAAAGAAATTGAAAAGATCGGTAATAGATATTACCTCTTCTTTGGAACGCTTCTTTGAATCCTCCACTTAGGGAACTAATATTGGTCTTTGAAGAAGACCAGGACCTCTAGGATTATTCTAGGGAAGTGGAGAGGAGAAAATGGCAGGGGTTGGCCGAGCTTGAGTGCTCAATTTGGTGTGAGGAGGAGGGGGAGGAGGTGCCCTTTTATAAGTGAGGAGAGGGGCACCTTAGGAATATCTCAAAATATTATTTTATATTAAAGTCAAAATCGGTTTATAATGGTTCCAAAGGGTCTTATTTCGAAGCTAAAGTGGGGAAGGGTCGAAATCCTATCAACCAATAGGATTTAGACAAGTTTAGGGTATTATTTTAACCTTATCAATTAGATTTAACTCTAAGTTAAATAATTTAACTTTTACCATGTCTTTTTGTTTTCTTTCACTATATGGTTAATTAATATATATATCCTTATCTAAGTCATTTGACCGAACCTTAGATTTTTAGGAATAAAATAACAATTAATAATATAATATGTGATTTAAAAACTATTTTGTGTCAATTTTGACACTATTTGATATATGATTTTTGTGAAAGTCATAACAGAATTATATGTTCGAACCAAGTTGATTAAATCAACAATAATATATCATAGTAACCTAGAAAATTTGTGTAATTCATAAAAAGTCTCAAATTACATTTATTTTGGTGTTTATAACATCAATTATGTCAATATTTCATAAATAAGATAATTACTGCATCATAATTGTGTCATAAATAAATTAAATTATTTAATGTCTAAAAATTATAAATAAAATACCATTATGTAGGAAATATTTTTAGCTTTCTAATGAATATTTATAGTCGAATTTATCTTATGTATAACCCCATATTAAAAATGATTTACTTATTAAACTTTGATTTTAACTATTTTAACTATTCATTAAATAAAATAATATTAAATGTCATAATCTAATCTAAGTGGACCTAAATGGTCATATTATATTCATAAGGTTGTTTTTGGTCGAATTACACTTATCCAATAGAATTAGGACATGTGTTAGGGTAATAGTAATATCATATTTACCCTTAGTTACCCTATTTACTATTAACCGCGGTAAAAAAAAGTAAAAAGTTACTATTCACCAAAAAATTATTTTTATCTCATTGAACCACATTTTACTTACTGATATCAACCGTGTCTGTCGGATTTTCGAAATTCCATTCACAGAAGCGGTAAAATTAAGTTTTATGCAAAATTTAGTTTTTAACCTACCACTTAGTGGTTTCACTATTCATCAAAAATTGAAAGTTTTCAGAAAAATACCAAAATTTCACCCTAGGATAATTTCGGTATTCCGAATCCAAAAATGAAGTCCATTTTAAAAAATAAAATTTATAAAATTTCGAAAAGTGGTTATTACTATTCATAACGGCTAGTTTTAATAATATTTTAATAGCATATCGTTGTTTAGTGAAACTCGGTATTGCGTACGACGCAAGCTATCGAGGAAGGTCGCGATTGCGTGTAAAGTAAGCCAAGCTAGTATGTAGTGAAAGATTCCTTTGATGATATATAAAAACAAAATATTACTCATAAAAATCTCGGGTGTTACATTCTACCCCCCTTAAAAATAATTTCGCCCTCGAAATTCGTCACTTTGTAACAAACAGATGAGGATACTTCTCCCTCATCATATTCTCAAGCTCCCATGTAGCTTCTTCTAATTGGTGGTTCCTCCATAAAACTTTCACCAAGCGAGTGGTCTTGTTTCGTAGGACTTTTTCGCTACGATCCAGAATCTCTATCGGCTGTTCTTCATAAGAAAGATCTTGCTCCAGCGGTACAACTTCTGAGCTGAGTACATGTGAAGGATCAGGTATGTACTTTCTCAGGAGAGATACACGGAACACATCGTGAACTTGAGAGAGATTCGGTGGAAGCGCCAATCGGTAAGCTACCTTTCCAACACGATCCAGTATTTTGAAAGGACCGATATATCTAGGGCTCAACTTCCCCTTCTTTCCAAATCTCATAACCCTCTTCCAGGGAGATATTCGTAAGAACACTTTATCACCCACTTCAAACTCTAGGTCTTTTATTCGGTTGTCGGCATAACTTTTCTGTCGACTCTGAGCTTCTCTTATGTGTTGTTGAATAGATCTGACCTTTTCTGCCATTTCATCAACGAGATCAGGTCCTAATAGCTTTCTTTCCCCAACTTCATCCCAGCAAGTTGGAGTCCTGCATTTCTTTCCATAGAGAGCTTCATAAGGAGCCATCTGAATACTGGAGTGAAAGCTATTATTATAAGAAAATTCCACCAAAGGTAGGTGTTGATCCCAACCTCATTTGAAATCCATAGAGCAAACTCTCAACATATCTTCTAGGGTTTGAATTGTTCTCTCAGACTGACCGTCTGTCTGAGGATGATAAGCAGTGCTGAAACTCAACTCTGTATCCAGAGTATGCTGAAGACTTCGCCAGAACTTCTAGGTAAATCTCGGATCCCGATTAGATATAATAGAAAGTGGTACTCCATGCAATCTTACCACTTCCTTTACATATATCCTGGCAAGCTGATCTAGAGAGAAATCCTCTCTAATAGCAATGAAGTGTGCAGACTTTGTAAGACGATCAACTATGACCCAAATAGCATTATTGCCTTTGGATGTTTTAGGAAGTCCTGTGACAAAGTCCATAGTGATGTTTTCCCATTTCCATTCGGGTATGGGTAATGGTTGTAACATCCCCTTAGACTTCTGTCTCTCAGCTTTAACTTGTTGACAAACCAAGCATCGAGAGACATATTCAGCAACATCTCTTTTCATGCCATCCCACCAGAAGTACTCTTCCAGGTCCCTATACATCTTCGTGCTTCCAGGATGAATAGAGAATGAAGAACTATGAGCCTCATCCAGTATCTCCTTCTTTAATTCGGGGATGGTAGGAACACAAACCCGATTCCTGAACTTTATTATCCCATCACAATCAAGGTTGAACTCAGGAACATTTCTCACCTTCTTTTGTAACTCGACATCTTCTTTCTGTGCCTCTTTAATCTTCACATGTATAGATAGTTGAACATTCATTTGAGAAAGATAAGATTTTCCCCCTTCCATTATAATTCCAAGATCCATCCTTTGTAAATCCATAAATATTGGATCTTTTGTGATCCTCATCATGGATAAACTAGCATTGTCTTGTCGACTTAATGCATCTGCCACCTTGTTTGCTTTCCCAGGGTGGTAATGGATTGAGCAGTCATAATCCTTAATCAGCTCCAACCATCTTCTTTGACGCATATTCAGCTCCTTTTGTGTGAAAATATACTTTAAACTTTTATGATCAGTATAAATATCACACCTTTCACCATAAAGGTAATGCCTCCAAATCTTTAATGCAAAGATTACCGCAGCTAACTCCAAATCATGTGTTGGGTAATTTTGCTCATGGATTTTCAACTGTCGTGAGGCATAAGCTATCACCATATCATTTTGCATAAGAACACACCCCAATCCCTTCTTGGATGCATCACTGTAGATCACAAACCTTTCTCCACTACAAGGCAGTGTGAGCACAGGTGCACTGGATAACCTTCTTTTCAACTCCTTGAAATTCTCTTCACATTCTTCCGTCCAGACAAACTTAACTCCTTTCCGGGTCAACTTGGTGAGTGGATTAGATAATCGTGAAAAATCTTTTACAAAACGTCTATAATATCCAGCCAAACCAAGAAAACTTCGGATCTCAGTTACTGTTGTTGGTCTCGACCATCTTTCGATAACCTCTGTTTTTGCTGGATCCACAAATATCCCCTCTTTTGAGATTATGTGACCCAAAAATGCAACTTTTTGAATCCAAAATTCACACTTGGTAAATTTGGCATAAAGCTTCTCCTTTCTCAGGGTCTTCAATATAATTCTCAAGTGATCTTCATGCTCTTCCTTGCTCTTTGAATAGACAAGAATATCGTCTATAAAGACTACCACAAATTGATCAAGATAGTCTCTAAAGACTCTATTCATTAGATCCATGAAGATAGCAGGGGCATTAGTAAGACCAAATGGCATCACTATAAATTCATAGTGTCCATACCTTGTGCGGAAATACGTCTTTGGTATATCCTCCCTTTTGACCCTTAATTGATGATACCCTGAACGAAGATCAATCTTGGAAAAGTATTGAGCTCCGCGTAGTTGGTCAAATAAGTCATCAATGCGTGGGAGAGGATATTTGTTCTTGATAGTGATCTTGTTAAGTTCTCGATAATCAATGCGGAGTCTCATTGATCCATCTTTCTTCTTAACAAATAGAACAGGTGATCCCCAAGGTGACGCACTAGGGCGTATGAATCCCTTATCAAGATTCTCCTGGAGTTGCTTCTTCAATTCCTGCAACTCAATTGGGGCCATTCTATAAGGTGTCCTTGAAATTGGAAAAGCGCCCGGTACGAGTTCTATTGAAAACTCAACTTCACGATTTGGTGGAAGACCCGGTAATTCCTCCGGAAAGACATCATCAAACTCCCGTACGATGGGAATATTCTTAATCATGAGTTTCTCACCAACCATTTGAGATAAATAACCTTCATTTAGTGGAATCAAGACCCATAAGATGGAAGAAATTTCCACTGGAAGGTTATATTCATCCTTGCATCGATAGACGATCGTAGATTGATCTGGAATATGAAATGTGACTTCCCTTCTTTGGCAATTGATATGAGATCCATGTAGAGAAAGCCAATCCATGCCAAGAATCACATCAAATTCCACTAAAGGAAGTATCACAAGATTTTCAGGAAGCACTTTCCCACAAACTTCGATCGGAGAAGAATTATAAACTTTTTATGCGACTGTTGTGCCATTAGGTGTTGTCACAACTAACTCAACATCTAATTGTTGAGGTAATACGGTGATACCCTTAGAAAATTTTTCAGAAATAAAAGAGTGGGTGGATCCAGAATCAAATAAAACATTTGCTACTTTAGAGTGGATGGTAAGTGTACCTTTCACCACTTCGTTATCGTAATCCACATCGCTGATAGAAATTGCATGTGACTTTCCTTTGTCTTTAGCCTTAAGATTTTGTTGACGTCGACCATCATCATCAACCCTTGGATTTGGGCATTGATTGGCATAATGCCCCATATCCTTGCACTTGAAACATTGAAGTGTAGTAGGTTCATTCTGTGTATCCCTTCCTTTGTTTGCATCATTAGACATATTCTTCCCATTATCGCGGCATTCAAATGCCCGATGACCTTCCTTTCCACATTTGAAACATTTACTTGTCCCTTTAAGACAACTACCTCCATGTTTCTTTCCACACTTTGAGAATAAGGGAAATCTCATCTTCTTTTCAGTGTGCTCTTTATATTTTCCTTTGAATTACATCTTCCTCTTCTTATCAAACCCATGTGACTGATGGGTTACTCCAATCTCCATCTCGACTTTGAGAGCACATCGAACGATTTCCTCGTAGCTATTGAAGTCCCTTATGGCTAACGCCCTTCGAAGACTTGGTTTTAAGCCACTAAAGAATCGATCAATCTTACTCTCAGGTTGGATAATAATACCAGAAGCGTACCTTGAAAGTCTTGTAAAATTTGCTTCATAGGTACCAACAGATTCATCATCCCTTTGCTTAGGTTCAAGAAACTCTTTCTCCATCTTTGTTCGGAGAATACGAGGGAAGTACTTATTGAAAAATAAGTTCTTGAACTCGTCCCATTCCATAGACTCAATTTCATCCCTTTGCCTCGTATTCTTAATAAGATTCCACCATTGATCAGCATCTCCTTCCAAACGATACACTGCTAGGATGACTTTATCATGTTTAGAACATTGAAGAACTGAAAATATATTTTTAGTAGTACTAATCCATTGTTCAGCAACTAATGGATCAATAGACCCGCTGAAAGAAGGTGGACGCTGCCTCATGAAGGATTCAACAGAATGTTTCTCCTTCCTTTGCTCGTTTGGAAGTCCTGCATGATTCATAGCTTGAGAAAGTTGTGTGAGCATGGCTACAAGATTTTGCATTCCAGCTCCCATATCATTTGGTTGCTCAGGGGGACAATCATTGCATTGCCCATCGCATTCCGCATTAACACGGTTCCTTCGGGTTCCAGCCATTGACTAAAACCAAGAAGAATAGTGTGAGAAACACTAATTATAATAGGAAAACCACATAATCAAGGATAAAATTTCACACTTAAGGTCTTATCCTAGGGTATTCATGGCCATTTCTAAAACACTAAGATTGTGTTCTATGCTTAGACTTATCCTTAGGGTTCTTACTAAGACTTTCACATCCTAGTTTCCAAAGGTTGACTATACCTTTCCTCTGATACCAACTATAACGACCCATACTTTACATACATTGTTAATACTTCAAAATTGAAGCACACTTATTACAACATATGACAAAACCACAAAGGACCGTATAGGTATAGTGTCTTTAGAAATTGGGAAACATAAACAACTGGTTCATAAATATTCTACAGTGTCTCCCATTTATTTCATCATATCTAGGGTCCCTTTTAGCATATTCTACTTAATATCCATCTTCCTGACCTGGGGAAAAGAAAACATAAAAGGGTGAGCTCAAATGCTCAGCAAGGGCAAATAAAGGAAATAAAAATCATATCATATCTTTTGAAAATCATAACCTGCAAAAGAGATCATAATATCTTAACATGGAATAAATCATAGAAGTGAAAATGAGATCCCCATAATCATAACATGAAACTTGAAACTTTGTGGCATGCACACATAATCATGGAAAATCATTTCTTGTTAGTCATGACTCATTGCCAAGACTATCTTAGTGGACAAAGTCCCTTTCTGAACCGAGTTCACTCCTCGTTTCAGTCCTGTATCACTGAACCGAAATAACCTTTCGTTCCAGCCATGTCTATCTCATGAGATATAACATCTTTACCCAATGCATTGGAGGGAGATATAGGTCCCACCCATCTTATAATGAATCCTTTCTTATGTGTGCCACATAATCATAAATCATACATCATCGCATAACACATGTAACAAAAATGGGATTATTGAAACATCATGACATCATAAAACAAATCATATAAGGTAAATGACTTCATAAAAATAATTCCCTCAAAACATAATAAAATCAATGTAATAATAGGGATAAAAACAGAACCCTTTATTATCTTATGTGGAAAATAATTTTGATAAAACACTTGAACTCCATTCTTGAGGAAAATATCCTTTCTTCTTCAAAAACATTTTTCCCTTCTTAACATGTCATACAAATTTAAACTAAAAGAAGTTGATTAAAAATAAACTTGAAAACTTGTAAAGTAAGCTTATTGGAAATAATGTTTTAAAAATCCATTCATGCCGTATAAGTTAAAAAAAACATTCTTCGTACTTTTGTCAGAAAAGTCAAAAAGTACCTCGTACGAAAAACGAAAAAAGATTCCTTTCATATCTTTTACTAAAAACTCACCAAAGGGTAAAATTGGATATAAAATATTGTATAAGGATATAAATATTACATGTTAAGGAAACATGGATGTGGATGATAAAATACACCCCAGTAAATACCAAAGTATAACAATCTCGGATAAAAATGAGATTGTGATATTTCCCTTACCTTAGGTTCGATTTGCTTTGTACGTGTCCGAAGCTCCTGTATAATGGTTTAAATAATGTTATTGACTTAGTCCAAAATCATACATATTGATATGATATCATATATGGTCATATTCTTAGCTTCTTGTTAGTAATATTTCATTGTTACTTGTTACTCGGGTCTTTATTACCTTTTGTTCTTATGCATGTTTTGCCGAATAAATTCTTATTCTTCTTTTAAGGTTATAGATACCTTATATCCAGAATGTTATTAGTGTAACATATATCATATTTATTCATTCAATTCATTTATATAATTATTATGTAATGATGATCATGTAGAACGAGTCGCTTCACATCGTGGAGACGGTATTCCGTACGTACGCACGAGTGATGATATCATTCCTATGATCGTGGAATTGTATTGGAGTATATATATATATATTATTTCAGTATCAATATTACTTTATAATAATCATAAATAGTTACTCATTACACCATTATACCCATCCTTGTAAAGTGATGGTGGAAAATAGATTACACCACGGCGTGGAGACGGTATTCCGTACGTACGCACGCGCGGTGATTTCATTTTTCCGTAGGATGGATAGAAGGTGAATTAGGGTTGTTTCATATTTATAATAACATATCAGTATGTAAGTAATACTTATGTTATTACTTTATCATGAAACAACTAAAGAAGAAGAAGTTGAAGAAGAAAGAAATTGAAAAGATCGGTAATGGATATTACCTCTTCTTTAGAACGCTTCTTTGAATCCTCCACTTAGGGAACTAATATTGGTCTTTGAAGAAGACCAGGACCTCTAGGATTATTCTAGGGAAGTGGAGAGGAGAAAATGGCAGGGGTTGGCCGAGCTTGAGTTCTCAATTTGGTGTGAGGAGGAGGGGGAGGAGGTGCCCTTTTATAAGGGAGGAGAGGGGCACCTTAGGAATATCTCAAAATATTATTTTATATTAAAGTCAAAATCGGTTTATAATGGTTCCAAAGGGTCTTATTTCGAAGCTAAAGTGGGGAAGGGTCGAAATCCTATCAACCAATAGGATTTAGACAAGTTTAGGGTATTATTTTAACCTTATCAATTAGATTTAACTCTAAGTTAAATAATTTAACTTTTACCATGTCTTTTTGTTTTCTTTCACTATATGGTTAATTAATATATATATCCTTATTTAAGTAATTTGTCCGAACCTTATATTTTTAGGAATAAAATAACAATTAATAATATAATATGTGATTTAAAAACTATTTTGTGTCAATTTTGACACTATTTGATATATGATTTTTGTGAAAGTCATAACAGAATTATATGTTTGAACCAAGTTGATTAAATCAACAATAATATATCATAGTAACCTAGAAAATTTGTGTAATTCATAAAAAGTCTCAAATTACATTTATTTTGGTGTTTATAACATCAATTATGTCAATATTTCATAAATAAGATAATTACTGCATCATAATTGTGTCATAAATAAATTAAATTATTTAATGTCTAAAAATTATAAATAAAATACCATTATGTAGGAAATCTTTTTAGCTTTCTAATGAATATTTATAGTCGAATTTATCTTATGTATAACCCCATATTAAAAATGATTTACTTATTAAACTTTGATTTTAACTATTTTAACTATTCATTAAATAAAATAATATTAAATGTCATAATCTAATCTAAGTGGACCTAAATGGTCATATTATATTCATAAGGTTGTTTTTGGTCAAATTACACTTATCCAATAGAATTAGGACATGTGTTAGGGTAATAGTAATATCATATTTACCCTTAGTTACCCTATTTACTATTAACCGCAGTAAAAAAAAGTAAAAAGTTACTATTCACCAAAAAATTATTTTTATCTCATTGAACCACATTTTACTTACTGATATCAACCGTTTCTGTCGGATTTTCGAAATTCCATTCACAGAAGCGGTAAAATTAAGTTTTATGCAAAATTCAGTTTTTAACCTACCACTTAGTGGTTTCACTATTCATCAAAAATTGAAAGTTTTCAGAAAAATACCAAAATTTCACCCTAGGATAATTTCGGTATTCTGAATCCAAAAATGAAGTCCATTTTAAAAAATAAAATTTATAAAATTTCAAAAAGTGGTTATTACTATTCATAACGGATAGTTTTAATAATATTTTAATAGCATATCGTTGTTTAGTGAAACTCGGTATTGCGTACGACGCAAGCTATCGAGGAAGGTAACGATTGCGTGTAAAGTAAGCCAAGCTAGTATGTAGTGAAAGATTCCTTTGATGATATATAAAAACAAAATATTACTCATAAAAATATTGGGTGTTACATAAACCATCTAGAGAAAGAATAAGGATAGTATCCTTGGATCATATCACTAGTAAATCTTAAGTAATATAAAAAGATTCCATCTTAGATGGAAAATAATTTTAAAATATCACTTGGAACATTTCTTGAGGAAAATATCCTTTCCACTTTGAAACCACATATTTAAAATCTAAAAATTTCTCAAATGTTAAAGAAAAAATTTTCTTTAAAAATAAACTTGGAAAATTACAGAGTAAGTTTTAAATCATTGATCATTTATGATAGTGTAAAATACCATTCATTCTATACATGTTAAAACAAATATTCCTTTTATATTTTTGGTAAAAAGTCAAAAGCGCCTCATTCAAAAAATGATAAGAAGATTCCTTATTAACCATTTTGTAAAAATTAAAAACAGGGTAAATATTTCTTTAAAATATCATTGGAGAATATTAAAAAATTTATTTAAAACATTTTTAGAAAACATGGTCATGGAAGAAAAAATATTTTCAATCAAAGAGAGAAATAAAGTCAATTTTTCTTAAAAACATTCTTTCGGTATCTTGAGTACTTAAAGAGAGAAAAATGAAAGGGAAACATGTATTCTCTATAAATAACCATAGGAGAATAAAATTAACGAGTTTATTGAGATAAGTATCATAATATTTCATCATCGTAAACTTAATCATAAACAATTCTGATAAATAATGAGATTGTAACAACCTTTACCACTTTTGAAACTTTTGAATCATAAGCCCCATGAAAGATAGAACCAGGTATGGATATATATATATATCCCTATAATTTTCATGAGAAGAATCATAAAATAAATTCATGGAAAGTATATACACCACACAAATGAAACAAGTGGTGAATATGGGATGTGTCCCAGAGAAATAAAAGTGAGATGAAAATCCCTTACCTCACGTCTTGAATTTCTTTACACACGTTCAAACCTACTGTAAAATAAATATAGGTTTATTATAAATATATTACATAACTATAATCATATTTATCATATCATATATTATTTAATTATAACCTTTTATAACCCATTTATAAAAAAATCTTTGTTAAAATTGCTATTTAGGGTGATAACTGCTTCGTTTTTCATGTATGTTTCAGTTCAGTAGTTTTGGTCCTTATACTTTGATTATGGATCCATAATCTCTAGAATGTTAATAATTATATAATTATAATATATATTCATTATATAGATGTTTATAGTCATCCATAAAAGTTAGATATAGGAAAATGAATTACATCATTCATGGAGACAGTAAGCCGTACGTACGCGTGAACACTATTTCCATTTTCTCGATGGATGAAATGAAAGAATGGTAAATATTAGTCCAACTTTATAGAATAATTTTTATATAATATATATCATATATATTCATTAAATCTATCATTATTACCATAAATTTCAAAATAAAATGACAAACATATCACATCGCTTTGTGGAGGCGGTAGTCCACACATACGCACAAGCGATGTTACCATTTTTCAAAGGATTGGAATGTAAGAAGGTATATGTTATATTATAATTATAAAAGTATAATTATTTAATAAATATTATATATATACTTTAAATCCATCATTATATCCAACCGTGATAGGTGGTGATGGAAAACAAATTACATCAGCTCGTGAGGCGGTAGTTTTCCTTACACATGATCAACAATTTTGTTTCCCATTTGATGAAAGAGGAGATTAATATAGGTTATGTAATTAACATAATAACATCTCATTATATGGGATATATTTATGCTATTATATAAGCACATTTTAATAATATTTTAAGGAGGTGTGAAAATAAATAAAACGAAAACGCATGGTTAAAGACTATACATCTTCTTTAGAGAACCCCTTTAGGTTTACACCTAAATCCTTCTTAAGAGGGTTTCCTAATCAAGATAAGGCCTATAGGAAATATTTAGGTAAGTAATGAATGTATTTTTGTAGGTATTTAAAAAAACAAGATCTAGAGTTTTGGATAAGAGAGGAGTGGGGGTATACTTTTATAAGTGGGGGAGGGGACCTACTTAGAAATTACTTGGAAATTTCCCAAAAGAATACAAAATGATAAAGTCATTCCCAATAAAAATGATTAAAAATGACATTATATTTGAAGGTGGGATAGTATAAGGTCTAAATATGGTCATGAAATAGTATTTTGAGAAGTTTAATTGGAAAATATACCCTTATCTTTTGGTTTAACCCCCAATAAACATGTTTTATCCTTAACCACATTAATTAATTTTTACTATTTTCACTATTCATTATGAAAAAAAATTAAGTCGAACTTATTATATAATATTTACTATTCTTATTACAAATATGGAATACATTTTACCAAATTCAATTCAAATAAGTGTCATAATTTAATTTAAAACTAAACCCACAAATGCGATGGAAAAGTGATTTTTCAAAGAAAAAGTTTTCATAAGTATATAAGTTTTCATATTAAAATTCAACATAAAATTGATTAAAATGACATGAATTGGATTAATAATAAAATAATTTAATTAATTTTAATTTTAAAACTATATTTAAATAAAATGGAACTTGTAAAATCTTTAAATGAAAAGACAATTTTTAGTAAAAATCAATATTTTTCACTATTCATCGAAAAATTAATCTTCTCAGAAAATTATAAAAAAATAATGCTAAGATAATTTTGAAATTTTGATTCCAAAAATGAAGTTCATTTTTTAGAATAAAATTTCTAAAAGTGGAAAATTTTTATTTTATTATTTGTTCACAAAAGGAAATGAAGATCATTTTTTGAGAAGAAATGTATTTTCGAAGTATAGAAAGACTTTACCAAAAATTAAGCACTTATTTAACAATATATTTTCTTTATATAAAACCATTATCATTAATTTTAAAAATGTGATTATTCCCATTTATACCACCAAGTTTAATGACTAGGTTATAACAGTCATGTTTAAATAATAATATTCATAGTATATTATGGTTTGTTAAAACTCGATGTTGTGTGTAAAGAAAGCTATCGAAGAAATTAAATTTATTTGAAAAAAATATTTCATAAAATATTAGGGTGTCACAGAGTATCCATAGATTCATTCACCCAAACACTATCTTTCACAAAAAGGAGAGTTCAAATCCATCCAAAAGGATAGAAGTTCACAGTCTTGATTTGAACATGTCATACATCTCATGATATATCTTTCCAGATTGATGCACTTCTATATCAGAAACAAACACATCAAAAAAATATCTTGAAACAAAATCTTTTCTAACTCACCTGATTGCTGATTGATTGGAGACTAAATAAACTTAATGAGAAATTTACTCTCAGGCTCTAGATCCTTTACAACCCTTTTCTCCACATATGAAATTCCAAAAAGGGATTTCATAATCTTCAACGAACATAATTCATCAATGGAAGCAACTGAGGTATTGAAGTAGAAACTTCCCTCATGAGGACACCGAAAAATGCTATCCATTTCCATTGATAATATAGATAAATCTTTTTGATTTACAATTACGGTAAAAAGATCTTCATTGTCTCTAAAATGAAAGACCATGGGTTTATATAATTATCACGCTTATTTCTTAAAGAATAATCATATTTTATTCTCATCATAAACATACTCCCAAACTTGATGATTAACAAATTTTTCTAGCAGTATATCCGTTCTATCCAACCAGCTAAAATCGATTTCTTTTCCACTAAGCACATTTCTCAATGACCTCAGTCTCTTTTAACTACTAGCAATAACACTATTGGAACACTTTTATTTTCCCCTGATTAGTGATCATAAAAGAAACTAGGTTCAAGGATTAAAGGAAATAAGGTTTTGAGAACAAAGGTCAATATCTCCAAGGTTTGCAAGGGTTCAATGTTTTTACATGTAAGACCGATCTATTTTATCTTTTGAGATAATTGAAAGGTCACAAGGAGTGATAAAAAAAGTAATCATAGAAAAAACAGATAATGTATCGCTTTATGACATGTCGAGAACCAAAATGGTGGCTCTAAATACTAAAATAAAAAATCTTAACAAAAGAAAATATTTTCATGCAGAGAGATCGGTATGCAGTGGCTTAGTAAAAATTCCTATTAATTGATTCTTTTTACAAATAAATCCCAAAAAGATATATCCTTTTTGTGAATGATCTCATAGGAAGTGATTCCTTAAATCTATTTGCTTTTTTCTTGACTGGTTTATTAGTTTTTTTAAAATTTCGATATCACCTGTGTTATCACATTTGATTGGTATATGTCAAAACTAAATCCAAAATCCATTAGGGTGCGTTTCACCCACAATACTTGTGCACAAAACTACCAACTGCAATATATTTAGCTTCTATATTTGATAATGCAATAGAGTGTTGTTTCTTAATATACCATGAAACTAAATATTTTCCTAGAAAATGATAGGTTCTTGAGGTACTCTTTATATCTAGTCTACACCCACCAAAATCAGTATCTAAGTATGAAATTAAATTAAATTTAGAATTTTGAGGAAATAATAAAGATAAGGGAATTGTTCCTTTAAAATATATTAAAATTATTTCTATAGTAATCAAATGAGATTATTTTGATTTTGATTGAAAACAAGCACACTAAAAACATAATATTTGGTCTACTTATAGTGAGATAAATAAATCTCACGATTATTTATCTATATAGATTTTTTTTCATTTTTTCCTATCTTTATCCAAGTCAATTTTAACATTGGAACTCATAGGAGTTGAAAATGTATTATTGACTTTAAGTCCAAATATTTTAAGTAAATTAAGTCTATATTTTATTTGTTTTAAAATATTTCCAAATCTTTTTGATATATTTGAAATCCAAGGAAATAGTTTAAATCACCCCTCATGATTATTTAAAACTCTTTTTTTCATGACTTTTGAAAATTCATTACACATTTTTTTGGTTTGTTGAACCAAAGATAACATCATCAACATATATTTTTACAAGAAAAATATCATTTACTGAAGTTTTATTAAAAAGTGTTGGGTCTTCTAATCTAACATTAAATCCATTTGATAAGATAAAAGATCTTAATATTTCATACTAAGCTTTTGGTTCTTGTTTAAGACCATACAAATATTTGGTAAGTTTGAATACAAAATTTTGAAAGTGAGGGACTTTAAAATCGAGAGGTAGTTCAACATAAGCTTTGTCCATTAAAAATCCATTCATAAAGGAAGATTTAGCATCTATCAAATATAATTTAAAATTCATATGAGATTCATATGCTAAAAATGTTCTAATGTCTTCTAATATAGCAATAGGGGAAAATGTTTCCTCATAATCTATTCCCTTTTTTTATTCTAACCTTTGGAAACTAATCTATCCTTATTTATAGTGATCACACCTTGATCATTCTGTTTATTCCTAAATACCTATTTAGTTCCAATAGAAGTATAGTCAAAGGGTCTGTCAATTAATTCCCATACCTTGTTCCTTTTGAACTAGTTTAACACTTATTTCATAAAAACTACCATTTTTTCATCATCTAGGGATTATTTTATGGTTTTAGGGTATAGTTAGGAAAGAAATGAATAAATTTCAGTAAGCTTTCCTACACTTATCCTAGTCCTAAAACCAACATCTAAGTTTATTATAAAAGTTTCTAGAGGATGTTTTTTATGGTTTCTATGTTATCTAGGAAGTATACTTTCTAGTTCTTCAAAATTAATCCATTATGGCATGAATCGTTCTTGATCATATTCAAAATCATCATCCTTTTTGTCATAAAAGAGAGGTTCAAGTTATATGTTATCCATATAATCAATTAAGTTATCAATTTGAGTCTTTTTGTGATCAAAAGGATCACTTTCATCAAATTTAACATGAATAGATTATTCAACTACCTTTTACATATTATTGAAAATATCGTAATATTTGGAAGTATTATAATAGCCTAGGAATATTTCTTCAACTATATTTGGATCAAACTTACCAAGATTTTATTTGGTGTTCAAGATATAAACTTTACATCAAAAACTTTAAAGTACCCAACCTTTGTTTTTTAATCACTCCATAACTCATAAGGTGTTTTATTTAATACAGGACTTATTATAATTATCCTAATTACATAACATGATGTGTTAATAAATTCATCCCAGAGGTGAGAGGGCATGCTATATTCAAATAACATTGTTTTATCAATCTCTTTCAAGGTCCCATTACTTCTTTCAATAACACCATTCCATTCAGGTGTTTTAGGGGTAGAAAATGTATGTTTAATGCCATGTTTTGAGGATAATGAATTGGATTCATGATTCCAAAACTCTTCCCCATGTTCTCCCCATAAATTTAAAATTTTGGAATCCTTTTCATTTTGTACAAGTTTGTAAAAATTAATAAAAATAGCACATTATTCACTTTCAAGTCTCAAGAAATAAACCCATGTAAATATTGAAAAATCATCAACCAAAGCATAAATAAAAGATTTAACACCTAGTATTGTTGTTCTAGAAAGTCTTAACAGATTCATATGGATAAGTTCTAAGGGTCTATAAGTAGCAACCTCTTTTATTATTTTACAAATGTTTTATGTTTCTTTCCCATTTGACATGCATAACATGGTTTTTTTATCTAATTTAAAGTTTGAAAAATCAAAAATCAAATTTATTTTAGATAAATTTCTAAAGGAATAAACATTACAATGTCCAAGCCTCATATTCCAAACCCATGATTCATTTATTTTAGCATTCAAACAGTTTAAATTTTGTTTATATAAATAATTAAGATGTAAGGTATAGACATTTTTAGTTCTTAGGGCCTTAAACTTAAGGGATTTAACTTTAAAAACTAAACATTAATTTTTAGAAAAATAAACTAAATATACATCATTAAAAAGTTGAGAAATAATTATCAGGTTTTTATTTAAGACTTAAAAATAATGTAATTTTCTGGTGAGGATTGAATGAGGATTTACAACAGACCTAATGCCAACAATATTATCTTTAGCATTATCACCAAATGTGACATATACTCCAAATATTTTAGATAGAGAGTGAAAATTGAAAAATATACACTCATATGTCTTGAAAAATTGTTTCCCATAATCCATTTTCATTGCTATTTATATGTATTATTCCCTATGAGAACAAATTAATCCAAAATATCTCTTGATACCCAAATACTCTTAGGTATAGTAGTGTTTACTACACAATATTTGGGAATCTAAATCTACTTCTATTTTCCAAAATTTTCAGAATTATAACCGTATAACTTTATATAAACAAAATCCTTTTTTATTCCACACATTTGAGGGTTTCTTAAGCACAAATAATTTAAAAAACAACCATTTTTTCCACAATTAAAGTAGGTGATTTTAGATATATTTCTATTTTAGGAACTAGGTATAAAATATTTTTTATACAACTTGAGTTTTTCTCCCTTACTTCATATGAAATATTTTTCTTTATTAGGTTTGTTATTACCAAGTATTTTGTTTAAATATTACCCACTTAGTAAAAACACTAGCAACATCCTTTATATTTTTCACTTCAACCTCTAATTATTTTATTTTGATGTCATTTACAACAAAACTAGAAATAGAAGAATCTAATTTAATATTGATTTATAAATATATTTATTTAAAAATTATTTTTTCATTGAAAAAAATATAATATTATTTTTTTAGATTCTTTTTTTATTCAGAGACTCATAATGGTCTTATAATATAGAACAATACTCATTTAATTTATTATAAGATCAGTCTTCAGGTTCAGATTCAGAAGAAGAGTAATAAACAGAATTTATCTCATCAGTTTGTGCCACAAAGCACATGTTTTCCTTTTCATTAGATACTTCAACTTTATAATCATAATTGGAATCATTATTGGAGTCCTATGAGGTAATCCATGTATCATTTAGATATTTCTTATCTTTCTTCTAATAACCAACCTTTTTGAAGTACTTCTTCCCAGACTTCTTATTATCATGCAATTGAGGGTAATATAGCTTGATTTATCTAAGCTTCTTACACTCATATAATGTGAATTACATAGTATTTCCATCATAATTTTTATACTTTTTAAAGGATTATTTGAATATCATTCTCTTATTGTATAAATTTTTAAACTTCTTGGAAAATTGACTGATCTCATCACTTGAATCTAAATTTCATGAAGTTTCTTCATTAAATGAACATGAAAATGATGTATCTTTGTTTTATTCTTATCCTTTGAAGTATATTCCTTTAAAGAATCATTTTCATTCTTAAACAACTTTTTCTCTCCAACCCCTTCTTCCATATCAGTTTCATACATCATTACAGTACCAATAAATTCTTTTATTTTGAAGTTTTTAACAGTAGTAGATTGCCTAATAGTAGCTAAAATTTCACACCATTTTGGTAGTATAATTATTAGAATTTTTAGAGCTTGATTTGGTTTAGGAGCATATTTTCCTAGATAAAAAACATCATTTACAATCTCAATTAATCTTCCATTTAACTAAGTGATGCTTTCTCCTTACACCACTATGAAGGTTTCAAAATTGAGTTTTGTATAAAATTTATCAAATGTTTCCCTTTCCTTTATAAGATACTGAAATAGAAGTCTACATTTCATGTGTTGTATCACATTGAAAAAATATATTGAACTCATGTAGACCTCATCCACATATGATAATGTTCATGGATTTGGATTTCAGATCATAGTTAGCTTTAGCAGTGGTATCCCATGTCTCGGGTTCAGTCCTCAAAATTTCATAGGGCTTAACGACCTTTAGAAAAACTTTTAGACCGATATTTTTCAGATAAATAATCATTCGATCCTTCCAGAATCCATAATTTTCTCCATTAAAATAGGGTTCTCTAACCATAAACATTCCTTCTTTATTTTCAACCATTGCGTACCTTTGAAGATAATCTTTACGAATTCAACCTTTTAGAGTCGATAATTCAATAATCTCTACCTTTGATACCAATTATTGTTTGGATAAATGTATCATAATGGCTCAGGAGGGGAAGTGAATTGAGTTCCTGAAATTTTATTCATTTTAAAACCACCATCTCTTTAATAATGAATGATTTTGATATTATCTTATCACACATAAGAAAAAAAATGAAAAAAGTAAGAGAAATATGGAACAAAGAGTATTTATAGTGGTTTAGGGTATAAATATCCCATAGTACACACCACCAATACTCTACTCCTATAGTTTGGTGATTTTCACTATAACATCCTTTTTTTCAGGGGATTTTGAGTTGAGTGCAATCAGATGTTACTTGTTATAAAAGGTCCAAGAGATTTTAACCAGGTTATCCCTTTACACGACCTATCCACAGTCTTAGTACACTTAAAAACACCATGTGAATAATTACACAAAGATGAAAATGTAAATATTGTTATAGGTTCAACACACATTTATAAGAAATAATTGATATATGAAGAAGAAACATCTAGAGAATAAGAATATTTTTGGATTCATGAGCTATCATTAGTGTTGATCCTCCCTCTATAACAATATCTTCACACTCTCTCTAATATCTAATTTCTTTCACCATTTATTTTCACATAATTATAAATACTCAAATTGATTTTTACAAGATTCTCGATATCAGGCGATTGACTGTGAATTAACATGCAATATTCGACAAGTAACCTCCTCTTAGATAGAGGATTCTCAGATAGAGGTATGTGTCCCCTAAAATTATACCTTTTTTATATGTTCTATGTGGGTCATGTGACATGTATGATAGGAAGATAATGTGTGAGAGATCCAAAATTAATCTAAAAGGGTTCTTTTATATATGATAAAATAAGCAACTTGTGTGTGACGTCCCAAACCCGGATGCCACTTAGAAATGACCCAAGCCCAATTGGCCACATGGCCTCAAGCGCATCTCCCCAAATGCTTAAGGCTATCGATTAATAGCAAGGGCCTAGGGTGTGTCTATGGGGAGACTATTCCCTCATTAACAAAGTGTATCACAATAGATCAAGTAAGGAACATGGATAAATAGAAAAAGCATTGTAAGTAAAAAAATAGAACAACAAAAGTAGATAGGAATAATAACACAAAAAGTGAAACTGATATAACATATAAAAGATAATGATTATATTTCACATATATATAAATATATAAAACATGGATACAAAGCAACAGACAATGATTCTATACAAAATTAGAAAATAGAAACCAAAAACTATCCCCAGCATCCTGAGCTCCAACTCATTCATATGCTACCAGCTCCATCCTAACCAAGCAAGCAATCAAGTGTCCAAAACAATACACTTACCTTTGTCAACACCTGTATACATATAGTCTTCCTAGGTACCAATGGTTCCTAGATAGGGTGTGATATAAATCTTAGTAGGCCACCACCAATGGTGTCTAAAACATCCAGTCCATGTAATATAAACTGAAATAGTGTGCAAGCATGAAAATATAAAAGTAAAGTAGTACAATAACATAAATACCAAAGTACCTAATTCATCCCTCGGCTAGTGTTTGATAATTTAACCAATTCATTAATTAATTTAAGTTTCACATTATATATTTAAGTTATGTGAGGCATAAATAGCATTGACATCACCTCATGATAGTAATATCAAAGTTTCCAAGATGTAACAAGGAAACCTGTATTGATATTAATAATGAAAGGTATCCAAGGTCATAAACAAGGCAGCCAATACCTAAAGGGTTTACAAATCAATAGTAACTAAAGCCTAGCTCAAGGGTAAGAGTGTAATCCAAGGATCATCATTCAAGGCATTCCATAATAGTGTGATCTAGTCGAGTCTAGGAAATACATCCAAGGTAAAACAAGATAAGCAATGGCTAGGTATAAGGATGTAATAAAAGCACCTCATGTCCATAGTTTTGATGCTGGATCCAAGGAGTGTATCCAAGGAATCTTATAATAGTAAATGATGGATCCTAAGATGTCATACTGGGTATCCACTGATAGATGAGGACCAGGTTCCAAGGTGGGTATCAACCAAGGCAACCGACATCCTTGAATTAGAATGACATCCATGAGCACTCAAGGAATTCCATCAGGAATCCAAAAGCTAACTCATGTTTTACCACTCTTATAGTAATGTTAAGGTCAATATACAAGGCACCTTATAATGAATTTATTTATTTAATTAATCCATGTAATAGTCATATCATTTAATAATTCATCTGGTTCAATCCTTACCTTTCATTAATGTGATAAGAAAAAGGGGAATGCAACCATTCAAGTAATTTTATATTTATTTACTTACTTATCTACTTTAACTTTCATAACATGACAAGGATATTCTAAGGATTAGCAACCACATGCATTTCATTTAATATAAACTAGACCAAGTCATATACATACAATATACTTTCCAACTTACTATTTAAAATTGATTAATCAAGTTGAATAACTTACATTAGGTGGTTCAAGTGATAATAACACATGGTACTATCCATTTATCGATTAATTTATTTAATTAAACACTTACCTTTAACAAGGTAAAGTCACAACTCACCTGAACGATGGCACTAACATTCTCAAAAATCTACTAAAAGCATAACTATGGAAACACCCTACTTGGGGTTGTCGACATTGTGGAGATAACCACCAATGATGATTTACATATATGGGATGGGTATTAGAACATGGTCCTAATATCTACAAACAAGGCATATTAATTAGATAGGTGACACTTGATGAAATCGGTGTGACCACACAAAAATTTTTAAAATGAAGAAACTCGAGGAGTGAGTTCTAAACCAACTACCTAATGATCATATGACTCTTCTCATCTAGTATTAGCCTCTAGTTTGGCCTATATTGGAAGATATCTTAATAAAATAACAATTCCTTAAAATTGGGGCATATGAGCCTACATCTAAATAACACCATCTATAGGAATAAGAATGAAGAAATATTAAAAATGAATTGAGATCTTATCGATGCACATCCAATGTGATAGACGACGATTAAATCAGAGTTCGAACAGTGATATGGGATCAATTCCTAGTTTATACCTTCAAAGAGATAAAAAAATGGAGGATTAATGGGGATACTTTTCACTAGAGAGAAAATGGGAAGGAGGGTTTGATTTAATAGATTTTTAATGGTGTTTTGGTAATTTCACCCAAAAAACTGGGCCACATGGTTTGGATGCACAGTTTTCGAAACCGTGCACCAACCATGCATGGTCAACTATAGGAAGGGTTCCCTCACATGGTTAGGTTTCATGGTTAGGAAAACCATACGCCAACCATGCAAACCCCTTTGCAATTTCTCTGTTGCTTTTTCATGGCTGTGCTGCCCAAATCGCATGGTTAGATCAAATCGTGTGCCCTTCTACTGCTCACTGTCCAACCCTGCACAATTAAAACTAACCATGAGACCTACCTCACATGGTTTATTCTAACCATTATATAGTCCTTTTTATCCCAAAATATGGGTTCTAGGCTCTAAACTAGCCTTGGACACCCCTGATACCTTCATGAACTCATTAGGAATATATATTAAGTTCATAAAAGAGAATTAGACCAAAATAAAAGGATTTGTACTTGAGTAAAAACTGGGTTCTTATAGTCTTCCCCCATCATCCTTGAGTTCACCTTCCAAGGTCATCGAAACACTGTATGAGAATAACTTTGTCCATTGGTCACGTACGTTGGCCTCCCGCTCCCAAGTCTTGTCATGTATATGGACGTGCTTCCATAACACCCATACTAGAAGGAAATACTAACCTCAGAGAGCCTTCATGATATGGTCAATGATTCATATAAGATACTCCTAAAAATAAGCATTGATATCTATCTCAACATCCTTGGGATCAAAATTATGATATGGGTCATCATGATAACAAAGAAGCTGTGAAATGTAAAAGACATCACGCATGGTACGGTACCTCTGAGGTAGTAGCAACTGATATGCTACCAGTATGACTCTATCCAGTATATCAAACCGCCCTACATAATGAGGTGATATCTTCCCTTGCCTCTGTATCCATCTATTCCTTAGCTTGAGTGATACCCACAAGAAAACACGATCCCCAACCTCAAACTATAGAGGCCATCGATGATGAATGAAATAAGATTTCTATCTATACTGAGCAGTAGACATACACTTCCTGATTAGCTGAACCGGCTCCCAAGTCTCTTGAATGAGATGAGGACCTAGTAGGGCTACCTCTCTTGCCTCTATCCAGTACAAGGGTGAATGGAATGACCTGCCATATAAGGCCTCAAAAGGATCTATATGAATTGTTTCATAGAATATATTATTATAGGAGAAATTAACAAGAGAGATATGCTTCTCCCAAAAACCATCGAAATAAATAATTCATGCTCGGAGCATGTCCTCTAGAACTTGTATCATCTGTTTTGACTATCCATCAGTTTTTGGGTGAAATTCCATGTTCAGAAGCACCTATATAGCTACAGCCTTCTGCAACCCTTCCCATAAGCATGATGTGAAATGAGAATCCCTATTTGAAATGACAGTACAAGTGACCCCATGTATTTGGATGATCACACAGACATACAATCTTTCCATCTCATCAACCGAGAAAGTCTCCTAGATAGAAATGAAGTGGGATACTTTTGTTAGTCGGTCAATGACTACCCATACAACAACTCTACCTCTAGGTGAATTCAGTAAGATGAATACAAAGTCCATGGAAACATATTCCCATTTCTATTCTGAGATTGGAAGTGACTGTAATAAGACTGAAGGTCTTTGGTTCTCTTCCTTTATCTGCTGACAGGTGGAACACCTAGTGATAAAGCCTACTATCTGACGTTTCATACCAGGCCACCAATACTGGTGTCACATGTATTGATACATTTTGGAGATTCCTGGATGAATTAACCACTAAGAAACATGTTAATCTCACATAAAATACTCTCTCATATATTTAGAAATCTAGACACATCCATGAATATTTAGGATGTCATCTTTGTCCACAGAAAAATCCAGAGGAGTGTCATCTCCTGAAATACTCTCACAGAGAACTGAGCCCTCAGGATCTAAAAATTACATACTCTTCACCTTATCAAGGATGTAAGAGGTAAATGTCAACGTTGAGAGATAAGACTACTCATTAATATCCTAAAACTCCAAATGGAGTTCAGAAAAGAGGTCCATCAATTTCCATTCATCATTGGATTCATGTATGGTCTGTGCCTGATTTTTTCGACTTAGTGCATTAAAAACTATATTTCCCTTCCCATACATATATGAAAGCTCAAAATCAAAGGAATGAAGATATTAGATCCATATTCACTATTTTATATTCAAGTAACACTATATAAAGATATAATTGAGGCTCTTGTGGTTCGTATATCCCACAAAGCGCTCACCCAACAGATAGTGTCTCCAGCAAAGTAAGGACTGGACAACTGCTACTAGCTCAAGTTTTTGTGTCAGGTAATTTATCTCATGAGGCCTAAACTGCCAAGATCCACATGCAAAGAATCTATCTTCCTACATAAAAACTACTCCTAGGCTGATGCCTAATGCATCATAGAACATGGTATAACCTCTTCCAGGCTCTGGAAGAGTTAAAATAGGTGCTGCAACAAGCTTACCTTTCAGCTTTTGAAAGGATTTATTGAATTCTTATGACCGCATTAACTTAAAACCGTTATTTTTAAGACCATTAAGAGGTGAAAAAAGGCATGATAAGTCCCATATAAAACACCTATAATAACTATCCAACCCCAATAAACTTCGTATATCAAACATGTTCTTGGTATGATCCCAGGAAACTACAACACTCACCTTCTCTGGATCAATAGAGACTCCCAATTCCATGATAATATGGACTAATAAGTGAATTTTTTTGATCTAGAAGTGGAACTTAGCAAGATTTACATAAATACAATGCTCTCTTAGTGTACTCAGAATGATCTCAAGGTTCTTAGAATGGTCACTATGAGTGTGAGAGTACACCAAGATGTCATAAAAAAATACTACGACGAAGGAATATAGATAGGGTTGGAACACTCTATTCATCAGATCCATGAAAATGCTGGGTTAATTCATAAGACTAAATGACATAAAAAGGTACTCATACATACCATAACTGCTATGGAAAGTTGTATGAGGTATTTCTGATGGCCTGACTCTCACCTGATGGTAGCCCAATATTAGGTCAATCTTGGAAATCACCCTAGATCCTCAAATCTTGTCAAATAGATCATATATTCTAGGCATTGGATATTGATTCTTGACTGTAATTTAGTTCAAACATCTGTAATCCATGCATAGATGAAGGGTTCCATCCACCTTCTTGGCAGAAAGTATGGGATAACCCTAAGATGAAGTAAAATTACATATAAAACCTTTGGCCTCCAAGTCCTCTAACCGCCACTTGAGCTCCTAGAGCTCAGTAGGTTCCATCCTATATGGAGGAATGGACACTGAATCTGCTCCTGGAATGAGATCAATCGTAAACTATACCTCTCTCTCAAGAGGTAATCCAAAAAAATCATTGGAAAAAATGTCCCTGAAATGATCTACTATTGGAGGGAATTTATCCTGATGTAATCCTTGATCCTCCATGAAAAGATTAAAAATATGGTTGGTCACTCCACCTAGCCCATGGTGCTATGGTTCTACTCTACTATCCTGGACATCCCACTCACCCTTATGTAGATAATTGCTACCCTCCAAATATGTAAATGATATGCTGTGATGATAGTAGTCTACAAAGTTATGATATAGAACTAACCAATCAATCTTGAGAATGAAATAAAATCCTATCATATTAATAATAAAAAGGTCCCACAAGAAAGGGTAACTTCGTACCTCAAGGGGACAATCCCTAAATTAGTGTATTCCCTCTGACCATACTCCCAGTGTATCTAGGGTCATTACACCATAATAATATCATTTCAAACCCAAGTATTTATATGATAGATAAAGAGATGAAGGAGTGTGAAGTAACTATATCAAATAAAGTAGATAATATAGTGGATACTACTAGAATAGTACCTCTTATGTAGATGGTCCTGTAGATTGATCCTCAGGTATCGAATGTAATGCATGCAACTGACCTGATCCACGAACCTATGCAATAGATAGGCTACCATGATCAAAACGTCTCTTCTAGTGATGCTAGTGATAAGGAGTTTATATATTATAGCCACAACCTCCTCCTTATCTAGTCCTAATAGTGCTACTCTAACTCCCCGCCTAGTATGGTGTAAAAGAACTTTCCCCTGAAGGTGGAGATGGTATGAAACCTCTTCCACTAGAAGCTGATGGAAAGGTCTGACAAAATCTCTAAAGGTTCCCCATACAACTGCAAGCTCAACACTCCATAGGGTCTCTATCACACTGAGGCTTCATGTGCCCCCATTTTCCATACTGATGGAACACCATGGAGCTACCAACATAGGTACTCTGGAAACCACTGCCCTGACGAGAAACCTTGAGGGATCACTTTATATTACAAGAAGAACTATTGGCCTACTATAAAACTAGTCCTCTAGGCTATTCTTAGTGATAAGATCCTGGTTGACTATTTCATAGAAGGTAGGTAGGTGAAATACATTCACTTGAGTACGAATGGAATACTGATGCCCATCCTCGAAGCATCTAGCACGTGAAATCTCATCACTAGATAAAAGCGGTGCAAAGTGCTGTAACTCAGTGAAGCACACTGAATACTCCATAACTAACATAAAAACCTCATTGAGATGCATGAAACCTCTAGCTCGGTTATCTCTCAGTGCCTGAGGAAATAAGTATTCATAAAAAGTAGTTTGAAAATCAACCCATACCATGACCTACTGGTGACCAAACCGGGTAATCACATCCCACTAGAACTTGGTTGAATCATGCATCATGTAAGTAGAAAGCATGACCCTCTACTATAGAGGCATCTCCAGATGCTAATACATAGACAAGGTGGCCTCTAGACAAGACTCAGTAGCCTATGGACTACCATCCCCCAAGAAGGTAAGATGCTACTCCTGCTAGAACTCATGAGTCAAATTAGCCATCATAGGTTCAGGCCATGAAGCACCATTCATGGACTGCATCAGAAGTAGAATACTATCACAAAGATGAGAATTAGTTACCATATCAGGCATATCAGGAAATTCCTCAAGTGAAATTCTTGGAGGTAAGACTAGAATCTCAGGGACCTCCACATATAGATTATGGTTTTCGACACCCTCTTGGTTCATGAAATAAGGACATCGTGGAAAAATTGGTCTAAAAATTCCAAGCACACACCTCATAATAAGTTTTAAGAAGATATATATCAACAATAGTAGAAGATTAATGTAAGTAAGGACTAACTACCCATGGTATACTACCCCAACTACCCTCTTAGAAGTCCAGGTATTGGTAAGTACTCAAGTATAAACTACATGGGTTCCAGAAGATGAAATTTCAATTATACCTTACCTCATCATTTATTGGAAACCATTTCATTTTAATTTGTCAAGTTTCACTTTTCAATTTTCATTTTCTTATTTCTATATATCACAATTCATATAGAGTGGATTGTTATTCCTAGTGAATCAAGGACCATACACTTTATCATTGAAAGTGACACCCATTTCATTTTAATCTAATGGATTGACATGATAAATTACCCATTCCAACCCCTGAGGGCCCATAACACCTCATGAATTGAAACTATAAATCACTCAAGCATAGAAAAGGTGAAACACAAGCATATATATATATATATAAACAAGGCTCATTGATCAATCACAAGCATATCAAGAAATACACGCAGTGAAATTCACCTATATGACATGGAAATATGCATGGAATGAGAATTATAGGAACCTATGATGATACATGTAATAATGAACCTTTCCATAATATCATTAAGCTAAGGATGAAATAAGATCCTAAATTATAATATTAATTAACAACACCACATAGCATGTGAGTCACCCAATGGTGAAATAATATCAACTGTAATTGGAAAAAGAAGAACAATAATCGCAATTCAGGAAACTTAGCATTTACCCCGAACATGGGTTTGTGATGCCCAAGAATGACTTATGAACAAGTTCCAAGAATTACTAATCTCTAATATATTATCTTCAAAAAGTAAATCAAGAAAGGAAACACTCTAATACCACTTTGTGATGTCCCAAACCTAGATTCCACTTAGAAGTGCCCTGATACCAGTTGGCCACATGGCCTCAAGCGCATCTCCTCGAACACCAGAGGCTTCTGACTAGCAGTGAGGGCCTAGGGTGTGTCCATGGGGAGAATATTCCCTCATTACTAGAGTGTAGAATAGTGGATCAAGTAAGGAACACCAGTAAATAGTGGATGAAGTGTAAGTAAATAGATGTCACAACAGAAGCAAGCATGAATAATAATACAACAAGTGAAACTGACATAACATACAAAAGCTAATGATGATATATCATGTATCTATAAATCTAGAAAACATGGTTATAAAGTAGAAAACAAGGATACTATAAAAAATTAGCAAAAAGAAACCAAAAACTATCCCCAGCATCCTGAGCTTCAGCTCGGTCATCTGCAACCAGCTTCATCCTAAGCAAGCAAACAATCAAGTGTCCAAAGCAATACACTTACCTTTGTCAACAATTGGATATATATAGTTTTCCAAGGTACCAAAGACACCCATATATGGTGTGATGTAAATATCAGTAGTCCACCACCAATGACATCTATAACACCCATTCCATGCAATATAAACTGAAATAGTGTACAAGCATGCATATATAGAAGTAAAGTAGTATAGTAACATAAATAACCAAGTACCTGATTTATCCCTCAGTTGGTGTGTGAACATGTAACCAGTTCATTAATTAATTTAAGTTTTAGTTTATGTATTTAACTCACGCGAGGCATAGACAGCACTAACATCACCTCGTGATTTTAATAGCAAAGGTTCCAATATGTAACAAGGAAAAATATATTGATATTAATAATGAAAGGGATCCAAAGTCATAACCAAGGCATCCAAGAACTCAAGGGTCACCAAATCAGTAGTAACTACAACTTAGATCATGGCTAAGAGTGTAATCCAAGGAAAATCATCCAAGTCATTCCACAATATTGTGATCTAACCAAGTACAAAGAATACATCCAAGGTAAAATAGGATAAGCAATGGCTAGGTCCAAGGACGTAACCAAGGAACCTCATGTCCGTAGAAACCATGCCGGATCTAAGGAGTGTATCCAAGGAATCTTGTAATAGTAAAGGAGGGATTCTACGATTTCATACTGGGCATCCATTGATAGATGAGGATCTGGTTCCAAGGTGGGTATCAACTAAGGAAACTGAAATCCTTGAATCAGAATGGCGCCCACGATCACTCAAGGAATTCCCTTAGAAATCCAAAATCTAACTCAAGTATAAACACTCCTATAGTAGTGTCATGGTCCATATATAAGGAACCTTACAGTGTATTCATTTATTTAATTAATCCATGTAATAGTAATATCATTTAATAAGTCATTTGGTTTAAGCCTTGCCTTTCATTAGTATGACATGGACAAGGGGCATGAAACCATTCAAGTCATTTAATATTTAATTACTTAGTTATCTCCTTTACCTTTTATAACATGACAAGGCTATGATAAAAATGATAAACCACATGAATTTAATTTAATATAAACTATGCCAAGTTATATACATACAATATACTTTCCAACTTACCATTTAGCAATGACTAATCAAGTTGAATCACTTATATTATGCGGGTAAAGTTATTAGAACACATGGTACTTTACATTTATCGATTCATTTATTTAATTAAACACTTACCTTTAATAAGGTGAAGTCACAAATCACCCAAACTGTGGCACTAACAGGCTACAAAATCTACTAAAATCATAATTATGGAAACACCATACTTGGGGTCATCAACATTATACGTGTGACCACCAATGATGATTTATATATATGGTATGGGTATTAGAACACAGTTCTAATGAATACAAAAAAGGAATATTAATTAGACAGGCGACACCTGATGAAATTAGTGCGAACGCACGACAATTTATAACATAATGAAATCTGAGGAGTGAGTTATAGAACACCTACCTCATGATCATATGACTCTCCTCATCTAGTATTAGCCTCCGATTTATCCTGAATTAGAATAGATCTGAAGAATGAATCAATGCCATGAAATTGGGGCATATGAGACTACATTTAAACATCATCATTGATAGGAATAATAATGATTAAAGATTAAAAAATAATTGAGATCTTACCGATACACATCCAACATGAAATACAAAGATCAAATTAGAGTTTGAATGGTGATCTGAGATCAATTTATACTTTAGACCTTTAAAGAGATCAAAAAGGGAGGAGGAAAGGGGCTGTTGTCTGCTTGAGAGGAAATTGGAAGGAGGGTTTTATTTAATATATTTCTAATGTAATTTTGGTAATTTCACCCAAAAAACTGGGTTGCATAGTTTGGATGCACAGTTTTCCAAACCGTGGGCCAACCATGCATGGTCAACTATAGGAAGGAGGATCTCACATGGTTAGGCTGCACAGTTAGGTAAATTGTGTGCTAATCATGAAAAACCCCTATGCAATTTTTATGTAGTTTTTGAATGGCCGTGCATCCGAAATCACACAGTTAGATCAAACCGTGCACCCTCCTACTACTCACTACCCAGCCCCACACGCTTAAAACTAACCATGCAGCCTACATAGAATAGTTTATTCTAACTATGTGATAGGATTTTTTCTCCCCAAAACCGGTTTTTGGGATCTAAACCATCCCCAAACACCCTTGATACCATCAAAAACTCATTATGCATCTTTATTAGGTCCATAAAAGAGAATTAGAGCTAAATTAAAAGGATCTACAATTGAGTGAAAAACCGGGTTATTAAACTGTTCTAGACATTTCACACATGATTATTTGACTATAGAGTCACTAATAAAGATGTTGAAATTATGATAATTGGGTAGAATTTAGAACTAAACTTATGGAGGGTGTTTCACTATTTGATATGAATTTAGATGCCTTTTGATGTACCATGTGATGTTCCATAGTGGTCGGGGAACCAAATCTTGTTTTAGGTGATAGGATAACTTGAGATTCATGTGGTGTGGTGGTTCATTAGTTTCCATGAGGCCTAGTATTCATCCAAGGGATGGTTATGGTGGTTTATTAGTGACCTTTCAAGATGAAAAAATGGTTATTCAATCCCACTATTCTAAGGACTTATTAAGGCTAGATCCAAGCCTACAATGATCGATGGGGAAGTGATTATATTGACCCACTACTCTAAGAGTATGTCCTTGGATTATAATATGAACATATTGACTTTTTTTTCAAGTGAAATGTTTTTTGATATCATGGGACATCCATGTGTGGGGTTATTCTACAATTTCCTACAAGATGTCATCTTGTGAATTCTATCATGACACCCAATTCTAAGAATGATCATGCTGACTCATCGACATTGGCCAAAGAAAGTAGTATCAATCATCAAGGTGGATTTCCAATTACTCAATAAAGCAAATTAATAATGTATATTTATAATCAATGGTTTCATATAATATTTTATATGGCCTCACATATATACTGAAATGATTTCGGGGCCCATTGGTGGTGTCCTAATGAGTATTACACTTATATCCTACACACGCACCTTAGTGGATGTGAAAAATTCATGGTCTATGACATAGGTAATGGATAAAACCTTATGTCAGATGGTTCAACTAGAGTAGCTTGATGGGGACTAGGAAACAATATCATGTAATTCCTAAGACATTTTTATAGTCTCCTTTAATATTTTTTGTATATACCATTTATATGATTAGCCCATCAGGTGATCCTACTTTGGACACATGAATTGATTGAAGTTACATGGGTTTTCATTTTTTATAGCATGGTGATACATTGTAATGGTATGGATTTTATTTGAGAATGAATTAGAATATACTAGGAATTTAATTCCCTTTTTAGTTTCATTGGATTCAAAGAAACTCATATTTACTAAATGAGTCCTCTTTGTAATTTTGGTGAGTACTATGAGAATTTTTGAAATTATATAATGTTTTTAAGTAGAAAAGGAAAAATTGCAATTTTTTTAATGGAATCTTGAATTAAGAAATGGAATTTTTCATTAATTATGGAATAATAATTTTCCTTGATGGTGTTTTTTTTTCATTTTTGTGACATAATTATATTTTTAGTAACAATAAAGAGAGTTTTAAAATAAATAATATATTTATTTAAAACTATTTTTTAACCTAAATTCCTCTCTCTTTATTTATATTTAGATATAATTGGGATGAAACCTAGGTTTATAATTTTCCACCAAAATGGAGACTGCCACCAGAGTTGGAAAATTTGTAAAATAATGAATATTCAATAGATAAATAAGCATGGTTCATTGATATAATACCCATATTATGATTTTCTTGATGGCGTGATCACCCACCTATTATTATATCTTTAATAATTAAAATTATAATATGAAAATAAATTATGAAGAAGTTTAGATAGTGGTGAATGTAATGGAACTGGAATGACATCAATCTAAGTTATGAATTTAGGTTATTTTTAGAGATATTTTATAATATAAAAAAATATCTATAATATTAGAAATCCTTAAACTAAAATTCATATGAATGACTTAATTTTTTTGATTCCTTATCTTGATATATTTCTATTGACATAAAAATTGTAATTTTATCAATTTGGTTGAGAGATAATCTTGAGAGAAGTTTTATTATCAATTTTGATAATTTTTCTATAAACTCTAATTCAAAAAGAATAGAATTTGAAATGGTATATCATTGTTTAGTAACAACCATGAATGAAATAATTTGACTTACAAAATGAAATATTTTAAATAGATAAGTTATTGTGAATTAAATATTCTCTCTAACTTTTCATAAACTTAATGAATTATTTTACTAATAAAAGTTATATTTTTGTAATGCTCATGATGAGGAAAATTCAACCATGTATGGTTTTAATCATTTATATTAATGAATTTTTATGAAACCATGATCAAAGTATATGAGTAAATTAATTTTTTCCATGATTATCTATAAACCTATTAAGAATCCAAGTTTTATGTATGTGACTAAATTTGGGATCAGGTCATGTTGATTCTAACCCTTAAATTTGGTAATTTTATGGGTTAATTGAGAATTAATTTTTATATTACATTTTATAATATATATATATATAATGAATGAAAAATAGTATAGCGATCACTGAAGGGAAAGGAAAAAAATAGTAGGCCTCAAATTGTATAATAAATATTTTCATATTAATTATTATAATAATTAATGATACTAAAAGAAATAAGTTAAAAAAATTAAACGAAGAATGCAGGGAATGTGCCTCACACCCTCCCATTATATAAGTGTGTTGTGTGTGTATATATATAGTATTATAATAAATAATAAATATATTTTATTATATATTAAGTGTTAGAAAAATATATTTGAGATGTGTTTGGGTTGTGTTTGAGAAAGTGTTATGGGAAATTAACCAAAAAAAATTCTTTGAAGACATGGAGAACATCAAGTTTCTTATCTAGACAATGTTTAGGTGGTTTGGTGAAGTAAACCTTCACCACAATGTGGTCTATGCTGTGGTGATTCTAATGAAGTCGTTTTGGATTTGAAAATGGCCTTGGTGAAGTTTTAGTGAGTGTTTTGGTTTACATAAGGGTATCTGGGCAAGGATGCATAAGGGATATCACTACATGCAGGATGCTATGTAAAGGTATCTATATAGGGAGATATGTAAGGGTCAATGGTGAAATCCATAAGTTACATAAAGGTAACTCTTAAATAAATAATCTATGTAAGGTTCACTCGAATTCACCTGATTCACATTAGGGTTGATCTCAATTTGTGTTAGGTTTGATCCAAGATCATGTTAGGGTGCTAAGACAAGGAGTATAAGGAGACATCACCGTGGTCAATGGAATTTTGGATAAGAATTACAACTGTAAGAAACAACCACATAGACCACACCAAAAATGTGTCCATGGTGGACTTATATAAGGAAATTCATTAGAGAATCCAGTACTCCCTATCATGATGTGGTTTCAATGTTCAAACCATTTTTTTGAGTATTTTGGGAATTATGTTTTCTGAAGTGAAATTCAAAATAGGCAGTAAGCGCACTCTATATCATATAGATCGATGATTCAACTTGAAAATTTACTTGCATGAAACAAGATTCCAACCCAAGGAATTTAAGTGTTCATGGTGGATCTATGTAAGGAGAATCTAAGATAGATTCTCGAGGTCTCATGCACTGTGTTACTCACATTTAAGTCATTTCATTGGGAATAATATTAGAATTTATGGAAGTTATGAGTATTTTTGTTCATTTGTAATTTAAAAAATTGATTAGAAGTTATTGATCAAGATTCAATGACCTAATTTGAATCCAATTATGTCAATTCACTAGAAGGAAATCCAAGAGATGGATTTAAATCCAAATTGTTGGAAGTTAATAAGAAATTAAAATTTTGAAATTGAAAATTCAGAATTTGTATCCTCTATGTAGATTTAACACAAGACTTAGAAAATCATATAGAAGTGGATAAATGGAGGGTTATAATAAAATATAAGGAATGTATCTCTAAAAACATATTTTTTAAGAAATAAAAATTAGATAAAAAAAGTAATTTCAGGCATATACCTTGGAGGATTGAAGACAAAGGGGATTATCTAGAAGTTTTACTTCACTATAAGTTTGTAAATATATATAATAAGTTACACACCATTTAAGGTTTATTTCTCACATATATTTTCAAGAGAATAATACTATCACTGGGGGAGTAGTGAGCACCATTATGTGAGAAGAAGTAGTGGGTTACTCATCATTGAATAAAGAATGACATGATATTTTCTTTATTTGTTTTAGGAATTGAGTCCATAGGGCCTGTGAGAACACTCCATTGTGTAATAATAATCAAAGCACTAGGTTATAGTGGTTTATTTACATCATAACATCACTATTTATATGCTCCTTGTACTATCCTAGTTTGGGTAAACCAAGTAAAAATTACTTGCATTCTTTTCCACTTTTCTCACTCAAGAGAGATTGTAAGGGAGATATCAAAGTGTTCCTATTATTGAGAGAAGAATATCATAATCAATGAATCAATATTAAAGTTTATAATTACCCAATTCACCCCCTCTTAGGGTAAAATCCTTGATAGATACCTACATTAAGTTATATAATAATAATAATATTTAATTATTAATATTATCATTCCTTCATCTTCCATCTTTAATAACTTCCTATTGAAATATCAGATTTATGATCTGTCTATGAAATTATGATCATTATATCAATATGAAAAATTTAATACTGATAGGTTATAGGAAATTCAGATTCGTGGTGTGGGATTTGGGCCCACCACATGACCCTTTTTATCTAAGCTGTGATAAAATATAAAAAATTTCACTAGTATTCATGCAAGATAAATGAATAGTCTATTTTATTAATTTTCCCATTTAAATCATGATGAAGAGGTTTTCAAATCAATTTGGGATCATTTAAATTATTTTTTTGGAATTTTAAATTATTAAACATTGAAATTAATGACAACTTGGACCTTGAAAATTATAAGAGTACCATTATATCCATTTCCATGAGAACAACACATCAGTGACTTCTATTGAATCATTTATAATTCCTAATATGATGTATTTTATTTAAATAGAGTATATTTAATAGTTATTAAGAATAAAAAAATTATCATTAAGTTTTTTTAGATGGGATTTTTTTTTAAAAAATTATCTAAAAATGTTGTGAACTATTATGGTATGAGTTTATTATTATGATGATGTGTGTTATTTAAGGAGGATATGAACTAATAAGTTAAATTATAATGATTATTAAATAATATTTTGTGATTTAAATTATGTGAGTAAAGTGGATCATAGGGAATTTGACCTAATAAAAATACCATATATCACTTAATAATATTGATGTAAAATTGAGGGGATGAATTATGAAAAGTTAGCGTTAAACATTGATGATATGAACCATTAAATGAAGAAGAAGAATCAGCTATATGGTGATAAATAACTATTCTAGTAAAGATAAAGTATCTCCTTAAAATTGTTATGGATATTTAGTATATGACTTGTGATTATTGTGAAGATGATGAAAAGAAAAGATACGAAACCTTGTTAATTATGGTGATGGATTCCTTAGGATAGTGATAATGATGAAGGAATTTTGTGATAATGTTTTGAATCCCTTAAGATGATTTGAACATGAATATATGATGTTAATATTGGTATTAATATTATGATAACTTTATGAACTAAACAACCCAATAAATGAAATTGAGTTTATATCAAGTTTTGATGTATTGAGATTATGGAAAATATTGGGAATGATATGGTGGTGTTATGGGTTACTTCAAGGGAAGTTAGATTTGATTTATAGATTGATCATTGATCAGGAGCGTGATTAATTTTCTTATGAAGTACCCAATTGAATCAATGAAGAATGATATTTTTGTTTTCAACCATAAGAAAATAGAATTATAATATTATTAAGAAGGTTTTTTAGTTAGTATTATTTTCTTAAGATATTTAAAGTTCATTTGAGATGATTTGGATCAATTATATAAACTACAGATCAATGAAAATTGTCTAATTCTGATTCCATAAGAGTCATCTAGACTCTTTCATAAGAGTCATTTTAGGCCGATGAGTGGTAGAATTTTACAAAGGAATGAATACACCTGAGGTTTTTAAGATTCATTCATGTGTTCGTAAGAGTCATTTTTTTCATTAGAATGGAAAATAATAAAGGTGTGAGGTTTCCATAAGATTAATTACTAATTTCATAATATTTATAATGATTTCATAATGATCAATGAAAGTTCATAAGATTCATTTGGAATCTTTGTATCTGGTAATTTTATAAGAGTCATTTATTCTTATGAAATTTAATTTGAAGTGAGAAATCTAAAAGATAAGGAATAAATGAGAAGACCATAAGAGTAATTTTAATCTTATGAAAAACCATATTCTAAAATCAAGAAAATTTTGGAATATACAAGGAGTTATAGAAGATCTAACCTAGATGATGAAAGAACTATTCTTCATGAATATAAACATCACAATAGAGGATTTTGTGATTCTAGCTGAAATGAGGAACATATTGAATCTTGTTCTATGGAATGATGCAGTCACACCACAATAGAAATTCCACACCACAAAGCATTGCCTCATGAAGTCATGAAAACACGGAAGTTGATTGTGAAAATTCATGTATGTTTCAAAGAAGAATATATCAATTCTTATCAAAGTTTTAAATATAGATATTGAACAAGATTAAGTGTATTTGAATGAGATCAAGAAAAATGATTTTTCAGGAGTTATTGACAAGAAGATTGGGATGAAAAAAATTATGGGGATTTTCTATTTTTAATATTGAAATATTAATCAAGTAATTATAGGAATATAAAATTTGAAAGTGAAGAAAATAAATATTTTTTTTGAAATTAAAACCGATACTATGTAGAGAGAGGGAGAATGGATGTATCAAAGAGATTGGAAGAACTAGAAATAAAAAATGTTCCATTTTATTTTATCATATGTGTTGAGGTAATAAATTGTGTTGTTGATCATCTAGAGGTTTTATTTTGATAAGGAAGAAGACTAAGGTGTGGGTGTGCTCTCTCATGTACACTTTGATCATTATGAAGTCTTGAGGAGGAAGGCCAATGTGCATGAAATTTTATTGACATTATTTTGGAAGATGAAGAACTGATTTCAAAGAAGAATATATTATTATTAAATTTAAATATATCTTGATGTATTCTGAAGTTCTTGATCATACCAGGAGTTTAAGAACTTATTGAAGACTGGTGGTCCCAATATAAATAATTCCCTATTTAAATCAGGAAGTGGATGATACATTCCCTGGGAATTTGATGATACCTGCCCAACCATTGTGTGAAATTGTGAAGTGCCTGTAATCACTAAAAATTTAAATAACAATATAATATGTGTCTTGGTAACAAAACAAATACAACAAGGAGTATGTTTACTCATTATATATGAACCTTGTAAAAAGTACCAACATGATTTTCATTTCAATTAAATTTTCACATAGGTGAGAAATAGATTGAATAAGAGCGGATCACAATCATAAAAATTCATAGAGGTTAATTTCTAAAAGAAATTATAAAAAATAGTACCACCAATTACCCCCTCTTAGTGGTATATTGATTAACCTGGGTTCTTTAATGTTTTTTCCTTAATTTGTATATGTAATGAAACCTAGTTATTGGTAGATATCTATAGTGATAGTGAACTACAATGAACACTCTCAAACTCACACATTGGATAGAGTTAGAGCCCGAAGATGAAATCTAAGCATTTATTCTCTTATCACCCACTCCTTTGGGTTAGAGACTGGTGATTCCATGTATATATATTCATTAATATTCATACCCATGAATTTGAGTTTAAGGATATTGATGACATAATGGAATATTTGATCTTAATCATATCCAATGACCTGGGTTTTAGATAGATATTGAATCACCCGAGTGTTAATAATCTTTCTATAGCTCAATTATTGGTTTGAGGTAGACTATCCATAGAGGTTCTAATTCATCATAGGATCATTTATAGAGATATTTTTTTAAATATGAGATGGTGGTTCATCCTAGGTGATTTATTGAATATGGAATTCATGATAGTATATGAGATGATATCATTATTCTCATAGATATTATTTCTATTAGACAAATACCATCCACATGTAGGGTGCATGGGTTTCAACATCCATTAAAGGAGTCATATAATGATTCTATGGATGGATAAAGTATTATAATCAGATCACCTTTCCAATGATGTGGGTTAAAAATAGAGATATAGGTACTTGATGGCCCTCTATAAGGATATAGTTCATGAGGGACCTTATTATTTTGATATTTAAAGATGTGGATACAACACACACACACATACAAAATAATACATTTTTATTCGGAAAGAGTAGAAATAGTGAGACATGGTTAGTTGGATAAAAAATGAATCATGAATATTATTTTTATTTATATTTATGTGTGATGATAGGTTGTATTTTTATACTCCTAACTAATTTTTAATGCATGTAGTAACTAAAGGTTTTAAAGGATTGGTTCATTGATTGGGATGACCATAATGTTATTATTTCTCACTCTGCATGTGTACTCATGTGTTTCTCTCTCTTATGTCCATATGAATAATAATTTTTAGTTGGTGGATGATATTGGAGGCTGATGATTGATGGGATATTTGGTAGATGATTTCTTGGAGTCTTCTTTAGGACCACCACATTGGTTTTATCCATGTGTAGTCTTAATTTTCATCACATCTATTGAGGACGTATAATATGTATCCAAATTGTTATTTGAATTTTATTATATTTTAATATTGAGATATTTATTATATATGCATATTTTTGTTGAGATATGTTTGATTCCTGATTTGATGTGGTGTAAGTTTTACAGTGACCCCCCAATGATCACTGTTGGACCGTGGAATAGAGGTCATGTGGGGAATGCAGGGGGAAACACCCCACCCAAAATTTCAGGGGTTTGGGGGTTGAAAACCATTGATTTTTATTTAAATAATCTCATGAAGTATATTTATAAAATAAATTTTCGGATAAAATTTTTATATGGGGTTCACATGAAACACATAGTTAGAAATTTCAATTTCCAAAGGGTTTATATAGCTTAATAGAAACAATTTTCACAAGGTATATACATGGAAACATGGAACTAAATAATCACATTGGTGCACACACAAATAAATTAGAAATTTATTCCATGTGAACACTATTTCTTGTGAAAATTTAATACTCACGGGACCACTGGGGACCACTAGAATAGGTGTAGCTCATTCATCTTTAAAAAAATGTTATAATTATCTATGAAAAATAGTTAAATTATTTCTCCTATATATTGAATTTGGATAAGTTTCCCAAAACACATAAATCTATTATGTTGGAATAAAAAATTCATATGAATATCTTCAGAACCTCACTTATGGAACAACCAGAAACAGACTGCACCTGATACCAACAACCAAAATATGGTACCAGGCTCCAAAATCTTTATACCGAATCAATTACCTTTTATATGATAACTTTAAAAACACAAAAAATTTAAATGAAAAAAATAAATAAAACAACAATATAAAAAATTATATGGTTTATACTTAGTCTTACTCCATGGGAGGAACATGAAAAACTTTATACTAAGAGGGAAACCTTTGAGTTATAAGATCATTAACTACCAAAACTCTACTAAAAAAATATGAATTAGAAAAATAAATCTATCAAATAAGTGATCCCACCTTCCATTTTATATATGAATTCATCCAGTTTATCTTGTTACACCTTTATCCAATATTTATAGTCATTCATCGCTTGATAAGGATAATGACCAAAAAACCACAGTTTTCATCGCCTCAACTTCCAACTCCTAGTGAATAATGAAAAAATAATTTTAATCCTATGTATCCATATGAAAAATCTTTCATAGAATTTTAAAACTCCAATTTATTCTTATTCATATATTAAGGAACTCTTATATAAGCCAACTTTCTTCTTCTAAACTTTCACCATCAGAAAATTGCTTCTTGCTACCACCCCATTAAATTCCAGATATTGGTACTATCACACTTCCCATATATATATTTTTATACATCTTTACTTCTATAATCCATCCTTTTATAAGTTCTAAATTATTATCTATAAAATGGTTTTCACATAGACAAAATCTAACAAAATCATTGTGCTCAAGTTATTCTTGTTTTTTTGTTCTCTAATTTTCACATAATGTGGTATCTGATCCAAGATAAGGTTCTAAATCTATAAAGCGTGTTATAAAAATAGAAACATATGAAGGAAATGTGAATATAGATATCTATGATATAAATTACTTTAGTTTATAGAATATGAATATTAAAGAATATTTATATTAGAAGAAGACACACTTTAGACTAATGGGGTAAAACTAGAAACAATTTTAGTTGTACATTGAGCATTGTTGGATCATTAAGACTTTGGAATTATATGCTTGGAATTGGTGAGAAATATTATATTCAATATCAAGGTATAGAATAATTTTATGGTATTGATAAATGCTTTTTCAAAAAATATATTAAAATCATTCTATATCAAACAAGTTGTTTCTAATGTGTAAATTATTTAACTTGAAGATAAATAATAGTAAATTTATTAAAAATAATATTAATGAATTTATTATTATTACATTGTTTTTGAGTTCTATAAATATTTATTTCATGGATGAAATCAAATCATTTCTTCTCTTATCATTATAGATAGAGTGTTGATATTCAATGATTATAATGACATGCAGTTCCTATAAAACATTTGAATTGATGCTAATTGAGTTTTTTGATCCAATCTAAAGTGAAGATATCCAAAAAAGAGAATCATGTAAATTATATGAATCATATATTAATTTTTAAGGTAGATTAAGATCATTGAATTTTTGAAACTTTAGAGAAATATCTAAATCAATATGATCGAGCCAAAAATAAATCAAATGGAAATGATTCTGCATTTTGTAGTTGTGGTAAGAAAGGATATGTAAAGAAAGAATGCAAGGAAAAAAATAAATATTTAAGTAGTGAATCTATGTATAGTATTGTATAAATCTAAGATTAAACACTGATGATCAATTATTACAGTCTTATGGAGTCATGGAGTCATGTATTTTAGAATTTGGATCTTTCTTCTATTCAACTGAAGTGAAGGAATGTCTATGAAATTATGTTCTTAAAATTTTTAGGAAGGTAAATTTGGTCAATAATGAAAACATTTTTGTTTTTAGAAAAGGTGGTGTATAAATTGAAACCTAAAATATAAATTTCTATATGTTAAATAATGTTTTATATATTCATGGACTTCTAAGAAATTTAATATCCATTAGGAAAATTGATGATAGTGGATATTATACCACATTTTTAAAGGGATCATGTAAAATAAAAAAAGGTGTTATGGTTATGACATAATAAGTGAATAGTGTTTCAATTTACATGATATATGATTCAAATAATATTATTACATCTTTAAAATCAGAAATGGATTCTAAAACATAGTATTGTAGATTGGTCATATGAGTTAAATGTGAATGGAGGTTTTGACTATGAAGGGAATGCTACCAAATCTAAAATCAATTAAAATTGGATTTTGTGGATATTTTATTCTTATAAAGTATAAAAAAGTATATTTTGTAGAAGTAGGAAGAACACCAATGGTAGGAAAATTATATATTTTCCATTATGATGTATAAGGACTTACACTAATACATTTTCTTGGTGGGTTACATTATTATATGAATTAACTTGTTAAATAAACTCAAAAGTTATGGATATATTTTATAAAAAAATAAGTCTCATGTTTTTAGTACCTTCTACAAAGAGAAGCGACTTATCAAAAATTAAACATGCATAAAAGTAAAGTGATTGATATTCGATATTGGTAGTGATTTTGAAAGTCAATAATTTAAGGTTTTCTGTACATTAAATAGAATTTGTATAGAGAAGAAAATTTCTAAAACACCATAAATTTTTTTGTTGTCAAATGCATGGAAAAAACATTGATTAAGCATGTTATAAGTTTGAGGTCGCATGCTAGGCGTTTTAGCCGAAGTAGTTAATATGAAAGCATACCTAATAAATTTAGGTCTATCTATACCATTGAGAGAGAAAATTCTTGAGGTGGTATAGACTGGAAAATGGTAAATTTTTCATATTTAAAAGTCTTTGGTTGTATATATTTTTTCATGTTGAATTATATTCTAGGGATACGTTGGATTATAATTATAAAAATTGTTTCTTTATTAGAAATGGAAATTAATAATTTCGTTATTTATTTTATGATGATGCCAATAAAAAGATAATCAAAAGAAAAAATTTAATATTTAATGAACTTGTTTTATATGAGGATTAACATACTATTATACATGATAATGTAGAAAATAAAAATATTTCTCATGAGTAGGTAAAACTTGAAAGAATATTAGAGCATGATATAGTTCAACCATATGTTAAACCAAATAATCCTATGCCTTTATAGGTCTCCTAAGAGAAGTGAATACACCTGGGGGGGGGGTTGAATCAGGTGTTTCCAAATATATTTATCAAATTCAAAATTATTCATTTATATTTTAAAACACTTTGGTTTTTAACCTTTGTCATATATTAGGATATAGGTGGAACTTTTTGTATTTTACTAATCATATACACTACATTCAATTCAATTAAATCAGTAGAGAATGTCACATGTGTTTTTACATGGTTTTACCCTGATGTGGTAAACCTACTCCTTGCTATGATCATGTTTTCATTGAGTCATAGATTTTACACTATAAATATTTTCATTAGAGTAAAATGGTTTGGGAAGTTATTATCTTATCCCAATATCACCATATAACATATTCAAGTCTTATTATATTGCACAAGTAAATATGCACTACATCCCATAGTTTCTTTATACTGGAATTTCACCAGTTGTTCTCAACTTCCAAAATTCTTGAAGTAGACCACCAATTTGTATAGGGATATGACTACATATAACCAAATGATCTTCTTACACACTCAGAGTCTTTAAATTCCTTATTAAATTCAAGAAAAATAACTTTTAATTCAGTATTTGTTTTTTACATAGCTTCAAATTCTTGTTTTGAATCTGTTAGTTGGGAACTCTCAATTCAAACTTCAAGAAAATAGACAACCATTATATATTCTATAGGGAAGCTACTCATCAAACCTACTCAACCTTCTTATTTAAGAAACAAAACCCTAGGAAATTTTATTGGAAAGTAAACAATGAAATTATCTGGACTTTTCTTTCTCACTGCATGTAGACTCTAGAAAGTCTAATTCTACTTCTTCTTCTCTTCTTCCTTTTTTCTCAGACTTCTACAACACTATGTGTTACAGGAAGTAGTGTAAAACACCAAACTTTTATGTAGATGTATTGGGATCATTTATAGGTACTATTTTTCTTAGTGTTGAGTAATTTTTGTTTGGGTTTTACATTGGGGTATGTTTGGGTGAAAATTTGAGAAAAAATGAAGAAAGAGGGAAATACACAGTTGGCACATGGTTTGTCTTTACTATGCAACTTGACCCAGAAAACCATGTAACTATAGATAATGAAGATTTTCATAGATGACATATGGTTTTCCAAATCTAAAACCCTCTTAGGATAAATTGTGAACCCCCTAGAAGAGGTTCATAGTTAGGCGCATGGTTATAGGAAACATGTTCCCAAGTAGAAAACTGTTCGTACAAGATTTTAATACCCTAAAAATTATTAAAAAAATTCACAAACTCCCGCCTTATACCCCAGAATGACTTATCTTAAACCATAATAGATTTATCTCAATTCCAGAGCTTCTTGGAGGGATTTGAAGGTCGTCTGACCTCAATTCATAGTGATTCAAAGCCAGGTTGGAAGATCTGCATCTCTTCGAGTGTGTGGTTTCTTCCTGATTAATCTCCCATTCTTATCCCATTATTTTGGTGGGTTATTACTTACTATTTTGGTTATATCTAGGTCTATTTTTTTGGATCTATATATAGGATTGTGTATCTAGATCTATATTTATGGGAACTTGATTTTTCCAACCTTGATTTAGGGATTAAGATATGGATCTATTTATACATCGTTATTCTATCGAAATTGGGGATTCTCCCATTGGTGATCATTGTCAAAAAATTGTGGTAGGTGGTCTTTGATTCAAATCACATAGTCTTGATTTCAATTATGTGAATGTAATTATATAATTACTATTAGATGTTTAGAAATTGAGTTCTTGATTGAATTAATTAATTTGGTGAATTGATTAATTAAGGGAAAGGTGAAATTGGGATATTAGGTTTTTTGATTTTGAATAATTAATTATTGAATTAATTATGAGGGAATCATGATTGTTGATTTAAGGGATAATTAATTGTCAAGTTAATTATCATAATATTGAATTGTGTGTTGAGATAATTAATTTTTGAATTAATTATGATATATTGAGATTTGTAAATTGAATGATTATTTTTTGAATTAATTATGAGATATTGAGATTTGTAAATTTAATGATTAATTTTTGAGTTAATTATCGAGATATTGAGTTTGTTGATTTGAGATAATTAATTGATGCATTAATTATGAGATATTGAGTTTGTTGATTTTAGATAATTAATCACATAATTAATTATGTGATATTGCATTTTTTGAATTGAGATAATTAATATATGAATTAATTATTAGATATTGAGATTTGAGAATTGAGATAATTAATTGTGGAATTAATTATGAGGTATTTAAATGGGGGATGTTGATTAATTAAAGGGTTATTTAATTAATGGGATTGATGTGCTTAATTAATTTGGAAATTCTTTAAGGGGAATTATGTGATGAACTAATTTTTGAATTAGTAATGAAATTTATATGGATAATTAATTGTTGAGTTAATTATGTGTCGATGAATAGTAACATAGACATTCGATTGTGAAATTATGAATGGTAACATGGTCATTCAATTGTATAAAGTATGAATGGTAACATGGGCATTAAAATACGCATTAAAGAATGGTAACAATTGAATTATGAGAAATGATATCCCTTGGGGATATTTCAGACTCTAGTATGGGCCAAACAAGGTATTGAGATATGGGTGTCCATGGGAACCTAGGGGTTTATGAGGTTAAATAAATATTAATGGACAATGTGGTAACTATTTACTTATGCATTGTAATTATTTATTTATAAAACTGTATACACTATTAATTTACTGGATATTGTTTTATATGCCATTGGTGGTGGCCTACTGAGTTGTACTCACACCCTACTCAGGCTGCCTGATAGATTTCATGGTTGAAAAATAGGATAAGGGAAAAGGCCCTATGTAAGATGGCTGAGTTGGGGTGGAGACTAAATGAGGGAACCAGACATGGTTTGGGGCCTACTTAGGAGTTTTCAGTATCTTTAATTTTTATTTTTCATTTTGACACTTGACACATACATTAGCATGGCATATCTATTGTTCAGTTTTGATATTTTATTTCCAGTTTTGGTCATCATGTGATATTGGTATTCTTCTGGTTATGGTTATATATTTGTTTATTATTTATTTATTTTTCACTAGTGGTTTACTCTAAAAAAGATGGTATAGTCTCCCTATGACTGATTTAGACCCTTTTTGCTAGTTGGAAGCCTTTGGAATATGGGGAGGCGCTCTTTAGGTCACATAGAAAATCAGGTCAGGGCACCAGTGTGTGGAACCTGGGTCAAAACATTACAAAGTGGTATCAGAGCCCTGTTTATTTTATTTTCTTTTATCTTACTATTTGGGGAAAGTTAGATAAGAGTCTAGGAAGATTTAATCCTTGGTTATGAGCTCATGAATGAGATTAGCTAACCCATGTATGAGGGAGAACCCAAGTACCCAAGGTGGGATTGTTGTTACTACTGTTTGCAGTTACAGTTGAATATTATTTCACCTTAAGCGATGCACTTATTATGTGATGTGATAATTGTTGTTGAGATTTTTTGAAATTTGGATCATGGATTGGTATAACATGAGAGTTGAGTTTTCATGCATCATTCTAGTCACTTAAGGTTATTGTGACCTGCATCATTTTAGGAACACACGGGAGAACGGGTTATGGATCAGTTGTTGAACTTGAACTATTTTTCTTTGCTTGTGAAATTTAATTGAAAATGGTGACTAACATAAAATTGATAAGTATTGTAAAATGATGAAATATGAGAATAAATGGGTTTTTAAATGATAAAACTTAATAATTAGAATGTGTTTACCTTTTTAACCAATACTTAGGTGTAGAATGGTGAAGGGTAGTGATAGTGCCTCAGTTTTGACCATGTGGTGAGGTTTGGGAAAAAGGCTTATTGTGTCTTGTTGTGTTTTTACTCTTACAAAAACATGTTAGTGTTGAGTTATGTATCCTAATATGTGTGTTTGGAGTTGTAGTGAGTATGCCTCTATGACGACGCTTATTGAGAGGATGATCAGAGGACATGGCTAGGGGTGATCCTCCAGTGGTGGAACCTGAGGCACCGATTGTGCTGTGTAAGGAAGTTGGGGAAAATTCTTGAGGGAACTTTTCTCACTTCATGAAAATTATGGAAAGAAACCTAGGACGGGTTGTGAAAAGCTTGTTTGATCTTACACAAGAGTTTTAGTTGCAGCACCCTCAGAATTTTACTAGAGAGGGTGGACCTAAGGGAGTTGAGTTTTGGATTGAGTCTATTTAGACGATACTTGAACATTTTGAGACTCTGGATGAGAAGCGGGTCAAGTTGGTATCTTATATACTACAAGGATCTATGAAGAGTTGGTTGGAAATTCAAGTGTGAACTAAACATGCTGATACTTTGTTATGGAAGGAATTCTTGGAGAATTTCTTGGAGCACTTCTATCTAGATATGCTAAGGCAGGAGAGATCTACTGAGTTTATGAGGTTCAATCAAGAGAGTATGTCTGTGATGGATTATACTAGACACTTTACTGAATTTCAGTTCTTTTCTCCAGTATTGGAAGGGGATGAGACAACTAAAATGATGCATTTTTAGGATAGGATTAAATGTGTGATTAAGTCCCAAGTTAACCTCTTTTACTTAATGTCACGACCCGTACCAGTGGGGCCTAAGCCGCAACTCCCCAAGCTCGCCTCCAATAGGCCAGGGGCTGGTGACTAGCACTGAGTAGGCATGCTACTAACATGGGAGACATTGCCTATAAACCTATATGCATGCACACACATCTCCAAGCCCACAAAGCTGAAAGGTAGAAACTACTAAAAGGAAAAGATTCATGCATACACTAAAACCCAACCAATAGAGTATGACAGGAAAGTAAAGTACAAGAAAAGTAAAACCCTGTGCCAAAAGTACAAGCCCACCAAAAGAGAATCTGTAACAAAGTCCAACCTGTAAAGAAAGGTGTTGGGACTGCAGTCCGTAGCCGTAGGAACACACCTCAGCCTGTATGACCTCACTGAGTACCGTCCGGTCCTGGTCTGCCTAGAATCCTGTCAAAGGCTCGCTCGTCTGCACAAGACACAACACGTGTGGGAAAAGCCCATGCAGGGGTGAGTATAAAAATATCTAGTAGGACACCCCGAAACCACAAAGGAAACATAACAAGGGAAAATACCACAAAGGAAAGATATAGTCAGCTCTACACAGTATATGTTTATAGAACATATAACAAGAATATCCAGATATACTCATACAAAAACAACCATCACGAAACCACCACTAAGATCCAGCTCAAAGATTCCACTAAGCACGTAACAAGGAGAACACACTCCTAGGTCTGAGGAGAGAGATATGAAGTACTCGTTCCGGGAGAACACACTCCACAAGTACTTTGAGAACATGATGCTCAGATGAGGATCACAACCAATAGCCATAGGGTGATTCCAACAACTCAGTCTGAACTAATCTACTAAGCAGAGGATCGGCGCCCAGGTAAAGTTGGTCACGTCGATACCAAGAACTCTACCTAGGGTTCCAGGAATGAATAGAGGATCTGGATCTAAGTCTCACAGAGGGGATTCCAACAACTCTATTCAGGAAGTCCTTCTGAAGGGATCATAATCCTGTATGTAGGAAATGATACCAGAAACCTTCAGGAGAAAGACCAAGGGGACGAACCCTAAGGAAACTAGCCCAAGTAACATAAGGCAATTGGCTCAAGCCATGTAAGATTTGTTACATGGCGTGTAGTATGGTTACACACCATGTTCCTTGACCCCGGGTACTGCCCGTGTAATGGCCCATGTGATTCATCCAGGCTGTGTAAAACTCAACTACACGACATGTAGAAGAATCACACGCCGTGTTCCTTGACTCCGGGTGCTGCCTGTGTAAACGGCCCGTGTCATCCGTCCAAGCTGTGTAAAACTCAACTACACGACGTGTAGAAGAATCACACACCATGTTCCTTGACTCCGGGTACTGCCCATGTAAACGGACCGTGTCATTCGGCTTTTCAGATAGAAAGTAACTACATGACATGTAGAAGAATCACACGCCGTGTCTGAGCACCTAGGGCTCACTCCGTGTACACTGGCCATGTGCCCGTACACGGTCTCTGTCCGTATCGCCTGCCCGTGTACCAGCACATGGGGTATCCCGTGTATCTGGCCGGGTCTGGCCGGGGAGGGGTATACATGGCGTGTACTTGTCCATGTACCCAACCCGTGTCCGTGTACTCTCAGAGTACACACTAGGTAAATCCACCAATGAACACAGGCCGTGTAGACCATACTACACGCCGTGTAATCAGGATTTTTCTAGAATGTCGTCTTCTTCCTCGCGCTTTGACCGATCTTCCAGATCTGCGATCTCTCGTCTGTTCATCCCGATACTCCAAGGGTTGGTTCGTTTCATCATACGAACACCGTAATGGGTGTTCTCGGTCCTTAAATCAGATCATAAACCTCAAACGATCCATCCGAAGAAAAACTCCTGAAAACTCATAACTCTCGATCTGCTCCGAATTTTCCGCCGAAACTGTCGTCGCACCTCCGTGACATTTCTCCGGGGTTGGATCTACAATCTTGGATTGTTGCGCCAACAAACAAATGCGGAACGATCGATTTCCTCCAAGAACGCGTAGAACACAACGAAGAATGCATGGGAGAAAAATATAAAGAATTGAACAAAAGGGATGAACCTTGATTATTGTTCGTTATGATCTGGGTTCGTCGTTGTTAGATCAAAACCACAATAATCAACAGGTTTTAATTCTCTAGTATTTGATTTCCCGATAAAACCCCAAATCACACCCGCCCACAAAACGATCGATCTGTGGGATAATCGGTTCATAGATTATTCCGTGTTCATCATAGGAATCAAGAACGGGGAAAGGTAAAGCAAAAACAAAAATCCTACCTATATTTGTGGCGTTTTCTGGTGAAGATCCGGTCGTTGTGTCGTCGTCACCGACGAAGCTCATCAAGAACACCGTCGCCGCATTGGGAGGTTTTCTCCAGAGCTCTCTAGGGAGATTCAGGGTTATGAGAAAATTAACCCTGATCCCTTGCGAAATATCTATTTAAAAAGAATAAAAATATTTTGCTGCAACAGGGATTTAATAAAATATTTTAAATTAAATATTTTATTACAGTTACGTCCAAAACCCAGATTTCTCCACCGGCCTACGCCAGTCGATGTTAGGTCCCTTCTAGGGTAAACCCGCTACTCTAAATGCAACGGTGCCATCAGATTTTTGATCCGAGCACTAGTTTGGGAGTTATTCCACTTTTTCAGGAAAACCGCACACACGCGTAATTTAATTATTAAATTAAATTCAAACATTTGTTCCGGGCTCACCAGGCCTCGGAACTGCACGATGTCTTAGATCCTAGTCTCGAAATAATTCCCTTTATTTTTAAGAATAAATTATGGAAAATATGATACATTACATCACACCCACCTTAGGTCTTTTACATCCCCGAAAAGCCAAAACAAAGGCTACTAAAAAAGATGTGGGTACTGCACACGAATCTGAGCCTCCCGCTCCCACATGCTCTCCTGGAGATTCCCGTGCTGCCACCGAACACACACCAAGGGAATAGCTCGGCCCCAAAGGATCTTCTCCTGTCGATCCTCGATCTCCACTGGGTATTCAACAAAGGTCGCTCGATCATCGATGCCCAACTTGCTCCAGTCGATGATGTGCGATGGATCATGCACGTACCTCCATAGCTACGACACATGGAAGACGTTGTGTACCCGGTCCATCTAAGGAGGTAGATCCAAGCGATACACCACCTTTCAAAATCTACTCAGAATCTGAAAAGGGATGATGAACCTCGGAGATAGCTTGCCGCCTCGGCCAAATCTCCGCAATCCCCGTCAAGGTGAGACCTGAAGGAACACATGGTCTCCCTCCCCGAACTCTAAGGGCCTCCGCCTCCTGTCGACATAAGATTTTTGCCAACTCTGTGCAGTCTTCATCATCTCATGGATGACCTGCACCTTCTCTGTAGTATCTCTCACTATCTCTGGGCCCATGAGTGCTGACTCTCTTGGATTAGTCCAGCAAAGTGGTGACCTGCAAGGTCACCTGTACATAGCCTCTAATGGTGCCATACCAATAGTGGAATGATAACTGTTGTTATAAGAAAATTCCACCAGTGGTAGGTGATCCTCCCAGCTACGAATGAAGTCAAGTATGCAAGATTGAAGCATATCCTCCAGAACCTAGATGGTCCGCCCTGTTTGACCATCAGTCTGAGGATGGAACGTTGTGCTCAAGCGTAATTGAGTCCCAAAAGTTCCCTACAATCCCCTCCACAACCGGGATGTGAAACGAGCATCATGATATAAGACGATTGTGGATGGAACTCCATGAAGTCGAACTATCTCCTGCACGTAGAGGCGTCCCAAGCTCCCTACTGAACTCTACTCTCGTATGGCTAGGAAGTGGGCCGACTTGGTGAGCTGATTAATGATCACCCAGATGAAATAGTGTCCCCTGGACGTATGTGGTAAACCCGTCACGAAGTCCATGGATATCCCTTACCACTTCCACTTTAGAACCTCAAGGGGCTGAGTCAAGCTTTCTGACACCTGGTGCTCAGCCTTTACTTACTGACAAGTAAGGCACCGAGAAACAAACTCTTCCACACACTTCTTCATTCCTGGCCACCAGAACTGACGTCGGAGGTCCTAATAAATCTTTTCCACGCCTGGATTCACCGCAAAAGGGGATGTATGGAACTCCCTTAGAACCTCCCCCCGCAATGTCATTGGTACTACTGTACGCCCTCTGAAAAGAACAACGTGCTCCCCACCTTCTGAATATCCATCAGTCGCAACACCTGTGGATATCTGGGCACATAGAGTCTCACAGCTAGCATCCTCACACTGTGATTCCCTGAATCTATATAAGAGTGGAGGAGTAACAACCATCAATTTAAGGTAGGCCCCCTCATCTCCATCCACGAAGGATAACTGTAAGGAGGACAGCTGCCTCGTCGCCTCATCCAGCAACTGCAAACTGGATTTCTTGCTGAGAGCATCTGCCACTACGTTCCCTTTCCCAGGAGTATAAATGATCTCAAAGTTGTAATCATGGAGGAACTCAAGCCACCGCCTCTGTCTCAAATTTAGATCTTTTTGAGAAAAGATATATATGAGACTCTTGTGATGAGAGTAGATGATAAACCGCTCTCCCATCAGGTAGTGCCTCCACATCTTCAATGCAAAGACTACCGTTGCCGACTCAAGATCATGGGTCACGTAGTTCTGCTCGTGTGGCCTCAAATGACATGATCCATAGGCAATCACCACTTTCCTCTACATCAGGACACAACCAATCCCGGTTCTCGATGCGTCGCAGAACACTACGTACTCGACACCCTCCTCCGGTAATCTCAATATCGGGGTGATCGTCAGACTCTGTCTCAACTGCTGGAAATCCTGTTGGTATTTCTCGGTCCACATGAAAGACTGCCCCTTTTGGGTCAAAGCTGTCATGGGTGCTGAAATCCTAGAGAAATAAAGAATGAATCTCCTATAGTAGCCTTCCAACCCAAGGAAACTCCGCACCTCCATCATGCTCCGGGGTGGCTTCCATGCTAGCACTGCCTCCACCTTGGATGGGTCCACTGTTACACCATCTTCCGAGATAACGTATCCCAAAAAGTGGACCTCCTGTATCCAGAAATGACACTTCAAGAGTTTCCCATACAACCGGTGCTCTTGGAGTGTGTCGAGAACCATCCTTAGGTGTCTCGCATGCTCCTCCTCAGATGCAGAGTACACAAGGATATCATCGATGAAGACCACTAAGAACCGATCTAGATAGGGCTGAAAGATCTGATTCATGAGTCCCATGAACACTTCCGGGGTGTTCGCCATGCCGAAGGGCATCACCAAGTACTCATAGTGACCGTAGAGACATCTAAAAGCCGTCTTCGGTATATCCTCATCCCGTACTCACAACTGGTGATAGCCTGATCGTAGATCAACCATAGAGAACCATCATGCCCCTCTCAACTAATCGAAGAGGTCATCAATCCTTGGTAGTGGATACCTGTTCTTCACGGTCACTTTATTCAAGAGCCGGTAATCCACACATAGTCTCAAGATCCCGTCTGCCTTTTTGGAAAACAGCACTGGGGCCCCTAGGGTGAAATGCTGGGTCTCACAAAGCCCTTCTTCTACAAGTCTTCCAACTGCACCCTCAGCTCACGAAGCTCTGCAGGATCCATCCGATATGCTGATGCTGATATCAGCGTCGTCCCGGGTTGCAACTCAATGTAGAAGTCTATATCCCGATGGGGAGGTAGTCTGGGGACATCATTCGAAAATACGTCCTCGTACTCAACCAGTACTGCTTGAAACTGGAAACTCGTAACATCTGATGTGCCAAGGGCTAGGCTAGCCAACTGATGTGAAATCGGTTGTGCCTTCCTATGCACGAGTCCATCCTGTGCTGCCTGGGTCTCTCTTTCACCGACAAAACATAACCTCGTTCCATCACTGAGGACACACCGCACCCTTCACCTAAAACAGTCCATCTAGGCATGAAATGTGGATAGCCAATCTATACCAAGAATGAAATCTTAAGGCCTCGACGCTACCACCAAGAGGTTCCAACCAAAACTATCGCCTCCAAGGGTCAGGTCACACTATCTACAGAGGTGTGTGATCTCTGAATATTCTCCAGTTGGTGTTTCTAAGCGTAAGGGTCAAGTCAATGACTCAACTGGAATCTCAAGGTCTCGAACAAGATAAGAATCCAGAAAAGAATGACTAGAACCTGTGTCTATCAGTACGGCAACCAAAGTAGAAAATAAAGAGATTGTACCTCTAATCATTCCAGGAGTACCTGGGTCATAAGCCTCTGCCGCCTGCAGCTGTCCCTGCCTCTGTCCACTGACTCCCTGAACCTGGGGTGGACCTCCTAGGGGTGGTGGTGGTAAAAGGTCAAAATTCCGACCACCTACAGCTGCTCTACCAGCTCCCCTACCATGTCCTCCACCCCGCGGATCTGTCTGCTCCACACGCTGCCTCTGCCTCGGTGGTCCATCCACTACTCCCGTGTCAGTAGTATGGAGGGTCAGACAATCTCGAGCGAGATGTCCCTTGCCATCACATGAGCAACATCGCCTCTCTCAAGGCTAGATGGATGTGCCCTGAAAACCCTGTATGGCAGATCCCCTATCCTGGGATCTCCTCTGAAAATGTATCCCTTTCCTGGGTCCCTGACGTTGGCTCCCTGCTGCCGAGGTCTTTGCTCCAGCTCGCTCGCTACTGACAACTGTCGGCTGTATCTGCTCTGCCAAGAAGCTCTCAACCACCAAATCCCACTCGATCACCCCAGCATAAGTGGGAATTATCATAAGGACGATTCTAGCTCGGATATCTCTGTGCAAACCCCGCTCAAAAGTCCGAGCTCTGAAGTACTGATCTCTGAAAATATCCATCGAGTACCGCGAGAGGCCGGTAAACCTCGATGAATAGTCAACCACCATCATGGTTCCCTGCTGGAGCTGAAGAAGCTCCTGTATACGTACTGCTCTAAGGGTAACCGGTGAAAACTCCTCTCTTAAGAGATTCTCAAACTCTAACCATGCAAGAGTCGCCTCTTCGTGAGTCTGGATAACCAAACACCACCATTGCCCTGCCGAGCCCTACAGAAGGCTAGCTGCCAGGATCACCATCTGGTCTGCTGGTGTCCTGAATAAATGGAAGACTCTGGTCACTACCTCAAGCCAATACTCTACTGCCTGAGGGCGAGGCTCTCCTCGAAACCTGAGGGGTATTTGTCTCTGAAACTCCTAGAGTGCGCTCAGCCTGCGCTCCTCCACTGGTACAACAGGCACTAAACACTGCTCCACAGGTGGAGGGATAACTAGAACACCACCCGATGGTAAAACCGGGGGATCCGGTTCCTGAATCAAAGCTTCATCACTGAGGGGGTCATCCTCGTGATCGAGCTGCTAGATCCTAGAGGGTGCGCGTCGCAGAGGCATCCTGTAAGGAAACAAGATGTATCTCAGTTAGTGAGTATATCTGGAGAGATGACTCAAGAAGGACATGGAAACCACAACCCATTCCTATATGATGCACATACCATTATTTTCCCCTGCAACTAGTGTTCTCATGTTCTGAGTTGAAAATCAAGTTATCAGAGTCCTGGTGTATGGATACGTCGGCCGTCCGCACCAACACTGGGGTCCCTGACCTAAAAGCCGAACTCAAAACACTTAACACTGTTTCCCCAAAATAACTCACAGACTCTCGGTCATAAGGTAGAACTGACCACCTCTGATACCACTCTGTCACAACCCGTCCCAGTGGGGCCCGAGCCGCAACTCCCCAAGACCGCCTCCAATAGGCTAGGGGATGGTGACTAGCACCGAGTAGGCATGCTACTAACATGGGAGGCATTTCCTATAAACCTGTACGCACACACACACATCTCCAAGCCCACAAAACTGAAAGGTAGAAACCACTAAAAGGAAAAGATGCATGCATACACTAAAACCCAACCAATAGAGTATGACAGGAAAGTAAAGTACAAGAAAAATAAAACCCTGGGACAAAAGTACAATCCCACCAAAAGAGAGTCCGTAACAAAGTCCAACCTGTAAAAAAAGGTGCTGGGACTGCAGTCTGTAGCCGTAGGAACACACCTCGGCCTGTCTGATCTCACTGAGTACCATCCGGTCCTGGTCCACCTAGAATCCTGTCAAAGTATCGCTCGTCTGCACAAGACATGACACGTGCGGGCGAAGCCCGTGCAGGGGTGAGTATAACAATACCCAGTAGGACACCCCGAAACCACAAAGGAAACACAATAAGGTAAAATACTACAAAGGAAAGATACAATCAACTCTACACAGTATATGTTTACAGAACATATAACAAGAATATCCAGATATACTCATACAAAAACGATCATCGCGAAACCACCACTAAGATCCAGCTTGAAGATTCCACTAAGCACGTAATAAGGAGAACACACTCCTAGGTCTGAAGAGAGAGATACGAAGTACTTGTTCCGGGAGAACACACTCCACAAGTACTTTGAGAACATTATGCTCAGATGAGGATCACAACCAATAGCTATGGGGTGATTCCAACAACTCAATCTGAACTAATCTGCTAAGCAGAGGATCGGTGCCCGGATAAAGTTGGTCATGTTGATACCAAGAACTCTACCTAGGGTTCCCGGAATGAATAGAGGATCCGGCTCTAAGTCTCACAGAGGGGATTCCAAAAACTCTATTCAGGAAGTCCTGCTGAAGGTATCATACTCCTTTATGTAGGAAATTATACTGGAAACCTTCAGGAGAAAGACCAAGGGGATGAAACCTAAGGAAACTAGCCCAAGTCACAGAAGGAAATTAGCTCAAGACATGTAATATTTGTTACACGGCATGTATTATGGTTACACACCATGTTCCTTGACCCCGGGTACTGCTCGTGTAACGACCCGTGTCATTTTTCCAGGCTATGTAAAACTCAACTACACAACATGTAGAAGAATCACACGCCGTGTTCCTTGACTCCGGGTGCTGCCTGTGTAAACGGCCCGTGTCGTCCGTCCAAGCTGTGTAAAACTCAACTACACGGTGTGTAGAAGAATCACACGCCGTGTTCCTTGACTCTGGGTACTGTCCATGTAAACGGCCTGTGTCATTCATCTTGTCAGATAGAAAGTAACTACACGACATGTAGAAGAATCACACACCGTGTACGAGCACCTGGGGCTTGCTCCGTGTATGCTATCCATGTGCCCGTACATGGTCTCTATCTGTGTCGCCTGCCCGTTACCAGCACACGGGGTATCCCGTGTATCTAGCCGGCTCTGGCTGGGGAGGGGTATACACGGCGTGTCCTTGGCTGTGTACCCAACCCGTGTCTGTGTACTCCCGGAGTACACGCTAGGTAAATCCTCCAACGAACACACACCGTGTATCCCATAATACACGTTGTGTAGTCGGGATTTTTCTAGAATGCCGTCTTCTTCCTCATGCTTCAGCCGATCTTCCGGATCCACGATCTCTCATCCATTCATCCCGATACTCCAGGGGTTGGTTAGTTTCATCATATGAACACCGTAACGAGTGTTTTCAGTCCTTAAATCAGATCATAAACATCAAAAGATCCATCCGAAGAAAAACACCTGAAAACTCCTAACTCTCGATCCGTTCCGAATCGTCCGCCGAAACCGTCGTCACACCTCCGTGACATTGCTCAGGGGTTGGATCTACAATCTCAGATCGTTGCACCAACAAACGAATGCGCAATGATCGATTTCCTCCAAGAACGCGTAGAATGCAACGAAGAACGCGTGAGAGAAAAATACAAAGAATTGAACAAGAGGGACGAACCTCGATCATTGTTTGTGACGATTCAGGTTCATCACCGTTAGATCAAAACCACAATAATCAACAGGTTTTAATTCTTTAGTATTTGATTTCCCGATAAAACCCCAAATCACACCCGCACGCAAAACGATCGATCCGTGGGCTAATAGGTTCGTAGATTAGTCCAAGTTCGTCATAGGAATCAAGAACAGGGAAAGGTAAATCAAAAAAAATATCCTACCTGGATTCGTAGTGTTTTCTGGTGAAGATCTGGTCACCGTGTCGTCGTCGCCGGCAAAGCTTGTCAAGAACACCGTCGCCGCGTTGGGAGGTTTTCTCCAGAGCTCTCCTGGGAGATTCAAGGTTATGAGAAAAGTAACCCTGATCCCTTGGGAAATCTTTATTTAAAAATAATAAAAATATTTCGCTGCAACAGGGATTTAATAAAATATTTTAAATAAAATATTTTATTATGGTTATGTCCAAAACCCAGATTTCGCCACCGGCCTGCGCCAGTCGATGTTAGGTCTCTTCTTGGGTAAACCCGCTTCTCTGAACGCAATGGTGCCATCTGATTTTTGATCCAACCACCAGTTCAGGAGTTATTACACTTTTTCAGGAAAACCGCATGCGCGCGTAATTTAATTATTATATTAAATTCAAACATTTGTTCCGGGATCACCGGGCCTCGGAACTTCATGCCGTCTTAGAGCCTGGTCTTGAAATAATTCCATTTATTTTTAAGAATAAATTATGGAAAATCTGAGACATTACAGTTAAAGAAGTTCGTTGAGGTAGTGGATCAGGCTCTCATAGCTGAGGGGAACCTGAAGGAGGCTTCTAGTGCAGGATAGGTAGTTGCTATTAAATGATCAAGAGGTACATCTTCTAAGAGAAATAAGTGTCATTATGAGGGTTTTAGTCAGGGGAATATCAGTAAGAGTGGACAGGTGAATGGTTAGTTACTTAGGACCTTACTTGGATTGTATGAAATTGGTGTGGTAGGTATGGACACTATTATAGATATTGTCCCTGACCACCAGTAGAGTGTCAGTCTTGTGGTGAGATGGGACATCTACAAAAGTTCTGTAGTACCCAACAATAAATGGGCAGTGAGGGTGAATCTAGGTATAATAAAAGTGTAGTAAGGTAATATTTTACACCATATCAGGATAGCTTCTAGAGTTCTACTAGTCGTGGTGGTAGGGGAAGTAAACGTGGAGATTCCGTAAATGAGTGATCGTATCAGTAGGGTGGTGAAACTTAGGGGACCCTAGTTACATCACATAGAAGATGGGTAAGATAGTTTCATGATATACAACCTACTCTTATGGATAGTGAGTATGTACCATCAATAGTGAGTGGTACTATTCTTTTAGCTTCTATGCTAGCCAATGCCTTATTTGATAGTAGTGGCTCTTATTCCTTTATTTATTTTAAACTTGTTAGTGGGTTGATCCTGATGGCGGAGTTCATGAGTGGGGTGTTGATGATAGATACACTGTTGGGAGTATGGTCAAGAGATATCTGCTTGTGAATGGGGTGTTCTCTCGAGGTTGGAGAGTATTGTTTTACGTGGGATCTTTATATTCTTAAGATGTCACGATTCAATATAAATATAGTTATGGACTGATTAGTAGCATACCAATCCTACATTGATTGCTACCACAATAGAGTAACTTTTATATCTCCTAAAGGTGATAATTATATTCACCATGGAGAGTGGGATATCCAGGTAAGCCGAGTAGGTCCAATTACTCAGAAACTAGGACATATTACAACCTAGGTTGCTAGTCTATTGCTAGATGATGGAGGAGTGAAGCATGTTGTCTTTCCACCAGTATTAGAATAGTTTTAGTATGTATTTCCTAAAGACTTATCAGACCTACCACCTGAGAGATATGTGGAGTTTAATTTTGAGCTCATTCCAGAGGATGAGCTAATTTCTATTCTACCATATAGAATGTAACCAATAGAGATTAAAGAGATCAAGAATCAGTTGGAGGAGTTGGAGGATAAGGGATTTATTCATCTGACTATATCGACTTAGGGTTCATCAGTGTTGTTTTCTAAGAAGTCTAACAAGATTTTGTGCTTATGTGTCGATTACCATAAGTTTAATAAGATGATAGTGAATAACTGATATCCTATTTCATGTATTGATGACATGTTTAACCAGTTGAGAGGAGATTGTTTCTTTTCCAAGAAATACTTGATATCAAGGTATCATAAGTTGAGATTTCGAACTTATGATATACCAATGACCTCTTTTAGAAGTAGTTATAGCCTTTATGAGTTTTTTGTAATGCAATTTGGGTTGATAAACACACTAGTAGTGTTTATATACTTTATGAAGAAAATCTTCCATCTGTACCTGGATCAGTTTATGGTAGTGTTTATGGATGACATCTTGGTGTACTACACAAATTATGATGATCATGCCCAACATCCTGACATCGTTCTGAGTACACTGAGTGATCATCAACTATACGCCAAGCTATTTAAGTGTTAGTTTTGGATTGATCATGTAGACTTATTGGGTCACATCATCTCAGAGGAAGGTGTGTTAGTGGAACTAGAGAAGGTTTAGTTAGTGGTTTCTTGGGAGCAAGCCAAGAATGTTTTAGATATCTGTAGATTTTTAGGGTTATCTGGGTATTATCATAGATTCATTCAGGACTTTTCCCATTTTAAATCTACACTTTTGTTCTTGACCAAGAAGGGGATAAATTTTGATTGGTTTGGAGCATGTGAGAATTATTTCTAGGATCTAAATATGTGCTTTACATCAATATCAATCTTTATACTACTTGAGCCAGGTGAGGATTATACGGTGTATTGTGATGCTTCTAGAACATGTCTTAGATAAGTTTTGATGCAGAGAGATTGAGTTGTGGAGTACGGGTCTCAGAAGTTAAGGCCTCGTGAATAGAAACACCCTATTCATGACCTTGAATTAGTGGTGGTTGTTTATGACTTGAAGTGTTGTCTATAATATCTGTTGGGTGAGAAGTTTAATTTATATACAGATCACAAGAGATTGAAGTATATATTTTCGTAGCGAGATTTAAATCTCAAAAAATGGAGTCGGGTTGAGTATATACAGTCTTTTGATTTTGAGACAGCATATACACCCAAGAAAAGAAATAACATTGCTGATTTCCTAAGAAGGAAGACATAGAATCAGACGGTTCAGGAGTCTAGTGCTGAGTGGAATATGATGAGCTTATTGGCCGAGATGCATGTTGTGGTTTGAAAGAGTCCGGAGTAGATGAATCTCATATTATTTTTAGTGGATTCTACCCTTTTTAGACAAATTAGGGATAGAAAATATGAGGATCTAGAATACTTGACCTTGAGGGAAAGCCTTGAAGGTGGGGATATACCTTTAAATTGGTCCATAGATGAGTATGTGATCATCTATGTCAAAAATCAGGTTGTTGTGCCTACGAGCATGCGAGAGGAGATGATGCATGAGTTTCATGCCTCAAAGTGGGTGATACATCTAGGTGTGACCAAATTGTACCATGACCTATGATGATAGTTTTGGTGGTTAGGCATGAAAAAGGAGATAACAGGGTTTGTGACACAATGCTACACCTATCAGTAGGTGAAGGATGAGCATCGACGACCTAGATGTTTGCTACAGCTGTTACCCATTCCAGAGTGGAAGTGGGATGACATGACCATGGACCTTGTGGTGGGTATCCCAATTATTCCTTGGAATAATTATTCTATTTGGGTTATTATAGACCAACTGATGAAATAATCCCATTTCATGCCTATACGAAAAATATTCTCAATAGAGTAGTTGGAAGAACTGTATGTTCGAGAGATAATCCATCTGCATGGGGTTTCATGGAATATTGTCTCAGAACATGAATCATGTTTTACTTCACACTTATAGCAGGATTTATAGAAGGTTCTTGGTACACAGGTTTTGTTGAGTATGAATTACCACCCACAAATAGATGGGTAGTCAGAGTGTACTATACAGGTTCTTGAGGATTTTTTATGAGTGTGTGATATAGAATTCTATGGGTATTGGGAGAAGCACTTGGAAATAGTTGAGTTTTCCTATAAAAATAGTTATTAGGAAAATATACAGATGACACCATATGAGGATATTTATGGTAGGCTATTCAGATCACCTCTATGTTGGATGGAGGCAGGTGAGTCTGAGTTGTTGGGACTGAGTCTCGTAAAAGAGACATCAGAGCAGGTAAAAATGATTTAGAATAATATGGATACAACTCAGAGTTGATAGAATTCATATGATGATAGATGTTGATGACCCCTAGAGTTTATAGAGGGTGATCATGTATTCCTTCAGGTGTTGCCTAGATTGGGTCACCATAGAATATGGAGACAGGGTAAGCTGATGCCCAGGTTTGTTGGAATATTTGAGGTAGTGGAGAGAATTAGGCTTGTGACATAATGATTATCTCTCCCATAGAGATAAAATTCTATGCATGATGTTTTTCATGCATCACATCTTTAGTGGTATCATCTTGGACCTTCTCATGTGATCAATGTGGATGATGTTGAGCTTGAGATAAATGCGTACTTTGAGGATCATATGATACATATGTTAGATCGTAGTGAGAAAGTATTGAGGGGAAAGGCCGTGTCGATAGTTCATGTATTTTGAGAACATGGATGTGTTCAGGAGGAAACTTGGGAGAGAGAAGCTAATATGATGGCTCAATGGCCCAATATTTTTGACTCATAATCTTAGAGATGATTGGGAGTATAGCTTGAGGATGAGCTATTATAAAGTGGGGAGATTGTAAAACCCCGGTCTTTTCTGGAGATGTATCGGGCTCATTTATAGGTATTCTTTTTCTTAATGTTGATTACTTTTAATTTAAGTTTTACCTTGGGGTGTGTTTGGAAGAAAATTTGAGAAAAATGGAAGAAAGAGGGCAGTGCATGGTTGGCGCACAGTTTTACCTAACCATGTGCCCTGGCCCAGCAAACCATACAACCCCGGATAGTGGGGATTTGAACGGATGACACACGGTTCAACAAAATGTGCACCCTATTAGGAGAATTTTTGAACCACCCTAGAAGAAGCATACAATTAGGTGTATGGTTAGCGGAAACCATGCGCCCCAAGCAGCAAACCAGGTGTATGGGATTTTAATCCCCATAAAATTATTAAAAAAATTCTCGAATCTATGTCTTATACTCCCTAATTCCCTAGATCAACCCATAATTGATTTCTCTCAATTAAATAGCCTCTCGAAGGGATTCCAAGGCCGTTTGACTCCCGTTCTCGGTGATTCAAAACCTGGTTGGTAGATCTGTATCTTTTTGGGTATGTGGTTTTATCCTGATTGATCTCCTATTCTTCTCTAATTATTTTGGTGGGTTGTTCCTTCATATTTTGGATAGATCGACATATAGTTTTTTGGATATAGATCTATGATTGTGGATCTAGATCTATATTTATGGGATCTTTATTTGTTCAAACTTGATTTAGGGATTAAGATCCATATCTCATTCTACATCATTATTCTGTTGAAATTGGTGATTCTTCCATTAGCAAGAATTGTCAACAAATTGAGGTAGGTGATCTATGATTCAAATCCTATAGTCTTGATTGAAATTATGTGTATGTAATTGTATAATTTCTATTAGATGTTTAGTAATTGAGTTCTTCATTGAATTAATTAATCTGGTGAATTAATTAATTAAGGGAAAAGTGAAATTGGGATATTGGGTTTGTAGATCATGAATAATTAATTATTTAATTAATTACGAGGGAATCAATATTGTTGATTTAAAGTATAATTAATTATGGGTTGAGATAATTATTTTTTGAATTAATTATGAGATATTGATATTTTTAAATTGAATGATTAATTTTTGAATTAAATATGAGATATTGAGATTTTTAAATTGAATGATTAATTATTGAGTTAATTATTAGGATATTGAGTTTGTTTATTTGAGATAATTAATTTATGAATTAATTATGAGATATTGAGTTTATTGATTTTAGATAATTAATTGTAGAATTAATTATGAGATATTGAGTTTGTTGAATTGAGATAATTAATTAATGAATTAATTATGATATATTGAGAGTTGAGAATTGAGATTATTAATTATGGAATTAATTATGGGATATTAATATTGGGGATGTTTATTAATTAAATGGTGATTTAATTAATGGGATTGGTGTGCTTAATTAATTGGGAAATTAATTAAGGGGAATTATGTGATGAAATAATTGTTTAATTAGTAATGAAATCTATGTGGATAATTAATTGTTGAATTAATCATGTGTTGATGAATGGTAACATGATCATTCAATTTTTAAATTATGAATGGTAACATGGTCATTAAATTGTATAAAGTGTGAATGGAAACATGGTCATTCGATTGTGAAATTACGAATGACAACATGGTCATTAAATTGTATAAAGTATGAATGGTAATATGGGCATTCAAGTATGAATTAAAGAATGGTAACATGGTCATTCAATTTTATCAAGTACGAATGGTAACATGGGAATTCAAGTATGAATTAAAGAATGGTAATAATATAATTCTAAGATATGATATCCCTTTAGGACAGTTCAGATTCCAGCATGGGATGAAGTAGGTATTGAGATATGGGCATCCATGGGAAATCAGGGGTTTATGTGGTTAAATAAATATTAATTGATAATGTGGTAACTATTTACTTATGCATTGTAATTATTTCTTTATACAACTGCATACACTATTATTTGACTGGATATTTTTTTATACATCATTGTTGGTGGCCTACTGAGTTGTAATCAAACCCCAATTAGGCTCCCTGATTAGTACCCAAATATATTTCATGGTTTTGGGACAAGATAAAGGGAAAAGACACTATGTTAGATGGATGATTTAGTGTGGAGCATAGATGAGGGAACTAGATGTGGTTTGAAACCCACTTGGGAGTTATTAGTGTCTTTACTTTTGAGTTTGCATTTTTACACTTAAAAATACATTAGATTGGCATACCTATTGTTTAGTTTTGATAATGTATTTCTGATTTTGGTCATCATGTGATATTTTCATCCTATTATTTATGGTTATATATTTGGTTATTGTATATTTATTTTCTGCTGGTGGTTTAATCTAACAAAGAGGGTATAGTCTCCCCATGAATAATATTAGACCCTCATTGCTATTTGGTAGACTTTGAAATATAGGTAGGCACGCTTGAGGTCATATAGCCAACTGGATTGGGGAACTGGTGTGTGGCACCCAATTTGGGATGTTACAATTGGTATGTGAACTAGCTTCTTCTTCTTCTTCTTATTTCTATTCTTCTTCTTCTACTTCTGCTACTTCTTCTTCTTCTCATTATTATTATTATACTCCTATTATTTTTTCTTCTTTTCTTCTTCGATACCCAAATTTTATTCCTTTCAGTATAATATCAAACCTTTCCTACTTATTTGATAATTCTGATTCTATCTCAAAATACTCACATTTTTTCTATATGCAACTCCCTCAATATTTGTATCTCTCTTTTTATTAGAGTGATTATTGTATTTTATATACAAGAGACCACTTTATATTTGGGATGATTTATCTTTTTATAAATGGAAATATTATTTAAATATCATGAAATTCATACAAACTACCTTTACCCATTAATTTCACCATGATCTCTATATGTTCTTTAAGAGCATCACATGGGTTTATTCCCACATTCTCCTTTCATTTTCACTCAATTTATTTCTCTATTATTTTTTAAAAAATACCCTTATTTTTTCTTTTCTTTTTCTCCTAGATAAACACATATCTACTTTATTTTATAATAGGCTCTATTTATTCTTTTCTCAAAATACCACCATAAGTATTCACACATAAATCTTCTTCACAGCTATATAAAATACAGAATAATTACATTTGTAGTGCAGAGCTTACTTTTATGGAATAATAGATTCCATGAAAAATAGGAAAGACCTCAAGTATGATTTTGTACACTCTAGATAGTATTTTAACACAATTATTAACTCTAATAGCTTCTTCTCATTCAGATTGAATCACAATTCAGTTTTTGATATTTAGGACTCTAAGGAACAACCCAAACATCAACTTAAAAATGTATACATTATTCTTGAAAATAAACTTAATATTTTCTTCACTTTATAAGAAATCACTACTTTTCGATCACCAACATGATTCACACACCATTTGAGTGTTTTTTATGTTTAAGAATAATTTAGAACATCTTAGGAACCTTCTATTTTTTTACTTATTTTGATAATAGATATTTAGTTTTATATATTCTCATTTGAAACTCATAAATTTAAAGAAAGTGATCTCCTCATCCTCAACACATTAAATATATCTTAAACCAATATTGAATCATGGATAAGTATAACATCATGATGTTTTGAACATTAAAACACATATTTGGCATTATCCCTAATGATTTTCTCTTTAGAATATCAATTCTCAAAATTTCTCATTTTTTTAATCAAAATCTAGCTAAGTTTTGAACCTTACAATACTCTATATAACTGAAAAAGATGTACATTATGATTTTCATAGGTTTCAGGCCTTTTTAAAAATTTCAACCTCAACATAGATGTACCATATGAATTTTCATCATAGGGTTTATTTCACCCTACAGAATTTAAATTTTCCCAAAGTGTTAAACCTTAAGAAGTTAATGAACCTTAAAAAGAACCACAACTAAACCTTATGAATTTAAAAAACCTTACAGAGATATGTATTAACCTTATGAGTACATTTTTGAACCTTATATATGGTTTGTGTCAACTATACTAGGTTCAAGCCTTTCCCTTTTTAGACTCAAAGTCAAAATTATATATTTCTTCAAATAATATTAGAATTACTTCATTTCTTCTTAGGGCCTATTCTAAACACTTAAAATAAACACCAAACATCTAAAACAAACTTTTATCACAACCATACATGGTTTTAATCTTTCAATTTTTACATCCAACTTCAAAATTTTATATTTATTCAAAACAACTTAGAATTACTTTAGTTCTTCTCTGGGAATCTTCTAACCACTTAAAATAAACTTAAAACATCTAATTTTTTTGGTAATATATCAAAACACTTTAACTTATTTAGTACCACTCCCAAGGTTTTACAACATGTAAATACTCAAGATAGAGTATTTTATAAACCTCATTGACTTATAAATTTTGGATTTATTTCAGCCTTATAAAACCTTCATCCAAGTGTATTTTCTCACTGATTATAGAAATATTCATGCTCACTTACACAAAGACGATTTATTTAACTTTTAGATAGATTCTTCTAAAACTATAAACCCATTTTAATCATTTTAATTATAGCTTTAGAAGCTATTAAATAATAGATTCAATAGCCAAATTATTATCATATTATCTATTTATTATAAAATGTTGTAGACAATAATTCTCCAACTCTATCACTTGTATTTTTCATGAGTAATAATATTAAAAAATAAAGGTATACCCACTTGAATATGTCCATATAGTTATTCAAGGGTAGAATCTTGATCCTTTTCCATTTATGATGGTAACAGATTCAACTTCCTTTGGTAGGGTGGATACTTACACTATCACCCAAATTCAATATACATTGAATTTCCTCTAATATCAACATTGATAAAAAATAAAACTACAATAAAAAAGGTACATAAATCTCCCTCTTTGTATATGTTGTTAATACCAACTTCATGTCTAAAGTCAATGTATTTTCTCTCTCCTTTATTGAAAATAAATTAAAAGGTAAATGTAGGGTCTTACGCCCCTTATTGAGATTCTATGAATATAAGGGAAGGTATTCCAAGGGGAAATTCTTCTCCCCATTAACTCCTCTAATTTTAAGAAAAACATCTTCTATCCTTTTGTATTCTCCCTCTTTCTTGAGAGACTCTATCGATTCATTTTGATAGAAGGGAGACACCACATATTTCTTATAAATGTTCCATCAACTAACCAAATACAGGTCTACTTGGTCTAGCCTAGTGTAGATAATAAGAGAGGTTAATTTATAAAAAAAATATGTTCAAATATAAACCATAATGGACACCACTTTTAAAATTAAATTCTTAATGTCTTTACAAACTTATTTTCAAGAAGTTTTAAGAACCTACACTCAACTTCAAAAAATACATAATTTTTTTTTCAAGTGAAATGTATTTTCCTCCTCATTTGGTTATATAATCACCCCATTGTCAACCATATTCAAAATGAATCAAATAAATGATGGGAATGTGAAAATCATACCTCCATCTCTAATTTCCTTCAATATTATCCAAAATTATAGATTTATTAGAGAATGATAAATCTCTAGATGCTTGGACTTATAAGATACTTCTCAAGGAATTCTATATATTCTTCTTCAAAATGGATATTTTTTAGTGATATTATCCATGATGTATGAATTTATCTATCTATTTTATAATTACAACCTTAAAAAAATTTACTTCATAAAACTTCAACTTCAATTTCATAATTCAAATTGCACAACCACTAAGATAAGAGAATATATAGAATCTTTCTTTGGATATTTAATGTGAGAAATAGGGCTGAGAATTATTTCTCAACCTATAAAATCCTTTCCTTGAATATATAAGATTTATGTAAATCTTCTTTCTTTATTCACTCTTGAATTTCTAAATATTTTATTATTTGGGTAGCATGGTTTTTTTTACTTTCTATCTTTTTTCTTAATTGGAACGTGCTTCTTTACTTGATCTATCAATGAAAATCAATATTGTTTAGATTTATAAATTTTATTAGCCTCTTCCAATTGGGATGTCCATATCATTAAATATTTCTTTCTCACATGTTCAGCCTTCTATTTCTATGAATACTCCTTCACAATATCTTACTTGGTATTTGGAGTCATATTTTTACTTTTTATTTCAAAAAATTATCTTTTTGTGGTGTCCATGTCATAAACTTAGTGTAAATGTGTTCATCCTTATTTTATACTTTTCAAAAAATATCCAATATCCTTTAGGTTATCCTTATTCGACAACCTATCATGAAATTTTTATTGTTCATTTGGAATGTCAACAACTATACAAATACTACAATATCTTTCTTGGATTAACTATTTTCTTATTGATTTTAGCTTGATCCATTTTTTATTAAGATTCATTCCCATTTTACAATGGTACATGGTGTGAAATTTTATAACACCATAGAAGAATCTTTTCTTTATTGAGACACCCTGATTAGATCTCTTTACTAACTTCTTAGGAAATGTATGTTCAAAATCCTTCTTCAATGGTTTCCCTCCAATGGTAGACTCATTCGTTTTATTTTTATTCTTCTATAATTATGGAATTCTCCTTTCATAAAAATAATATTTTTGCTTTATAGGTTTACAAACACTCATTATAAGTGTGACTATACTTATTTCAAAAATCATAGAACTTATCAAAGTTTTCAAATCTACTTTGCAATGATAGATTCTACTTAATCTAAAACAAATAATTATATCTAGTGGGTTTGATTTTTTATTTCAGCTATACTCACCTAGATTAAGGATTTTTATAACTTACATTTAATAACATTTTGTTCCCATAATAAATGTCCATATGGATGAACCTCAAGAAACACTATTAGTGTCATACTTGTTCTTTTCACTGTTGAAGCAGTCTGTAAATATTAACATGATTTCTATTTTTGGATGGAAACCAAAATATTTTAGGCTCTATTTAGGGAGATTATTTTCTTGGATATGCCTATGTTCACCCTTAAATGGTGTAGTGATTTTTTTTTAATTTTTCTTCTTATATATTTTTAAAATTTTAAAATTTTAATATATATAACTGGTTAAAATAGATTTAGTAGAAATAGATTTAATTTATTTATGGGTTGACTTTTTTTTTATGATCTGGTTGAGGGTTGATCATGAGAAGATTATAAGCTCTGCTTTCTACCATTCCAAGTCTTATTTTAAGTAAGACTCCTTTTAGATACTTTTCTGTCATTATCCTTTATTTTAAAAGATTCTAAAGATATAGTTTGTGTGAAATTTAGATTTATTAGTTTGACATCCGACACTAAAAATTTCATACTGATAATATAGTTTTGGTATTCAAGTGGTTTAAACCCCTATTTATAGTCTATATTTAACTTTTTAATATGATCTTAAAATATTTTATTTGTCTCTTACAATAATACATCAAGCTCTTTTATTATCCCACTTTTGACTTCCAGCTATGAATTTTTGACATCCATGGAGACTTTATGTAATTTATCCAATGAATGGATTACTTCCTTGATAAATTTCTAATAAAAACCTTTATCATAGATAACTATTATCAATTAGTCATCATCTCAAGGATATATTTCATTCAAAAGTATAACATATTTATCCTTTTCTCTCACAAGTTTTTGTGAGGGTGTTTAAACTACTCACCTTATGTCACACCCTGACCTTGGATGCATTTTTTTGTTCTATCCTTTTCTTGGTCTTGGACCTTTCCAGTTGAGTTCGGGTGGAGACCCGGGTAAACTTTTTCGAATTTTAAGACTTTTGGGCGAGTTTTGTCCTATGCACGGTTGGCGCACGACCCGACAGACCATGCGGCCAAACCGTATGGCCTGCACTGCATTTGAAATAATAAAATTAAATGAGAAAGAAAACAAAATGATAATGAAATTAAAAGGATGTTTAATAATAATGATAATAATAATAAAAGGATGTTTAAGAATAATGATAATAATAATAATAATAATAATAATATGATTATTATCATAATTGTCATTATTATTAAAGATATTATTATTGTTATTATTATTATTAAGTTTTTTATTATAATTATTATTATCATGTTTGTTATTCATATTATTATTATTATTATTATAGTTTTATAATAATTATAATTATAATTATTTCTTTTTCTTTTTATTGTTTTCTTTTTTTTTCTCTAACCCTAATCTACCCCCCCTTCCCCCTGTGCTGCGCGAACCAGACCCCCCTGGCTCTCTGCACGCGTGCCGGTGACCCGCCTCCCCCCGTCCAGCCTCATCGCCCCGTCCGACCCCGTCCGGCCCTGTCGCTCCATCCGGCCCCGCCGCCTCACCGTCCGGCCACCTCCCCCATCCGGCCGCCTCTTCCCCTCACCACTCCGGCCTCCTCCCACTCCAATCATGCTGCTCCGGCCCTGTCACCTCGCCACACCGACCTCCTCCCGCTCCGGCCGTCTCCGGCTTCTCCCCCTCCTCTCCAGCCAGTGCCAAACCCCCCAGTGATGCACAACCCGTCGGACCCCCCTATTTCAGCGGCTCGAACCTACCCCCGCTTCCTTGCTCGGTGCGCGACCAGCCCTGTTACCCTACTTCCTTCACACGACTAGCCTCGGTGCCCTGCCTCTCTCGCGTGACCAGCCCTTGGTAAGCCCTTTCCCCAATCTAGGGTTTTGTCTCTTTATTTGGGGTTTTTGTTTTTTAGCCGGTAGGATGTTGAATCTAGGGTTTATGAGTGGTTTAAGTTCTTGGAGTTTTAGGGATTGTGGATATTTTTTGGGGTGTTGTTCAAGCTTCCGCTAAAGCGGCGTCGTTTCTGCGCTTGATTTGAGGTAGGTAATTCCATGGTTTTCCTTTCCGTAGTAAAATTGATGCTTGGGTGTTTCAATAATTTTAATTCATCTGATTATCACTTTAGAAATATATACCATTAACTGATTATGGTGTTTTTGAATTGAATTTTCCGAAAAATATTCTTGGAGAAACTCTTTGTTTATACTTGTACGTTTGCACGCCAAATTGACACCTGCGTTTTTTAATTTAATTTTTTAACTTGTTTCGCAGCTTTGTTATACCATTAATTTTCCTGCTATAGAACTTTTAAAATTTTATAATTAGTTAAAAACATGTTTTGAGTCAATTCCTGATTTGAGTCTGCAGGTGCTTGATAATGTGCCCAATTTTGTTTGATTATTTTAAAAATATAACTCGCACCATTATTTAAAGATCAGTTAGCTTGTTGTGATGTTTTTTCTTACATTGGTAGAATTTATTAAAAAAATGAGTCTTTGGTATGCTCTTCAATTATGTTTATGCGTTTACGCACTTGGGGTACTACCCTTAGCTTTGTTTTGTTAAAATGGTGCTAGTTTACTTGTTGGAATTCTAAAAATGGGTTAAAATGAAATCTCAAAGGGTATTCTGTTTGGCTCTTGGTGTGCGTTTTGGTGTGGGTTTGGCTTAAGGGGCCATTTGACACATTTTTAAAGTTGAATGTTTTTCCTAAAATGTGAAAAGACTTGTGTGATAAGTTTTTGGAAAACGGGTGTTCCAAGTGGTTTTAGAGGTGACTTGGAAATGATTTGGTAAATGTATTTGGGGTGTGTAAATGATTTTGGAAATGATTTTGGTAAGGCGTGTTTGGATTAAATCCCAGTTGACATTGTGAATTTAAAAGAGATGTTTTGTGTTGAATGTAGTTGAGAATGTGATTTGGAAAATGTGTGTGTCCGAATGACAACTTGAGGTGTTTTACGAAATGGTTTGAATACTTATGTGATGTGACGGCCCGGTTGGAACTTTATTTAATATGAAATGACTGAATGTGTATTTGGGGGTGCTCCTGTCTAGGGTAACCCTTTATGGGTGAACACATAGGAAGCATCCGTGTTTGGGGTAAGCAAGTGCGGTGAGATGAGTCACGCATGTGAGGACATTCCTACTTACACAGTATTCTTATAACCACCATGGGTTGTTGGGCGTCTTTTAAATGACCGAGTGACGGTTGCTGACTGACGCATGCCTATCGTAGGGCGTGGAAAAACAATTATTTCCTAAGTTAAAAAGTAGTAATGTGGTTGACCTAGGATGTCTCCCGAAGAGGAGTGCACACAAAATGGGTTGTCACTTTAAAACAAGGGTTAAAATGTTGTGTTTTTGAAATGAAATTTGAAATTAAAATGATTGAAAAACTATGATATTAAAAAGGGTGATTAGGTTGAGGTCTGTTTCCTAATTTTAATTCTATCCTAGTTCAATTTAATTCAAACATATTCTTCTTTGTTGATTAAAGTGAGTTTCTACAATCATTTCCTCTCACTTCCTTGGTGAAATTATGATGGTGAGAGAAAACCTTACCAAGATCTCGATTTGGTCAACTCTCCTTCCATGTGTAAAATAGTTGTATTAAATATACTTAATTGAAATGGGAAATACCCAATCGGGTTTTGTTTATCCCAAATAATCAAGAACATTCACTACACCTTTTACACGTACTGACGATCATCGAGTACTTCACCAATGATCCCTGGTCTATTCCATCGTATATAAACCAGAAATCAGTGGAGGGAGATTATGATTATTTTACCAAGGAAAAAATCAATAACGGAATTAATATTCAAGAACAATCACACTTGATAATAAAATCCGCTATAAGAAATTGAAAACAACTTTGAAGAAGAAAGAAATTTATTCAATTACGTCCAAGAACTCAAGCATTACAATGTAGAAAACCAACCATTCCCCAATCACTCTAAATGTTTACCCCACCATGGTAAGGGTAATCGAGATAAATGGGCAAGAATAAGGCATTAAAAAACTATGAAAAATAAAATAAATAAAAGAGAAATCCGAAAATTTCTCCTTCTTGGTGTTTTGAAAGGAATGGGATGGAGAATGGGATACTTTGAGAGGGTGGAGCTCTCCTCCTTTTATAGCTAGAATTTTTACCCTAGATGTTGATGCATTTTATCCCCATTAAATTACATCTTCATGCATTTATACCTTCTTGAATGTTGTTCATAATTTTCTTTTCCGTGTCCCCTAACAATCTCAGCGGATTTGGACTTGTATTCCGAGAGTTATGGCCATTTTACTCTAAGAAATTATTCTGTCCAGTCAGACTTGCCAAATCGCAAACCTCCGGATTAGGGTAATTTAATGACCCTATAAACGGCCAATTCACGCGGCCCTTCCTTCATAAAAGATTCTCCAAAACTCCTTGTGCATCCACCCACAGAATATCACAAAATTTGGGCCCTCCATGGATGAGTTATGAATCCCACACCAAAACTATACAGAACTGAAAACAATTTTCTTGAGCCAACTTGTGAGCTTCTTTTGAGCTTCTATATGACCGATTCAGCTTTTAGTACAAAAATAGTAAATGAATCCTTGGATATTTAGAATCTGTAAAAGAAATAATCTTTCAATTTTAATCATTTTAGATAATGTTATGTACAAACTACATAAATAATTTAAAACTGTTAAAAATCCAAAATGGCCAATTTTTACTATTCAACTTAAAATAACACCAATATCATAAAAATGAAACAATTCATCTTAGAGGAACACTTTTTTGGGTTTAAAACAATGATATTAAATATAAATTAATTGAAAATATTTTCCCTATCAATTCCCCCACACTTAGCACTTGGACTCCTGGACAAGTAAAAATCAAATCAAATCAAATCCAAAACACATATCAATGAGATCTACCAAATCAATTCCAAGAAACAAAAAGATATCATGCCTCATCAAAAAAAATTATTTCAAGTTCTACATTTTATATTTTAATATATTTCCACTTCATTTCTTATCCCATTCACACAAAACACCTACCTCACATGAATTTTATCTCATCTCACAAATGTAAATGCTGAACAAGGATTTTCTCATCCAAACTCACACAAGAGTCACCATAGGCTTGATAAATTACTACTTCTCCACCCGATGTGAGTCAAGGACATGTGTTTCTCATGAGGACTTTTCAGGGTTGTTCTGTAGATTTTGGTTGGTAGGATTTAGATGTTAAAAATTCTGAGGCCGAAAAAGGAGGGCTTGACTCTTTTTGAAGTAAAATTGAAAGATTCTAATTTTCACTCAAGTATGGCCTCATTATCTTCCCCTTTGTAGAAACTCAGCTCCATCATCATTCAATATGCTCAGAATTTCAGCAGAAAAAATTTCAATCTTTTCAAACATGATTTTTCTTGAAAGCTCCAGATAGGCACAACTTTCTTTTTTTTACATCGGAAGCTCCAGAAAGGCACAAATTCTCTTATCATGAAAGCTTCAGAAAGGTACAACTTTTAACAAAATGAAATATACAGTAGGAACATCAGCTCTTCAACATTTTATATTCCTACAAAATTATCACCAAATGAGGTAGTACACCATAAGACATCTTCCCCCACACTTAAGTTCAACTAGATCATGCAATTTCACTTCAAGAGCAGGTAGGATATGGAAAATTGGCTTGTAATGTGGCTAACCTAATAGGAAATTCATGGCTACTAGGGGTTACAATGAAGGATAAATATAAAGGTGGGCCATGATGAAAAGGATTATTTTGAAAAGGGGTCTTCAAACCAAATAAATGCCTCAATCATTTAAAACACACGTACCCCAAACCCTCAAGTTTTGAAGGGAATAAATCAAATTCTGGTTAAAGCAAGCATGGTCTGGTTCTCTCAAGAAATGAGGTGAATTAAAATAATATGACAAAAATGGTTCAGAAGCCTCACAGGAAAGTGATTTCAAAGATATAGACAGTGAAATATGTCATGGGTTTCAAAAATCAGTGTACTTTTCATGAAATTCCAAAAGATTTAAACTTGAAAAAAAATTATTTCAGCATTCATTTAAGCCCAGTTTCATGGAATAGATTGGTTCACTCACTAACATGGGTTTCAAAAATGGTTATGATAATCATTTCAGCTCAAAAGTTTCAAAAACACACCAAAAATTGAAAAATAAACACACAAAAATTTGAAAACACACAATTTTTTTTATTTTTCGGTGAAAACAAACATCAAATACATCAAATGAAAATCCTATACTACAAAGGTTCCCTCCCCCACACATAAATTTTACAGTGTCCTCAATTCATTCAAGTGGATTTAACTTGCAAGCCAATTTTCAAATGAATCACAACATGGATCAAGTGTGAAGGAGAGGTACAACCTGATGGCTCTTATTGATAGATAGGTTGGAGGAGCGGGATCTCCTCCACTAATTCTTTTCTATTTCCTGGTAAAGACATGTTATACCAACAAGAGTCTGATTTGTGTCCATAGATACCACAACACATGCAAAACCCCTGAAATATTGTTCTTTTTGGAATGGTTTTCAATCTTTTTGGATATTTGTTTCTTCCTTGTTGCAATGTGAACATAACTCTTTTTAAGGTTTTGTGGTGTCCTTTGAAAATTCCTTTCTTCTCTTGAGGTAGGAGATTGACCATCAATTTTCTTTACCCATACGAACCTGGTTTTGGGTTTTTCCTCTTTTTCTTATAATCCCCTCTTCTTATTGGTTTGAGAATATCCTTTACACTCTACAGTTTTAATGGGGGTTTCCTTGACCTTCTTCAGCTCATGTTCCATTGCAAGGCATATGGAATTCTTCTTAGCTAGTTATTCTTCCCTTGTAGAAAGTTCCTTCTAGAGATCTATGATAATTTTTTCATGTTCGGACTCCTTGAGTTTATACTTCTTGATCTCAACATCCTCTCCTGATTTTGATTCTCCAGCCTCTTCTAACAAACTATCCAAGAATTCAAAGGTTGTATCTTCTGAATTTTTATTTGGTTATTTTCCTTCTTTGTGGTAGATTGCTTTCAGCAAATGAACATCTGACAAATTCTTCATGGATTCGAGTATATTGAAATGCACTTGACTATCTCTGAGCTCCATTGAGAGTGTTCCCTCGTGCACATTGATGATGGTCTTCACTGTCTTTAAGAATGGTATTCCCAAGATGATGGGTGAGTGTGATGAACTCATATATTCTTCCATTGTCAGCACATAAAAGTCAGCTGGGAACAATAGATCTTTTACCTTTACAAGAACATCTTCCAGAACACCTACTGGAAAAACTGTGGATCTGTTTGCGAGATGGACCACCACTCTAGTAGGCTTCAATTCTCCCATCTGCAAAGAAGTGTATACTGAGTGAGGCAATACATTAATTGAATCACCTAGATCACACAAAGCATTAGAGAAATTTAAAGAACCGATAGTGCAGGGAATAGAGAAAGTCCCTGAATCTTGACATTTTTACGGTATCAGTGGTGTGATCAATGTTGAGACACTTCTTACTAAGTTGATTCTTTCATTTCCATCCAACCTCCTTCTTTTAGTACACAACTCCTTCAGAAATTTTTCATATTTAGGGATTTTTTTAATAGCTTCAAGTAGGGGGATATTGATTTCCACTTTCTGGAAGGTGTCCAAAATTTCTTTTTGAAGTGCTTCTTCATGAAATTTCTTTGATTCGATCATCCTTGTTGGAAATGGTGGGGGTAAGTCTTTATTCTCCCTTTGTTTTCTTTACATTGGTGTTTCTTGTTTCTTATTCTGTGGCCTATCCTTCTCCTCCTCTTCCTTTTCATCTTCTTGGTGTATTTTCACAAGACTTTCTGAATCATTATCCCTCAGAATAGGTGGTATTATTTCAGGTTCAGGTTTGGATGGAGGTGGGATTTCTTTTCCACTTCTTGTTATGATTGCACTAACATTCTATTTAGGATTTGGCACTGTTTGGGATAGAAGCTTCCCTGGATTCTCGGACATAATTTCAAAAAGGCTTCCCACTGTGACTGACAGCTTGTCAACCTTATCTGCTAGGCCCTCATACTTGGATTGTAGCTGTTCCACCGAAGGTTGTGTGCTGGTGGATGGTTGTTCATATGTCTTTCTTTGGAATGGTGGTGGATGAAAAGATTTTTGTTGTTGGAATGGCTGTTTATAAGATTGTTGGAAGGGAGGGGGGTTCTGGTATTGCTGGTGGTGGTAAGGAGGTTGACTGGGGTGCTGGTTAAATGGTCTCATCTGGTTTTGTTGGTTCCCATATCCTTGTTGGGCGTGGGGTTGATGCAATTGATTTTGTTGGAGTTTTCTTGGTTGAAAGTCCGCATCACAATATTCTGTCCCCTGTATCTTAGGGCACTGGTTAGTATAATGAGTGGAAGAATAACATAAACCACATACCTGAGCTGAAGCTTGTTGTCCATTTTCTTATGTTACAACCATTTGACGGACTAAACTTGAAAGGTCATCGACTTTGGTTTCAATCAATGTATATGAATCAGATGTTTTTACCTCATGTATCCCCTGGCTCCCATTCCTCTTGGTTCAAATTGTTGTGAGTTTTGAGAAATCTTATCAATTAGTATTCTGATATCTACAGGTGACTTGTAAATCAGGGACCCCCCTGATGATGCATCTAGAATGTTTCGATCATTATCTACAAGTCCTTGGTAGAAGAACTCAAGGAATTGGTGTTCCTCCATTTCTTGTTGTGGGTAGATGGAACATAGCTTCTTGAAGCGCACCCAGAACTCGTAGAGGGTTTCTCCTGTTGATTTCTATATGATGTAAATCTCCTTCTTGATGGTAGTTCTCCTCGATGTGGGAAATAATATTTGCATGAAACTTCTTTTTAGGTCTTCCCAATCAATGATCTCCCCTGGTTTCAGGTTTTACAACCATTCTTTATCTACTCCTTCAAGTGAGAAGGGGAATGAACTCCACTAAAATTGGTCTTCGGGTGCTCCTCTTGGCCTGAAGCTTGAGCAAGTGTATCTGAATTCTTACATGTGCCGATTTGGATCTTCTCCTGCAAGACCATGAAACTTTGGAAGCACAGGAATCATATTGACACCTAATTCAAAATCATTTGGTTTAGTGGGTGAAATTAGTTGGTTATTTTGAATGGAAAATTGTGGTGCACATAGATCACGTAGGGTTTGGTTGGGATTTCTAGCCATGATTTCAGGTTTAGAGTGAACACTAAGAGTTTTACTTAAATATGAGCGATCTATTTCTTCAAATATTTCTGGTAGATTTCTTTTTCTTAGTTGGGTTAATGTTCTTTCAATTTTTGGATCAAATTCAATTAATGGTTCTTTTGAGTTGTGGGTCATTCAATTTTGATTTTTTTGTTGTTGTTGTTGTTGCACTGCCTCCCCGGCAACGGTGCCAAGTTTGACGCACGTCTGTCATAGGGCATGGAAAAACAATTATTTACTAAGTTAAAATGTAGCAATTTGGTTGACCTAGGATGTCTTCCGAAGAGGAGTTCACACAAAATGGGTTTTCACTTTAAAACGAGGGTAAAAATGTTGAGTTTTTGAAATGAAATTTGAAATTAAAATGATTGAAAAACTATGATATTAAAACAGGTGATTAGGTTGGGGTCAGTTTCCTAATTCTAATTCTATCCTTGTTCAATTTAATTCAAATATCTTATTCTTTGTTTATTAAAGTGAGTTTCTACAATCGTTTCCTCTCACTTCCTTGGTGAAATTATGATGGTGAGAGAAAACCTTACCAAGATATCGGTTTGGTAAACTCTCCTTCCATGTGTAAAATAGTTGTATTGAATATACTTAATTGAAATGGGCAATACCCGATCGAGTTTTTTTTATCCCAAACAATCAAGAACATTCACTACACCTTTTACACGTACTGACGATCGTCGAGTACTTCACCAATGATCCCTGGTCTATTCCATCGTATATAAACCAGAAATCAGTGGAGGGAGATTATGATTATTTTACCAAGGAAAAAATAAATAACAGAATTAATATTCAAGAATTATCGCACTTGATAATAAAATCTGCTATAAGAAATTGAAAACAACTTTGAAGAAGAAATAAATTTATTAAATTGCGTCCAAGAACTCAAGCATTACAATATAGAAAACCAACCCTTCCCCAATCAATCTAAATGTTTACCCCACCATGGTAAGGGTAATCGAGATGAATGAGTAAGAATAAGACATTAAAAACTATGAAAAAGAAAAGAAATAAAATAGAAATCCAAAAATTTCTCCTTCTTGGTGTCCCGAAAGGAATGAGAGAGAATGGGATGCTTTGAGAGGGTGGAGCTCTCCTCCTTTTATATCCAGAATTTTTCCCTCGGATGTTGACGTGATGTAGCCGCATTAAATTACATCTTAACGCGTTGAGACCTTATTTAATGTTGTTCATAATTGTCTTGGTCGTGTCACCTCAAAATCTCATCATATTTGGACATGTATTCTGAGAGTTATGGCCGTTTTACTCTAAGAAATTATTCTGTCCAGTCAGACTCGCCAAATCACAAACCTCCGGATTAGGGTTATTTAATGACCCCATAAACGGCCAATTCACGCAGCCCTTCCTTCATAAAAGATTCTTAAAAACTCCTTGTGAGTCCAACCACCTAATATCACAACATTTTGGCCCACCATGGATGATTTATGAAGCCCACACCAAAACTAGGCAGAAATGAAAACAGTTTTCTTAATCCAACTTGTGAGCTTCTTTTGAGCTTCCATATGGCCGATTCAGATTTTAGTCCAAAAATAGTAAATGAATCCATGGATGTGTAAAATCTGTAAAATAAAGATTTTTTCAATTTAAATCATTGTAGATAATGTTATGGATAAACTAAATAAATAATTTAAAACTGTTAAAAATCCAAAATGGCCAATTTTTACTATTCAGCTCAAAATAACACCAATATCATAAAAATGAAACAATTAATCTTATAGGAACACTTTTGTGGGTTTAAAACAATGATATTAAATATAAATTAATTGAAAATATTTTCTCTATCACTGACCAACCCTGATTAGACGGGTTGGTACCCCCTAGATTTGTTGTTAGGACAAGCGGGCTTTGCCACTGGATTGGTCAGTTTAGGGCGGCCAATTGGTTATAGACTTAGGATATTAACCATACAATGACAGGTGGTTCTGAAACCGAGTACGTCCAGGGGTTTTCTAGGGATGTTCATGATCGCCCATGGTTATAGCTTGTATTGCTCGTTTTTTTGTTTGTTTATTTTCAGCTACACTGGTTTATTCCTGGCTTGCACTATTTACTTGCTTTACTCTAGCCCAACTTTTGTATCATTTATTTTGGGTTTGTTTATTAAATGGAAAATGGTTTTGGAAATGTATTTGGCGTGCATTGGGTTTTGAAATGGATAAATGATGTTGTTTTATTAAAATGAGAAAAAACCTACTTTTATAATCGTATTTCAAACTGGCGTTGATTGATTGTTTTGGAAAAGGAAATACCTGGAATCTGTGGTTCACTTTTGGTATCCCTACTGAGCAATTAAATTCTCATGCCTATTTTATCATTTTAGTTGCAGGTTTCTTTTGCTTAGGTTTTCTTGGCTGAATTGCTCATTATTGGAGCAAGGTCGGCCTTTGGTCGGGAGGTGACCTGAACGGTCACGTGGAGGTATGTTAAGTTATTATGTTCATTTCTTTTCCGCTGCTAGAGTTATTTTTTTATTGTTCTTATATTCTTGTTTATTTATTCATCTTTATGGGACAAATCATTCCCAATGATTAAATTTTGATGCCCGAAACTGGTTGCCAGCCCGTGGGGATCGGGAACGCCCCTCAGGACTTGCCGCGGGCTGGCTCGGGTGACCGGTTCAGGGTCGACCCGGGATGGTTCATGAAAAATGGTATCATAGGAGGCCCTTGTTATTTGGGATGTCCGATAGATGGATATTAGGACTGTCGGGACTTGGGAGGTAGGTACGGAAAAGACGTCATGAACCCTCACCTGTTCCGCACCTCGAGTCTCCAGGGATAGTCTGGGAATTGAGTTCTTGTCTCGTTCTGATTTGTTTTGGATTGAGGGATGACAACGAAGGCAAACTGATGTTACATCGTGATTTCACATGGAGTAGTGACCCATGTGGAGTCCAAATACATGATTTAGGTTCCTCCTAGTTGTTGATGCTTACTTGGGGCATGAACCACTACCATGTCGTCAGGTTAAGCATGACTACTAGTCCCTCACTCTAGTAGTTTGATGCAAGTTAAGCATCGTCTTGATTTTGGTTGGTGTAAGTGTGATTTGAAAATGAAAAAAAGGTTTTTGAAATGAAAAGGATTTATTTTCAATGGATTTAAATTCATGAAATGGGTTTTAAAATAGAATGCTCTTGGTCTAAAAATCTTGCGTTTGCTTGGAATTGGTAGATGAGTGGTTTGGGTGAAACCTTGGGTACTCTTTATGAATATTTGAACATGTGAGGGATTTATTAAAAGTGTGTGTTGGTGAGTGTGGATGGAAGCGGATGAAGACATGTGCAACAGTTCATGGGATCACTGAGGTGTGCACTTGGAATTAAAGGCTTGACCTTGTTTTTCTAAAGTGATTTTAAAAAGGAAAAAAATGATTTTTGGAAATTTAATTTGGGTTGAAAAGCAGACTTGGTATTTGGAAAGTGACCTCAAAAGAAGGCGGTTTTGAAATCTATAATGAAAAAGGGATTTTTGAGTGGTGTTTGTATTTGCTTGTTTCTTTTGAGCTGGTTGTTTTTGGATAAAGGCACTTTCATTGATGTTGCTTCGACTTGACTTTGGTTTTGGCTCTGTGTTTTATATGCTGTTTAGAAAATGCTTCCTAGAAAGATCCCCAAGGTTTCTGATAAGTCATACCTAGATTTTGTTCCTTCTCGGATCTTGCCTATCCTTCATGGTGATCGAGGTTCATTAGAGGCATTAGAGTGTCTTGAAGAGGTCGAGTGTGTCTTCAGGGTATTGGGAACTCCTGAAGCTATCAGAGTGCGTTCTGTTTTGGGTCTGTTTGAAGGTCCAGCCCTGGATGAATGGGAGTTGTTCGCCCCGCCATCAATGCAAGTTGGGATGATGTGGGATGTCTTTAAGTCCGTCTTCATCTGATGGTTTATACCTGAAGAGGTGAAGACGAAGAAACGGGAAGAACTTATGCGCATTCAACAAGGCCAACAGACGGTGAAGACATATGTTGACCATTTTAAGGAACTTGTGTCTTTTTCTCTGGAGGTAGCATCATGGGATTTGATGAAGAATTCTCTCTTCATAGGGGGTCTTCGCCCAGAAATCAAGGAGCACGTCCTCCCTTCCAAGGATCATCATTTCGATAAGCAGGTGGATGAGGCATTCTTAGATGAATTGGTGTCTGGAACGCTGACGGTTGGCAATCCAACATATCCAATTGCTTGTGAAGGTTCCCCATCTAGCGAGAAGGGTGTGCTAGAGGGACCTGTTATTAAAGAGTCCCCTGTAGTGGTTCTGGGTTCCAATCCGTCAGACCATTCAGTGGTGTGCCACAAGTGTGGCCGGTTCGGGCACGCGAAGCCGTCATGTCGCACCCCTATGAAGACGTGTCATCGTTGCGGCTGTCTAGGTCATCTAGAGAAGTTCTGAAGAAAGCGTTGCCTGAAGAAGATGCTATGACCGGAGAAACTTCAGTGCCTAACTGTGAGGTAGGAGATGCTTTAGCCATCAGGGCCCCAGCCACAGGTCTCTGGGTGAAGCTCGCGCGCAGTCAGAAGTTACTGGGGGTGTGAAGCTTCGGTCTGAGTTTTGTGTTCCATGTTGGGATTGGAACATTTAAATAATTTTTATTCTTTTTTTCTGCTGTTGAGGTTTTTCCTCCGTTGTAAGTCCATCGTTTCCTTGGGAGATTGTGATGAACCCGTTCTTTTGTAATCCAAGTAGTTATGTCTGTTGAGTGTAGATTTTTGAATCGTTCATTCTTCTTTGAGTGTGTTTAAACCTTATGTGGATTGGTTTTGGGTTGGGAGTTCCCATGTTGACCCCCTCCCCAGGGCGGTGTATTTGGGTTCTAAAGTCTCCGTGTTAGTCGAGCTCTTGTGGTGGGGAGAACCCTCCCGTGTTCTCCCATCGTTTTATGTCGTGGTTTCTTCACGATCAGTCTGGTGTGACCTGTGGAGTAAAAGTTCATTTCGAATTTCTTAGCTTCTCGGTTTTGGATCGGGCATGGACTCGAGTTTTGGATATCTTTGGGCTTGGTGACTTTCTGGGGGAAAAAAGTTTTTTGTGGTGGGGAGAATTGTCACACCCCGACCCTGGATACATTTTTTTGTTCTATCATTTTCTTGGTCTTGGAACTTTCCAGTTGAGTTCGGGTGGAGACTCGGGTAAATTTTTTCAAATTTTAAGAATTTTGGGTGAGTTTTGGCCTGTGCACGGTTAGCGCACGACCCGACAGACCATGCGGCCAAACCGTGTGGTCTGTTCTGCGTTTGAAATAATAAAATTAAATGAGAAAGAAAATAAAATGATAATAAAATTAAAAGGATGTTTAATAATAATGATAATAATAATAAAAGGATGTTTAATAATAATGATAATAATAATAATATTATTATTATGATTATTATCATAATTTTCATTATTATTAAAGATATTATTATTGTTATAATTATTATTAAGTTTGTTATTATAATTATTATTATCATGTTTGTTATTTATATTATTATTATTATAGTTTTATTATTATTATTATTATTATTTAATTTTCTTTTTATTGTTTTCTTTTTTTCTCTAACCCTAATCTACCCCCCTTCCCCCTGTGCTGTGCAAACAGACCCCCCTGGATCTCTGCGCATGCGCCGGCGACCCGCCTCCCCCGTTCGGCCTCGTCGCCCCGTCTGGCCCCGTCCAGCCCCATAGCTCCATCCGGCCCCGCTGCCTCGCCATATGGCCGCCTCCCCCATCCGGAAGCCTCTTCCCCTCGCCGCTTCGGCCTCCTCCCACTCCGGCCACGCTGCTCCGGCCCTGTCGCCTCGCCACACCGACCTCCTCCCGTGCCTGCCATCTCCAGCCAGCGCCAAACCCCCTAGTGACGCACAACCCGGCGGACCCCCCTATTTTAGTGGATTGAACCCCCACCCCCCGCTTCCTTGCTCGGTGCGTGACCAGCCCCGTCTCCCTACTTCCTTCGCACGACTAGCCTCGGTGCCCTGCCTCTCTCACGCGACCAGCCCTCAGTAAGCCCTTTCCCCAATCTAGGGTTTTTTCTCTTTATTTGGGGTTTTTGGTTTCCAGCCGGTAGGATATTGAATCTATGGTTGATGAGTTGTTTAACTTATTGGAGTTTTAGGGTTTGTGGATCTTTTGTGGGGTGTTGTTCAAGCTTCCACTGAAGCGGCGTCGTTTCCGTGCTTGATTTGAGGTAGGTAATTCCATGGTTTTCCTTTCCGCAGTCAAATTGATGCTTGGGTGTTTCAATAATTTTAATTCATGTGATTCATAATTTAGAAATATATAACATTATCTGATTATGGTGTTTTTGCGTTGAATTTGCTGAAAAATATGCTTGGAGAAAATCTTTGTTTATACTTTTATGTTTGCATGCCAAATCGACACCTGCGTTTTTCCATTTAATTTTTTTAACTTGTTTCACAGCTTTGTTATACCATTAATTTTCCTACTATAGCATTTTTAAAATTTTAGAATTAGTTAAAAACATGTTTTGAGTCAATTCCAGGTTTGAGTCTGCAGGTTCTTGATAATGTGCCCAATTTTGTTTGATAATTTTAAAAATATAACTCACACCATTATTTCAATCTCAGTTAGCTCGTTGTGATGTTTTTCCTTAAATTGGTAGAATTGATAAAAAAATGAGTCTTTGGTATGCTCTTCAATTATGTTTATGTGTTTACGCACTTGGGGTACTACCCTTAGCTTTGTTTTGTTAAAATGGTGCTGGTTTACTTGTTGAAATTCTAAAAATGGGTTAAAATGAAATCTCAAAGGGTATTCCGTTTGGCTCTTAGTGTGCGTTTTGGTGTGGGTTTGGCTTAAGGGGTCATTTGACACGTTTTGCAAGTTGCATGTTTTTCCTAAAATGTGAAAAGAATTGTGTGATAAGTTTTTGGAAAACGGGTGTTCCAAGTGGTTTTAGAGGTGACTTGGAAATGATTTGGTAAATGTATTTGGGGTGTGTAAATGATTTTGGAAATGATTTTGGTAGGCGTGTTTGGATTAAAGCCTAGTTGAAATTGTGAATTTAAAAGAGATGTTTTGTGTTGAATGTAGTTGAGAATGTGATTTGGAAAATGTGTGTGTCCGGATGACAACTTGAGGTGTTTTACAAAATGGTTTGAATAATTATGTGATGTGACAGCCTGGTTGGATATTTATTTAATATGAAATGACTGAATGTGTATTTGGGGGCGCTCCTGTTTAGGGTAACCCTTTATGGGTGAATGCATAGGAAGCGTCTGTGTTTGGGGTCGGCATGTGCGGTGAGATGAGTCATGCATGCGAGGGCCTTCCTACTTACACAGTATTCTTATAACCACCATGGGTTCCTGGGCATCTTTTAGATGATCAAGTGATGGTTACTGACCAACCCTGATTAGACGGGTTGGTACCCCCTGGATTTGTTGTTAGGCCAGGCGGGCTTTTCCACTGGATTGGTCAGTTTAGGGTGGCCAGTTGGTTATAGACTTAGGAGCTTCACCATACACTGGCAGGTGGTTCCGAAACTGAGTACGTTCAGGGGTTGTCTAGGGATGTTCAGGATATCCCATGGTTATAGCTTGTATTGCCCATTTGTTTGATTTTTTATTTCCAGCTACACTGGTTTATTTTTGGATTGCACTATTTACCTGCTTTACTCTAACCCAAATTTTTTATCATTTATTTTGGGTTTGTTTATTAAATGGAAAATGTTTTTGGAAAGGTATTTGGCGTGAGTTGGGTTTTGAAATTGATAAATGATGTTGTTTTATTAAAATGATAAAAAACCTACTTTTATAATCGTATTTCAAACTAGCGTTGATTGATTATTTTGGAAAAGGAAATACCTAGAATCTGTGGTTCACTTTTGGCATCCCTACTGAGAAATTAAATGATCATGCCTATTTTATCATTTTAGTTGTAGGTTTCCTTTGCTCAGGTTTTCTTGGCTGAATTGCTCATTATTGGACCAAGGCCGGCCTTTGGTCAGGAGGTGACTTGAAAGGTCACGTAGAGGTATGTTAAGTTCTTATGTTCATTTCTTTTCCACTGCTAGAGTTATTTTTTTTATTGTTCTGCTATTCTTGTTTATTTATTCATCTTTATGGACCAAATCATTCCCAATGATTAAATTTTGATGCCCGACACTGGTTTCCAGCCCGTGGGAATCGGTAACTCCCCTCGGGACTTGCCGCGGGCCGGCTCGGGTGACCGGTTCAAGGTCGACCTGGGCTGGTTCGTGACACCTTCTTCACTAATGAATCTTATTTTACATAAAATTCTTATTCCAACTATGAATTTTCATCATTAAGTAACTTAATATGTGTGAAAATATATTTGAAAACTTCTAGTGGGAAATTTTTCTAGAAATACTTGAGTTTGTAATAAAAATCACTAAGTGATTAATTGAAATCATTTTCTTCCCAAATTGAACTCAATTCACCAGAGGAATAAACTTCAAAAAAAAAATTAATAAACTTACCACTATAAATAACTTCTTTTAGTTGTTTTTATGCTTCTAATTTTTATTTCTTACTCATATTTTTGGATTTTATTTTATTAAATTTTTTCAAGGTCTTGGATGAAACCACCAAATCAGTTATGGACAGGAATAAGAAAAAAATATATTTCCATATGAGGGTATTCTAAAAATAATTTAAATTTGAACTTTATAGGTTTCAATTAAATACATAAATGAGATAAAAATTATTGATCCAATCAGAGGGAAAATTTTCTCAATACCACTTGTAGGTTCCCCCCAAGAGGTGCAGACAAATGAGAGGTAGGGGTGAATCTTGTGTTTCTAAATATTTTTACCATATTCTAATTTTTGAATTTATCTTTTAACACCATTTGGTTTTGAACCTCTATCACCTATTAGGATGTAAGTGGATATGTTTTTATTTATTTAATCATATATAACACATGTAATGAAAGTAAAGAAGTAAATACTGATATAGGTGTTTTTATAAGGTTCAACCTTGATGTGGGAAACCTACTCGTTGATGTGATTGGGTTTTCACCAAGTCACATATTTTATACTATAAATCTTTTAATAAATAAAATATTTTAAGAATTTATCATCCTAACCCAATCCCACCATATAAAATGGGTGAGTATTCACTATATTACATAAGTGAAGATGAATTATATCCTATGGTTCCTTTATACTAGCATCCCATAATTTTTTCTTATCTTTCAAACTTCTTAAAGTACATCACTAATATTTCTAAGGATGTCACTGAATCTAACCAACTGATCTAATTCCGCACTTAGAGTCTTCAAATGCATTGTGATCTTTAGGAATAATAACCCACTACTTGGTCTCTATTTTCCACATATCTTCCAATTCTTCTTCAGAATCTATTAATTGGTAATTATCAATTCGAACTGTAGGAAAATTGAAAATCAAAAGATATTATATAGGAACTCTTAAAATCATACCTACTCAACCTTTTTCTCTAAGAAACACATTATAATAAGTTTTACTAGAAAGTAAACAATGAAAATCTATGGTCTGTTCTTTCTCACTACATAAAGACTATAAGAGTTTAATTTATCTTCCTCTCTTCTTCTTTTCTTTCTTAAAATTCTATAACACTATGCATCATAGTAACTATAAAAACCCACAAATGTTTCCATCAAAATTACATTAAGTTAAAGAAAATATTTCTTTTCAATACTTTCCCATGATTTTTTAGTTTTAGAGTTTTAGATAATTATGAAAAGTAATTAACTAACAAAACCCATGCCTTTTTCAACTAACATAAAATTTTACCACTATATAAGTAACTTCTTAATCCATAAAAAGTCTTCAAAACCTCCAAAAAATTCTAAAAAAAATATACTCTTCTATACACATCATAAATATTAATTTTTTTTCAAAACCTATAGAGATAGAAAGATAGGAAAGTGGTGAGATTATATTCTTAGTAAGGGTAAACATAAGTGATAAAAATCAAAGATCATAAGTGAGCATAAAATAGGAATATGGGTATAACTATGATACATAATAAATTCATACCAAATAAATCATAGATAAAAAATCATGTAATAAGGCATGAAATAATAATAATAACTTTTATTATAAGCATAAAACAATAGTCCCAAATCATAGGAGCATAAAACTGTGGAATATCATAGAAAAGAGGCATGAACATGGAATGTAACATAGCTAAAAAGAAAATCAAAATAGAAATGTGGAAAAATAATAAGCATAATAAACCTTATGATAAAACTCATTATTCCCACACCTTTGGGAACAAACTCATTATGTTCATGCATTTAAATGTGAGAAAATTCATTATGAGAAAGCCTTTATAAAAAACTCATTATTTCCACACCTTATTATCTCATGAGATATCAAATTTAAACCAATGAATTTGTGGGTGATATAGGACCCCACATATAATCTTCCATATAGATGAGTGCCACTTGAAATCAATCATTAATCATATCTCAAATAACCCATGAACATATTTATTTTTAAATAAAACCATGTAAGGAAAACATTCATAATTCCATAAATAATCATAACAAGATATACCTATGAAAAATAAATGGATATCCAAATATATTCAGTAACTTTCTAGGTAAATTACCTTCAATCAAGATAATATAGAACATTGTATTTACACTATATAAATAAAAAATATATAGTTAATTCAATAATTTCCCCAATCAATCAATATATGAAATTTAGGAAAACACCCTTCAATAAATGGATGAAAATATAGGGTGTTAATAGAGAAAATACATTAGAAGAAAAATAATAAATATTCAATGTATAGGGAAGACAAAGGTAGTAATGAATTTCCATGAGTTTAACCCCCAAAAATAGTATAATAGAATTTAAAGGGTAATTCACGAAAGGAAATTTCCAAGGAAATAAATCTTTTTGAGCTAAAGATAAAAATGGAATCAAAACCATAAAAGAGTTTTTATATTTTTTTAACATTGTCATAAAATAAGAAGTTATGAGTTACTTTTAAAAGATGTTTTTTTGAAAACGTGATATAAAAACTTTTGAAACCATTTATTTTAGAAATAATCCTTAATAATGGAGTCTTGAAAAAATACATAAATGTTATCTTAAGGAAATGTGGAGTGGAAGATAAATAAAATGATCATGTAAGGAAAACTATTTTAATATTTTAAAATACCTTTATTAAAACCCACATTATAAAAAGGGATAACAAAACTTCCTTTTGAATAATAAAATTTAAATTTGAAGGTTAAATGTTATAACACATAATTGGATTTCCACATATAAATGAGAACATTGGTAGTAAAGGAAAATATGGACAGGGAGGGGAAATCATCGTTAAATAGGATGAGATTTATTCTCAATAATGATTTAATTTTTTATAATGAAATTCTTCAAGGTAAGATATTCATATTAAAAAGTAATTTATAGATATATAGGAAGATAAGGTACCATTAAACAATTTCTTAGGATGTAAGAAACCAATCTTGTAATAAATAAGTTTAATAAGAAGCATTTTAACTCAACAAAGGGAGTTGAGTAAAAAAACCCTTACAATAATGGTAACATAAGAATCAAAATAACATAAGATGGTTACTATTAAATTAAAACTAAAATATAATAAAATAAAAGGTATTAATTATACTTAATGTAAATATGATAGTGAATACACCATATAAAATAAATGTCTATGCACAATATCAAACATGTCTCATAGAATTGAAAATAGAGACAAATAAACCTTACATCATCATTATCTTTTAGATTTAAAACCCATGAAGGGTAGAACATGAGTTGGATCTATATATTACATTCATTTAAAGAAAAATTATGATAAAATAAATCCATTTCCAATTTATACACCATAAAAAAAGAAACAAATGGTGAATACAAAACATATCCTAATGAAACAAAATTGAGATCCGAAATACTTATATGGTATTTCCGCTTACCTGAACGCACTCTAAACTCCTATATAATAAACACAAATATATTAATCACCTATATTAAAACATTATTCACATATAAAAAATTTTATAAACTCCATTTATAATTATTATCTTCATACTTGTTAGTTAGTTATTATCTATTTTTGATATTGGGTGTGAGTAATGTTGATCGTTTTAAACTAGTTTTGTAATAGCTATGTTATTCTTTGTTCTTATCCCAAATTTCATCATTAAAAAATTATTCAAGATAAAATAATAATTATTTTTCATTTATTCCTTTCTTCCCATTTCATTTGGTGAAATACATGGATATGGTTCTTGAAAAATGAAATTACGATTAACTAATTCTGATGTGTTTAATGATTTAAGGGTGATATATTAATAAATATGTTAAATATTAATAAAATATTTCAAAAATAATTAAAAAATATTAAATAAATTATTATTACTTGATATTAACATTATATAATATTTATTATCCATTTATGATATAAAAATTATATCATTATTCATGTAGGTAGTAAAATCAACCCGAATGAGAGCATGTCATAATGATTTAATGAGTAAGAACATGTTTTTATATTATTTTAATATAAATTATAAAAATACTAAAATTTTCATAAATACAATTTACCATCATTTAATTCATTCATATAACCATCTATATGGGGTGGTGATGATAAGTGAAATTCATCATTCATGGAGTTGATTATCCACACATATGCATAATTAATGATTACATTTCAAAACAAATGGGATGGAATGATGGTATATGATAAATTATAATTTCAGAATTATAATTGTTAAATATTAAAAATCAATTCATCAAGTTCATCCTTGCTACCAACTATGAAATGCGGTGATAAAAAACAATCCACATCACTTCATGGAGGTGATAGTTTCCACATACACATGATCAATGTTGTTTTGTTTTTATTAGTGGATGAAAAGATTTGAATAATGGTTACAATATTATTATAATAAAATTAATTTTATTAATAATACTGATTTAAATATATTATGGTTTCTATAATAAATTTATAAGAGAAATATTCAGAGGAATAAGTTAAGGAGTATGAAATACTCACATTGAGAACTTGAGATTTCTCTTGAAAATATCCTTGGAAATGGAGGCCTTAGGCTAAGTAATTGAGACCATAGGCTTATGAAATTGAGATAAAATTCTAGGAGGGTAAAAATATTATATTTTTAGGATGAAATTATAAGGAATATTTGTATAATGAAGTGTTATAATTGATCCCCTATTAGGAGTGAAGATGGGTAATTTTGGAAGTACTCATTACATTTCAATAATGGTATGCCACTATTCAAGGGTCAAAGGCTCCAAAAGTGTAAAATAATAGAGTGTTAGAGGGTTTTATAATACAAATATCATACACACACTTAGAGGTATGTTTTTTAAAATTTTTATGTATTTTACACTTAGTAGAACTCTTTTTACCCTTTTTTACTTTCACCGTCGTAACTTATTTTTTAACCATAAAAATTAATTTTAATGACTAAAATTAAAATCAGACTTATTTCCTAATTTTAAAATTCTGATTTAAAATATGTAAATAATTTTTTCAAATAAAATATCTATTTTTATAAAATTTAATTTCATATTTAATGTACATGAAACATAAAAACACTTTTTAGAAAAAGTGTGATTTTAAGCATAAAATTTATATGTAGGTACAAATTAACAATTTTATTAACTTTCATGAAATTAATTGGATGATTATAAAACAAATAAAAGTTTTTTTTCTTCAAAATCAATACAAAACCTAATTTTAACATATATTTTTTAATTAAAATAAAATATCAAAAACAGTATTTAAATTAAAATGAAATGTTACTTATGTTCTAAAATGTTGAAAATAGGTTTTATAGGATTAATACATTATTTTAAAATACATGATTTTACACTTGAAATAAATATTTGATAAATTATTTTTTTATAAACTTATAGGTCGTACTTTATAATAATAAAGTCATAAAAGTTAGAGTTTTGGTAAAAACTGTATTTCTCACTATTCACCTAAAAATTAATTATTTTAGAAAAATATAAAAATTCATCCTAAGATAATTTTTGAATTATGAATTAAAAAATTAATTTTATTTAAAAAAATTAAAATTATATAATTTATAAATTTTTTAAAATACAAATAAAATATATAAATAAAACTACTTTTATTGAAAAATAAATTGTTTCTGATTTAAGTGTTCTTAATCCTATTTTTTATGCATTTCAAATTGAATACTATATTTTTATCTACTATGTGTTTTATTCTTGCTATAATTTTCTTATCTAATATGCCATGGATCATTTTAGTTCAGTGGTTTATGTGAACCAAGCTATTAAACATAGTATTAATTTAGTGAAAACATATATTCTAAAATCTTGAGGTATTACATTATTCCCCTTAAATAAATCATATCATTGAAATTTTAATTATTCATAACTAATGGTATAGTTAAGTGTTTCCATAAGATATACATGAGTTTGGATTTAATTTCTAATGAAGTTTCATTCTCAATATCCTTTGTATGACCAATGAACTCATTTTTTCTTTATAATTGAAATATAACTAATGTTGAGTTTTTTCCTTTAACCATTTATTCTAAACACCCCAATATAATGGGATTAATTTTTTTAAGAGAGTTTGTAGTCTAACTTTAATTATTGGTTAGTCATTGGTTTATTTTTTAGATATTATTTTCCTATTTTTGAAATTATCATGGTCTATATATCAAGAGATCCAATCCATGCCTAATAGCACATATAATTTGACTAAAAGAGAATAATATAATTTTATAGGAATCAAATTTATATAAACATATATTATATAGGATTTATATACTTTTAATATAATAATCACACCATTAAAAGTTTTTATTAATAATTAAACATTTAGTCATTAGGGTGGTGATTTTAGGTTCTTTGGTACAGTGGAGTTGGTTAAAAATGATAAAAATACAACACTAAAAGTTCTTGAGTGGGTGATCAGTGTTATTAATTCCCTATAATTTTTGAAATCCACTTCTATAGTTATGGTTTCATAGGCTTTCCCTTATCTTGGAATTTTTTGGTACCTATCATCCTTAGTAGCCCGTAGATTAGGGAATTGACTTGGTTAATGCCCAAGTTTCCCAAAAATTTATACATTGAACTATTAGTATTATCTCTAGATGAAATCTATTTCCTTTAATCATGTCCACTGATATATTAACTTTTCCTAAGAAATTAGTTTCTCTATGACCTTATTCAACATAGATAAAACATATTATAGTTCCTTATATATAATTCCCCTTAGAGATTTTTACCACATTTTTGACATGAAGGAAATTAAATCTTCTTTCCTTAACTATATTCATCACCTGTATATATATGAGACTCCATCATTAGATTATTAGGTATGTTTAGAAATTCAAATAATTTCACATTGTTCATCATAATTTGTGATAACTAGTTTGGAATAATCACAATATTTCTCATTCTAGATCCTATCCTATTCGGTTAATCATTGGGAAAATCTTTGCATTGTCCATGGAACCCTTCGTTAACTTCATTTTTTTTAATCTTCAACCATTTATAAAACGAAAATGAGTTAACATGAGTGATGAATCCTAACACCATAAAAGAATTATTTTAGAATAATTACATGAAAAATTAAATTTGAAAATGTATTACTCTTCAAAATTATTATGTTATCTTTCAGTTCAACCTAAATCACTCTCAGTTTAGTCTATGTTTATTTAGGTTAGGTTATATCATATTCCTTAAAAAAATTACTTAACATAATAAATCATTAATAATGGATTATAAATAGAATGATATTAACCAAATTATATCCCCTAGGAGTTTCTATACATTTGTATAGTTTTAGGCCCACTCATCGTGCACCAGAGTGAAGATTGAGTTGATACTCAACCATCATTTTTAGGGTGATTACCCCCAGGTGAATCTATTTTATAGATTAATCCATATGATAGTATCTAGATAGAGATTTAATTTCTAGTATAACCACACAATATTTACTTTAGAAAAACTTTTAGATGTTATCCTATACTTATAATTATCCCTAGGGTTTTAAAAAAGTTGACTTATCCTAATACCTAAAATATTCAATATTACCTCTACAACACTAATGGTTTATCTATACCTTTTAAATTATGATAAACCTTAACTTATCAACCCTTAAATTATCCTCAACTAATATCCTAACCTTTATAGTCACCTAAACCTTTCTATGATACCAACTATGATAGCCTATGATTATGTCTATCTCAATTACATGACTTTAAAGAAAATATTTCATTAAAATAAATTCCCATTATCTTTTAGGTTTATATTTTTATATAATTTGAACAAAAAACTAACTAACAAAACCTTTTATTTTTTAACCAATGAATAATTTTACCACTTATAATCAACTGCTTAATCCATAACAAGTATTTAATATCTCCCACAAATTATCCCCATAAGATAATCTTCTAGACCCATTATACATATTACTTTTCTTCAATTCCTAGGGAAATGGAAACATAGTATAAGGGTGCACTCATATGATGAATAAGGGTAAACATAAGTGATAAAAAATCAAACATCATAAGTGATCATAAGATGGATATATGGTTATAATTAGGACACATAAGAAAGTCATACTGAATAAACAATAGATCATAAATCATGGAATAAGTCATGACATAACCATAATAACTTGTCTTAAAATCATAAAATGATAATCCCAAATCATGGGAGCATAAAAGTGTGGAATATCTTAGAAAAGAGGCATGAACATGGAATATAACATATAATGAAAATAAAAAAATTTATAAAGGTGGAACAATAATAAGAATATGATACCTTGTGAGAAAATTCATTATGTACACACCTTTGTAAACAAACTCATTATTTCCACACATTAAAATGTAAGAAAACTCATTATTCCGATTAATTTTTGAAAAAACTCATTATGTGCATGGATTACTATCTCATGAGACATAAAACATAACTAAAACATCATAGGGAGATATTATACCTCACCCATCATCATCCATACATATGAGTGCCACTTGAAATCAATCATTTATCATATCAAAAATAACTTATAGAAAATAAATGGGTTTAATATCCCATTTGAAATGGAATCATTTAAGGTAAACATGCATAATTACATCAATAATAATAACATGATATACCCCTAGAGAATAAATGGGCATATAAAGATATTCAGTAAATTTATAGGTAAATACCATTCAACCAAGATAATAGAGCATATGGTGTTTACACCATATAGATAAATGGTATATAGTTAAGTTAATTATTTACCCAATCAATAGATGTATGAAATATAGGTGAACACCCTATAATTAATATAAGGAAATATATATTGTTAATAGAGGAAGTACATTGGAAGAAAAATCATAAACATTCAATGACTAGACAAGACAAAGGCATTAATGGATTCCCATGAGTTCAATTCTCAAAAATCATATAAGAGAATTTAGAGGGAAATTCATGAAAGGAAATTTCCATGGAAATAAATCTTTTTGAGATAACAAGGAAAATGTAAGAGAAACCACAAATGGTTTTTTAGAAATGTTTTTTAGAATTATTATAAAAATAAGTTACATGTTACTTTTAAAAGATATTTTTTTGAAAAGGGGATGTGTTTTTTTTGAAATCATTTAATTTAAAAAATAATCATCGATAATGGAGTTTTGAAAAAAACATAAATGTTATCCTGAGGGAATGTTTAATGAAAGATAAATCAAATGATAATTTATGGAAAACCATTTTAATATTTTTAAATACCATTTTAAATCCCATGATGTAAAAAGGGATAAAAAAATTAATTTTCAAAAGAGGAAAAGGGAAATGTGAAGGTATCATGAGATAATACTTGAATGTGTTTCCATATATAAATAATAACATTGATAGGAAAGGAAAATATATACAATGATGGGAAATGATCATTAAAGAGGATCATATTTATTCTCAATGATGATATACATTTTGAGAAATAAATTATTAAAGGAAAAATATTTTTATTAAAAAGTAATTTTCCTATAGATAGGAAGATAAGGTACTATGAAATAATTTCTTAGGGTGGAAGAAACCAATATTGTAATAAATAAGTTTAAGAAAAATCCTTTTAACTTAATAATGTGAGTTGGGTTAAAAAAACTCTTACGGTAATGACAATGTTATAATCAAAAGAATATAAGAGGGCTACCTTGAAATTGAGTTTTAAATATAATGAAATGAAAGATATTAATTATACATGAAGTCAATAGGTTAGTGAATACACCATATAAAAGAAATAGTGGTGCAAAAAATTAAACATGTCTCATGGAATTGAAAATAGAGACAAATAACCCTTAAATTGTAATTATCTTTCATATTTAAAACCCATGAAGACTAGAACATGATATGTATTTGTAAATTACTTATATTTAATTAAAAATTATGATAAAATAAATCCATATCCAATATATAAACCACAAAAAAAGAAATAATGTGAATATGAATCATATCTCAATGAAATAAAATTTAGATCCAAAACCCTTACCTGGTACTCCCATTTACTAAAATGCATTATAACCTCCTATATAATAACCATAAATATTTTAATAAAATATTTAATAACATTATTAACATATATAACATTTTATAAACTTTATTTATAATTATCTCTACATTTATATTAGTTAGTTATTATCTATTTTTGAAATCATGTGTGAGTAATCTTGATCATTTTGAACTAGTTTCACAATAGTGGTGTTATTCTACATTATTCTCCAAAATTTCATCATTAAGAATTTATTAGAGATAGAAAAATAATTTTTTTTAATTATTTATTAAGTCCCATTTCATTATTTTAAAGACATGGATATGATTGATGATAAAGGAAATTACGATGCACTAGTTTTGATATGTTAAACAATCAAAAAGTGATATATTAATAAATATATAAAATATTAATAACACATTTACAAAAATTTTAAAACACATAAAATAAATTATTATTAATTGATATTTAATTTATATATAACTCTTTAATCATTCATGACATAAAAATTATAACAACATTTACGTAGGTGGTAAAACCGACCCAAACGATAACATGTTATAATGATTTAACGAGTATGGAAATGATTTTATATAATGTTAATAAAACTTATACAAAATATTAAATATTTTAAAAAAATAATTTGTCTTTATTAAATTAATTATTAGTACCATCCATGTGGGGTGGTTATGAAAATGAAATTCGACATTCATGGAGGTGGTAGTTTGCACGTACACATGATTAATGATTCTATTTCTCAATAAATGTGATGGAATAAAGGTATATGATGAATACTAATTTTATAATTATAATTTTCAAATTTTTAAAAGATTCATTCATCATATCCATCCTTATTACCAACCATGTAAGGAAATGATGAAAAATGAACCACATTACTTTGTGGAGGCGGTTATCTACACATACGCATGATCAATGTTATTTTGTTTTTATTAGTGGATATAAATGATTGAATCATGGTTTATCCATTAATATAAAAATATTATAGTATATAAATAATAATAACTTCATTATATTATGGTTCTTATAAGAATTTTGGAATATCATATTAAAAATTAGTGGCTAAGGATTAAGAAATACCCATATTTAGAACTTGATATTTATCTTGGAAATATCCCTGGAAATGGCAGTCTTATGCTAAGTAATTGAGACCAATGGGTTATGAAATTGGGATAGAATTATAGGAGTATAATAATTAAATATTTTAAATATTAAATTCAAAGGTATAAGTGTATCATGAAGTGGTGTAAGTGATCCCCTTTCATAAGTTAAGAGGGGTAATTTTGGAAGTACCCATTACATTTGAATAATGGTATATCACTATTCAAGGGTCAAAGACATAAAAAAGTGTAAAATAATGTATGTGAGGTGGTTTTTCTAAGAAAAATCACATTAAAAAACATGTATTCATGTTTTAATTTTTTTTGGTCTTTTACACTTAGTAAAACACTTTTTTCTGTTTTTAATTCTACTATTGTAACTTATTTTTAACCATGCTAATTAATTTTAATGAAAAAAACTAAAATTGAAATTATAGAATAATTTGAAAATTGTGATTTAAAATATGAAAATAATATTATCAAATAAAATCTATAATGTTTAGAAAAGTTAATTTCAGAATTAACTTACAAGATGCATAAAAACAACTTTTAGAAAAAGTGTGTTTTTAAACTTAAAATTTATATGTAAATTAAAATTATAAATATTATTAACTTACATTAAATTAATTGTATGATTAGAAAAAAAAGATATTTTTTATTTAAAATAAATCCAAAATATAATTTTATAATAATTTTTTTAATTAAATGAAAAGACCGAAAACAATTTTTAAATTAAAATGAAATGTTACTTATGTTCTAAAATGTTGAACATAGGTTTCATAGGATTAAAATATTATTTTAAATACATAATTTAAATTATTAAATACATATTTCATAAATTAAAATATTTTATAAACTTTTAGGTCCTACTTATATAATAATAAATTTATAAAATGCATAGTTTTGACAAAAACTGTATTTTTCACTATTCACCTAAAAATTAATTATTTAAGAAAAATTAAAAAAATTTATCATAAAATAATTTTTGAATTATAAATTAAAAAATTAATTTAATTTTACAAATTCAAATTCTATAATTTATACATTTAGTTTTTAAAATAAAAAAAAATATTTAAAGAAAATTGCTTTTATTAAAAAATGAATTGTTTAAGCTTTAAGTGTTCTCAATTTTATTTTGTATACATTTCTAATTGAATAAATTTTTTTATTTACTATAAGTTTTATTATTTTTATAATTTTATTATCTAATATATTTTATATCATTTTAGTTTTGTGTTGTGTGTGAAACAATCTATCAAACATAGTATTAATTTAGAGAAAAATATAATTTCTAAAATACCTGGGTATTACAGGAACTGGCATGAAAAAAAAGATTCATATTATTATTATTATTATTATTATTTTCTTTGATACCCATATGGAATTTCATTTATTACATGATAAAAAATATTCTTCTTCTTCCTCTATATGTCCACTTCTCTCTCGACACACTCAAAATTTTTCTGTATACAACTCTCTCAAGTGTTGTCTCCTTTTTTTATTAAGAGATTATTCTATTTTTTTATAGGTTTCCACTTTATTTTTGGGGTCATTTATAAATATTTAAATTTAAATATTATAAGAATATTTTTCAATACATACAAACCACATGTACCCAACCATTTCCCTATGATCTCGATATCTTATTCCTTAAAAGCATTATATGGGTGTGTACCCACATTCACCTATCATTTTCACTCAAATTATTTATTGAATAGTTTTATAAAAATTCTAATATTCTTTTTACCTTTCTTATTATCACATACAAACACATCTCTTCTTTGTTCTACAATATTCTTGGGTTCTTCTCTTTTCAAAATATCTCTATAAACATCCACATATAAATCTTCCTCATAGATTTATAAAATATACATTAAAAAATATTTATAGTGTAGAGCTTCCCATTTTTTATGATATAATAAATGAATACTAGTACATAACTTAAGCTTGATTCTTTACACTTTAGCTAGTAGATCAGTACACTTCTCAACTCACCCAGCTACTTCTCATTTAGCTTGAATCACAATTCAGTTTATGATATTTAGAACTCTAATTAACATCCTAATCACTGACTCAAAAATATATGCATTATTCTTGAAAACCCATTTAATATTTAATCACTTTTTAAAGACGAAATTCTTCTTGGTCACCAACCTGAATCACAAACCCATTGAGTGTTTTTGATGTTTAATAAAATTTAATAATAGCTTTGAAACCATATGAATTTCTCTCAATTTTTGATCATAGATATTGTGTTTTAAATACTCAAATTTAAAACTCAAAACATTAAAGAATGTTATCTTATAATCATAAAATTACTCAATATTTAATAAAATAATCTTGAATCATAGCTAAGTATAGAATCATGATTTTTTTAACATAAAATCACAACTTTGGCATTATCCTAAATGAATTTCTCTTGAGAATACTAATTATGAAAATTTATCAGATATCTATTTTTTTTCTAAAAATATAGATAAGTGTTAAACCTTAGAATTATTCATTTACCCTATGAAGATATACCATATGATTTACATAAGTATCATACCTTTGATAAGTTAAACCTTAGCACAAATTTACCTTACAAAGTTTTATTGTAAGGTTCACTATACCCTATAAAGTCACAATTTTTGAAAAGTGTTGAGCCTTATAAAGTTAGTGAACCTTTAAAAGCATTGAATCTAAACCTTAAAAAGTTTAGAAACCTTAAAATTACATGTATCAATCTTATGAGTATATATAAAAACCTTATGTTCCAATTTTTTCAACTATATGTGGTTCGAGACTTACCATTTTTAGAACAAACTTTAAAATTCTAGATTTCTTCAAATTTTCTTAAAATTACTATAGTTCTTCTCAGGGCCTCTTCTAACCACTTGAAATCAACTTTTAAAAATCTCAAAAACACTTTTGGTAATATTTAAAACTTTATTTAACTTATTCATCACTATTCCCAAGGTATTACAACATGTAAATACTCAAGATAGAGTATTCCATAAACCCCATTATCTTATAACTTTCATCTTCATTTTAGCCTTTCAAAACCTTTATCCAAGTGTATTTATTTTAACATTTTTTATCCATTTAATTATATCTTTACAAGCTGTTGAGTAACATGTTCAACAAATAACTTCTTCTCACCCTCTTCACTTCTTATAAACTGTTATAGATAAAACTTCTATAACTTTATCACTTTTTAATTCCATGAAGACCAGATTAAAAATAATTACAAATAAATTTATTCCCACTCAAATCTCTCTATAAAATTATTCAAGGGTTTCATCTTCATCCTTTTCCATTTATTATGGAAGCATATTTTTCTTCCTTTGGTTGGGTGGATATTTACACTATCACTCAACCTCAACATACACATAATTTCCTAAAACATCCAAATTGACTAATTATTAAAATATATAAACCTTTTATACATCATTTTTATATTTATTGATGGTTAATAACTCAAGTGTTATGGAGAATAAATATGGTTGAATGATTCAAACATGTGGGATATGGAAATAAAGGTTGAAATTTCATCATTTCATGAAAATCTAACCTATGAAATTAATATTTTACTATAATAGAAGAAATAATTTCCTTAAAAATAGGTATATAATTTCAAGTGAGAAAATGATGATAATATAATGTTTAAGTAACAACTAGTTGTGAATGGGGTTTCTATAGAAAAGGGGTGTGGATTGCACTGATGTTTTCCTCATATTGTCAAATTAACAACTATCAAAGTTTTAATGATAATTTTAACTATAAAGGGAATAAATTTACATTATATAGATGTGAAGGATGGATTAATTCATGGAGACATGGATGGGGATATCTATATAATAAAACTATAAATTTTTTCTTAATCTAAAAAAGAAAACCTCATCGATATACTTAAAAATAGTTTTTATATATTGAAGTAGGAAATGAGGCATGGATTTAGAAATTTGATGCATTTATGAGAATAAATGATTATAATAGATATATAAAAGATCAATATTTATATTTAAAATCATTTTGTAATTCCTATATCATAATTTTATTTAATATAGATGATATTCTCATTATAGAGTCTAGTGAGAAAATTATTAAAGAGTTAAAGATGAAATTATCATCTAGATTTTAAATGTAGGATCACATAAAGGCGAAGAATATTACTGGGATGATAATAATTTTAGACCATGTTATTGGAACATTGGAGCTATGAAAAATATCTTATTTAGAGAATGTTTTGAGAAATTTCAACATGTTTGAGGTAAAACTAGTTTCTATTCCTCTTGTAAGTCACTTCAAGTTATAAAAGGCATAATCAATGAAGTTTGATGATCAAAATGACTACATAAAAATTTTATCATGCATAAATAGTATAGAGTTTAATGTATTATAAGGATTTAAATCAACCTAGTAGAACACATGTAGTGAGATTTGTCGATAGTTATATGAAAAATCCAAGAAATTTGTACTAGGAAGCTATGGAGTGGGTGCTAAGATACTTGAAAGGAATAAAAGATATGATTCTATAGGTTCATGTTGATGTATATTTGGATAGTGATACTAATAATAAAAGAAGTAATATATGTATTTTTATACTTGTGATGGTACAACTATGAGTTGATTTTAATAATCATAAAACATAGTGAAATCATCTACTATAGAGATATAATATATTTATATTACATAATTAAGAAAGTATATGATATAGATAAAAGAGTTTTTTAAAATATTATATAGGGAGAAATTATAGAATTTATTATTTTATGATAGTCATAATGTAATACATCTTGTAAATAATCCAATATTTTCATTCGAATATTAAGAACCTTTAGTTAAAATATCATTTCATAAGAGTATTATTAAAGTATAGATCTTTATATATAAGGAAGATTCATTGAAACTTGAATCCCACTGACATGTTGAAAAAATTGATGGTCACTGAGAAAAATTATATATTATCATTTCTCAATTGGGATTAAAATATAATGAAGGTTTAATGGGAGTAATGAAATGAGCTCTATTGGATGAGAATAATATAGGAGGAGAGTATATCTAGAATAAATCTTGTAGTGTGATATTATTAATATATGCATAGATATTGATTTTACATGTTGTAGAAAATATAACAAGCCCTCAATAATCACTATTCAAATTTTCTGAATAGATCATGAGGGGTTATAGGAGAGAATCCCCACACATCCTAGATGGTTGGGGGTCCTAGGGTTAAATTCCATAAAAAAATTGTTTTTTAGAAAAAATATGTGGGGTACACATGGAATGTGGAGTTTCTAATGAAAATTTCACATAGGATTCACATAGAAAGCGGAGTCAGAAATGTCAATTTCACATGAGGTTTATGTAGATTCACAAAAATAATTTTTACATGGGATATACATGGAAACATGAAATTGAACTATTTCATTGGTGTGAACATATATACATTAGAGTTTTATTTCATGTAAAAAATAATTTCACATATAAATTTAATTCTTTTTGGATTTTATATCTTTAAATAAGTACTTGGGACAATTAAAATGGGTACCAATCATTTGAATTAAAACAAACATGTAATTATATCTAGAAAATAGTGAAATTTTTTCTCCCCTCTATTAACATAGGGTCCATTTCACACATACCTTAAAATCCTTCCATTTTTTAAATTTTATATAAAACATTTTATGGTTTAGTGGAAACCAAGATAGATTACTAGAATATATAATCCAAAATCATAACTATATAAAAAAATCTCAACCCAAACACATTACACTACTCAGGGCCTAACCATGGAAGCCCATATGGGATAAAAAATCTATGAGGGACATGATTTATATTATAATGTGGAACCCTAAGTCTTCATACATGCCTTATTTCCCTTGATGACATGTCATACAATTACCAAGGATCACCTTCCCTAAGAAATTTCACATCCATCCCCTACCACCATCTTCTCACTTCCATTGGATATACTAACCATCCACCCTCTTTAGGAAATGAAAAGAAACACAAATGATCACCATATAATTAAATACTATGCAAGAAAACTGGGATAATGTTTAGCTTAATCACAAAAAATTGGTGAAAAAACCCAGAAAAACAAACACCCTATATATAAAAAATAAAATAGAAACATTATAATGAATACTGATGAGAGGAACCAATCATCTCCATTGGAGGATTCTACAGCACCGAACACCATTAAAAAACAATATAAGTTATTCACCACTATGAAACATTTCCAAGAGCCACACTTCAACTGTATTTCACCTCTAACCAGAAGATGATGAGATTTAAATACCAAAAATATCAAACTACATCTCTAAAATGTTTCATAAGAAAAATACAATAAAGGGAGGTAAGTTTCCAGCATGGGTCACACCCACCTAATCAACCTTCAAATTCTCTACCAAAATGGTCCCAGAACACCATGACATACATTAAAACAGATCAAAATCAGGTATAATATAGTGGATATGGTAAAAATATAAGGATTAAAAATGAACTTGTTAATAAATAGTGAGTAACGACCACATAAAAATATCACTAAAACAAAATGAAAAAAGTGAAGTAGATGAGGGATTCAAAAAAAATCCACCTCAAAATCCTAAAATTCCACAAACATCATCACACTAGAAATAATATGGATTCTAGTGATATGGGTTTAAGTAGAAATAGTATAGGTATAAGATGAATTAAACCCTTTTATATGAAAAAAATTACATTAAGGGGAGAATAAAAAAGTAAGGAAGAAGAGAAGAGAACCTTTTTGGGAATGAGAGACATCACTTAGGGAAGATATAATGGAAAACCTAATCCACTAGAGGAGAGAAATGATAAAGGATATGAAAACCCAAAAAAAGTGGAATTTTAGAGTTATGATAGAGATTAATGGGGTCCTAAAAGTTCTAAGAGAGAGACACCAAGAGCTAATTAGAATCTATATTTTAACTAGATATAACAAAATGAAATCCTTAGAAGAGGTAGAACACAAAATCATAGTGGTAGGGGGAATATTACATTTAGAGGTGATTAAACCCATTATTTTTTGTGGATATCTTAGTTATGGTCACTATCCCCTATAAAATTGGAGGTGGGATTGGGGACTTCATTTACTATTTTGCTGGGGTATGACACACACACACACACACATTTTTTTATAGCTGGTTCTCCATTTTGATTTTATATTATGCTCTAATGTTATATAATATGATTAATATTATTTAGATATTTATGAAAATTTTATAGATGGTATAACTTCACTAATATATCGATAAGGCCCTCTCCACTAGTTAGTGTCTCAGGCACATAAAGAGGAATGCATGAGGTCATGTGGTGCTTTAACTTAGGCTGATAGACAAGTAACTAGGCTAGACATTACATCTACCTATAATTTACTTTTATTTTTGGGGATTTGGATATTAATATTATCTTATTTTTAACCTTTTTTATCTAGATCTAAGGTAGTATCCCTTCCTCTATCTCTTCCCCTTTTTTTCTTTATTCTTGATTTGGGTGTCCCAATTTTAGGTATTTTTTGTAGTGGTTACATTAATGCATTGATAAACCTTAAAAATGATGGATATTTTTATTAGGATAGTTATAGGTAGGTTATATAAGGATTATATACACCATTGAAGCATTGATTGATAATATTGTTATAAGGATTGATGGGCATTTCATTGTTTTGAGTTATTTTGGTTTCTTTTCCAAGTACATTTCAAATGGAATTTAGGTATTTTGTTTTTATGGTTATTTATTGATGGTTTAAGATCATGTATATGAGAAATCTGATTTATAGTTATGATTTTAAGTATTTTAACTTTTCTGCTCTTTAGTTTTTGTGATAAACATGTGATTATTTTTTTTAGTGTTTTTATATATTATTAATTTTTTTATTATTGTAGATATTTTTGAGGAATAATATTTAGTTATTTAATAGTATTATATAAAATGAGAGAATATTAAATTAAATTTAATAGTCTTAAAAGGACTGTATAATCAAGGTTAAAAAATTTGCAGTGACCTAATTTTTTATAATAAATTTCTTGGAATATTTTTAATAATATTTATAAAGGTGGTCATGAAGCTAGTTTTTTTATTTGTTTCATGGGACTTGAAAAAAATATAATAAATATATTATTATCTATGAACATTCAAATAATTAATATTTCCTAAACAGATATACAAATGGAAATTCAGACACTGTGAATGTGGCTAGAATATAGGGATTTTCCTATAAGAGGTATAATTTTTATAGTCAGGCTTTAGACTATAGATTGATAATTATAAGGTTTTTAATTGGTTTTCCTAATGAAAACACTAAAAACCTAAAACTTGGATATAAATATAATTTTATATCTTTTTTTATAGGTAAGGAGGCATTTATTGGAAAATAAAAAACCTAGATGTCTTCGGGAGATTATTCTTCACAGAGGCGATGATGAACATAGATCGAAGTTGAAATTCCTGAAGCTTTAGTGTTAAAAACAAGAGGTAGGAATTTTTATTAATATATTTTACCTTATTATTAATATGTTTAAATTTATCCTCCCATGATTTAATTTCTTAATTTCTCACATAGATAACATGATAATAATTCTAGAATATTAAAAATTCAAATATTTGAAAAAATATTCTGCCATGTTTCAAATGAGGATTACTTTTCATGATGCATGAAATGTTGAATTTTATACTTTTTTTATCCATGAATATGCATTCTCAATTATTTGAAAAATAATTATGCATGGTATTAACATGTATTATAAACCTCATAATGTTTATATTCTTTAATTCCTTTATATATGGTTTTAAAGTCAAAAACCTTTTTTGATAATTCTTGATTATGGGTATTTCTTAGACGATTTATAATTATAGAAATTATTATGTTTTATGGATGATTATCCATTATAAAAAAATAAATCTTGATCTTTTTAATTATCATAATTTCAAATTCTAAGGAATATTTATATATTTATTGTCATATTGACCCCATCTCATTTCCACATTCTTCAATAATCATGAATGTGAACTCAATTATGAGTGGTTTGAATTCCCATCCACCACTATTATTTGTTTTATTTATTACCATAATTTATTATAAGGTTTATTTATGGTATGGCAGTACAACTATGAAGGGTGTTCAGTAGAATATGTTCACATAATGAAGTAGTGGAGTGACATGGTTTTCAACTAGTCTTGGATTCAATAATGGCATGAGTAAGGTGGATCAATGTGACCAAAGGAGGAATAGACTGCTAACATGACCAGAAAATGATAAAAGACTAACAAGTATAGTGGAAAGTCCTGAAAATCATAGTGAAGATGGTTCAAGAGGTTTATATCTTATATTTAGCATAAATATTATGAAAATACAACATGTAGTCTTTTAATTAGCACATTTTTCTCCCTGTTACCATGAAACACTAAGGTTTCTACAGTTTAAAAATATAAAATTTTGTGTAATTTAATATCACATTCCATTTTCTTGGGTCATAGAGGCTTTATGTGTACTAAATTACACACCAAAAGAATTAGTTTCTCCGACACACCTTGTGGTCTAGTGTATATGCCTTATGTAACAGAGACACAACAAGATATTATATTATAATACATTCTAGTATAGTGTATAGATTCCCCAAATCATGTACCATATTGAGACAATAAATTTAGTTTGAACCCACATGGACTAGATAATAGAAATACAGGGTTAGTTATTGGATGAGTCCTACACTCCATGTACTTAGGAGTACATGTCGTGTACTGGAGATTATATGGTGTTTTTAATACTTTATCACTTTTATTTCATATTTAGATTCTTAAGTTGTCAATTATGAGTGGTTTCCATGTAGACCATAATGGTTCATAACTCATTACCATTAGAGTTTTTTAGACTGTTAGGATCAATAGTGTTCCTTATATTTATAGATATCTAGTTGGAGTATGGGTGGGATGTTTGGTGTAGAGAAGGCTTTGATAAGCCACTAGATAATTTAAAATGAAAAAATAGGTCCCCTATATATATTATAAAGTTATCCACCCTATTGGTGATATGGGGAACAATAATTCTATCTTCAGGGTGCAGGTCCTCCATTTAAGAATGGGGTTTGTACCCCCTTGATCTCAGTGATGCAAGGGTCCTCCATACTATAAGTGGAGTCAGTACCACCTATATGATAGGGTACAAGTCCTCTATCTATATAGGTTAGGCTTCTTCTTATGAGATATATTATAAATCCTTCATCTGCTTATAGATTTAGTAACCCCATTAATGATATACACTCCACTCATTGAGGTTCAAATATTCTATAGAACTTGGAACCCCCTTTATTTACATACACTTTTTAAAAAGTTGTAGGTCCCACACAACTGTTATTGTGAGATGATGAGGCAGTAATAGAAGCTACATAGATTAGGTGCTTGGGTTTAATGATTTTATGGGTAACTCAAGTTTCCTTCTATTGTAACTCTATACAACCTGAGAAGGGAGGTGTAAATTAGGGTTTTAACTATTTCTTTCAATTTTTAGGATATTGTCCCCATATTGGTAGAAACCCATTAAATCTATTGTTATAAATCACACAACCAAAACAATCACAAATACATAAATTAAAATATAGGACACAATAATTTTTACTTGGTTCACACCAAGGAATAATCTAAGTAGCATATGATAATAATGCATTAGTTATACTAGAATCCCCTATTCTTTATTATAATTGGTGGATTACAATTTTGATCATGGAAACTACATGCTATGTACACTACCTTTACACTGAATTTAGGAAAATTTCACTACCTTCATCAGATCACTTCCATTGAACTCTCCTTGATCACTACTTTGGATGAAGTATCACTTAGTTTAACAATTTTAAGGCTGTCTTTAAATTAGTATGAATCCTAATTGAGAATTGTAACATTAAGGTCCAAGTTTTATGCTCTAATTAATTCCTCAATTTTTTCCAAGCTATTTCACCCAAGATGTTTTCCAAAATCTATGGCTTCAACTAGGTAAACTTCTCCCAAGTTCCTGTCTTATCCTAGGTATGAATTATTCTTGATATAACTTCACTTTGGTATGGATTCTCCCTAATTAATTCACCTAGGTCCCTTTATGAAACTTTGACAGGCTCAGTTTAATTTTCTATAGTGCTCTTCACACAATTCCCTTTGATCATATGAGTTATCCCAATTAGGTTAACCCTAATCTATTTTATCATACCTATTAATGAAACTTAGTTTATACAATTACTTTAATATTACTCATTTTATCTTCCTTATTCACATTTCTATCTTTACACTACACCTTTTCCTAAATATTTCACTAAGTTTATATTTTCTCAAGTAAGTCTTGTACAATAAGAGAGCCTCTTAATTTTTATCCCAATTTTCATTGATATTAAATGAGTAGATTATCCTAGTATTTATAGTTAAAACCCCATATTCAGTCATATTTAATCTCTAAATTTCATGATGCATTTTTTCCCTAACTCCACTTGTATGGTGCCTTCTTCCTTCATGTGGCATCTATACTAGTGCACACTGGCTAGTGTGAACAAACATACACTTAACCTCACTAGAGAATGATGAATTATTCTTGATTACCCTTTCCAATAACATGCATGAATTAAATCTGGTGACCATGTATTTTCTTTAGAAAAACCTATGATCTTAATTTGAAAAAAGTTACCCAAAAATTTGACAAACACTAGAAAACTTCACCACTGTAAATCATATCCTTTTTCGTTAAACTATTTTATCAACTCTAAAATGGATTGGAAAAAATAAAAATAAATAAATCTACATCATAGATCAACTTGGTTTTAATATTCTCTCCCTTTGGATTTATTGGGAATACAAAGTGAAATTCAATTCATCACAAACCTCTTAAATCATCTATATAGAAGTGAAACAACTCATCCATCACTCTAAGTCAACATGTGCAATTATCAATCTAGAAAATAAGAGTTCAAGAGAGAATTTAATACCTATTAAATCTATCTATTCTATAAATCCCCTTATATTATATATCTCAATCAAACTCTAGTACCTTTTTCTCCATGGATTTTATCTCCCCTTGACTTTCATAACATTTACTCCCCTTGAATGTGAGTGACTATCTCTAAAACCACTTATTGAGCATGTATTCATTGAATTTCACAATCATTATCCACTTTTAATAGTAAAACAAACATGGAATACAAAAATGAAACACACCAGATATACTGTTAGTTACCAATGAAGATATGAGAGGTATCTGAACCTCCTCAGATAGAGGGAGTAACTTTAACACCAAGGTTCAACTAATGTTTCTTAAAAACTGGAGTGACCAAAAAATTTGTTATGATGACTTCCATATTTTCATTAGTTAAAAAATACTTATGAGACCCTACAATTACATAGGTATGTGTATTATTTAATTTTAGATAAACCTCTTTTAACCTCCTTGGATAAGTGTGGTTGGGATTTTTAGGGATATCTTAGAATCATTCAAAGAGTTTGGGAGAGACCGGGTCCAACAAAAATACTACAGTAGTTCCAATGGCTAGTTGGTATAGAGACACTAGCTTATTGATGGAAATAAAGTATCTTAGAGGGGATTCTAAGCTCACCAGATGGTTTTTGAGCGCAGTTATTGGCTATCCTTGGTCCACCGATGAGCTGGTGGAGGGAAGAAGCTAGCTGGTCAACTTTTAGAGGTTTTTTAAATTAGGGGTATCCTAATAATTTCACTAGTTCCACCCCTTTAACCCCCCGACTTAGGATATTGGAATTCCAAATTCTTACTTGTAGTATTTGATGATATCATATCCTCCCTTGAGGACATAGTGGATCTTCCTCATCCATAGTCTAATTTATTCACTGTTAGGTGATATTAATAGATTAAAGTGAATCTATGAGTCCTCTTTCCATATTTATTCATTTATTTTAGTGGCTAGTCATCCCTTAATTTTTTATTCCAATATGACCTATTTTTAGATCTTTTGTCTACCTTTTTATTTCTCCCTATTTAGGCCAGACCAAAGCTTGATACCAGATGAGTGGACTCTTATATGGATAAGGTTGGTGGTTCGTTAATTTAACCCATATTCTTTAATTATTTTTTAATTGGTGTATTGAGTAGTCATGGAAGATTTTCCACATGCTAACCTAGTTTAAATTAAGATAATTAATTTATTTTTTTCTTTAAATATAATTCCCTATTAATTGATTCATTAATTTATTTTTTTTCTTTAAATAGAATTACATATTTTTTTAAGGGGTGATCCAAAGAGGATGAACTAGCTTGGAATTTTCTAATTACTAGTTTAATGAGAAGGAAATAGGAACCTTGAAATATTATAGAGAATGTTAAATAATAAAACTTTAATTATAAAGTGATTAATTGTAATTTAATATGGTATTACTGAATTAAAATGATAAACCCAAATATATAAATTGGTTTTGAATCACCTAGTAGAAAATGATGTTAAGTAATGAATTATTAAATGGTAATAGGTGATTACTAGGTAAACTATGACTTATAAATGTAAAATTAATGTCTTGATAATTGTGGCCCATGGAGGCCTTATGAATTAAATGGTAAACCATGATGGGTGATTTAAAATGATAATTTTCGAATTAGAAAGAGGGTGTCTTCTTGGAAATAATGATGAAATTTGATTTGTTAAGGATTATTATAACTTCATATTAAATGAATAATGGGAGATTAAATGACCTTGATTATGAATTGTTTGTAGGTAATAGTGGTACTTGAATGGTTAGTTAATAATATGATAGAAATTATAACTATAAAATAAAATAATGATTGTGTTTTATCTATGGAAATTGTGTTAAGTGTTATGTAATTATTAATGTGAAATTAATATTCCCTTAGTAGAGGTCTTGATTATTTTAATGGAAAACACCCTTGGGTTGGTTTTGATATTATACTATTATATTTCCTTGAGGCAGTGTTAAACTAAAGATTAAAAAATGTTCCTAAGGTGGATGTGGAACTTTCTAAAGAAATGTCCTATTACGATAGGTTGTGAATAATTCCTATGGGGAGGTTGTGAATACTCCCTATGGGGAGGTTGTGAATAATTCCCATGGTGAGGTCATGAATAATCCCTATAAGGTGGTTATGAATACTTCCTATAGAGAGGTTGTGAAAACTCCCTCTGGGGAGGTTGCAGAACTCTAAAGAAAAAACCCAAAAGGGTGGTTATGATACTATGGTTGGCATGATCCACAAGATGTGCTGAGAGATAACTCAACACTAGCTGAAGTAGGTATGTTCAATCATGGGCTTGGACCTATGGATTGATGATGGTATAGACCAATATTGAGTTTCTTCATATAGCCTAAGAATCGGTGGGTTTTTATTAATTTTTAATTAAATTATTAAATATTTTAAATTGTTTAATTGTATTACTTATGCATTCACTTTTATTCAGAATAATTATATTTATGGATGAAATTGGTGGTGGAAAATTGAGTTACACTTAAACCCTAGCCATACCGCCACGGAATTTGGGTACCCAAGTAGACATTATTATTTCTATAGGTATAGGTATGGTAAAACACCCAATGTGGATATTTCGCTTGGCATGCTATGTTGGAGGATGGATGATGGAACCTGACCTAACTCAGGAATATTTTGGGATGAGTTTTAGACTCAATTTTATTATATTCTCTCATTATCCTATATATATGAAATACCCATTGGGATCCATTGTGACATTTATGGAATATCATCTATTATAACATGTGATGTTTTTGTCTATTTATCTGCACTTTCCTTGTTTGTGACATTTTATATATTGGTGTATTATGATTTATTTTATTTTTTATGCTATTGATACTTTGATACTGAAGGAATAATCTCCCCATTGTACCACCCATACCTTTAGTCGATAGTTTTTGGAATACAAAGAGGCAAGCCTAATTTTGTGGGGTGTCATGGGTCTAGTTACTATTCATAGTGAGTTGGGATGGGACATTACAAAGTGGCATTAGAACATATATTTTCCTTTTTTACTATTTAGGTAAAGGTAGAGAGAATAATATGACATTTTCATAACTTGGTAATGAGCTCATTTATGGGAGTAGAAAACCCACATATGAGGAAAAATCCAAGTTTCCAGGGATGATACTTTTTATTCTTGTAATGTTGTTATTGCGATTGTATTATTTCACCTTGAGTGAGACACCTAATTTATGATGTTATTGGTTTATGGGATTTTTAACCTTGTCTAGTATGATAGGTGGGTTTGTGTTCATACGTCATTTTAGGCACGTAGAGATTCACATGACATGCATCATTCTAGGGACATATGATTCAGATTTTGACCACATACTACTTATGTTTTATATTATCCAATGATTATATCTATCTAATTTATATTCAGATTTACTTATGAATACCAATTGGTAAAAATGGGGTTGGTCATTTAAAGTGTCACCAATGTCTTATATGGTGTTTCCCATATAATAGTATGGTGGAATCTCACTTGGAAAATTATCTATATGACCTATTGATTCAAAGGTAGATATAAATGGATTGTTTAATGACTATTTTGGTTAAATAAAATTCCAGTAAGAAACTTATCAGGCATTTTCCCTCATAACTTGTGCATGTCATCTTATTTAACCAAGCCTTGTAACATGAGAATAGATAAATAATTGGAAGTAAACAGAAATGGTTAAAGTTATGAATCTTATAAAAATGATGAGAACACTAAATTTATGAGAAAATGTGAATCCTTTAGAAATAATGATTTATGACCTTGAGTGGTGAGTGCACCTTAGGTAAGCACTCATTTTGTGACCTTATGTATAAGATATTGACCCTATTTAGGGGTGGTTTGGGGCTAGTGAGCAATCCTAGCTTTTAGAACCTTTACAGTATGTGTATTATTGTATATATGTGTGATACCCTTGAGTTGTATTGAACATGGATTGAGAGGATCGACATGTGTGCATCATAATCAGACCTTATTGAGGTTATTCTTGGAAGAAGATATGATCAGATATATATGGTGAGGATTCAACCATTTTATATTTGATTTCATGATATTTTTTATGAATTAAATTTTGGTGAATGTTTATGACAAAGTTCACATGATCTAGGATCATATGGTAGTTTATGTTTCATGTTGATGCTCAAGTTAAGAGTGTAATTTACATATCTAGTCACCACATTTTCTAATAGAAGGAGTTCCAGTTGTGGAGGTCATAATTTTTGAATTGTGAAGTGATGATAAGGAAACTCCTATAGTGAGGAGATTCACATCATTCATGAGTGAACAAACCTCATGTTAGAAGGATCATATATGTGTGAGACTGGATGGTAGGTGTTCTTGATGGAAATTAGATACTGGTATTGGGTGGAATCATTTTAATTTGGATTCCTTCGTGAATGAAAGGTGTGTTTTTGAATGTTAGTGTTAAAGGAGTCATGATGCCCGCTTCAATTTCAAAATAAATTTAAATTAATTTGAGCATATTTCAAATCAGAATGGAATTAGTGCTCATGTTAGTCCATGATGATGATGTTCAATATGCGAGTTCATAAGATCATGGAATTCTCTTATAATTTAAAGCATCATGAATGGGATTTTGGTGATGCATTGGAGGGAATAATCAAGTATCTATAACAAGCCAGTTGTGGAAGGATTGATGGTGTTTTTTTCTTGTAAATTGATGTAGTAGTTTGGGAACCACTTCAGGAGTATAATATTAAATTTGAAAATCATAGTTTGAATATTAGACCAGAATTTTCAAGAAAATATAGTGAAATTAGAACTTGTATATGGGTAGTGGTGCAACATCCTGACCTGGGATCTGCTAACTGGTTCCCCAAGCCAGTGGGTCACATGGCCTCAAGTTCACCTCCCCATATGCCAAAGACTGTTGACTAGTAGTGAGGGTATGAGATTATATAGTGGGGAGACTATAACCTTATATCATAGTGGAACAGTGTATAAGATAAATAAATAGAAAAGAGTGTAATTATATATAAACAAATGGCATAGTGAAAAAAAATATAACAATGAATGATGAAATCATAAATAACCAAGAAACTATAATAGTCAACAAAACCCAAAGACCAAGTCATATAAAATGATGTCATGGCATGCTGATATACAAAAAGAGAAACAAGGGACATGCATATACATCATGCTATACAAAAATTCAAAAAGTACAAAAGAAATATCCTCTAGTTTCATGTGAATATTCTTGGTCCTCTGCTCCCATGATCCAACTATAAGTCAAATAGATCAAACATTTAAAGTAGGGTACTTTCCCTTTTCTATACTCGAAGATATAAAATATACTCAGGTACCAAGGGAAGCCCGAGTAGGGTGTGTGATAAACTAAATAGGACACCACCAATAGTGACTAGAAATAATCCTTCCAGTGTACATATATTAGTAGTGTGAAGGTATAAATGAATAATAAACAAAGCTGAATAAATCAATAACAGTTGAATTAGGTTGCATCAGGACACCTAATAGACTCTACCTACCTCAGCATAGGCCGAAGTATGTCTGATCAATAACCACACATATATATAATATATATATATATATAGTTTATTTATATACTATATGCACATATATTAACTAAGTACATGAGTACATAAGTTGGAATATACATGGATACTAGGTGCTAGATGGACCTAATGCATAACTTAGGTGTCCATAACTAGTCTAATGAGCCAATGGATCCAGTAAGGGTACAGACCCATAATATCATATGAATGTGATATTTCATGCTCATCACTCGAGATAGGTGGGGTGAGATGTCATTCCCAATACCTGAAGTAAGGGGATGTATAATTCAATGCCCATCATCCAGATATAAGTATAACGGTGAGAGTCATCATGATCAACACCCAATGTAAGGGATATTGAAACGTTATTCTCAACAAGTACCTTATCCATCTTCCAATGAACAATATCCATGGTCTAAGAATAATAATATAACAATAATTAGGGATCACATCTAATGTATTCACATCTATATATTACACATATCCAAATATTCACAATTTACATTATTCAAGTTCATAATGATAAAACACGAGGCATGAAATTTCCACCCATTAATTTAATTTAATTTAATCCATTTAATTTATCAAGGTAAGGAAATTTAATTCCATATATAATCCAAACACTTAGAGGGTGATTTGTTCAACTAAATAATAACATAAAAGAACGTAATTCCATTTACAAATCAAGTTGAACACTTATAGGGTGTTTAGTCTATTAAAAAGTTACAAAAGATATGGAAATTAATTTATCACACCCAAAGGGGTGGAAATAATCAAGTTAAACAACCTTTAATCACTTATAAAGTGTCCATAAGAGTATAACAACATGTGTATGTTTATTTAGAAATAAACGCATTTAAGGGAAATGGAAGAAAATGATTGGTGTACGAGGCAATGGTGAAGCTATGAAAACATCAAAAAATTCAAGGAAAACAACTAGACCACCAAACTTAGGGACATAAATGACTCTTCATCTAGTATAAGTTTTATATTTTAAGTATATCAGAATGAATAATGGTCCAACACCCTAAAAATATGGAATATGATATTGCACCAAAAATACCACAAGATATGGGAAGATAAATGATGGAAGGAATCAAGAGGATTAGAGAGATTATCGATGTAGATCCAATGCTTCTAACAATGTTCTATTTGGAGTCCATATGTAGGAGTAAACTTGATCCCTAGATTAGGAAAAGGGATAGATACATAGGATAAGAGAGGATGGACGGTCTACTAAAAATGAGAATGTGTGAAGTGATTTTATGTTTTAAAATTTTTTAAGGGAAAAACCATAAAATCACCCACCAATATTGGGTCACAAGTTTTGGCCACACGGTTATCCAGACTGTGCAACAACCATGATCCCAATACTTCTTAAGGTGGGACCTCACATGAGTTAGGCACATAGTTTGCCTAATCATGCACATTCTATGTGAAAGGAACTGTCCCAAACCTATGAAAACCCTCAAGGTAATGCACCTCATCTCACACAGTTGTAGAAAAACCATGAAAACCCTTATCCCATTTGAAACACCCCACATGGTTAGAAGAAACAATGTGGAATGGGTGACACTGTTACTTTTAACCATGTATCCTAGTCTGTTTCTCAAAAAATCTGGGGATCTGGGCTCCAAACAATCCTCTGACACCCTCATTACCTCCTTGATTTCATTAGGTAACATTAAAAGGGCCAAACTAAATAATTAAAGCCAAAAAACAATGATACTTACCTTTATGAAAAGTTGGGTCATTACAATCTCCCACCCTAAAATAAACTCATCCTTGAGTTGGCCTTTTGAGGTAAAGAGGGAACACCTGAGAAAAGTTCTAGCCACTAGGCTTGGATATCGAATTCCCACTCCAAAGTCACATCCTATACTTGGTCGTGCTTCCAAAGAACCTGTACTAAAGGAACCAACCTACATCAGAGAGTATTCATGATCTAATCCACAATTCAAACTAGCTACTTCTCAAAGGAAGCATCCATATCTAACTCAACCTCACCATGTTAGAAAACATGTGATGGGTCTAGATAATATCATCATAGTTGAGATACATGAAAGATGTCATTCATATACTGGTATATATGAGGAGGTGCTATCCGATAAGACACTAGTCTAATCTGTTTCAAAACCTCAAAGGGTCTAATGAATCTAGGAGAAAGATTTCCCTACCTTAGAATTCATCCATGTCCCAACCTAGGTGAAACATGCAAGAAAACATGATCCCCAACCTCAAACTCAAGATATAGGGAAGATTCTTGAGTATGCTATTGTGTGTGACCCTTTTGGACCTTATCTTAGTAGTAGTGAATGGTATTCATAGACCAATATTGGATTCTATCAACCCATAAAGGCCCCTAGAGAGACAAGGAATATTTATAGCAATGAAAACCAACCTATGAACACGTACTGTGTAATATAATCTCTTTATATTTTGATATCTCATAAAGCATGATGCACACTTGTGTCATTATCCTTTCTTGATTTATTATTTGTTGATCTAACTAGAAATACTTACCTTTGACTACCATGAACATGGATTTATGAAGGCACTACCATCCTGATTAATCTAGCCTGAGATATTACTTCTTCAACTTGGAAGTGAAAATTTATATATTGATCATTCAACCAATTCTATCCACCAATTATACACCCAACATAATCTACCTCACCACAACTTCATTTTCATAGTTTTTTTCCTTACATCAAAGTATATGATCAAATGGAACACAATGTTAATGATATCAAGTTAGGATACCAATATATATGTTTATATATTAGAACAACCAATGACACCAAAAACATGTGGTGTTCCTATTGGAGGGTATGTCTTCATGATATCACCTATTATAGATCACAAAGTGAGAACTTCTTAGGAATAAATCTCAATGCTTATAATACCCTAACACCTAATAGTCAGAAATCAATTGTGTCCAGTCATTATGATGTATCTAGACCATATGACATATATTTAAGACTAATTTCATAGTATATTAGGGTTCTCATTATATAATGGGATATTCTATAAACTTTTGATACAAAAATTAATTTATGGAAATTACCATTTAAATAATATATAGGGAAATATACACACTATAATGGGAAGTGTACATCATGCATATCTCATTGTATACATGAAATGGTAATCAAAAAGTACTATTTAGTTGGGTATAGGGAACCCACTATTACAACACACCGTCGTCTTCATTATATCATTATCTTATAGTACATATACTTTAAAATTGAACCAGGGTGGAAGTATTTTAATGATACACTTAACAGTCTTTACAAATTTAATAATTTCTCTGAGACCACACATGTATTCCAAAACAACATTCACTTAGTTAAAGAATGCATCTACAGACTCATTGGGGTGCATTCTTAGGTCCTTATATTTGTTCCACATAACCTATAATTTTTCTTTGATGGATTTTGAATATCATTTATAGATATTTAATAGATTTTATCACATGGAATATTTTGAATTAAAATACATTACATTCATGTAGATTGTGTTAGATAATGATCCTCCTAAGGAATTGATTCTATTGGCATCAACATCCAATTCTCTTAAGTTTGCTTCTAATAAAACTACACTATCCACAATAGTAGAAATACCATATATCATAGTTATAAATACATCCATACCTAATTATTAGAATTAGTACTATATCTGATTCTTCCACAACTAAAAATTGATTCCATCGATGATTGGAAACCCTTTGTGATAAAAAAACTCCATTAAAACCACTAAGAAAGAAACACTGATTCTAACCTCCCTTTAATACCAATTATTACCTCAACTAGGTTAAATACCCTAAAAGTTGGTGTGAATCAGGGTATGGTAGATTCAAACAACTACCCCTTCAAATCATGTCTAATAGTTAAACAAAACACTCTTCTCTCCCTTTCCCATAGAAAAGTATGAGTAGAAATAAAATCATGCATGAGACATATAAATTTTACTTGGTTCACCCACACTGGGATACATCCAAGGATCATACACAAGAAACGTACTTATCTACAAAATATACTAAAGAGAACTACTATTACAAGGTTCAGAGAAAAATCACTATCCCTCCTAGTTTACATTCAATCATAGTTTTAAAGCCCACCGCTTTTGGAACTGAAGTGTGTTCACTTCCCCTTCATAATATTATTATTTTAATCACTTGAATAAATATTATTTATACCTCATTTTTTGCATCATGGAGCTTAAAATGCATCCAATTAATGAATACCACTTTACTATAGAAACTTTGGGGAAATCCTTATAGGTTCTCACAACACTAGCTTTCATACAACATTTACATGACTTATGTACAACTCTACTAACTTTCATACAACTTTTATTTTTTTTCATGAAAATTTAACATTCAAAAAACTATTCATCTTTTCATGAAACTCCCAATTTTTTTATAACTTTTGGATTTTCATAGAACTCACTTGGTCTTATAGACACAAGTCAATTTTATGTATGCAACTGATGTTTGAGTGGTTGCTTTATGCAATAAATAACTTCATGTAACTATTATAAAATTCAGATCCCTGATATTATCTAAAGGTTGATCTACACAAATGAGGGGGTAGATTACTATTTATAGTCGCGACCAACCTTTCTCACAACTACCTTGCATGCCTTAGACTATGTGAAACTTTCCTTATGTTCTGAATTTCAACAATTTAACATCTATTTTAGCAAGCACCTCACCAACTTCACGTAATTGCATCTCTATTTCATGGGATTGCATAACTATCCTTGTGTCGCAGAACTCTGACTTTTACAAAGTTTCAGAACTTATGGGAAACACTAGATTTTGCTGTATTTTGATGTGATAGACCCAAATCTTCACTTGAGCAAGAATTTTCGAAATACCTTTAACTTTTTGTGAAATATTTATATTTACATGAAAATCATTCCATTTACAAAAATAAATTTTTACTTCAATTTTTTTAGACCCAAAATTTTGGAAACCACTAGGAAACAACACCACCTTATACACACAACATTTTTTTTTACCATTTATAGTTCTTCCATACCTCCATCTTGAATCATTTTAAACATACCTAGTCAATAATTGCATTGTAACTCCATAACTAATATTATCAACCTACTTTTTCAATAGATACAATCAACCTAAAAACACTGTAAAGTCACATTAAGGGATTTTCCCAACAAATACTAATATAATTTAAAAACTTAAAAATATTTAAGATAAATTTCCTCTATATGACCTATAAATTAAATTTATTGATATTTAGGATCTATTTTATAGATTTCAATTTTTTCATTTATGATTCTTGTATTTAATGCCTCAAACAAGAGATATTCAAATGAAAATTTTACTCTTTTATAATCAATTATAATTAATGTATGGTCTCTTCTCCACACTTATGGATTTATATTTTACACACCGTGTTGTTTGTATGGGTTTTTATTAACTCAATTTCCTTTATTTTAGTTATAATATTTCTTCTTAAACACCGTCCTTCTAAGTGGGTTAAATTCTACCTTATAATTTTATTTTGATTCCACTTATATTTATGAATATTTTTATTTCTATCTCATAATCCCATTTATAATTTATTCATAAATCATAAAATATGACATTTTAAGGTATTTTCTTGAATCAATCTCTTTTTTAGCCATAAAATTTCTTCTTTGACCATGTTCATCAATGATCGATATATTATATCATTCTATTTCTCGAATGGTATTTTCTACTTTTCACAAAAGAAATTACATTTTCATGACATTATCTTCTTCACTGATTAATTTTTATAATATTTTTAAGAATAATTACCCTCCTCTATATTGAATATTTTCTCCTCTATGTCCATGTTATTTCTTAACACTAATGTTTTCTTTTCTTATTTCAGAAATTAAATATGTATTCTCTTCTCAGTATTCATATTTCACATCATATTTACTTGGAAAGAAATGTTATATTTATTTTTCTATGTGGGATTATTTAAAAACCATTAAAAAATCCTAAATGGTACCACTTTTGTATATTCTTTTATATTTCACTCTATATTTATTATATTTACCTTTATTTATTTATTTTCATTTCAAGTTTATTTTATTTAGGATCCTTTTAAAAATTATAGTTTTTAAGTCATATTTTATCCATTGAAATGGATTTTAAAATGAATTAATGTATTTATACACTTAAAAACCCTTACTCATCAAACTTGATATAAAATTGTGAGGACATAATTTCTTTAAAGGGGGAGGGAATGTGATAACCCAATTATTTTTAATAAGATATCACTTTTACATTTTTTAATATTCATAAGTATAAAATTATATATATGGTTTAAATATGTATATATTTTTATAATATGTTTCAAATGAAATTATACGATCAATTAAAATACCACTTATGAAATTAAAATTATTGTGTTTTCAGTGTGATTGAATTTTTTATTTATTTAAAAGTTTAATATATATTTTTTTTAAATGGTTTCTTATTATGATCTATTTAAAGAATTATTTAATTATCCAATATTTTATAAATGGATATTTATGTAAATTTTATAAATTCATATTGATATTTAATATTATAATAATCATAAAAATAATTCTATTAAGTTGCGAGTAAAGGATATGATTTTTCATTTGAAAAATGAATAGTTTTTATTTTTAATAAATTATTTTTTCTTATGTTATATAATTTTATTTAAAATTAATTTTCTGAATTATAGAATTATAATTTATTAAAATATAATTAATTTTTAGTATCATCATATCAAAATTATCTTAGGGGTAAATTTTAATATTTTTCTTAACAATTTGATTTTTAATGAATAGTTAAACAAGTATAGTTTTTGTGAATAACGTATATTTTATGAAATCATCATGATATAAATATGAATTAAATTTTTATGAAAAAATATTCTCTGAATTAAGAGATAAATATAATTATAATATATTTAAAATATCATCCAAGTAATATAAAATAAATATTAATTCAAGATAAATATGAAAAAATTTATCATTGTTGAGACGGTGCTTGCGCAACATTGTAAAAGTGAACATGGGTGAATTTAAGATAATATTTAGAAGCGAATAAGTCTAAGGTCAACTTGAAATATATATATGATAAATAATAAATTATTATTTTTGTATATTTTTAGAGTTATACAACAAGATAATTATCTAAATGTTTACTCAATACTTGTGTAAGGTAATAAAACTCAAAATAATAACTAATACATGTTGTCATGATATAGATAAAAATAAAAATTCACTATGAATAGTTTTATATAAAATATTGACGAATAATAAGTTATAATTATTATATTAATTTATTTTTATTATTAAATAATTTATTGATTATCCAGAATGGTTATACGGCCTTGATGCAACACTTGTGAAATTAGGAGAAAAATAAAAGTAAATGATTTTAAAAATATTAAAAGTGATATGATATGAATTAATTAGGGAATTTTATGATTTTTAGATATCAAAATGATAGATATAAATGTTTTGTACATAGTGGAAGCACTTATCAGGGTTTGTAGCCTCTTAGAAATTGTTGGATTCATCAGATATTCTACAATGTACAAGGCGTGGAAGTCATGACCAATGATTTTTTTTCAAGTGAAACTTAAAGAAACACCAGAAAAATTTTGTATTTCATGTTAAATTTATAATTAATTTAATTATATAGGAAGAAAGTTTGTCTTTATCTTAATATCTTTCTTTTATGAATATGTTTATTATATGTAACCCTTTCAGTCTATCATCATTATTCTTGTAGGATCTAAGTATGGAATCCCTCTAGTAGTGATCCATATATGATCCTTTGATCTTTGAACAACATTGATATATTTCTGGTTGCTAGCATGGTGGATAAATTGTATTGTGGTGTTTTCCATGATCACTATAAAGATTACTTTAGGGTTGAAGAATCATACTTCCACTCTAATTTTTTAGAAGATGTAGGAGGAAATAGAATCTCTTAGGATTGAGAGAAGAAAATATATAGCATTATTCGATCTTGAGATAGAGAGATATATATTTCATTGTGCACAACAATTTTCCAATTTCAATTAACCCTAGAACAATAGATATAATAGTCTATTTATAGAGTTATGATTTAGGGTTAAATATTATTTAATTGCACATAAGACCTTAATAATATATTAAACCCTTAAATGACCTCATTCTATGTAATAATAATTTTATTATTATTTTTTATAGTGTTCACTTACCAGAATACTGATAAATATTATTTTACCATCTTATAAATTAATATTTATCACCGAAACCTCACCTTGGTCTACTCATTCTCCTTGTAATTTATCAAATACCTGAATAAATATTTAATTAAATATTTATTTAGTAAATAAATAAATAATATATATTCATGTAATTAATTAATTATCTTTCAAATAAACATTTACTTAATTTATACAATCAATAAAACCTAAATAAAATTATTTCTCAGACTTGAGAATAATATTTATTCTAATAGTTAAATTCAAATATAATTTAATTGTGGTCAACAGAAACACTTAGTGTGAGATCCTCTAGGATTCTTCCCTGTTAGAATTAGGTAGGCTTACCTAAAGTCCAAGATTAATCTCTAGAAATGGGTCAAGGAACCCAAGAGGAAGACTTTAATTTCACAGCGTCAAGAACCACATACAAATGTGGAATGTTTAATATAATCTCATTGTATTGATATCTCATTAAGCACGTTGTATACTTGTGTCATCAACCTTAATTCTTGATATACCTATCTTTTATTATCTAAAATGAACATTTCTAATCACCATAGACATGTAATTTATTTCAATGGTTCATTCTAATCAAAGTGATGAGATATTAACTTCTATAAGTAGAATGAAAAAAATTCTTTCTCAACTTATTCATTGATAACATACTAATCATGAAATACAAAATGTATTCTACTTTGAAAGAACACAATGCATCACAAGTTTCATCAATACATCTAAGTATGCAAGTCACAGTATATTAATAATAATCTTAAAGTATAAGGACTATTACATATACTTGTAGATAGGAATATTTGATGACATAAAAATATACTAAATTATTATTTGTGGGTCTTTCCTCATAATCTCTCGTCTTAGAGATCACCAAGTATGAAATTCATAACATAAAGCCTCATCCTTTTATGAGCACTCTTTTCTAATAGTCAACAAACTATGTACCCCATCATAGTTTTTTATCCTGACCATATGAAAAAATATTTAAGAGATATCATCATAGAATCTCAAGTTTCTCATCATAATGGGGAACTACTATGAATTAATTTGATGCGAAAGATACCCTAGAACATTATCACATTAAAATAAAGCGAAATAATGATCAATGTGTGATATGATATATTTATTATCAACTTATTTAAATATAACTGATAATAAAAATTAAAAACTAATTGGTTCTAGGAAACCAATTCCAACTAACTCTCACTTGTCCAAGAGTAAACTACTAATGAATTTTAGTTTGATATCTCTCACATTAAGATCATGTTTTTTATGAGACATGGGTTTTGTTAAGGTATCTTCCATAATGTATTCTATGGAAATAATATTCAATACATCTTCACCTATCTAATAAAAATTCCTTAAGATATGATACTTTAGGAGTATGTAATTCATCTACTAATACTACCTTGGCTCTTTAGTGAGAGCCAATACTATAGTATTATCACAATAAACTGTGATAGGAGATTTACTGATGGGTACCACATACAAATCCTGGATGAAATGGAATATCCATACTACTTCTTTAGCTGCATAAAAAACTAAAATATACTTTGACTCCATTTTAGAATTAGTAACTACTACTTTCTTTGAGATCTTCCAGCACATAGATCCTCTATTGATGGTAAAGAAGTTACCCAAATAAAAATTTAAATCTTCTTGATCTGTTTGGAAACTAGAATCTTCATATCCCATAATGATTATCACCTTATCTATTCCAAATTATAAGAATATATCCTTAGTTATCCTCAGATAATTAAGGATAGTTTTGACAATCATCTGATGGTGGTCTCTTAGACACACTTGATATTTTCCTACTACACTTAATGCATGAGAAACATATATATTAGTACATATCAAGGGATACATGAATAAATTTTTTTTATGCATATGGAATACTTTCCATTATTTTTCTCTCCTCATGTGTTTGAGGACACATTTTATTAGAAAGATGAATACCATGTGACATAGGAAATAATCTCCTCTTGGATTATTCCATACTAAATTTTCACACTGTATTATCAATATATGTACCATGACTTATACTAAGTATTCTATTTGATATATCATGATGTATCTTAATCCCTTGAATATATTTCTTTGCCTAAGTATTTCATGGATAAGTATGTATTTAACCATTTATTAATGATCTATAAGACTGGTATCTCATTTCTAATAAGTAAAATTTAATCAATATATACTATTAATAAAATGACCGTACTCCTACTAAACTATTTATAGACACAAGGCTCACATTAATTTATTATAAAACCAAATTACATTATGGATTCATAAAAAATATTATTCCATGAACTGTATGATTGATTTAATCCATATATGGATCTTTGAAAATTTCATACTTTATTATCATTACCTAGAGTCACAGACCCTTCTGGTTGTTTCATATATAAATATTCCTAAAGGTTCCCATTAAGGAAGGTTGTTTTGACATCCGTACACTAAATCTCATAGTCATGGTATTTTTTATGGAATGTAGAATTCTAATGGATTTAATCATAGTGAATGGTGAAAATGTTTATTGTATTTTTTATTCACTGTCATTTATAACCTTTTGCAACTAGTCTTTTCTTATAGGTATTAACTTGACCATATATGACTAGTTTCTTATGAATATCCATTTGGAAGAAACAATATTTACATTAATTAGAGGATCCACTAAAATGTAGTCTTGGTTTTGGTACATGGAATTCATTTTAGAATTAATTGATTCTTTCCATCTAGAAGTATCTATTATATTTACTGATTATTTAGAGGTTATAGGATCATTATTATAAATTAACAATGATATACCATCATCATTGACTATAAAACCATATATTTTAGGTTCTCTAACCTGTATTATGATCCTATATGGTACTTGTGGATTTGTAACAGTTTCTTCTATGGGTCTTTGTGGAACTTCTTCTTATACCAAATTTTGTGTATCTTGAGCTTGGACTTCATTGAAGTTAATCTCGCTCCTACTATCTCTCTTAGAGTTGTTCTCCCTCTTAAGGAACATGGAAATTATTAAAATTATTACCTTTTTATATGAGGGTTCATATAGATAATATCCCATTTTTTTCTTAGGGTGTCCTATAAAGATACACTTTGTGCCTTGGGGTGACATTTTGTTGCCTGAATAGGCCTTAAAACACTATTTACATCCCCGCACATGTAAGTTCGATTACACAAGTTTATTTCCACTAAATAATTGGTATAATATACCATATACCACTTTATCTGGTACTTGTTTTATTATGTAAACTATTTTCTATAATTCATATCCCCAAAATTATAGTATATGGTTTTCATGACTCATCATTGACCTCACCATGCCCAACAAGGCGTGGTTCCTCCTTTCACTTACACTATTCCCCTGGGGTGTATAGGGAGGAGTGATTTGAGATAAAATATCAAACTCCCACAAATATTCAATGAAGTATTGATTAATATATTCTCCACTATAGTCTTAGTGGAGTTTATTAGTATTCTTTCTCAACCTCAATCTAGAATTCATTGAATTTCTCAAAGGATTATGACTTGTACCTCATTAATTATATATATCCATATCTATAAAATTAATTAGTAAAAGTTATGAAGTTTGAGTACCCACCCCTTTATTTAATTTTTAATTTTCCACACTCATCACTATTAACTAACTCTAGAAACTCTGTGTCCCTTCCTCTTTTTCTACTGAATAGAGATTTGTTCATTTTACCTTGTTAACATACTTAAAAAAATACCAAGTGGTATTAGTTTGAATGGATCAAAATAACCATCTTGATATAACTTATCCAATCATTTTCCCAATTACATGACTTAACCAGTGATTCCATAGCTAGATGTGGTATGACTCATCTGATCCAAATTCATTGTATATTACCAATATTTGGTTTTCATAATCTAATACATAAAGATGATTATATAAATTTTTCTTACCATAACATATGATTTATTTATAAAATAATAAACTTTTATTTCCAAAGATGAAAATAAATCCTTCCATATCTAATTTAGATACAAAAATGACATTTTTGATAATTCTTTTCACATAGTAACAATTATGAAGAACCAAGAACATTCTCGTTGCCAATGTGAGATGGAAATTTCCAATGGATAATGCTTCCAACCTAGATCCATTTAAAGCCTGAAAATCCACCTCACCCCACAAAACCTTTTAAAATATACTAAGATTATACATCTATATAAAAACGTGAGAATCACATGTGGTATTAAATTTATAAAAATTGAAAGGTTGTACTTGATAATGAACATAATTGAAGTATCATATTACTTCCTTACCATTGTATAGTTTTTTTATAGTGGATCTTTTTTACACATCGAAAATAGAAATCATCCTAGTCCCTCACTTCCCATTTGATCTTTCTATTCTTATAATGGTGGTGCGTATAAGCATTAGACATGGAATTACTATTAGTGATATTTTTCTTTCCTTGCCTCTTATTCACCATAAAGATATAATACTTTTCAAGATTATTTTACTTATTGGTTTATAAAATTAAGGTGAATAAGTCTGTGAGTGACTTATCTATATTTTTCATGTTGAAATTAATAATAAAGTTATAGAATCTCTAGGGAAGTGAGGTGATAACTGGATTGGAGAATAATTTATTAGGTAGTTTAAAAAACTAGAATTTACAAATGCTTGATGCAACCAATCATTTTGACTACATGAGGTCCAACTGGTGAGCCTTCTATAATATTGAATGTAAGATTACCTTGGAGATCTCAAACTGTTATTTTATTTCTCTCTATTGATAAAGATCACATAGATGACTAATAGTTTCTTATAAATCCATAGTATCATGTTATTTTTGTAGTTCATTGGACATGGAAGATAACATTAAACACTAGACATTAACCAAATCATCCAAGTGTTTCTCATAGAAAAGTAACTCTTTCTCACTCTCCTCCATAGTGGGAAGGTTAGTAACTATGGTCTCCAATACAAATAACTTTCATTACTAGTGTATTACTATGAATAAGAGCATGTACCATTCCTATAAGTTTGTGTTGGTAAGGATATTGTATTTATCTAGTATTTTTCATTAAGATAGTGTTGTGATTGTTGAACTTTCCATTTGATTCTACCAAAATTTAGAGCAATTTATTAATACTTTATCTAATTACCAAAAGTGAGATGGAAAAATATTTAATTATATGTATCCAACTTTTATATCAAGCCTCAACATCCCTCACAATTAGACTTAGAATGTCTAGTTACATAGACATTCCAGTGTAAAGGATCCATATTCCTCTTTTAATTATCCAAGTAAGGGTTTGGTCAATTACTTAAAGGTATTTAGGTAGGATATTTTTTTCTAACTATGAGCATGTGGCTCCTTGATATGTTGAGTGGAATCTCTAATCCAGAAGCCCTCACTCATGTTTCCCCAATTCTTTCCTCAAAGTTAAATCAAGCTTAGAAAGGTCTAATCCTATTAATATAAAATGGTTAATTCAACTCAAAACTTTCATAATAACTCCATGATAAAAGTAAATTTCTCAAAAATCATTAGACAAATACTTGGTTCTATGGTTTAATTCCTAATAAAGTAAAGGAAGGCTCAGTGTGAATTAATATTTTTTTGGGATTTTATTTATTATACGTAAAAATTTTATTGTCTTATCCTTTAAATATCTTATTAATATTAAGTGGATCTTAATTAAGTGATTAACCATATTATGATAAAACATTTATGCATAATCCATTTATTTTAATTATATCTTTTCATATTAGTCTATTTATTTACATGATCATGGTCTTGCATCCATAAAATAAATCATGAAATAGATATAAATAAAATAAATAAATAAATGACATGATCACAAGCTTTATCTAATGTTCAATTTATTAATAAGACAATAAATCAACCTATAAACCAAGGGAAAACTATTTGTGTTAGTCTAAGCATGATTTGTAGCATCCCACCTGTCCACCTATGTATTGAATAGGTTGGTTTCATATTAGTTCCATATTGAACCACCTCTACCTCATCTCTACCTTGAATTGACTCCATGAACCTTCAGATACTCCCTTTATTACATATGTATTAAAACTCACATATGGGTGAGTGGAACTAAAGGATTGGTTAAATGAAATTACATAAAACAACCTTGTACATGTAGACCCTATATAATAAAGGAGAAAGGGATGACACAAATATCATTTTATTTTATTTAATAATAAATAATTAAAAATCCATACAATTAAATTAAATTAAATTAAACCAATACATACATAGTTCTGGTCAAATCTCGTGATCGTTCATACACATGAAATGACTATGCATTTCAAATAACTAACTAGAATTCATTTCAATTTGTTCTTTGATATAATAAAACATGCAAAAATTAATTCGATTAATTATTTTATTAATCAATTAATTAATTTTATCTTACTACATCCAATTTCCAAATATATTCTCATCCATTATAACTTTAAATAAAATAATTTTTTATTTTATTTAAAAATTAATAAAATAGTACATGACTTTTTACTTGAAAGAAACTCAATGAATACCTGTCTGAACTACTCATTATAGTCATTATTGTTTATAATGTACTCACATGAAATATTTCATTCCTGGTATGTGAAGTAATTTCATGTCATGTATTGTCAAATTAATGACACATGGAACACATAAAAATTACATTTTATATATGATTTAATGCATGTTGAGTATTTAGTATAAAATGACCATACATGACTTTTAGTTTTGAATATTATGTAGACTTAATTGAGAATTCAATATAATATAAAACTAGAAGACCAGTGTGTACACTCAATTTAATGACTCACAGAACTCAGGTCGATGGTTTTTAATGGATTAATCAATTAAATTTAATATTTATGCTTAAATAGGTAAACTACATGACATGTGTAGGCTATCCATGCGGTATGTACTTTGTTTCATCAGATGTCCGAAGTACATGACTAGGGACTTAGCATGTACTTACTATGGCCATTAATAAGGTGCATATCTTGTAAGATAGATACATGGTGTGTACTTAAAATTATATGGATTCCATCCTGTATGTGTCATGTATTAAATATGCTTGGTGCAATAACTACACAATTCGTATTGACCTCATGTTTCCTACCTTGAAAACATGTGGACTACATAGCATTTAGGAAATCTATATGTCATGTAATGTAGAAAAACTATGTTCCACCCTATCTAGTTAACACATGGTACATTTAATACACATGGAATGTATCCATTACATGACAACCTAGATTCCACATGGGTGTTCGGGTGAAATGAACAAGGGTACATGGTGTGTGACAGAGGAGTACACACCATGTAACCCTGTGTTATTAGGCCAAAATTATTATCACCTCTGGATGTGATCTTCAAATGCTTTCTTAGTTAATTATTAATCAATCTAGGTTAAGTAAGTTACAAAAAAATATAAGGAATAATAAATCCTGATGATATATTAAAAATGAATTAAAACATGAAATGAAATTTAACTTTTAAATGTGTAATGATAAAAATAAAATAGGTACTTATAAATTTTAATATGGCCTCCTTGATACCATTTCAAGGTTTTGGATGTAGTGGAAGCACTTATTTGGGTTCATACTAACTCAATAATTGTCAGATTTAATTAATATTTTGTGATGTACATGATGTGGAATCCATGAATAATGAATTTTTTTCCAATGAAACTTAACAGAAATATAAGAATCAAGAGGATCTTTTATGTTAAATTTATAATTAATTTAATTATACAGGATGAAAGTTTAACTTGGTCCTAAGATATTTATTTAATGAAGATATTGATCATCATATGACCTTTCGTTTTACCATTATTACGTTTTTAGGATCCAAGTGTAGAATACCTATGGCTGTAATCCACATTTTCTCCTTTGATCTTTGAATGATGCTGATGGATTTTTAGTTTCTAACATTTTGGATCAATCATCTTGTAGTATTTAAATTGATCACTATTATGATTCCTTTAGGCTTTAATAATCTCACTTTCACTCTAATTCATGAGAAGATAAATGAGGAAGTATAATCTCTCGGTCTTGAGAGAATAATCTCTAGAGTATTATTCAATCTTGAGAGAGAGAGAGAGAGATATATAGATTTCATTATACATAAAAATTCTCCAAATTCGATTAACCCTAGAACAATATACATAGAATTCTATTTATAGGGTTATAAGTTAGGGTTAAATATTATTTAATTACACATAGGCCCTTAATAATATATTAAACCCTTAAATGACTTCATTCCATATAATAATAATTTTATTATTATTTTTTATAGCATCTGCTTATTATCCTAATGATAAATATTATTTTACAATCTTGGAAATTAATATTTATCATCAAACCTCATCTTGGTCTGCTCATCCTCCTTGAAATTTATCAAATACTCAAATAAATATTTAATTAAATATTTATTAATTTAATAAAAAAATAAATATTATATATCCATGTAATTAAATAATTAGCTTGAGAATGGATGTTTAATTAATTTATGTAGTCAATAAAACCTAAATAAAATTATTCCTCAGAATTTAGAATAATATTTATTCTATTAATTAAATTCAAATAGAATTTAATTGAGATCAATGGAAACACTTATTGTGTGACCCTCTAGGATTCTTTCTCTTTGTCATTAGGTGGGCTTGTCTAAAGTCCAAGATTACTATCTAGTAACAGGTTAAATCAACCAAGAGGAAAAAGTTAATTTCACAACATTTATAACCACGTATGAGCATGTACTATGTAATATAATCCATTTTTCTCAATATCTAATCAATAAGGTTGTATACTTATTTCATCAACCTTAATTCTTGATATATCATTCTTTTATTATCTGAAATGAACATGTCTACATCACCATGGCCATGGAATTTATTTTTACATGTCCATTCCAATCAAAGGGCTGGGATACTAACTTCTATAAATGGAAGGGGAAATCTTTCCTTATATTATTCATTAATAACATACTTATTATGACATACCCAATGTATCCTACTTATCATGAACATAGTGTGTCATGAGTTTTTTCAATGCATCTAAGTACATGAGTCATGATGTGTATTAAGATTAATCTTAAAGTCTTAAGACTATTAAAAACACTCACATATAGTAATATTCGATCACAAAAAAATCATAAGGGATTATATCCATATATTTCAACCATTTTCATGTTTCTGAATCCCATGGTACTCGGAGGAGTCCTAAAGTGAGTCTGGAGGTGTTTGGCTGCTAAAAGATGGAAGCAGGGATGATTCATGACATGTAATTATTTCACATCATGAATGTGTAGTTCATGGCTTGGGTGAGATCTTGATTCATGGTCATTATAATTGGCTATATGCAGATATCAACTACATGGAACCATCCACATGGATGGATTGGCTATGTGGATGAATCAAGTATGTGGATAGATCAGATAAATGAGTGATCAGCTATGTGGATGAATCAACTATGTTCATGGATTAGCTACGTGGTTATATCAGCTATGTGGATGGATAAAATACATGAAAAATCAACTACACGAGTGATCAGTTATGTGAATAAGCTGCATGAAAATGGCCATGTGGGTATTTTGGCTACGTGGTGCTTTTGGCTATGTGGAATTGACCACCTAGATATTTTCACTTGTTTCGTGAAAATGACCATGAGGTTCTTTTGGTGGTGTAAATAAAGGTCCTTAAAAGTCCATTCATCAAGGATAATTATATCCTCTATTTTTTTTGATATAGTCGACATTGTGAATGCCTCCTAATGCATGGAGTTTAATAAGATCCACAATAGTTAAAATTAAATATTTGCAATTTAAAAATTATGATAATCCCATATTTGTTTACTCAAAAACGAAGGTCCTTTCCTTAATTACTTATTGTTTTATTCCTTCCAAGTTTATAGGTTTTTAAGCCTCCCCTTTGAGCCTTAGAATCCTACTAACATTGGCTCATGTTTCCTCCGGTGATGATTCCATTTTTCATGTTCCCCCTTTTTGGTGCAGCGAGTCATGTGAAGCTTCTTCTTATAGTTAGGGTATTCATTGCTTATTCTATTTATTTATGTGCAATTATAAATTTTTCATGGTTTATCCCTTTGGTTGTCAATGGAATTAACCTAATTAATTTTAAACTATATTAATAAATAATTAGTTTGCGATTATATTTCTTTGATTTCTATCATGATAACAGTTTACCTCTTGATTTTTTAGATAGTGTGTGGTCTATGATATGATTATGTAGTGTGCTTCTATTATTGTTTTATCATGTTTTTCTTTATGGGACATGGTAAATAACATAAATCTATAATTAATTGATAATTAATTGTATGGAAAATAAAGAGGCATGTTTAATGAATCTTGTGGTTTTTGTAATTTGATAATGATCAAATTGGTGTGATTATGGATGTTTAATTGAATATATAATTCCATGTGTTGATGGAATTTGATAAAGAATGTGAATCATTTTAATTATTGTTGATGAAAATAATTAAATTTTTGTTCATAAATTGTAAATCAACAAGTTTTTTGAAACTAGAATATGTGATGGGAAACATGTTTAAATTAATTTTTTAATTAATTTAGTAGCTTGTTATAGATTGATTTCTTAGATTTCCCATATTTGGAAATTTTGAATAATGAATTGGTTAATTCAAGAAGGAATAAAGAGGGTTATAAATATAATTTCTAGGGCCTGATTTTCCTTCTTGTTTAAGAAGGCTATGAACCTTGTGTTGGATCCATGAGAGCTTGTTTTTTTTGTGAAGGCTAGATAACTTGTTTCAGGGCCTAGATTTCCCTGCTGATTATGTTTGTTTCCAATTTATTTTTTGATGTGCTATGAGTTTGATCATCTTTATGAAATGTAATGTGATCATGGGATTGATAATATTATGTTGGATGGTGTGATGTGGGTGGGGAGGCTTAGATGATGTGGTAGAAGTTGATTCTTGTGATGTTGAGATGCATCGGGATATACATGTGGGTGTTGGGGATGGCACCAGAGATGATGGAATGGGTTGAAGCTAGTATTACCCATTGACATGATAAAGATACATTCCTGATTGAAATGAATCTATTTAATGGTTGATGTCCATGTTGCTTATTTTATCTGAATTCATTTCCCTATAACTTGAGGCGGATGGGTGTGCTTGGTTGCACGTTTTTTCTTATTGGTATCTTAGGATAATTTTCCAAGATTAATTGGATTATAAAATCATTCTAATAATGATTAAATAATTCTTCACCCATGGGGTTGGTGTTTATGGAATGAAAATTCTGAAAATATGTTAATCTTGAGAAACCATTGAATTAGTTTGGATTATGCATGGAAAACATAGACTTATCTTGATGGTTAAAGTAATGTAATTTGAAAAAATGTTGTTGGTTAATTAATGGATAATGAATTAATTAATGTAAAGATAATTTTTTGATGAAATAAATAAATTAATTTAATATAGATATTTAAATTCTTGTGGGCTTATAGGATATCTAGTCTTAGCAGTGACAACCAAGAGTCTGAGTGACATCAGATACAGTTGACTCTAAGACTATGTTATGATCATAGTGTGGTTGTGAGATAAATTATATCCTGTATATTATATGATTTTAAATGCTACCCCACCCATTCCATTCAGGGTGACTAACACCCAGTGGACTCTAGGAGGGTGTTATCCCCAACATCCCAGTGGGAGGGTGAATAGATGACTACCCCCTATGGACTTACTCGCTTCTCTTGGTAGTTACTTATACTGATATGAATGCTGGTTATTTTTACCATATATGTGTGTAGATGGATGTGATGGATTGTGATTATTTCACACACATGTATCTCTAGATATAGTATACATATGATTATTACAGGTATAATGTGTATAGGTTGTGATGGCTTGAGGTACCTTACTCATTGTATGAGTTTTGATGGCTTGAGGTATAAAACCTGATGTATGGTACATGTCCTATAGGTTGTGGTAGCTCCCAAAAACTACTAGGTTACTATATGGTTATTTTTTATGGGGTGATGTAATTATTTGATGCACAAGGTGCATGATGCAATGCATTTCTCAGGTGTCTTCATGCTATCTTATTTTGGAGAGATATGGATCAGGACATGCGATATTGAGGAAAAGAGGAAAACCACTAGGGAAGAAGGAGAAGGGTTCCATTAATGTTTCATTATTATATTATATTCTCTCTTTTATATGATATTTAGTGATAGTTACCCATGGTAAGGCTAGGAACTTAGTATACCTATTTAGGTAATGAGTTAGTTTCACTATTTTCCACTATGCTTTAGCATTCTTTTTTTATCTTTTGCATGGGAGGCTCTGTGGGGGATCCTACCGAGTATACTATTATGCTCACCCTATGTACATATAAACTTTTTTTTCAGGTCAACCAGATCAGGTTGGAGATCAAGCTAGATTTTACTAGCTCATGGTTTGGTAGGAGCAGTTTGGGATTTATAGTTGATGTCATCTTTACCTTTTGGTACTTGTATTTTCCCTTTCAATCATTTTAGTACTATATTACATTAAATGTATGAAATTGGGATTTATTTATACATATGTGTGTGTCTAAGTAGGTTTTTATTGGTGTACCTATCTTATCTCACTCTTCTGCATGTTTTCTTAGAGGGTAATGCCTCCAATATGTATGTTATTATACCCTCGGTGCTAGTTTCCAACCTAAGGCCTATTGGAGGTGGGAATATGATAGTAACCATCTCCCTTCTCTCATTTTCTATCTAATAGGGGTACTATTTGGGGGAGGGTCATGATTGAGTGGTATCAAAGGTTTAGGTTGAGAGATAGGATGGAGTATGGAGTTATAAGTAGGTAAGGTTTCATGGGTTGTTAGGTAAATGGTGTCAGATAAGTTAATTAAGTGATGTAAACATACAAGACTCTCTAATACATGGGTATTTAGGCCCCCCTCTGATATTATGCATGAACCTTTAAGTTTATTTGACCTGATAAATTAAGTGATACTGGTTATAGGGTAGAGACCTAGGAAAGGTTCATCCATCATTCTTCTTTGTGCCTACGCTTGAAATGGGTAGACCTTTGAATAGGTTAGAACCTTAAAAATATAAAAAATAAATAATTAATTAATTTTAATTATTCTATATTCTAGTTTTAGGAGTCTAACAATTTTTTCTTTTACTAGTACGGCTCTAGGTCAATTTCCTCATCAGGTTCAAGATGAATATGTTTAGTAGGATGTGTCAGAAGATCACCATAGAGTATAGGTTGATGATGAAGATACTTAGAGGAAGAAAATATAAGAGTTTAAGCACCATAGTTTGAAAAATTATGAGGGATCCATTTTAAACTCAGTCACATAAGACTTGTTGGAGGAGGTTTAGATAGATTTTAGTTTGATTTGTGCTCAGAAGAAGCACTGGGTTTTGTTGGCTATGATGATGTTGTGTGGAGTAGTGAGGCAGTGGTGGCTCTTATTCCTTGGGGATCATGAGGAGTTAGAAGTCTCTTGGGAGAAGTTTTGAGACCAATTCTAAGCAGGGTTTCTTTCTTCAACCATGAAGGTGGCCAGTCTCTAGGAACTTCTTACCCTTAGAAAGGGGGGTTATAAAATGAGAGAGTTTGGGATCCATTTCAATACCCTGCTATGATATGTTTTAGAACTATTTCTAGATGAGGAGGCCAGGGAAAGGAATTTTGAGGAGTCTTTTCATACAAAGATCTAGTTCTAAGTCAACCCATTTATATTGAATATGCATCTTGAGGTGATGGAGAGAGAATAGGTTATTGAGAGGATGTTTTCTAGAATCATATCGTCGTGAGAGGGGATTCTTCAGGATTCTTCATGATGTAGAGCTATTGTTTAGGGTTCCTAGTTTCCTAGAAAAAAGAGGTTCCAGTCAGCTGGGGGTTTGTTTCATCCCTTATCATATCATTTCTCTAGGGGAGGCGTCACTCTTACCTTTTCCAAGGGATCATATGTGTGTTTTTATTATAGAGTCCAAGGTTATTGTTGCAAGAGTGCCTAACCATTCTAAGTAGTTAGAGAGCACCGGGTGTTCCATTGAGGCAGTTTTAGCTGAGACAACAACAATAGTGTTCTCTAGTTTTGAATCAATAGAGAGGAGACAGGGCTGGCATAGTATAACCCTAAGATACTTCTCATCCTTAGAGAGAAGAGTGTGTCCATGTAGGTGGTCATCAACATGGTTAGTGATGTTGTGTTGTAGGTCATGGTTAGATTCATGGTTTTATATTGCTAGCATCAGGAAATCCATATGTCATTAGAGGCACCCTTTTCTTGTTTTCTACATGGGTGCATGCTTTGTTTGATTCTAGGGTGAATCTCTCCTTTATATAACCTTCCCTTGTCTATGCTTTAGGACTTGAGGTAGAGAGGCTTCTAGTGCCCTTGGTGTTGACTACTCCAGTTGGAGGTTGAGCTAACTTATATGAAGTGTGTATAAACTGTGAGATAGTGATGTAGCAGAGCCTATATTGGGGAGACTTACTATGTTTATAAATACAACCATATAAAATTATTATCAACAATGATTGACTATATTTGGTGTAGACTATCATGGATTTATTTAGGAGGCAGGTTGTGATCTATGATGCTAATGGAGAGCCAGTGATATTCATTAGAAAGAGAGACCCTTGAATGAGTTGGTGGTTTGTTTCATACTTATAATCTTTTATGGATGAGTTGATGCTAAGCTCATAATAGGTTCAGTAGTGAGTGTTTATCATGGTTTTAAAAGAGTACCTCGATGTATTTCTTAAGGAGGTTATAGCATTACTCCCTTGAAGGGAGATCAAGTTTGGTATCAATCCATTATTGGGAGTATCACCAATCTCAATGTCTCTATATAGGATGCCACCTTACTATTTGAGTGATCTATGAGTATATCTTGATGATTTTTTTATTTAGGTTTTTTTGGATGAGTGTGTCACTTTAGGGTGAACCAGTTTTGTTCATAAAGAAGGATGATGGTAGTTTGTGGATTTGTATTGATTATCATCACTTGAATTAAGTGTAAGTGAAGAAACACTATCATCTTTCATGGAATGAGGATTTATTTTATAATCTTAAGGGAGGAATTTGGTTCTCAAAAATCAATTTCCAGTCAAGGTATCATCAGATGCGTGTGAAGGGTGATGATATCCTGAAGACTGCTTTATATTTTTGTCATGGGAATTATGAGTTCGTTGTGATGTTATTAAATGTGGGGAATTATCCAGCCATGTTTATGAGGTTGATTAAAGTAGTGTATAGATATTTCCTCAATAATTTCATAGTGTTTTTCATTGATGAAATCCTTATGTACTCCACATCTGATGAGGAGCATGCAGAGTATCTGTGTGATGTTCTGGGAGTTCTTCATCATGAGAAGCTATTCGAGAAGTTCTTGAAGTGTGAGTTTTGGGGTTGTGAAGTATGTTTATTGGGGTATTTTATGTCCTATTGGGAAGTATATATGGATCCTTCAAATATATATAGGTGGTTGTTTCTTAGGAAACCACCAAGATAGTGGCATAGGTGTGGAGTTTTCTTTGTCTTTCAAGATATTACATGAGGTTCATAAAAAAAATTTATTGGGTTGTGAATCCTCTAATATCCTTGAACAGAAATGATTGCGTGTTCTTATGGACTAAATATTGTTAGGTAGATTTCGAGTAACTTAAGTAGAAGTTGGTCAGTTCTCTAGTCCTTTATTTTTCAACAAAAGTAGTTTAGTTTGAGTTTTTTTGTGATAATTCATATCTTGGGTTGGGTTGTTTTCTGATGTATAAAATATTAGTTATGTATTATGGGTCTCTAAAGTTATTTATTCTTGAGAATAACTATTCCACCCATGATCTTGAGTTGCAAAAAATTGTGTTTGCTTGGAATTTGTGGTGACATTACCTCATCGATAGTGTTTTATGGTTTTTACTGACTGTAAGAGCCTAAGGTATGTATTCTCCAAGTGTGAATTGAACTTTATTCAACATCAGTGGATGGAATTATTACAATATTATGACTTTGAGATTTGATATACACCAGGAAATAGAAATTTTGTGGCTGATTCTCTTAGAAGTAAGTCATGTAGTGATGTCGTTCATGAATCTGGGGATTTTTAGAGAGTTATGGAAGATCTCTTAGTGATTCATCTTGATATGGGATAGGTTAGAGGTAGAGGTTGTCTTTTATAGATGATGGTGCAGTCATATTTGGTGAAACAGGTGGAAGGTTCCTAGTTGGGGGATTCTAATGTGGATTCTAGAGAGACCGAGTTATTTTTGGTGATGCAACTGATGATTATTCTGAGGATGTACAACATCAGGTGTTGTTTCAAGAAATTATTTCAGTCCCTTAAGTGATGTGTGATATGGTTCTCTATGATTTCCATAGAACACCTTTGGTAGTACATCCTGGTGTGAAAAAGATGTACTGATAATTGAGAAATCATTTTTGGTGGCCTAGGTTTAAGTATACAGTTTCATATTTTGTTTCTCAATGTTTGTTCTACCATAAGGTGAAGGTTGAGCATCATATTATTGATGGTTTTCTCCATCCATTATATGGTCCCCAGTAGAAGTGGTAGGACATATCAATGGACTTAGTTACCAGTTTACCTCGAGATCAGAGATTCTATGATTCTATATGGACAATAGTGGATCTTTTGATGAAATCATCCCACTTTATAGCGATCAAGGAGTCTATTTTAGTAGAGGTTTTATTGAGGTGGAACTTGGAGGAGGATGTGAGACTCCATGGAGTCCCGAGGATTATTATCTATGATCATGATCGTATTTTTACCTCTAGGGCGTGGATAGGTCTCCATCATGCTTTTGGCTCTCAGTTATGCCTTAGAACTACTTTTCATATGTATACAGACAGTCAGAAAGAGCGGACCATATATAATCTTGAAGACATGTTGGGATCTTATGTATGAGATATTGAAGGTTTGTGGATGAGGCACCCACCCTTGGTTGAGTTTTATTACAATAATATTTACCACTCCACCATTATAATAGAATCGTTTAAATATTTTTATGGCCAACCTTTCCATTCTTTGTTGTTCTGTACTAGGGTCAAAGAGAAAGAAATTCCCTGGTATGAATTAGTATAGAATACAATAGAGATGGATCAGGTAATTCGTGAAAGGATGAAGGAAGAATAGGATCATCATAAATCCTATGCCAGTCATAGGAGGGGACCTTTGGAGTTCAATGTTAGGGATCACATGTTCTTGAATTGTGACTCCTCATTATGGGTATAAAAGGTTTGGTCATGGGGGTAAGATTTATCCCTAGTTTATTGGGCCTTTTAAGGTGTTTTATCATGTTGGATTCATGGTGTATATGATATCACTTACCCCATATATGATAATAATACATTATGTTATTCACATTTTATATCTCTGTCGTTATCTTCATGATGACTCGCATATCATCAATTGTGGTGAGATCGATGTTAAAAATGATATGAACTTTTAGGAGAAGCCTATGGAAATATAGGGTCTCTTGGAGAAAGTTTTGTGTAGGCATTTTATTCCCTTATTTCACGTCTTTCAGTGAAATGGTGGTGTGGAGGAGAGTTTCTGAGAACCTGAATCACATATGAACACTCAGTACCTGGAGATTTTTAATTTTTATCTCTTCTCTTGTAACATTGTTCTCTTATAGATGTTGACCTTTATAGTTTATGATATGGTTCCCTCTTGTTTTTTATTTTTAAACTTTACCTTTTTTGAGAGGTATCTCCCTTGGGATAGTGTTTAGGAGATGATTTTTTTATTTCATGGTTTTATGCTTATTTCAACTAATGAGCTGGTTAATATCCTTTGATGGAGAAATCATTGATAATTATCTCATGGGGTGGTCATTCAGACAACACCATTTTTTTTTCTCCTCAGGTTTGATTTTGGTTTCTTAAGGATTATAATTGTTTGAGATGTATCTAATGTAAGGTCCCAGATTCATCTTGTCTAACCCTTTGTATGTTTTCAAAGCTTTTGGTACTTGGAGGAGACCTGGAGTGGTTCTGGATTTGTTTGGATTCTAAAATATGGAAGCATTGAAGATTCACAACATGTAAGGATTTCACATCATGAATGTGTGGTTTATAGCTTGGGTGAGACCTTAATTCATAGTAAGTCGAATCAGCTATGTGGATCCATCAGCTACATGAAAAAATTAGCTACATGTCTAGATCATCTACATGTATGAATCAACTATGTGGATTGATCATCTATGTGAGTGATTGGCTATGTGAGTGATCAACTATGTGAATCGGCTATGTGATTGATTAGATACGTGGATACATTAGGTATATGGTTGGATCAACTACATGGTTGGATTGGTAATATGAGCGATTGGCTATGTGAGAGATCAACTATGTGAGTGATCAACTACATGAGTGATCTACTATGTGAATCAACTATGTGAAAACATCTATGAGATAATTTTGGATATGTAGTGATTTCAGCTACATGGAATCAGCCACCTGGAGATTTCCACCAATTTCTTAAAAATAGCCATGTGGGTCTTTCAATGGTGTGAATCAAGGGCCTTCAAATTCCTTTCATCAAGGATAATTATATAATTTATTTTTTTAGATGGTCAAGGCTAAAAACGCATCCTTTCACATAGATTTTAATGAGATCTATAATAGTTGGAATTAAATATTCACAATCTAAAAATTATGGTCATCCTATACCTATCGACTTAAAATCAAAGGTCCTTCCCTTCATTCCTTCCTATCTTATTTCTCTCAAGGTTGGAGGTTCTAAATCTTCCCCTTGAAGTCATGTAATCTTATTGTCATTGGATCATGTTTTCTTAAGTGGTGATTCCATCTTGCATGTGCCCCATGTTTTGGTCTAGTGAGTCACGTGAAGAATCTTCTTCTAGGTAGGGGATTTGTTGCTTCTCTTATTTATTTATGTGTAATAATAAATTTAGTATGGTTTATCCCTTTTAGGGAAATATAATTAACCTAATAAATTTTGAACTGGATTAATAAATAATTGGTTTTTGATTATTTTTCATTACTTTTTACCATGATAATGGTTTTTATCTTGATTTTTTAGATAGTGTTTGATCTATTATATGATTATTTAGTGTGATGCTATGCTCATTTTAGCATGTTTTCCTAGATGAAACTTGATAAATAACAAAAAGAAAAAATTAATTGATAATTAATTTGCTGGAGAATAAAGCAGCATGTTTAATGAATCTAGTGGTTTTTTAATTTGATAATGATCAAATTGATGCAATTATGTGTGTTTAATTAAATATGTAATTCCATGTACTGATGTAATTAGATAAATAATGTGAATCATGTTAATTCTTATTGATGAACATAATTAAAGGTTCATTAATAATTTTAATTCCACAAGTTTTTTAAAACTATAATGTGCACTGGGAAGCATGTTTAAATTAATTGTTTAATTAATTTAGTATCTTGTTATAGATTAATACCTTAGGTTTTCCATAATTGGAACCTATGAATAATGAATCAATTAATTTCATGAAGGAATAAAAACTGGTTGTTTGATAAAGATAGTTTTTAGGGACTGAGTTGCATGTATGCTTGAGAAGGTTGAGAGCCTTATGTTGGATCTATGAGAGCTCATTTTTGTGTGAAGGATAAATTCCTTGTTTTAGGGCCTAGATTTACCTATTGAAAATGTTTTTTTACTTCTAATTATATGATGTGCTCTGGCTTTGATCATTGCTATGTGATGTGATGTGATCCTGGGATGGATGATGTAATGTGGGTGGGGAGGCCCATATGATGTGGCAGTAGTTGACACCTATCATGGAGGGATGCATCGGGATATGCATGTGGGTTTCAGGGATGGAATTGGAGATTATGGAATGGATTAAAGATGGGATTACCCATTGATGTGATAAATTTGGATTATTTCTTGAAATGAATCAATTTAATGGTCAATGGTCAGGTTACTTATTTTATCAGCATTCCTTTCTCCACTATTGGAGGCAACTGGGTGTACTTAGTTGCACGTTTCCTCTTGGTGGTAGCTTTGTATGGTTTTACTAGAGTAACTATATTATATAATAATGATAATAATTATTAAATAATTATTAAACCATGGGGTTGGTGTTGATTGAATACAAATGTTAAAAATATGTTAATCTTGAGAAACTATGGACTCAGTTTGGATTATGGTTAGAGGCCATGGACTTGTAATGATGGTTAAAGTAATGAAATTAGGAACAATGTTGATGGTTAATTAATGGATAATGAATTAATTAACATAAAGTGATTTTTTTGAAATAAAGAATGAATTTGATGTAGCAATTTAAATTCTTGTGTGGTTATAGGATATCTAGTCTTAGTAGTGGAAGTCGTGAGTTTGAGCGAAATTAGCTATAGTTGAGTCTAATACTAGGTTATGCCTATAGTTTGGTTTTGATATAAGTGATATCCTATATATTTTTTGTTTTCATATGCTATCCCACCCATGTCAGTCAGGGTTACTAAATCCCAATAGACTCTAGTAGGGTGTTTTCCCCAACATCTTGGTGGGAGGATAGATGGATGAATACCCCCTCTGGCCCCACTCTCTTCTTTTGGTAGTTACTTGTGCCAGTATACATGGTGATTAGTGTTCCCATATATGTGTGTAGAGATCTATTTTTTCTTGTTTTTATTTCATACACATGTAACTCTAGATACAGTATCCAAAGGATTGTTATAGGCATGATGTGTAAAGGTTATGATGGGATGAGGTACCTTACTCGGTGTATAGGCTGTGATGTCTTGAAGCATAATAACCAATGTATGATACACAACATAAGGGATGTGGTGTCTCTCATAAACTCTTCCCAGTGTCATGTCTTCATGGATGCCGGTTAATTATGACGATTCTATCTAGAAATTCTAAGGGGTCTAGTCAGGGAAGCAGCCTTCCACTACTAGAAATTTGGGATATACCCATGATTTAAAACTGTAGATATAGGTCCCCAAACCATGGATATAGGTAATAGACACGCTTTGAGAAAACGTGGCTAAGTTTGGTGTGGCTATAGGCCTAGACTTATAGCCATGGTTTGGAACTGTGGCTATAGGTCTAGAGCCACTGTTCAAATCGTAGCAATAGGTATACAACCACAGTTCAAACCATGGTAATATCACTATAGCCACAGTTTAGAACCATGACTATACTAGAGGAGGGACACAATTTATTTCCACGATTAGAAACCGTGGATATAGGGTCTGAAAAACCATAAAAATATCCCCCACCTCTCTGCACAGCCCCCATTACAGTAGCCCACCCCCTACAACCCCTCCTTCCTGAACACCCCCACCCTACATAAACCCCCATCCACTGGAAAACCCCCCTACAAAGCCCCCTGGACAACCCCCCTACAAAGCCCCCCTCCTGGACAGACCCTGGACACCCCCCCCCCAGACAGACCCTGGACACCCCCCAGACAGACCCTGGACACCCCCCAAACAGACGCTGGACACCCCCATACCCTAGACACCCCCCAGATAGACCCAAGACAGACCCCCCCTCGGACTCTGGATACCCCCCTAGACAGACCCTAGACACCCCCAGACCCTGAACACCCCTAGACCCTAGACACCCCCAAACCATGGGCAGAACCCCCTGAACAGCCCAAACCTCCACTCCCCTGGACATCCACCCCCACCCTCCTGGATAGACCCTGGAACCCCCCCAGAACCTGGACACCCCCCAGACTCCCCACTCCCCTTGACAAACACCCCCTCCCACCCTCCTGGAAAGACCCTGGACCCCCCCCCAGAACTTGGAAACCCCCAAAAACCTGGACAGATCCCCCTGGACACCCCCCCAAAACCTGGACACCCCACCCCTTGCACCCCCTTCCAGTTACCCCCTCCCCCTACCAGCCCCCCTACCATTCCCCTCCCCCCTACTAGTTTTCCCCTCCCCCTACCAGTTCCCCCCTCCCCCTTCCAGTCCTACCCCCCAAACCTGGACACCCCCTGAACAGACCCCCACCCCCAGATAGACCCTGGACAGACCCCCCCAGACCCTGGACACCCCCCAGAACCTAGACACCCCCATACCCTAGACAGATCCCCTTGGACACCCCCTAAAACCTGGACACCCCACCCCTTGCACCCCCTGCCAGTTACCCCCTACCAGTCCCCCTATCAATCCCCTCCCTGCTAGTCCCCTCCCCCCTTCCAGTCCCCCCCTTCTAGTTTCCCCCCCTCCCCCTACCAGTCCTCCCCCCCACCCTTCCCGTTTCCCCTCCCCCTGCTAGTCCTGCCCCCCCCCCCCCTGCCTGTTTACCCTCCCCCCTACCCCTACCAGCCCCCACTTGCACCCCCTTCCAGTCCACTCCAAATTAAATTATACATGAAAACGAATTACATAATAAGAATTAAACAAATCCAAATATAAAAAAACACATAACTGCACTTACATGAGTCTCTATATAAGACAAATTATCAAAGAAGTCTGGAACCAGCTCAAAAGTACATACAAAACAAGGTAGAACGTAGTAGTGCTTATCCCTTGTACCCACAATTCTCCCCCCTCCCTACCCCCCTGCTGGACCCCCCCTAGACAGCAGCCCCATCCCCCCCAGACAGCAGCCCCCCCTTCTGGACCCCCATGGACAACCCCCCCCCCCTGCTGGACCCCCTGGATAGCATCCCCCCCTACTGGATCCCCCTGGATAGCAAATCCCCTGCTGGACCCCCTGGACAGAAGCCCCCCTTCTAGACCCCCCTAAACATCCCCCCTGCTGGACATCTACCCCCTACACATCCCTTGCACATATCCTAAGGGATCCTTAGTTAAGAATATTGACCAAGCAGGTGATATTCAGGCCTTTCCCTTAGATGTACCTACCAAATCATAACCTGTAGAGGATTCTTTACCTAGTGTTGAGAGAGTTGTATACCTAGTGCCTTCAGATTTTGTATCCATAGTATATTTATAATATTTCAAAGAAATACTTCTTTTAGATTTCAGTGGAATTTTGAGTTATCAGGAACCTCCTATTGTTGCATCAACATCTAGTGCTCCACCTCCCCCAGCTTTAGTTGACGCTGATTTTATCTGTTCTATAGTCAAATAGTATCTCCATGTTTTTATAGGTGATGTGCATTCATCTCATTAGGATTAATTTAGGCAGATTCTATAGAATGGGTTTTCAAGGAATAAGTTGACCAGTTGAAAGTGATGACGACTCTACTCAATATATTCATGGAGGAGAATATTTCTTTAGTAGTATGGGGAGATGAAAAAAATATTATTATAGACTTTTTCAATCTTATGAAGCCTTTACTATATGTATCCAATACTCTAGTGGATGCCGGCTGGAATTCAAAAGTACAACAGTAAAGTGGACTCCAATAGTTGCGGGCCACAAGCATTCGGACCAACCAGATCGGGATACACCAATCCAACAATCTCCCTTGTTGCATCCCTTGATGATAAGTAGGTTAAGAGTGCCTTTTTTTCTCTAAATCTTGAGAGTGTGTCTGGTCCTGATGGGTTCAAAAATTAATTCTTTATGTTCTACTGGGACATAGTTCGTGATGATCTCCTTAACACTATGAGGGAGTTCTTTAACCATGCCTCAATTCCCTATGGAATCAACTCCAATTTTATTTCCTTGATCCCAAAGAAGGAAAATGTTATGGATGTAAAGGATTTCAGACCTATTTCTATTAGGAATACCTTTCCAAAAATCATTAGCAAAATTATTGCTATGAGGTTAGGTCTCATTGATCGTGGGTTTATCTCTTCAAATAATCCCCTGGATAGCCCTTGGAAACCCCCCTAGACATCCCCCCTAGACATCCCCCCTAGACACCCACTTGCACCCTTCACCCTACCCTACAGGCCCCCCTGACCCTCCCCAGATAGCCCTTGGACACCCCCCTGGACAACCCCTCTTAGACACCCCACCTGCACCCTCCCCCTACCCTACAGACCCCCCAACACCCCCCGGACATCCCTTGGATACCCCACCTGCACCCTTCCCTATAGACCCCCCCGGATAGCCCTTAGACACCCCCCTGGATAGCCCCTCCTAGAAACCCCACCTGCACCCCCCTGCCCTACAGACCCCTCCCCCCGGCACCCCCCCGAACATCCCTTGGACACCCCACCTGGACAACCCCTCCTAGAAAATTATATAGCCATCAGTACCTTCACTTCATTATGAAATAATTCTAAATGAACCATGCCTTGAAACTTTTCCATGAATAGTCTTTTTCTGGATTAGTCTGAATAATAGACTTCCACAACTTATAACTCAGACCCTCTAGTAGGATGGTTACAAAAATAACCTTAAGAGACTCATAAATCTAAAGCTGAATAAAAATATCCACAAACTTCAGTACCAAAACCAATTCATCCTAAGAATCTTGTTACCCAAGAATTATTGTGAGGCTACCATCTTGATTCTGGGGTTCCTAAGTGTGCCTTCAAGATCGATTTATTCAAGTCTTTTGATTCGGTCAGGTGGGACTTCTTATGGGATGCTTTGGATCTTCTCGGATTTCCAGCTAGGTTCTCATCTTGGGTTAAAAGATGTGTCTCTACCCCAATTTTCTTGGTGAATATTAATGGCAGTTTACATGGCTACTATTCGGGGAAAAGAGGTATCAGGAAAGGGGATCCACTTTCATCTTTCCTTTTTGTGATTTGCATGGAGTTTTTCTTGCGCATCCTGGAATGAAGGAGGCTGGGGGCTGGTGCGGTGGCTGGTGCGGGTTGGAGTGGCTAGTGCGGGCAGGAAGGAAGGTGGCGGGGGGATGGAAGAGAGTTTGTGTGGGTTGGAATAGGTGGCAGAGGGCTGGTGTGGGATGGATTGCAGGTGGTTGGTGGATTTTGGGCATGTGGAAGGGGCTGGTGTGGGCTGGGATGTAAGAGGCTGGGGGATGGTGAGGGCTGTAACTAGTGGTTGAGGCTATTTTGCAGGTGGTAGAGGGTTGGAATGAGTGTTTTGCAGGAGGATGGGGGGTGGTGGCTGGTGTGGTGGCTGGTACGGGCTGAATTGCAGGTGGCTGGGGGCTGGTGCGGGCTCGAATGCAGGTGGAAGGGGGCTGGAATGCTGGTGGAAGGGGGCTAGTTGTAGGTGATGGGGGGATGGTGCGGGCTGATTCGAAGGTGGAATGGGGGTTGTTGCAGGATGGAATGTTGGTGGCAGTGGGCTGAAATGAAGGTGGAAGGGGGCTGGTGTGGTATGGATGTGGCTAGAGCAGGGCCAAATCACAACATTACCATGGCTTGACCGCGGTGTGACCGCAGCGTGACTGCGGCGTGTTGGACCGGTTTAGTGACATCCGCAGGGTAGAATCTTCCGGCCAGGAGCAAAGGGAGAGGGAGGAGGCGGGGCAACATTCTAACCATCGCCCCACCGGCAGAAATTGTGATTAGTCAGTCTCAAGATTGATCACAAGATTCATGGAATATTATCACTGCAAACTGCCCCGGGGTTTCATCCTGGAGAAGAGCCAAATAACGGTGTGACCGCGGTGTGACCGCGGCGTGACCGCGACATGTTGGTCTGGTTCGACGACATTTGTGGGGTAGCATCTTCCAGCTAGGAGTGAAGGGAGCGGGAGGAGTCGGGGCAACATTCCGGTCATCGCTCCGCCGACAGAAATTGTGATTAGTCAGTCTCAAAATTGATCACAAGACTCATGGAATACTATCACTGAAAACCTCCATGGGGTGTCATCCAGAAGAAGGGCCAAATCACAGCATTACCGCAGTGTGACCGTGGCGTGACCACGCCGTGACCGTGACATGACCGTGGCATGTTGGCCCGGTCCATCAACATTTGCGGGGCAACATCTTCTGGCCAAGAGCGAAGGGAGCAGGAGGAGTCAGGGCAACATTCTGACCGTCACCCCACCGGAAGATGATAGAACAGATCAACTATTTAATATGTTATAACAAGGGATCGCCAGAGAAGGTTATAGCGAGAGGCACACTGATGCAATGTCTAAAGGGAAACAAAACAATGGAAAAGAATCATACACCCTACACAAACCATTTACAAATTCATTCACTTTTCCTAAACATGGAAATTTTATTTATAATATTCAAAGTGTGAAAAGGAAAGTGTCATGGTCAAGGCGTATGCCTACTCGGGAAATGTCATTTGAGTTAAACGAGTATTATAAGACAATTTATATTATTAAAAGAAAATAAAAACTAACTATCCAAAAAACAAATACCAACAAGAGGCATATAAAAGACTCCAACCAAATATAAACATGATACAAATAACTATCACTACTCTTTGGTTTAAAAGACAGCGCACCTCCGTTGGAGGGGTTTTTTATAAAATCATGACATTTCTTTATCACACAATTCATTTAATTATATTTAACATTTATTCTAGAACTCATTCAGCACAAATAAAATGCAATAATTTAAGCAACTAGATCAACATAACTATCACTGTGAGTTTTCGCAGACAACGCACCTCTGTTGGAGGGGTTTTATTATAAAAACATGACTTTATTTATCAAATGAAACAATTATATTAAATAACACTTATTCAAGATATGCAATTAAATATAATCAAGTATAATTAAGAAAGAAGCTAAATTCAATTTAAAGTATTCTTGAATTAAAGAGTCTAGAAGAGGGATCCTACCTCAAGGTGGAACCAAACCATCCATTTCGGCTCTTGGAGAATTCTAACTAAAAGTTTCTGCTCCCCCACTGGGTATACGCACCTTCACACACATGCAAGGACACCTATCCCCTATGCACACACATGCATGGCTATGAACATGTGCAAGGGGATCCTTGAACATATGCTTATATGAATATACCAATCTCTACTCACCTGCGTATGCATTTATATATATATACTTGTTCACACATAGCCCCATACGTGCATAATCACTGCCATGGTTGACTATACACATAACAGGGGAACCCACATACATATACTTTCTTACCTATGCACATGCAGGCAAGTCTCCCTTAACTTGGCTACTCGAAACCAACGAGCAGGGATCAATGCACTACACAAAGGATATTAAGAACATTAAAACACACAAAGGATGCTACATAACTAGTGAGAAACCAACCAATGACATTAAATCCTTACCTCTATTGGGAGAACCAAATCCACCCGAACCAACACGAAATGATCCAACGCCCTACTGAAAACATAATATGGAGTCAAAAAAACTGAAATCCCCAAATACATGAGGTTAAGTAAAAGACCGAAGTGGCCAATGCGATAAAGAAAATAAAATAAAAACTAAACTAAAACGTACCTATCTCCTGTGACTATACACGTCACCGCCCAACATATAAGAACCACAATACCCCATGGGTCAAATCATGTTCCTGCAAGAAAGGGGGAAATAGATCCATGTTTTAAAATGATACTATCAAATAGTACATTCCTATTAATTAATAATTATTCTTCCTGTTAATGGTATATAATTAGTTTGGCTTGAGTTTCATCTTAATTTGGTTTTGTTTGATACAAGTTTTTATCCCACCTGATAATAAAAGTTTACTAGAGGACACAATTTCTAATCAAATAGAATATATCATAACAAAAAATGGATCCACACCTATGAAGAAAGTTGAACATGATAAGAAAGAATATCTGATCATATAGTCTGATGAGTTATAAAAGGATAAACCAAAAAAACAAAAAACATTGAGAGTTCTCTAATTTCTCAAGTGAATATGCAATTTTCAAACAATAATAAACATGTAAAAGAAGAGAAAACCATGTTTCCTCAACAAAAATGTTTAGAATGTGAGAAATAAGAAAGCTCAAAGAAAATCAAACACTTTTTAGCTACAAAGAAAAGTGCTCCAATTTTGAGAAAAAAGCCTAATAACTTAGAATTTGATAAACCCACCTTATTACCATACTTGTTGATATAAAACAACACTCGAATGGAAATGTCACATAACACGCACTTCACACACATATACTTTTTTAAGGAAAATAATTTTGAAAAATGAATCCTTTATATAGTGTTGTTATTCCATTAAAAAAATCAACATGGAGAAAATACGAAAATAAATTCTTGTTAATCACATCTCTAAAAAAGTTTCAACACCTTTCTCATGAGTTAATGCCATATTTATAGGGAACTTTTCATCTAGATAAAACTTTATCATTTAATAAAATATGGTTACCCATTCCACTGTATGTGAATCCAAAAATAACAACACATTTATCCATAAACCAATTTCCCTTCACATGCATCATGAACATATTAAAAGAGTATGCATTAGATAACATTTTCATTTGAAAATTATAACACTCCATTCACATGAAAACTGCATCCACAAAGCATCAATGGTATGAATAATTTTACACATAAAATATTCTTAACATTTTTATGAGCTCCAAATGATTTCACATAGAATATGATATTCTTTATGAAACTAGAAACACATCATATATTGTTCACCTAAATTTCAAAGAAATAATGTTCTCGTGGTATCTTCTATGTGAACTTCCAATGATTTATATCTACAAAAACTACAATGATAACTATTTTTATGTTTTGAGAAAACCAAAATCAATCATATATCACAGTATGATATTGATTTTCATGAATTCATTAATTTAATATTGAACATCAAATTATCCTGCCAACACTCGAGCTCTAGGTTGACACCCAGGGTATGCCAAACTTGATTCAATAGAGTTCCATATATGTCTGTCCATGCCTACCATTATCCATGATGATTTACTTGACAAGAAACCATGACAAGGTACATTACCCATTCCATGGACCACTGACCTAACACACATTACCAATTCCAGGGATATCTCTCATCTTCCATGGGTTAATGGACTTTCTGTGAATTCTCATTATAGAAAAGATTACATTACCAAGGAGAATAAATAATGCTAAGTGTGGAGTAACCATTCCAAGTATTATATAACCATGCATCAAGAACAACCAAGAGCAAAACCCCTAACAAAACACTAAAACATGAAAAATATTTTGACATATGAAACATTTTTTAATTCATTAAAATTACCAATTCTCATTCCTCATATTCCATTATGTCAAATATCAGTTCTTGTCAATATAACATTGTGTCTTTTCCAATTTCATACCAATTATACAGTTACATGCTAGATCATCAATTCACGTTTCAATTGTGTCAATTCCAATTCACATACTGATAATTACAAATTCTAATTCACATGTCATGAGAAGAACAAATTCAATTCACAATTATATTCATTCCTTAATAAATTTCTCATTCTAGGTATAAGGCACTAAACTCATACCATTCATGATCTAACCCAAGGTTATAGATAAGAACACCTCTTTGGTGGACAAAGGATCATGGTATTCATCATTAATGGACCCAATAGGATATGCGGAAGGTCTAACAGTGAGTATTTGAGAAATTTTCATCAATTCTAAATAGAAGAGGTCACACACATGACATGATGACACTATCATACATGATACAGATACTATAAAACCAATGAATACATTATGGAGATTTTTCAAATCACCCACCTAAATACAAATAATATTAATCTGAAAACATAAAATTTTTATGAATTTAATCCACCATAATCTCATATAGAAACTGATAAATACACCACATCAAGTCCATTAGAAGAATATCAAAGTGGAAAATAAAAGCAATTCACCAATTTTGAGAAGAACACAATGAATTTAGATGTTTGAATTGAAGAATGGATTGAGATATCTATGATTCAAGGTGTCTTACAAATGAGGTAGACATGAATTAGGGTTGAAATCCTAAAGAGATCCGTTCCAGAGAAAGTGAGATTGCGACAGAGGAAGTGAGCTCACCAAGTAGGGTTCATGCTCGGGAGGTAGGGTTGGAGGAGAGATCGCGTTGGAGGAGGAGATCTCATTTATTATAGAGATCTGTTCTAGGAGAGATTCTATTCGACGGAGGAAGTGAGCTCGTGGGTTCGTCCTCGAGAAGTAGGGTTCGACGGAGGAGAGATCTGTTCAACGATGTGCAAAGAGATCTGTTCGCGGGTTAGCTATGATTATTTGGGGGGTTTTTCCCAATAGTTTCTAAAATCATAGAGAAATATTATATGGGGGTGGGGGGTTCCCTATGGTTTCTAAAAGCCATAGGAAAATATTGTCTAATGTAATCTATTCCAAACAGTTTAATGAAACCGTTGGGAAAACACATCAAATTATTACTTAAACCAAAGATTTTTTCAAACCGTTGGTATGAAGGTGTTGGTATAAGTGGGATTTCCACCAGTGAATTTAATTTAAAATATTATATTGAATCTAGCTATGTACAGGTAAATTCATGCAATTTGGTAGTGGAATCATCCCACCAAAAGGAGGACAGATTGAAGGATCCAAATCTATCTTTATAAGCTATAATTAAAAAAAGTGGAAATAATGGCCTGGATTTTTGAAAGAAAAGGTGTTAAATCCATACCAATAACAACTAGTGGTATCATACAAAATTCTATTTGTTGCAACTAATATCAAACCATGATTTAGTGAAAGAAATCTGTTGTAAATATGAGGGCATATTTGGAGAAACCTAATCATGAAGAAATGGGGGAGTTAGAGATGGATTGTAATAGTTATTCAACCTTATATAAGATTAAAGAAACCTATAGAGACTAACTACACCCCCCTCACCACCCCCCTTGCCCCACTGCCCCACTACCCCACCCCCTCCCCCATTCCCTGCAGACCCCCCTACAGACCACCCCCTGCCCCTTGCTCTGCAGACCTCCCCACTCCACCTTGCCCCCTCCACCCACCCCTCCCCCCTGCCCTAAAGACCCCCCTATCCTGCAGAAATCACCCCGCCCCCTCCCCCCTCCCCTGTAGACCTCCCCCCTTCCCTGCAGACCTCCCCCCTCCCCCCTCCCCCTGCCCTGTAGACATCCCCCCCACCCCCTGCCCCCCTCCACCCTACCCCCTACCCCCTGCCCCCTGCCCCCTGCCCCCTGCCCCCTGCCCCCTGCCCCCTTCCCCCTGCCCCTGCCCCATGCCCCTACCCCCTACACCCTTCCCCCTGCCCCTTCCCCCCTCCACCCACCCATTTCTCCTTGCCCCCATCCCCCCTCCACCCACCCCCTGCCCCTGCCCCCCTCAACCCTCCCCCCAACCCCCTTCCCCCCAGCCCCTTCCCCCTGCCCCCTTCCCCCCTCCACCCTGCCCCCTGCCCCTACCCCCTACCCCCCTCCACCCACCCCCTAGCCTGTACAGACCCCCCTGTACCCCCCTGCACCCCCATCCCCCTAGCCTGTACCACCCCTAGCCTGCACCAGCCCCCTAGCTTGCACACCCCCCTGTGAGTCAAAAAATATTTAGAGATGCTCGTGGTGTCTCAAATGAGAGGAGTAAGGATTAAAATGGAAAACATAAATGTAATAATTTAAAACAAGATATATAATCATAAACTACCACAAGTGGATCCTTATATTTATTCTCACATGCATAATCATGGGCTATGATTCCTCAAGCAATATTTAGTTAAATTTTACCATTTCTACCTTTGTTATTTATAATGTTGATACATTTTGAGGAAGTGAATAGGTAATTTTGGATTATTCTTCTAGTTATAAATCCAAATTGATTTGATTATATGATGCCTCAAGTAATAGATCATAGCCTCAAAGCAATGGCTTTTCTAATAATTTTTTGAATTGCGTTCCCAATGGAAATAGGATTGAAGTCTTTAATATCCACTATATTATCCTTTTTAATCAAAGTAATTAAATTGGAATTGATTCCATAAGGTATAGAAGCATGATTAAATAATTATCTCATATAATTATGTAAATAAACATGCACAATAACCAAGTAAACCATAAAAAATTTGTTTGTGAACCCATCAAGCCCGACCACACTCTCAAATAAGGAGAAGAGTGAAGTATTTACCTTTTTATCATCACAAGATTTAGTTAAAGACTTGTTTTGATTATTATTAACAACAAAGGTAATTTTATCCATCATCTGGAAGGTAAAATCTTCTCCTTTTTTTGAGAATAGTCTTCTAAAATAGTCAACCATAACATTAGAAAATTGATTTTATGAGTTCTATAAAGACCCATCAATTCTATGGGCAGTGACTCCTCTTCCAATTCACTTTTCCTTATGTAGATAATGAAAAAATATAGTTTTTATATATCCCTCCTATATCCATATTATATTATACTAGTTTTAGACTATCCTTTCTTTTAGAAATGGGTTTTCATAAAGCTGAGATAGGGTTTTAATCTCATCATTTGAAGGATCATTCTGATTCTGATTAATATTATGAAATTGTAGTAAGGATTTCTCAGGATCTTTGATATCATTACCCATATTATAGAAATATACCTTGTTCCAGAAAAGAACCATCCTTTTAACATTATTCAACTTTTTCCCATGATTTGAAGAGGGATTCCATAAATTTCCATGTTTTGAGTAATGATGATAATCTCCCTACAACCAGCCAAAAAAAGTAAGGCATTGTTGAATTCAAATGGAAGGGGAGATGATATCAATTTATTTGTGAAAATATACACCATAAAAGGATTGTGATCATAGTGACATTTTAGGGAGAGCTAGACCCGATACATCAATAACATAATTATTATCATCAATATGAACAAAAAATCTAACCAATTTGCTAGCTTGTAATACATTGATGGTGTATCTAAACTAGGTTTAGTAACTCCCCACAATTGTAACTTCAACCATGCTATATTTATCAAAATAGGATGAAAATTCAGAATCTTCCATCATATTGATGTGTGGACCAGTTTTTTCCTCATGCATTAGAATAGTGTTATAACCCCTCAGAATCACCCAACTATATGAACACTAATAAATTACCCCTTTAAGATTATCCAAAATATCTATTGTTTTCATGTAAGAGTTAGAGAAATAAAAAAAATATAGGGAGAATACAATTCCTTGGATACCAATATCAAATAAAAAGTCTTGCTTATTTTCTATACATGAATGCAGGGTGATACTGTCATACTTTAAAATACATAGATTCTCAGAGTCATTATCACTTTATTTTTGTGATACATAGGAATATCCACGGGAGGACCATTTAAAGTTACTCCATTTTCCAAACTCCATATTAGGTATAGCTAAACTAATCATCATGGGTTTTTTGTCCATAATAAAGTATCTCAGGGATGTGATTGTGGGAGAGTTCCCAAGACCTTGAAAATTAAAAAAGAGAATCTTCATTTATGAAGGGATGTCATAGATATTGTTTTGAAAAACGAAAGGAAATAAGAGAAATCAAATAAATGTCAAAACCTGTTATCAATGCCCAGAACCAATTGAGCAAGATGAGTCGGCTCGGCCTGGGAACTCTTCTTCAAAATTTCCCCTAAACTCTGAAGCTTGGTATTGAAATCCATTTCAAATTTTCTACAAATTTCACATATTCATGAGAAACCAAGCATGCGGGCAAGGAAAAAACTAAAAGTCCAATAAATTTATAGGATAGAATCCATGACCATTTAGTCTCTGGAGGAATAGTGATGGAGGAGGAACAATGATGGAGAAGGAGTATTCTCCATGGGAGAGGGTCGAGGGTGGGAGGAGAAAGTAGAGCACGAGGGTGGGGAGGCTGCCGTGAAATAACAATGGTCGAGAAGTGTAGTAGTGACATCAGGGAGGAGTGTGCGGAGAGCAGGTCTAGGTCGAGAGTTCGAGGAGTCATGGAATGTGGGGAGGAGGAGCTCGTGGATCGGGGGAGGAGAGGAGGAGAGCATCAAGGAGAGCATCGTGGAGAGCATCACAGAATGGGGAGGAGGAGCTCGCAGATCGGGGGAGGAGAGGAGTCGTAGACTAGGGAGGAGGATCCCAATAGATAGTAAAAAACATTGCTACGTATTTTTTTAATCTGTGGATATAAATTATGATATAGCCACAATTTTTATAGAACTGCGGGTATAAACTAAGCTATAGCCACAGACTTACAAAACCGTGGCTATAGGTCTGTGGCTATAGACCTATTTTCTAGTAGTGTTTAATCGGGGGAGTAGTCACATTGGACATCGCTGGCATGTATGGATGTTGGAACACTGATGCGTCTAGGTTTCTTCCCCTTAGGATAGGGATTCTTGAGGGAACAGAAGCCCGAGGCATCCCACGTAGAGTGCAGGAGATTATATTCCATAGGCATATCTCTAAGGTTTTCCTCATCTTCCCATGTTTAACATAGGGTATGTTGCGAGTTTAATATCTAGAAGAGATGGATTAGACTGATCAGAACACTAATAAGAGTGGATCATATGGGTGCAACCCCAAGATAGAACATTGATGTTGGGACTAACATGTGGTTAGTTACCTGATTGCTGCTAGGACCAGCGAGAAAGTGGGTGACATGATCTTATTAGGATGTGGTAGCCTGGGTAAGAATCAGGATGGATATGGATGGTTGATAAAGGATGGAGAATGAGATGGATCCGACATGAGGATGATGGTGATGTTGGGCTTGAGCCTCAAAGAAACTTCTTACGTATCCCTGTGGTAGGGAATCAAAGTCCATGTAGTTCAGTGGGGCTATGAGACACCTAAGGTGGCGGCCCATGAGAATGGATGCATGGAAGGGATCCGAAGGGAGTAGAACCTCTAGGTTGGGGAATGACCTTCTCGAAACAGATAGGCTTAAGGGAGAGACCAGGATGGGACATGAATGATGGGCTTGAACCTCAGGGAGGCTTCCTATGTATCCCTGTTACAAGGAATCAAAGTTCACATAGTTTGAGATGGGGGTATAGAATCGAGGTGTACACATAGGACAAAGACCCGATGATATACTGAGGCTTATGCATGGTTAGCAGCCTAAGTTGGTCTAATGCCCTGGGGAAAACTAGAGATATGGGTCCAAACAAATGGGAAAACAACATCTTACCATATATTGAAAACTACAATGGATTACCGTTGGTTGAGTTTCCAATAGCTTACCTTACTTCAGTTTCCAATGGCTTACCATTGGTTGGGGTTCTAATGGCTTACCGCTGGTTAAGGTTCCAGCAGATTACCATTGGTTGGGGATCACAACGGCTAACTATCAATTGGGGATCACAAAGGCTTACCATTAATTGGAGATCACAATGGCTTACCGTCGATTGGGGATCACAATGGCTTACCATCAATTAGGGATCACAAAGGCTTACCGTCGATTGGCGATCACAAAGGCTTACCATCGATTGGTGTTGGATCTTAGGAAGGATTCCTACATACCCTATCTCAGAGACAAGGACCAAATCCCACGTAGTTCGAATGGGTACAATTTAATGTCTTGTAGGATGAAAAGGGGGCATACAGTTTAATGTCATGCAGGATGAGTGTGAACAGATGTGTAGTGGTCCGGATTGGTAGGTGTTGGGATTGAACCTCAGTGAGGATTGCTACATACTTTTCGGAGGATACAAGGATCAAATTCCATGTAGTTCAGGATGAGGGATACAGTTTAATGTCATGAAGGACGAAGGTGAACCGACGTGAAGGGGTCAGGACAAGTATGTTTTGGTCTTGAACCTCAGGGAGGCTTCCTACGTACCTTTCCTAGGAGATAAGGATCAAATTCCATGTAGTTCAGCAGGGTTTGGGGCTTACATGCTAAGGCGGCCCAGGAAGGATTCCATGGTCAATGCTTACTCTAATCCCATGTGAGTCACGCTCAGTGTGAGAAACAAGAGGCAACAAAGAACTGAAAATCATGTCGTGAAAGGTGAATCTACAGAAAGTGGAGTGGGGCTTACCCATGGTTAGTGGCCCAAAGAGGAAATAATGGCTTATGCATGGTTAGAGGCCTAGGGAGATGAATATTGAGACTTACTACAGGATGGAGGCCCGATGAAAACAAATCCCAAAGGGGGAGGGATGGGGTAATGAAGGTCCCTATGCCCATCTCTCTTCTAGTATTTAGAACCGAAGAAGAGAGGAGGAGTAGGGGTGCTACCCCCACAATAAAGGCTAGGGGCTTACACCAGGATGGTTTCCCTACCCCGTGGACAGACGTCGTTCCAACAAAGAGGATATCATTCCATGTGAGGAAGATTTCACTCCCATGGAGACCAGTGGGCATGGAGAATGTCTGAGGTGTGGAACCCCATGTATATTGTGTGGGGAAATGACACAATTTAACATCATGTGCTGAGGACGATGGAGCTTGGTAGTTTAACTTCCTGCAGCTCGGACGAGGCAGGTTCACTCCACACCCCTAGGACTTACATAACTGATACCCACCCACCCTTGTGGAAGGGAAGACATCAGCAATTCCGTGATGATCCAAAGTTGTGGAGTGATCCATTGAGGGGTCCATGTTAGCATGGTTATGCGAAGAATCAATAGCTGTTAGTGTGCCTATGCGAAGAAGCATGAAGCTAAAAAACACTACATAAATCACCACCCAAGGGACCTTAAAATCACTTCGTACAAACTTGGAGGGTCGTACAGGAGAAGGGTTTACGAAGAAAATGGGTTCACAAGAAGGGACCTTGCAAAGATACGGTTCTCCACGTAGTGGTGGAACTTTGAGAAGGGGTATGATTTGTGAAGTGGAATGTCATAGCCAAGTAATAGGGTATAAGTGTATATGAAGGGTGCTTCGCGAAGTGGAAAGGCATTCGCGGAGTAGGAATTCAAGAAGCAAGGGTACCTTGCAAAGCATAATACTGTGAAGAAATTTGCTTCGCAAACCACATTGATCCTTCCTTAGAAGATGGTTCACATGTGTATGGAGGGTACTTCATGAAGCATTAGTGCTTTGTGAAGTCCTGAATCCCCTTGAGGATCTCCTTCCTTCACGATGGTCCATGGGCTCCACGAAGGGAATCCCTACTTGAAGAGGGGTTGTATCTGAGCTAAGAAAAATGCATTTCATAATGCTCAAGTACCTTAAAGAGCTCATTTTTATCAAGGTTTTGTAGAGCATAAGGTGTTTCACGATTTAAGAGATGATAAAGAGAAAGTTTGGGGTATCTATACTTTGGGCTTGAGGGAAGCCCAGTACTTATAGGTGAGGGGTGGTGTGAAGAAAGGACGACTCAATTCGAAGCCATGTGGCACTCCACGATCGGCCATAGATTGCATCAAGTTCATTATAACCACAGAGTCGACCGTCATCCCCTCCTTGGCATGAAGATCTACTGGGTTCTCTTCGCGTCCCTTGTGGAGGATTCCGTCAAGTTATACAGGCTCATGATGGTCAATTCAGATCCCTACGCAACACAAATATTTCTGTCAATTGTGTCGTAATCGCAGAGCCTCCCACTTCTTTACTTCATGGAGACTGCAAAGGGTGCTTTGGCTTCGCACCGACCATGGTGCTGCGGGGCTCTGCAAATTCCATGGTGCTAAGGGGCTCCGCGAATGGGATTCACGAGGCAGCCTCTTTGGAATTGGTTATTTCTTTGCGTCCTTTTCCTCTACACATATTTTGGTGTTGAAAAATTCCCCCCCCCCTAAAACTTGGAGCTGAGGAAAAAATGAGGGTTTATGTATGAGGTTCGATCGGAAATTTTTTTTAGGCCAATCACAAATCCAGATCGCGAATTAGGGTCGTTATGCAGAGAGGCGATGCACGGGTTGAGATTTCCACAAAGCTCACCATGGTTAGATGCACCGTGAAGCAAAGGGGTTTGTCTCTTATAAATAGGGGAGGCTGACCTCTATTTTTTCCTTTCTCATCTTCACGTTTTTATGCCCGAGCTCTTGATTCACAAAGCTCTGTACGCTCTGTGATCGCTCTTTGCGAATCAAGCCTTTTTGCTCCACGACACACACCAAGTCTTCAGAATCTGCGAGTGTGTGCTACACGACTTATGTCTGCGAGGCCTATGGCAGGGCTCTATGACCTGTCTTTGCGATTGAGCTCTGTGATCCAGGAAATTTTTTTTTAAAAAAAACCTTGAAGACTGAATGGATCATCAGGAAGCTTCTAGGGGGGTCCTTATGGATGCTTCTTAGAGGGAAGAAATTGAAAATAACCTAGTCATTGGGGAGTATGTGCAGAGCCATTTAGTCCATGAGTCCCTGGTGGAGCTGTTATCGGAGAGTTATAAGAAATACCCTATGTGTAAGAGGTTGTCTCTATATGGATCTAGTTTGAGGGATGGAATCTTCATTCCTGAAGCAAGTAGAGACAAGTCAACTTACTGGTTTAGGAGTACGTTGTGCCAGTGCTAGTGGTTCAGGGCGGATGACGACCATACTTGGGAGGATTTTACACCCGTCAACACCGATTGCTTATACAACCATGTTAACAATGTCGATGGGAATGCCTTGAAACTAGAGATATCTCCTCTGCAGTATTGCACCATTCTAAATGCAGCCTTGGGGAACCCAGAGAAGGGGTGGAATGATGAGTGGGACCTGTTCCAGGATGGAAATTTCATGGATTATTGGGCATGGGCCTACTGGGTATGCACCTCGTGCGAGGAGTTCAGGGTGGAGCTGAGGCGAGTGGGCCTATATGAGGTGACCTGGACTTCCCAGTTTCACATCTACCAACCAAAGCAACTGATGTCAGAGTTGCTGAGTATGTGGTTTTCGAGGACCAATACCTTCCATCTTCACCATGGGGAGGTTGGTATCATCCTATGGGACTTGCACCAAATCTCAGGGGATTCTGATACTGGGGGTGATGTACGATGAGTTCCTCCCTGTTGCGAACACATGGGAGGACCCAGAGTAGATGATGCCGCTAGAAAAGGAATTGACTGACTATGTGTTGGGGGAGGACAAGTAGTCAGTGAGGGATGCCCACTTTAACCAGTGGTTCAAATAGTTCCTAAATTCTCCTGAGGATGGACAGTTTTCCGTGAGGCCTCAGACCTGCCCGAAGGGGGTTCAGTGCGGCAAGGAGCACTCATATTGGTGACTCTTGGAGGATAGCTAGTGAAAGAAATGGGGATTCATTATCATTACTGAGCAGCAACCGGTGGTTAGGCTGGCCGTGTTTATCTCGAAAATTATTTGTGGCTAGATTTTTCCAGTAAGGGACACAAACATGGGCATGCGACCGAGTACGTTCATCGTGGAATCCACGTTGGAGACAAAGGAGTGGGTCAACCTAGGGATCTCGATGCTCGCCAAGCTGTATAAGGTGTTTTGGCACATCAGCGAAGGAAATAAGCCATAGAGGGTATGTGGGACATTCCATCATCTATATGGTAGGATAGAGGTGCATATCAGGGGTGTGTATAAATATATGAACCCCATTTCTCCTCCAGGGTCAGACTTCTGACCAACCATTCTAAACACGGTGGGGTTTTTCACGACCAAGCTGACCCTACCGTTGGTGTTGAACTGGGTATGGAAGGCGGATGAGTTTAATTTTTATGCATTCCCATTGTCAATAGGTGTGTTCACTGATGATGTCTAGGGAACAGAGGAGCATTGGTCCAACCTCTTGGCATTTTGGGGTAGAGTTCTGGTGGCGTGGGTCGACCGAAAGCCTCTCTGCAAGTCGTACAACCCACACTGTTTTGTGAGGCAATTCCAGTGCATGAAGAGGCTTACCCCACAAGTTTAATTGGGATTGTGCAACAAGTATCACCTATGTGTGATGAGGAAAATGTGGCTCATGTTCACGTAGGAGGATGGGAAGATGAATAATGAGCTGCCTCCGCCCACAGTTGTCCATGGGTTGGTGAAGGAATATGCAAAGAGTTGGGAGGCAGCCTACCTAGGGGAAATGTTGAAGCATCAGACCATCTGTGATAGTGAAGGGGTGCCTCCCCAACATCAAGGTCGAGGCCAGAAGGCGATATAGACATCCTATGGTGGCGGGGCTACTGTGGCGGTGAGACCCACTCCAATCGAGAGGTAGGCAGAAATAGAAGAACCGACGGTCCCAGAGGAGCAAAGTTATCCCAAGGGTAGGCCACCTAGGGGGTTCTGTAAGATATCCACCCAGACTCTGGGGAAGTGACTGCACCATATAGACATGCCTGAGAATGCTGCCTTCCTAGAGGCTTGGGACATCTAGGATGTCAATAAACAATTCCTCAACCCTTCCTAGGTGTGGCACCATCTGAACCATCTCAGGATGGATCTACCAAGGATTGGTGCTATCAAGGATGGATTTGCGATATACTAGGTGGAGGGGGAGTAATACGTTGCAGAGATGGAGGACTTTGTGCACTCTCAGGGTGCTCCACATCCAATGACATATGAATTGAAGGTGTTGCTTGATCGAATGACCCCTCCGCAGTTTTCAGCCACCAAATTGAGAGAGAAATTCCCTCTACTAGAAGAATATGATGAGTCCTCCTGGGGGGAGGAGGATGGTGGAGGGATCCCTCTGGAGGAGGGTGAGTTCAGTGACTCATACCCAGAGTTAGAAGAGTTTGTATAGGCTCTTAAGATAAAACCCTAAACACTTCCCTGTAGTCTTCATCCGGGTGGTTTAAGACTTCCAAACTAACATTTGACCCATGTAGAAGGTCCTCATACGCAAGACTCATTCTCATGCAATGGTAGATGCAGTTGCGGGGAATTCAAGATCTGCACCCAAGACATCGGCAATTATTGTGCTTGGAAGGGCGAAAACACCCAGAGTCGTTCTCCTAGAGTCTTCAGAGTTCCCAACAATATATGGAGGGCTATGCCTTAGGGTTCTGAAAACAACAGCTTAGGAGAAAAACCAAATGTTTGATCTCTATAAGTATTCTTCACAGAATTTGTAACTAGCATTCATTGGAACAGGCCGACTAACATCTATGCATTCTCACATGTGCAGTTCTACAAATGGTGTGGGCCACCTCACCAAGGTTGGATGAAGATCTTGGTACTTTCTTTCTTATGGTAATTCCAGTGGTCATGGAAGTGGATGCCCAAACTGACCAAGCCGCGATGCTCCCGATCATGGGTGGGGCTGTCAACAAGAAAAAACCTGAAGTTATCAAGGTGGAATCTGATGACGGGGATCAATTAGATGACATGGGTCCTAACCTACCCAATCAGACACTATATGAAGACTCTACTGATGAGTTCCTAGAGTTATTCCCTACATATAAAATTGCCGACCCTACAGACCAGGATGAGACAGATTCTAATGAAGAAGATAGAAAGATTTTTGGTCACCGATCATGGAATCTGATCAAGCACTTCATCAGGGAGAATCCTCAATTGAAATGGATAGACCATATGGGGAGGCTTCATTCCTGGATGCATGAGCTATGCATTGGGGGAGTGGATGCCCAATGTCCTCATATGATCATTTGAAACTTCATGGCAGAGAAGATTCAGAAGCATGATCATGGCCTTGGTGTGGGCTAGAAATGGGGGAAATTGGTAAACATCAAGAGGCTCCAAGAGGTCGAAAGTGAGATTTAGTAGTTGTGGGAATGAGCGAATGAGTACTCCACTTTCCTCAATGCACAATTGGAGTTCGTGTCGCACCTAAAGGAACATCTAAAAGAGGCTGAAGAACGGATTAAGAGAGCCTCCAAGGAGATGGCTATCATCTGAACTGATGAGGAGTGGGCCCAGATCGTGGTTGATGAACTATGCCCTATCACTACCGAGGAGGAGTGGGAGATAAATTGGTGACAACGGATCTTGGATGCCACAATCTAGAGAGTGGTGGATCTGGAACACTATATTTAAGAGGTCAACCCATGCATGGGAGGGGTCAATCCTTGGGTGTTGTAATGCATGTAAACTTTTAAACATACTTTCATGATTTTATTATTTATGTTGGATGCATGCATGAGTTCTGTTATTTTTTTTGGTTTACTTCATTTCTATCACATTCTTGAAATATCTAGTGATTAATCCCTAAGATCATGTGGGTCGTGCCTGATGTGAGAAAAAAGGGATGACTTCTTCGTTATTCCATCTGAACATGAGAGTACCGACCAAGATTCGGGCATCTAGGGTTTGAACAACCAGTTCAGATTTCCAAGAAGAAAGAGGGAGGCCTGACTGGAGGATGAAGTTCTAAGAAAATTAGAATTACTATTTTTACAATTTGCTCTGGTGAATGAGCAAGGTAATGCCAGGGGCATTAGAATCAGTCTGAACAGAGGGGAGTGGAAGGTGTGAATCACGATACCCAAAATTCAGAATATTGTAGGGATGGCATGACAATAAAGGATAACTATTGATTGTGTTCAAAACAAAGTATTCCTATTTCATTAGCCTAAAATGGGGATAAAAAATGAGGGCCGACTACTGACCATGTTCGAAATACGGGGCCTGACTCGAAATGTCATCCATTAGTCTTCCGAAACATTGGCCCAGAATAGTAGACGGTCCATAGGCCGAGCAACCGTACTATTAGGGGGTTTCTTCATAGGTTAAATAGAATGGGGATCTAGATAAGGGGCATGAAAAGCGTGGAGGGTGGAGTAAAGAGTTGTTTGAATAGAGTCCAACACTCTTGAAATTACATCACCGTGGTGGAAACACATTAGGTGGGAACATCGTTCTGATCAGGGATCAAAATTACTTTCGAAAAGGACCTCTCTGGTAAGGACCTAGAATGATCTATAGTTTTACATCATACTAATAAGGATGATATACATATAGTTTAAACATCGTATGATGAGGACAGTGCACATAGTTTAAAGGACCTGGGGTTGGGACCAAGGAAAATTGCTTGGGCATCGCTATGTATCCCATGAGGATGGGAATCAAGCCAAGTGTAGTTCTAGAAGTGTTGTGCAGTTTAGTGTCCTGCGACAAGGATTGTTGGATCTTAGTTTTAAGGTTTTAGATCTCAAAACATGGATGGAAAGGAGGGAGGGAGACACATGGTGCGGTAATTACAAAACCTGATGTGAATGAGGACATGAGCCCATATCACACCATGTTCTCCCTAGGGAGGTTTTAGGTCGAGGGACCGAAAATGAAAGTTAGGTTGGGCCTACGGCAAAGTGTGTGGGAGTTCCTACATACCCCATTACAATGGGGATCAAGCCGTATGTCGTTCTAGAAGTGGAATGGTAGGGTACCAATGCCAGGGACAATACTGTCATGTGGGTCTAGCCCACACACCAGAAGAAGTGGCATTTGATGGATCTTGTTTGTTATTTAGGATGGACATGTGTGTTTTTTTGTCAATCAATAAACCTAGGATGGAGAATTCAGGCATCGTTACAGAAATCAAGCCGTATGTAGGCCTTTAAAAATGACATAGTGTAGAATTGATACCAAACATGATGTCCCCTCGAATGAGGACATCACAATGCAGTGTCGTTTTTCATTGTGTGGACAGGATGATAATTTCATATTTTAAGGTTGCATGATAGGACCAAACCCTACATTTTATTGTCATGCAGTAAAGACATAACAGTTTAAAGTCATGTGGTACCAGGAAACAAAGTTTAGAGTCATACAGCTTGGACACATATATAAGAGACAAGGTTTTAGAGGGGAATTCACATGGTGTGATAAAGAATATCTGATGTTAATGAAGACATAATCCCACACCACACCATACACTTCCTCCCGAGGAACCCAGGAAAGGGTGACAGAAAGATGAATAGGTTTCTAAGAAACAGGTATAGACCTAAAGACTAAATGTCTGGGTGGTCCTACGTATCCCATTAGGATGGGAATCAATCCATATATAGTTCTGTAGGGTAGCTTGATGTTTAACATCATGTGGTAATGAAGAAGAATGAAGGTGGGATGTATCAAGGGGATATGTGTGGTGTGGAAAAAATAGCCTAACGTGAATGAGTACATAATCCCAGACCACACTGTATAATCCTAAATGAGAACTTGGGCTAGGGGGCCGAAAAAGTCGAGGGACCTGAGACGAGAAGTCCTAAGCAACCATAGATACATTACCCTTTACGCAGGTATTGCCTTTCCAAAGCTCCTAAGACCACGTGAGAAATTCTCAGTGTGGGAAACAAGGAATAGGAACAGGCTCTCCCCAATATATAAGGGTACGACAATGAGGGAAGGGGATCAGGTAGGGTCGATCTCGACCATATCAACACTCCTTCCCGAGGCAGACGAATGTTTGAAGGGATAGTAGGAAAAAATGAACCATTGTACCCAATATTTGGGATATACGGGGTTGGTGCTAATGATGGGGGATGGCTGTTGACTGCATTCAAAATGCAGCATCCACATTGTGTGACCTAAAATGAGAACAACAAATGAGTATTGACTGCTGACCATATTCACAGCGTGGGACTTATATCAATTTTTCATTTCATATCCTCGAGGATGTTGGCCCAAAATGGTAGGAGATCCCTAGGTCCTAACATCCACATCGTTCGGGGGTCCTTTTGGATGTAAAAGATGATGAAGACCAAAATAAAGGGGATGTGTGAAGCATGAATATGCCTGTGCAGTTTAATGACATGCATGATGATGAAAGAGGTGAAGATCTCCAAAGAGAGGGATACATGGTGCGGTCATGTTGAACTCGACGTGAATAAAGGTAAAATCCTGCACCACACCATGTGTTTTGACCCAAGGGGAGATCATGCAGTTTGGGGTTGGGCCTATAGACTAAATATCTAGGAATTCCTATATATCCCATGAGGATTGGAATCAAGACATACGTAGTTCTGAAAGGGTCATACAGTTTAACGTCATGCAGTGAGGACGTGGGAGGATAGAAGAATGAAAAGGGGAACATGGTACGATCATCGTCACCTCGAAATGAGCGGGGGAAAATAAGTCTATGCTACACTGTGTGGGATCCTCCAAGGAAACTACACCTAGGGGGTAGTCAAATGAGAATATTTTGGGGCATGGACTCTAAGAGAAAGCGTCTGAGCATTCCTATGTATCCCATGAGTATGGGAATCAAGACATACGTAGTTCTGGAAGATGCATTTTAACGTCTTTCGGGATGATGGATATGGGAACATCTTAGTTTAAGGTCATAGGGATCAGACCATCTTGGATTTTATTGTCATGTAGGACCATTGCAGGGTAGTTTTACATCCTTCAGCTCGGACGGATCACACATTTTAACATCGTGCAGTAAAGACATCACAATTTATGGTCATGTGGGACTATTTACTCAGGAAAAGTATTGCTTGAGTAATTTGGCATTAGTGTGAGGATTTATACAATCTCCATCCATGGTAAATAGGGAGTTTGGTCCATTGGGGTAAACCTTGTGAATGATGTAAGGTCCTTCCCATTTGAGATCCATCTTGGGTGGTTTCCTACTAGGTAGCACTGGTGTTCTTAGGACCAACACCATGTCACCTTTCAAGAAATATTAGAGGCAAAATTTCTTGTTCTGATGCCTTTCTAGATTGTGCAGGCCACAAAACTTGTTCTCCTTGAGTGCTTCCAATTCAGCCAGATGGATTTCAGCTACCTTATCCACTGCTTTATAATCATAGAAATCTATACATAATGAAGTCAATTGAATCTCGATGGGCAGGATGACCTCCGTTCCATACACCAGGGAGTATGGGGTCACATAGTTGGAATTACGAGTCATCGTCCGATAATCCTAGAGAGCGTTGGGGAGTTTTTTATAGAAACATTTTCTTTTTTTGACCAACCATATTCTACAAAATGTTGTATTGGGTATTTTTTAACATCTCTATCTACCCATTTTCCTACACGTGATAGTGTGAGGTGAGGTTAGAATAGATTTTTTACTTTGCATAAAATTTCTTCAACTTGGCTGCCTAAAAGTTGGTGTCGTTATCGGTGAGGATGGCGCGAGGGACTCCAAATAGATATATGATGTTGGAGCTCAAAAATTCAATGATAGAACAGGCCTTGACCTCCTTGAGCATAACTAGCTCTTACCACTTGGAAAATAAATCTATAGTAATCAGGATGGACATACATTGGATAGATGTTGCCAGTAGATATGGTCCCATGACATCGAGTCCTTATACCGCAAAGGGTCAAGAGTAATTTGTAGTGTGGAGAGGATCTGGTAGCTAATGCACAAAATTATCATGGATTTGGCATGCATGGAACCTCTTGGAAAACTCAATACAGTCACAGATCATGGAGGAAAAAAAAATAACCCAATCTCCAGATCTGGTGAGATAGTTTCATCCCAGTCTGATGAGCCCTACAGGAACCGGCATGAACCTCTTGTATGACCTAAGAAATATCACCTTATTGAATTCAACGGAGGAGGAGTCCATCAAACCCGTGTCTGTAGAGGATATTATGAATATTGGGACCACTATAGAGGGTAAACTGTAATGTGTGATGTCAGATTAGCTCATGCTTGGCTCAATCTGCTGAGAGACCGATGTGCTGGAGGTACTCGATAAAGGGGGTCCTCCAGTTGGGAGTCACCTCCAACACTGTGATGGGGGGACCTTGGGGTCCTGACATGGAGGAAATGGTGGTAACATGGATTACCTGTGGGCTATCATAATCATCCAGAGTGACGGGGGTGATGACTCTCCAGTGTGCCACGTGGATAATCAAATCATCCTAATTAGGGTCCGTGAGAGATGTATCCAGGTTGTCCAAGGTGTCGGCTTAACCATTTTGGTATTGAGGGACATGGGTAACCTTTAGATGACATGGTAACTGAGATATCAACTAGAGGTTACATTCCAAAAGTGGTACGAGCTCTAGATTTCTGATGATGTAGTCACCATTGATCTGTTTGATGACTAGTTCAGAGTCCCCTTTCACATGCAAGTGGGGAACCTCAATCTTGAGGGCCAGCTCAAGGCCAATAAATGAGGGCCTGATACTTTGCCTCATTATTGGTACAACCCTCTAATAACAGGAATTAATACGGTAGACCGACTAGTGATGGTGTGATGAAGACGATACCCAAGACCACTCTGTTGAGTCTGGGGTCATTGAGTCTTATGTCGGTAGGGCTTTGGGAATCACTATCAAAGTGAATTTTCTAACACGGAATGGCTTGGTCTACTGAGAGGATTGCCTCATCTAGAAAATCAAGGTCCAGGTACTGGTCTGTGGTAGTTGTATGGGCGGCAAGGAATTCTACCAATGCTTTCCCCTTAATAGCCTTTTGGGGGAGAAACCTGATGTCGAACTGCTGGAGGATTACTACCCACCAAGTTAGATTTCCCTTCAACATGGGGTGGTTCAAGTTGTACTTCAGTGAATTCACTCAGGAAACTAGCTGTATTTCATGGTGCTACAAGTAATGTCATAATTTTTGCACTGTGAATACCATCGCAAGGCATCTTTTCTCGATAGAGGAGTATCTAGTATCTGTATCGAGGAGCATGCAGATGATATAATAAAGATTTTTCTCCATTCCCTCATTGTTATTCTGGGTGAGAAGTGTGCTGAGATATCATTTCAGGGTGGTCACATAAAGGACCATCGGTTTTCTGAAAATGGGTGGCATCAGGATCGGAGGTTGTAATAGGTACTGCTTTATTTCCTCAAAATCAGTATGATATTCCTCATCCCACTGATAGATGGTGCCTTTATTCATGAGCTCAGAAAATCGATTACACTTTTCAGCCAAATTCATGATGAATCGACGTGTGTAGGCCAAGTAAACTTGAAAGCCTCGAAGCTCCCAAATGTTTCTCAAAGGATACATCTAACTAATGGACTTAATCTTCCCTAGATTGATCTCGATTCCTCTATATCTAACAAATAATCTAAGAAACTTTCTGGAGGTGACCCCGAAGGCACACTTCAATGGGTTCATCTTCAGATGGCGATAACAAAGGAAGCCAAACACTTTCTTAATGTCTTTGAGATAGTCCTGGTGCTGGCAAGATTTGAACACCAAATCGTCCATGTAGCATTCCACCAATGTCCCAAGGATCATCTTAAATATGCAATGTATGGAATGCTGATAGGTGGCACCTTCATTCTTTAGACAGAAGGGAATTACCTGGTAGTAGAAAGTACCTTGTGGTTCCCCGAAGGCTATAGAATATTCATCCTTAGGGGCCATTCAAATTTAGTTATACCCAGAATACCCATCCATGAAGGATAGAGTCTGAAACACAATGGTAGAATCAATCAATAGTTCCATCACAGGAAGGGAAAATTCATCCTTTAAACTGTGAAATTTTAGATCCCGGAAGTCGATGCAGACTCTGATCTATCTATTCTTCTTCCTGACAAACACAATGTTGGATAACCATTGGGGGTAATGGACCTCTTTGACAAATTTGGATCTGATGATCTTATCAACCTCAGCCTCTACCATGGCCCCATGAGACGGGTGCATCTTTCTGGGAGGCTGTTTGAACCTGCGATGATTTGATGGAAGGTCGAGGTAGTGTACGACGACCTGAGGATCTAGTCTTGGAATCTCGTTATAACTCTAGGCAAACACATCACAATGATACTTTAGTAATTCCAAGTACTTTTTTTTCTCTTCGACAGGAATAGTGGCACTTATTAATCTGGGTTTCAGATCCATCTCGTTACCAAAGTTCACCTGCACCAATTCATCAACCATCGAGGAGAAACCCTCTTTGAATGCCATAAGTGCATCTTCCAAATACTCTTCTTCATTTATGGAGGAGGTATCCTTGATGGGAGGAGATTACTCTAAGTCAAAATATCTTGATGGGAAGATAGTACTAGCCTGATCGGTGGTAGACACTACATTGGGGGACTCATGTGCTGCCGAAACCATAGCGAGGAAAGCTGTCGATCTGATCCCATATGGTCTTTGTCCCAAGGGGCCACACTTGATGATATCAAAGATATAGTGGTGCATCGGCCTAAGATGGTTTATCCTATCCCAACAGAACAATAAAGTATGGCGTATTGTCATTGCCATGGGTCGAACATCCTGATACCTTATGGGAGAAGGGGGGATCCAGTATCACCTGATCATGATTTGTGTATGAATACGAGGTGATATTCAGGTGTCCTTTAGACTTGGGAATGTGATTCCCCCTCATTACAGAAACAACAAAGAATTTCCCTAGATCTGGGGTTATGGCCTCTAATCATTGGATCAAAAAAATATAGGCATCATCCAGGTATGTCCATGGGTCGATCGCAGTCATAGCATGTTCAATCTCGTTAGCCTGAATCTACTTGTCCTTGATCTTGTAATAGTCGGAATCCAGGTAGTGGGATTCATAAGAGGCAAAGGGAGATGTGTCACCTTAGATCATTCCCACTCAACCATTAAGGGAGTACTTAAGGAATTGGTCATATGATGAAGGGACCTCCGCATGAAGGTGAAGCCATGGCCTACCCAACAATACGTTGTAGGAGGTGTCCTGGGAGACAACGATGAACTCGGTGCTGGATACCAAGAAAAAAATTGGGTATTCAGGTAGATATTTCCAACTGGTGTCTATTCTGTCCTATCATAAACTTGAATTTTCAGGTTGAAGGGACTCAAATCATCCTCATACAAACCCATTTTTTGAAGTGTATGGGTCGGGATTAGGTTGATTCCAGAGCCTGTGTCAACAATACAGTGACGAAACTCCATGAAATTGAAGTGGCCGATGATGTATAGTGGGCGGATGTTCCCCTATATAGGAGATCCTTCATCTTCTCTAGAGAAAGTGATAATGGCCTGACATTATATGTTCTCGGCTACCTCAGCATGGAAGGATTCAATGGATTCTACCTCTGTCTCAAATTGGAGGGGGCTTCTTAAATCCTCGGTGAGGGACTCATGCATATCTGTCGATAGACGAAGATCCTCAAGGATAGAGATCCTCATGGGGATGCTAGAAAGATTCTTGAGAATGTCATACTTCCTTTCCAAGAATTAAATTTTACTAACAGGAGGCCGCTCTTTGGAAGGTGGTATGGCGGGCCCTGCCGGCTGAACCAATGGCTAACTGGTGCTGGGAATGTCCCACTGCTTGCTAGTCGAAGATTTTGGAGTGACTATTGGATGTGGGATGGATGATTGAGTCCATTCCGTAATAGACTACGGTTGATCATAGCATGATCATGGTTTCTCATCCTGATCAAGTAGCATAAACGGCGGTGAAATTGGACCTGATGATACCAGATGAGAAGGTTGTGCGTGCTGAGATTTGTGCTAGGCCTGTTGTCTAGTTTTAATGGAATGAACATCCTGGTTGGAAGCAATGATTGAGGCATTCCAACAACCCATATAACCACAACTATTTTGATGCTGGCGATGGCAGGGGACGTTGGGAGGATCCACCTGGCACTCCTCATCACCGGGGATCATGTAGGGGTTTACCAACTCTACGGTGTTAACTAAAGTGTACCCTTGATCATCACTTGAATAATCCTCCACCACTGGACAGATTCTAATGGTAATCACCATCTCTGGGGGCATTAATTCACTAAGATTATGGGATGAATATGGCATCGATGGGGGGATTTGTTTTTCCTTGCACCACTGATGATGGCCTTTCTGAGAGGGGGAAGGCTGGGACGCCGATGTAGAAGTAGTAGCTAAAGATGTCACATGGACTTTTAAAGGCTCGGTTCAATTAAAAAATGCATAGATAATGTCATGGGTACAAGTTAATTCCTTACGATCCATCCAGTCATCATACTTTTGATACCCGCAGTTAGGAACCTGATTCCACTCACCTTTGCTGTCAGTGCTGCTGTCAGGCTTCACGAACACACATGAAACATGTGCCGGAGCTGGTCCTAACCTGAAAATATTGTTATCAACCTGGTCTTGAATCCATTCTCTAAACATATAGCATTGTTTGAGGGTGTTCCCCAAGATTCGGTGATAGGGGCGGTAGTTGGGGCAATCAGTGAAATCCACCTCTTCGGGCCTCCTGCATTCGGGCAACCGTAGAATCCCCTGTTCCAAGGCACTTCAGAAATAACTAGGGACCTGAGCCTCATTGAATGAGTATGTCTAATTTATCTTGTCCAGGAAGGGGGCTCTGTGAGCCTAGACCTGAAGAGGGGCTAGAGGATCCTACCAAGGATGTGGAACCTGGTTATATCACTTGGGTGGTGGTGATGTGTTACGCAGGGGTGCCTACTGGTTCTGGGGTGGTCGCTGCTAGGCTGGAGGTTGTGCGTGATATGGTAGGCCTGTACGTGGCTGTGGAGGTTGCTCCACTAGTAACAACTCCAGTTTCTTGGGGGCCTCTATTTGGGACACTACGATGGGATCATCCTTAGCGGCTCTTCTCGTGGGAATTGTGGGAGGCAACAGATGTGACTGCTTGGCCTACTATAAGGATTTCTCTAGATGTTGGGCCTTATCATAGAAATCCTGGAATCCCCTGAGGTAATTCTGAGTAATGAGAGAGGGGACTAGTTCATTTTTGAAATTCCCCACACACATTGTCAGCAACTATTCCTGAGTCAGCGGTATGTCCAAGGAATAGGTAAGGCCTTTCCATAGGGCGACGAAGCCCATTATGCACTCATCAGGCCTCTTCTTGCACTTAAAGAGGTCTAGAATACTCGTCTTTTAGGTGGAAGAGATGAACTAGTAAATAAACTGTCTATGAAGATCTTACCAGCCGGTTACTAGCCCAATGGGTAGATGGTTGTACCAGACAAATGTAGGCCCTTCCAATGTTTGTAAGAAACTTCAGAGTTTAGCGGCATCCTTCTATGCTGGAGTTCCCAGTATGGGTCCACACCTTGAGATGAAGTGGGCCAGATGCTACAGCAGATCATCAATTCCATTAAAGGGGGGGGGGATTAGGTTTTTCGAAACCAGGGGTGCTGGCATATCATCCACCCATGATGGATATGGCTTTCCATTAGGCGGGATTTCCACCTGTCGAGTTTCCAATGCCTTGAGGCAATCAATGAGCACCGCCATCAGATCATCTGGGTAGGGATTACTATCTTAAAGAGGGTACCTGACCACTAGTGCATTGGTAGGTTCTTCAAAATAATAAGCAGGCCCAATGGCTCGTGGAGAAGTTGGTGGGATGACCTGTGGAGCGGCTGGGGAAACCTAAGCTGGGTCTCAAGGATTATCACGCCACTCAGGTGGATTTAGTGACACATACCATTCCCTCTTTCCATAAGCTCTATCCTATGTCCTGTTTATGTGGACAGGATGGTCAGGGTCACCCGGAGGCAACTGGCCGAGGGAAAGTTGTACCTGCCCCTGCTGACCCAGCCGAGGATTACTGTATTCTAGCTGCCGCTCAGTGGCACATTCAGCAAGGAGTTCAACGACCATCTTCTTGTGCTCCACGAGCTATTGTCACAACATGGATTTTTTGGGATCATCCTCCATCTTCTAAACCAATCCATATGGGTCATAGGGTTTGATGGCTCCAAGATGCTATTTTCTCTTATTGTGATTCCTGCAGGGAACTAATGACTCAGTGGGCATAGGAATACCCAATAGATTTATCTTTTGGAGAGTAACCCTTACCAATGGATCCAATAGGTGTGGAACTTCCTTGAAGGGTAAGTTGTCTCAAAGAGCTCTGTCTTGGTCTCTTCCTCTAATAGATCAGCCATGTTAACCACAAATCTACCTGGAGGTATATCCTCAATATCGCCTATCATGTCAGTCTGGAACCAGATAGAACTAAAATGAAGGGTAGAATACTACCCCAACCATGGACCTTAATGTGGGGGGAATCCTCATTGATAATCCTATGGAGTACTTTAAAACTCTGAATGCATCGTTGCTAGAGGGTCCGATGGAGACCGGGAGACTCAGGGTGATGGGCCATAGGGCGCACAGCCAAGTCGACCATAATACATTGCTAGTCAATATCTTCAAAGTGTGCCTGACTCTTGGGGTAAGCTACTCGCTGATAATGGAGATGAAAGTGCATCTCTTAGAGGGTTTGGTGAAAACACGCGACTTCCTCCTGGGTAAGTGATTCTGGCGCACTAAAGTTCATGGTTGGGATTGGCCAGAACATCTCTAGGAAATGATCCGCTGTAAGGATATCCCACAAGATCCTTGGCTCAGACTCGAGATCCATCCCTTTTTTTTCCCACTCATCAATCGGGGGTGGTTGTAGGGCCAATAATGGCACTGAAGTAGACTACTGAGATGGTAGACTAGCCAGTGGAGAATACGGAAATGAGAAGATAGGTCACCGCATCTTGGGTTTTCCTACGATGAATGCAATTACTGAACCACCATATCCTAATAAGATGAATCGATGACCGTGGTTTCTGGTATAGGGGTTGCGGTTACTGGCGGTGGGTCATGTTGTTGTTCATCCTCTATCGGTCGCCAGAATAACTCTCCATGATCTCTAGTTGAGGTAGATAATGACCCTATTAACTATAGGGAGGATTGCATGGCCATGCCTTGGGAAGGGGGAAAATATTCCTCCTCCTAGATGTATCTGTGGAGGGAGGCGGGAATCTGGTGGACCTCACATTCTGGAAGGATGAGGCTAATATGCCTCGTCCCTGCCCCAACCCTTGGTACGGAAGATCGGGGAGAGGGTTCCATTGTTGAATTGCATTCCCCCTCAGAACCTAAGAAGAATATGGGATTAATCATGGTCTGAATCATCCCAACATTCTTCTTATGGATTCAGTGACCCGCCCTCCTTCCTTGGGATGGCTCTTCAGAACAGAGTATATTTTTGGCTCGAGGAGGGACTTCGACCAAACTGATGTGGGGGTGAAGAGGAATTCTACCTGTATGAGATGGGGTACAAGGATAACCTAGAGAAATGTCAAAGGGAACATGGGGATGACCTCCATGTACACTATCTTACGCATAGAGAGAATATCTTCAGGAAGTTTTGGAGTAGGTAGGACCTCTGCTGGAGCTAGTGGGAGCATGGGCAAGGCCTCCATGCTTGTTTCCTATGGTAGAGACGGTGCGAGGAAGGTCCTCATACTGTTCGAGCTGAAAATAGGTAGGACCTCCATGTTGGGTTCCCATGAAGCGAGGAAAACCTCCAATTATATGATTTCTAGAATGAGGAGGACCTTCTTTGGTTGCTATAAGGATATGGGGAAGACCCCCACACTGACGGTTGACCGAAAGAGTATCATATTCACATCAGTGACCTATGACAGGAGGAATGGCTCCATACCTGAGGTCATTGGTGTGAAAGATTCTTCCTTACTAGGTTTCATGCAGTAGGGAGGAACTTTTCTCAGATTGATGGTGGCAAGGGTAGGACCTCTACACCGATCTTGGGAGTGGGGAGGACCTCTGTACTGGGTTTCATTACTGAAAGTTGGCCCATGACAGATTCCACCTATGCCAGCGACTATTAGAGTCGACCCAGCCTACCCGTGGGGTGGTTGGGGCCTCGATCCAGGTCGGGCATATGAGTTCCCCAACTCAGAATAAACATGGGACTGATGGTATGTGCCAGCAGTGGCATGAGCCACGGTAGCCATTTATTTTGATTCCCCTTAGTGGTAATCCTCCTCATCCTATGCCTGACACTGGTGTCAGGTCAACTGGACTAGTGATGGTGGTGCAGGTGCATAACTCACCTTCTCCTCAGCCTGTGGGGCCAGGTGACGGCACTGACGTGGCCTGGTGGGAGCCCTCTTTAGTAGCCCCTAGGACGGGATTATAGTTGGGTTGGGATGAAAATCTCTCACCTCATTGGCGTAGGGGAGGGATTCATTTAAGTATTCTGGCGAGAGGCTCTTAAAACGATTATACGTTACCATGGGGAGCAGTGGCTCCCTACGCGTCCCTTTAGGGTGGCGGCGACAATGAGGTGCAGAAGTCTCTAGGTATTGTCGAGACATATCCCAGGTTAGGATAATCCCCTCCTCCTCATATAATCGAATGATATCATTAATTACCCTTCTCTGAATGAATTCACATGGGGATATGGGGCATGGGCTCCCATCAGCTGTGGACATGGAGGCTAGCGTGGGAGGGATGAGGCCACATGGGATTTCCATGTTATCATTTCCCCTGCCCCTACGTTGGTGGGTGGGCAGTGATCGGTATCCCTTCATGACAACATGGGTCCTAAAAAGTAGGGAGATTAAACCATTAGTTCTGAAATAAGTAAAGAGATGTCTAGTTCCCCAGTTCCATTCCATATTCCATGGTTGGTAAGAAGAATCCACTCTGACAACGTCACAGACCGGGATGTCCAACATTCATCTGCCCCAATCTCTAGTGAGTTTCACGTCATGCCCACTATTTTCTTGGAGGAACCTAATGCCAGATAATTGGATCCAGTGACACGCTAATCCACTGATGTATTGAACACTACTAATCTCCACATTAAGGATAACTTCACATCAGGTTCACAATTTATGTTTCTGATGCTTTTTCTGGGGCACACATCTGTCCGTGGAGGATGTGCTGATCTTTTGTACCACATCCCCTCTTTCTGAAGGCAGGTGACATCCATCACTTATTTAGGGACGTTTTCTTATTGATAGAAATGGGATGATGGGATATCAGTTCCTCCTTCTGTGAATTCCTCCTCAGAACTCATCACCTAGTCTGGGTATCCCTTATAGAATTAAGACTTTGTTCATGAAAATCTTCATAGTGTCATGTCTTCATGGATGCCGGTTAATTATGTTGCTCTTGTCTGGACATTCCAAGAGGTCTAGTTAGGGAAGAAACCTTCGATCGAGGGAGTAGTCACATTGGACATCGCTGGCATGTCTGGACGCTAGAACACTGATGCATATGGGTTTCTTGCCCTTATGATAGGGCTTCTCGAGGGTGTGGAATCCTGAGGCATCCCACTTTGAGTGAAAGGGATTATATTCCAAAGGAATATCTCTAATATTTTCCTTAGCTTCCCATGTTTAACACAGGGTATTCTACGTGTTTAACATCTAGAAGAGATAGATCAGACTGATCGGAACATTGATAAGAGTGGATCAGATGGGTGAAACCCGAGGAGGGAACATTGATACTGGGACTAATGTGTGGTCAGTTACCCGATTTCTGCTAGGAGCAGTGAGAAAGTGGGTGACAAGATCTTATCAGGATGTTGTGGCCTGGGTAAGAATTAGGATGGATATGAATGGTTGAGAGGGTCTAGAGAATGAGATATAACCGATGTGAGGACAATAGTGATTTTTCTCTTGAGCCTCAAAGAGACTTTCTACATATCCCTGTGGTAGGTAATCAAAGTCCACATAGTTCGGTGGGGAAATGGGACACCTGATGAGGTGGCCCGTGAGAATGGATGCATGGATGGGATCCGAAGGGAGTAAAACCTCTGGGTTGGGGTATGAACTTCCTGAAACACATAGTCTTAAGGAAGATACCAGGATGAAACATTAATGATGGGCTTGAACCTCATGTAGGCTTCCTATATATCCTTGTGGTAGGGAATCAAAGTTCACGTAGTTTGGGATAGGGGTATATAATTGAGGTGTACACATCGGACAACGACTTGATGATATACTGGGTATTACACATGGTTAGAAGCCTTGGTTGGTCTGATGCCCAGAGGTAGACCAAAGATATGGGTCCCAACAAAGGGGACGACAATGAATTACCACTGGTTGAGTTTCCAACGACTTACCGTTAGTTGAATTTCCAACGCCTTACCGTTGGTTGGGGTTCAAACAGCTTATTGCTGGTTGAGGTTCTAATGGATTACCAATAGCTGGGGATCACAATGTCTTACCATTGATTGAGGATCAAAATGGATTACCGTTGATTGGGGATCACAAATGGCTTACCATCAATTGGGGATCATAATGGATTAGCGTTGATTGGGGATCAAAATGTCTTATCGTCGATTGGGGATCACAACAACTTACCATCAACTAGGGATCACAAAGACTTACCGTTGATTGGGGTTGAACATCAGGGAGGATTCCTACATACCCTGTCTAGGAGACAATGATCAAATCCCATGTAGTTTTAATGGGTATAGTTTAATATATTGTGGGAAAAAATGGGGAAGTAAATTTTAACATCATGTAGGATAAGGGTGAACCAGTGTGAAGTGGTCAAGACTGGTAGGTGTTGGGCTTGAACCTCATAGAGGCTTCCTACGTACCTTTCCTAGGAGACAAGTATCAAAGTCCACATAGTTTGGGATGAGGTATATATTTTTACATCATGCGAGACGAAGGTGAATCGACGTGAAGGGGTTGGGAGAAGTAGGTGTTGGGATTGAACCTCAGGGAGGCTTCCTATGTACCTTGCCTAGGAGATAAGGATCAAATTCCACGTAGTTTGGTAGGGTTTAGGGATTAAATGATAAAGTGGTCTAGAAAGGATTCAATGGTCAATTTTTACTCTAATCCCACATGAGTCATGCTCGGTGTGAGAAATAAGAGGCAGAAAAGACCTGATGATCACATCACAAAAGGTGTGTCTATGAAAAGTGGAGTGGGTATTACACATGGTTAGCAGATGTTTCCTTTGGAAATGGGGATGACCTTGTTTTCTTAAGGTTCAAACATTACAATCAGTTTCTAATGGGTTTGTTCATAGAACCAGAAACATCCAATGATTCTATATCCATTTGGACCTACTTTCCAAAGGTAGGTTCTCATTAGTTGTGGACCGACAAGGCTTAAGAATTTGTATTGGTTGAGAGGATGGGAGGTCAGACTCATCACACCTTTTTGGGGGGAATTATTGTCTACTCTGGGACTCTCTTTATAGATTTAAGTTATGTTCGTGAATCCTTATTACACTACCAAGTATGAAAATGAGATTTCCTTAAGATATGACATTTAATGATTAATATGTATGAGATTTAAAAAATCTTTTATATGTATTTGAGGTTCTTCATCGATAGAGAATAATCTGTATTTGTTAGAGATTCTTATTCAATGGTATCCTTTAACACATTATATAAAGATCTCTTTGTCATTATGATAACCATACTAGTTTTAAAGACACTCAGCGGGGAACTTGAAGTTTATTTTCATTCAGAAGGACATGGAGTATTTCATAGTTGGTATCGTACCCGCAGATGGGCTACCTACGTATCCTTGTTAGAAAAGGAATCAGAACCCACATAGTTCGGGAATTAAGATATATTTTAACGTCATATGGGATGGATGAGAATTAATGGGTGATGGGCTTGAACCCCATAAATCCTTCCTACGTACTCCACTTTTAAGGTAGAGATCAAAGTTCACATAGTTCAGTTAAGAATTGTGGGGCTTACACATGATTAACAACCCAAAGAGATGTGTCATGTTTACTTTTACACTCTAAGCTCACATGAGTCATGCTCGGTGTGAGAAACAAGAGGTATCAGTAAACCTGACAATTTGTGCCATGAAAGATATGGTCACAAGGAATGATATGGGGCTTATGTATGTATGATTTCCCAAATAGATAAATATTGGGACTTATTTCAGAGAAGATGTCCAGGAAGAGGGTCCATAAAGGTATATGTGATTTTATGGAGATTTGGATACTCTAACTTGGGGATTACTCATGAGGAAGATGCCCAAATTAGGAGGGGACTTGGGGCTTACTCCTACGGAGGATGCCCAAATCAAAATAAATTAAGACTGGTTAAGAGAAATTATGACTGAGGCTTATTCCTGAAAAGGAGGCCTCGGTTAAAGGGACTTGAAAACTGGGACATACTCCTGAGAAGGAGGCCTAGGTTAAGGGAATTTGGGATTTGGGGCTTACTCCTAAGGAGGATGCCCATATTTGGGAACTTAGGGCTTACTCCTAAGGAGGATGCCCAAATTAAGGAAATTAGACTGGGGATTATTCCTGAAAAGGAGGGCCAGGTTAGGGGAATTATTACTAGGGCTTACTCCTAAAAAGAAGGCATAGGTTAAAGATCTTCTCATCTTAAATGATGAGGTTGAATGAATGAAATATCTCACCTTAGTGATATAAAGATATGTAAATCACCAGGTTTTGAGAGATATTACACAGAATTCCTTTCAGATATGGAAACCAACCAAGGAATCATACCATAAATGGATTTTAAGAGGATTATGAAGGCTAAATATTGAAGAGGAGAGGTGGATTTGAAGAAAAGAGATGAATGGATAGGAGGGGCACCCAAAAGAAGGTAGGCGCGCAGGTCCTATTTGGGCGCACAGGTCCTAGTCACGTAGGTATACCTGTGCAACACTTGGGTACTTGTGCGTCGGTCAACCCGTAGGGAAATACTTGAGTGTGGCTTGGCTCAAGCCTTTAGTATTATCCATAAGGTCTTCCAAAAGGGTGGTGCGCAGGTTCTGTTGAAGGTATAAGATGGCGCACAAGTGTATTTTATTCCCCTTAAGGTTTAGACACTTAGGCGCACAGGTGTTGGTGAATTTCAACACTTAGGCCTTGTTCCCCCTCTTTAGATCTTCTGTTCTAGGTAATAAATTACCTTAGAAGTGTTTGGAAGGCTTCGAGAAGAGACTAGGGCACCAAGAGCTCAAATATGAGTTTTTGGATTTTTCCATCCCCGTAATCGGGGGCCCACAAGGGGTATTTATAGGCTGCTGAAGACCCTGGGAGAAAATTACATAGGGTGCGCAGGTCACCTGTGCACCCAAACTATGGCGCGTAGGTATACCTGCGCGACCATCATGGAACTTGCGTGGCCCATGCTCAAAGCAATCCTTGTTCATGCCTTTATTGATTTTTGATGTTTCTTCAAATGATGAATCACTTTGTGTTCAACGTATTTCCATTTTCATTCGTTATAATCTGTGATAGAAAGGAGCATCAACAAAAGTCCCCCCTTAGAGTTGGATCTGAAAGAAAGGAGGATGTGACTCTGAGGTAAAGAAGAAACCTAAGGAATTGCAGCGCGCAGGTTTTGAGTGCGCAGGTGATAGGTGCGTAGGATTCAGCGCGCAGGGGTGCGGCCTTGCCTATAAATATGCAGCCATTCCTCACGCAAAGCAACCGGTTCTTAAAGATTCCCACTCTTGCCGCGCAAGTTTCCTTTCTCATGCAAGTGTCTTGTTTTCCACTGGTTCTTTGTGTCGCGCTTCTGTATAGGTATTTGTACTTTCACGGTGATCCCTACGTGCCAAAAATCTGCACGACACAACTATACTTGCGCGCCAAAATTGGACTTGCGCGCCTTAATGCCTTAGCCATTTTTTCACTTTTCTTCACAAATTTTATGAAAAATCAACTCACTTAAGAGTTAATTATTTGACCTTTGTGTAGATTCAATGGCTTCTAGAAAAATCAAAACAGCTGATGAGCTGGCCAACAAGCGAATTAATGATATGATGAACATTGTAGGCTATGATTACTATGATATCTGCGACAACACTCTTCCAGATCTGGAAAATTACTTGAAGAAGTATTATCATAATTTTCCACAGAGAATCTACTTTCCTCTATATGGGCATGGTCATCTACAAGACGTAAATATTCCTGAGGCAAAGAATTATCTCCCACATTCTTGGTTTTATAATTACACCAATTTTTCTTCAACAAATATATCAAGTGGAGGAGAATTTGTAAATACTGGAACAGTGGAGAAGGCCTATATGATGCATCATAGCCCTTGTGCACCAGATATGAAACCTCACAAGCCTGAGCTACAACCACATTGTTATCCTTCAATCTTCCGAAATTCTCAGATGGATCAATCCAAAGGCTGGAAGAAGAGTTAGGACTTCTGTCCTGGAGGAGGTGTGAAGCCAACTTGGATGTGGGAATACTAGGTGCAACAAACCTATGCAGATTTTGTCAAGGATTTGAAAGGAGCTGCAATATATGAAGTCGTCTAGGCTGGGCAGACATATGTCTACAGGAATGATGAGTTTGTGTCGGAGCTAATCAGCCGCTGGAGCCCAGAAACCAATTCTTTCCATCTAAATCATTAAGAAGTAGGAATTAGTTTGTGAGATGTCTACAAAATCTCGGGGGATCTAATTTTGGGTGAAATGTATGATGAATTCATCCCCCCAAAGTGACTTGGAATGATTCGGAGAAGACTTCGGCTTTGGCTCGGGAATTATTGAAAATTTTCCACAAGCTCAAGAGTTCAAAGACCTCCCTAACTCATTATATAAAAGATATTAATCCAGAGGAATGGATGAATATGTTTCTTACCAAGAAGGAGGAGAAGGATTCGAAGGAGAAGGGTTCCACCTGTACTCGTCCTAATACCTGCCCCAGAATAGAGTAAAGGGGTGCTCTTGGCACATTATGGCCGACCCTGGAAGCAGGAGAATTTGAGAAGTGGGGATATGAAGTAAATTAGAGAACCTAAAAAAGACCCTTCTGGAGGGCTTCTTAGCCTTGTGGATTAGTGTTTATCTTCTGCCAGTCAGGGATTTGAAGGGAGGTGTCAGGCCAGGGACCTTTGTTGTGGCAGCCAAGTTGGCTGAGAAGAAAATGGTTGGGTTGGCCACCCCCATTTTGGAGAAGATTCACAGGATCTTACTCCATGTATTTATGGGTAATTCTCCTTTGAGAATAGTAGGACCATTACAAGTTTTGTGGGGATGGATCGCCACTCATTTCAGTACCTATGCTGTACAGAATGGAGAACGGGTTCCTGGAGGTTCTTTTAGGCCATTAGTGCAGGCATTTTCTGGAGTTTCTCCATTAGCTCTCAATATCTATGATATGAATGTGAGGATGAGCATGTACAAGGAATTAAATTTCTTTTCTTATGGAAACCCGCCAACTGGGCAGTTTGTTGATGATGGAACAACCGACCTGGAACTGAGGTCGTACATGCTGGCTTGCAGAGATGGTGTACTGGACACTAGGATTGACGGAGAGATTATATGTGAGGCCTATGCTTCATACATATTTGCACGCCAATTCAAGTGTCTGCAGCAGACTGTTGTATCCCCTCCTGTGCATGTCAGGTCAGAGCAGCATTAGATGGTTGCCCGACAACTATGGTTGCTGACATCTATAGAGAAAACTAGGGCAGTGTTTTATCTACCAGTTGATAAAGTGGCAAGTAACTTGACTACATGGTATGACGAGAACTGGATAGAATCATACCCGAAAGGGGTGTTGAATCATCCAGTTTATCATGTGGGGAAAAAGAAAAGAATTGTAGAGAAAGAAACCCCTCATCTGGAAGGTGAAGCTTCCTTACCTGGAGCTGATTCACCAGGTTCCTTACCTAGGGGTGACTCGTCGGATTCCCAAGATGGGGATGATGAGGCACAACATGCGTCAAAGCAGCCTTGTTCTAGATATAATCCTCCTGTCAGAATCAAGAGACCAACTCCATCGACTCCTAGTGAGTTACTTCATTGGTGAAATTTAATCACCATTACTTTATAGAGCAACAAGTCTTATTTTCTTATCCTTTATCTATAGTTGCAGGAGCTGGGAAGAAGATGAAATCCAAGATTGTAGGAACCTCCTCACAGCCTTCTGGTACAGATATTGAATATCTACGACCAGAGGCTGTCCAGACATGGCGAAGTTTATATTGCAATACTGAAACAGCCTGGATGGATCTATGTGAGGGGCTATACATCCCTAGAATAGGGAAACTTCAGGCTTCTACAGACATCCATTACAAGGATAACCCTGATGAAGTGAGGGCTTACATCAGAGAGATAGAGATGCTCATATATGCCATCGATGATTCCATTCCTGTCACCAAGTGGGTGAAGGAAATGATAGATCGTGGCGCCACTAAGGGGACTGGTGCTTCCGGAGATGATGAGTGGGATGATTATGTGGATCCTGAAGATATAAGTCACTTTCCTTATTTGCTGTGTAACTTGATTCCAGTTAAAGATTTGTTACTCAATGAAATTACTTTCTTCATCCTGCAGCTTGTAAAGAAAGGAACTGCTGAGGTTAATTCACCACAGTATAGCCCTGGTGGTACTGCCATCGAGGCTAATGAATCTCCTCGTGAGCCAGGTGAAATATCTCTAGGCCAGCAAGCCATGGAGGAGGAGTTGGACATGGATTTTCATTCTCCAATTCCTGTATTTGGAGATGATGATATCAACACTCCTAAGAAGCCAAAGAAGCAAAGGAATCGAAGAAAGAAGTCCACAGATAAATGGTTCATTAGTAGCGGTAAGTCCTTTGGATAGTCATGAGTTTTAACCCATGAAAAGATTTCTTATACTTCTTGGTATTTCAGGGGCTTCTTCAATTTCCCATTTGAGGGAGAGGACTGACCCTCCTATAAGAACAACGGAGGGTGCTGGTGAACAATCACAAGTTCATGCTAGCTTGGCTTCTCCTGAAGAGGAACTAGCGTCTGTTCCTAGTACCACTCCTACTGCTACTTCAAGAAGATAAGAACCTACTTTTGGTAAATGAATAATGCTCCATAAGATGTTGAATTAAACATCAACTGACTTCCATTTTGTGATACTTTAGGTTCAACCCCTACACCATTACATTTAGCGTCCACTGCAACTGATGTCGCAATTTTATCTGAAGATGTTGTCTGGGGTCAGAGGCTATAGGATGAAGGTCACCAAGAAGACGTATCGAATGCTCCCACTGGTGAGACTAACCAGGAATCTGAGATAAAATTGGATGAAATGATGGAACTTGGCGCATCTTTTGAATATTTTTTAGATCATGTTAAACTACCATGTAATTTAGAAGATTTTGGACGTGAGTGTTATCCTTCGTCCTGTTAAAATAAATTCTTATTACATCTCTGACCATGGTTGGTTCAAATGTGCAGTTCCATCTGAACAAGCTGCCGAACTGCCAATGCCTAAAGGGGGTACATACAACCCTACTATTGCAGAGATACTGGATCAAGTGGGGATGAACCCAGTAGAGCTTCCTCAAAATCATCTTGAAGATCCTGTTGAAGCTAGGAAAGATAGGGAAGATCCTTCTCCTGTTGCTGATCTACCATTGGGTAAGAGATAACAATATTTGTGGCTGTACTTAATTTGCAAGATTGTCAATCGTCTTTTTTTATCCTTTGAAACTAACCAAAAACTTTCAATTGACTATGCAGGGCCGTCAATTTCAGTGGCTAGATATGGAGGTGAAGCCTCAGCCTCCGTCCCAATGGGAATAGAAAGTGAAATAATAAGGGTCAGGGGGAAGGAGTAGGACAGAGCACTTCTCTAAGTGTGTTAATCCTAGATTATATTCCCCCCTATGATAGTGATGCTGAGTCAGACCCGAAAGTACAAAAGGCACTCCAATTTTCACAACGCAAGGCATGAAAGAACATATGGAAGATCATATTTGAAGTACCTCATGAAGAGCTGTCTTAGAAAATCCCATGACTGTCATCCCTGTTTGTCATGTTGGGACTTGGCGATTTTAGATATCAAGTGATCCATGCCGTGGTGAAACAAGTCATTTTAATAAGGGAGCAAGATAAAAGGTACCATCAAGACCTGACCAGAGTAAGGATGTTAGCCAATATCAGCGAATTTGAGGCTGCGGTGTCCCAATCTGAGGCTGATCATGCTGCCAAGTTAAAGGAGATGAAGCATAAAATCAAGAAGAAAGTTGTCCAGAAGATGCACCTTCAACAACAGTTAGATGTTGTTACTGGGGAACTTGATCAGCTTAAAAATTCACTAGAAGGAGTTCAAACGAATGGTATGAAATCCATTGCAGATGCCAAGAAATCACTCCATCAAGATGAAAAGAGTGAAGCTGGTCGAGTGCATGAGATTCAAGTAGCTGCTGATGAAGTTCGGGATACCGTAAATCAAATGAAGAGTTATGTTGACAGCCTCTTGTAATCCTTGGAAAAGAGAAGAGAATCCAATCTGTGGATATACTTCTAACTCTTGTACATCAAATGAAAAACACTTTCATCTTAAATCATTTCTGCATGCCATCTTTTTCTACCTGCTTTAAATTTTTACCTAGGCCAATGGGCCTAGTAAGAATAGTTTGATTTTTACTAGGATTATAAAAATAACTCTACAAAATTTACATCTTTTAAATTTCTCAATATTACCTAAATCATATGAAATTTATGTTTAGTGATCTGGGACTTGACTTTTGTTCAGAGTTCCCTTGTCTTTTGTGGGAAGTTTAAAGTCATGCACATCAGACATAAAAAGGCTAATGTTTAAGGTCAAATAGCTTTGACCGAATGGATTAAAACTGACTCAATTCCTTTACAATTTATCTGAAAACATATTACCACATTCAAGTATAGAGGAAAATGTGTAAACTATGACTTAGGAAATTATGAATCTGAGGAATGATATGAAAAAAGGGATAAAAGTCATTAGAATAAGTATTTCCCTAGAATGAAGTTACCACTATTTAACAAACCCGTTAGGGGGTTGAATTGTGCAGGGCCGCTTAAGTGCATTGGCTGCATAGTCAAATAATAGCATCCTTTGGATGACAAGTTCATTATGTAGACTACTTATGCAAGGCCTCCTAAGGGCACGTGCTGCATAGTCAGGCAAAAGAACTCTCAGAAATTTTACTTTTCTATTGCTAAAAATCTAGTGAAAGTTTATGGGGATTCAAATTTTCCAAAGAACAGAGTCTGTTGTATGGAAAGAGGTACTTGAATATGGAAATGATATTTCCAATCAAGATTATCAAAGAATTGGATGAATGTCACTCCTGTGAAGATTTGACCCAAACGTAGGGAAAGGAAATATAAACCATAGACTTGAATACTTTCAGATCATGAAAAAGATTATGGGAAAAATATGTTAAGGATGGCTATTTTTGCGGATCCCTACATATTTTCATTAAGACAAATAAGGACAAAAGAGGTTTTCCTCCGAATAATGTGGTTACCACTATTTGGAAAACTCGTTAGGGGGTTGAATTATGCAGGTCCACCTAAGGGCATTGGTTTCATAGTCAAATAATAGAATCTTCTAGCTGACAGGTCCGTTATGTATACTATTTATGCAAGGCTGCCTAAGGGCACGTGCTGCATAGTTAGGAAAAATAACTCAGATATCAGACATTTTGTGACCAGAAGTCAAGAAAAGGGTTATGGAAATCTTGAAGTATTTAAGGTTAGGATTATGAAACATGAAAATGAATATTGTCTAATGCATGAAAGAGATACACAGACCAATGCTAACCATAATCATGTTGTGGCAAGGTCCTGAATTGAGGTGTTGGACTTCACTACGTATCTCATAGGGATGGGAATCAATCCAAACGTAGTTATTGAAATATATTTTAACGTCATGTGGGATGAGATTGTAGGATATCTTAGTTTATTGTTATATATCTCAGACCATAATAAGGAATACACATTGTGTGTTTTATAAACCTTATATGAATGAAGACCAGGGTTTTCATACCACATTCATGTTTTCAGAGGGGGACTTTTCAGCCAAGGGACTGAAAGTGAAAATTGGGGTTATGCCTAAAGACTTGAGGCTAGATTCGAGGGATGCTTGAACGTTCCTACGTATCCTATAAGGATGGGAATCAAGCCGCATGTAGTTCTCGAAATACCCTCTGTATATATTTGGTTCATACATATGAAGGGTGAAAGGGGACTTTAGTGCAATGATAGTTTGACCCGAGATAAAAGGTTTGGGAATTTCCATGTATGCACATAGTCTTTAGAATATAACATGATTGGAGATCAATGTAAATAATGATTCCCTCTTAGGTAAGGGTGTCAAAGAATGTTGTAGTTTATTATCGTACAGGACAAAAAGTGAGAATAGTTTAACGTCATATAGCAAGGACGATGGTGAACCAATGTAAAATATATTGGTTCTGGGGGTGGCATCACGAATCAACATCATATGAGATGGAGGTGAACCGATGTGAAGAGAATGATTTTGGGCTTGAACCTTAGGAGGTTGCCTACATACCCATCCTAGAAGGCAAGGATCAAAGTCCGTGTAGTTCAATTAAAGAATGAATTGGTGATCAAGTTGTTCTTGAGGACAACGACCTAAAAAAATGGTGTCGGGACTTACACATGGTTAGCGGCCCAGAGAGGGTGTTATGGTTGAAGTTTACTCTAAGCTCACGTGAGTCATACTTGGTGTGAGAAACAAGAGGTAGCAACAACCTTAACGATGCACAGTTTAATTTCATGTAGGACATATGAAGGGAATATGCAGTTTAAAGTCTTACAGTGAGGACTATTGGTGTTGCACAATTTAGTGTCATGTAGTAGGGAAAAAATACAGGTAAATGTCATGTAGGACATATTAAGGGACTTTGTTCAATTTTACATCATGTAGGACGAATGAGTAGTATAGTTTAACGTCATGTAGGACAAATATAAGGACACAGTTTAATGTCATGTTGGAAGTGAACACAGTTTTGCGTCATGTTGGAAAATAAGGGTGTTGTACAGTTTAGCGTCCTGTAGCTAAGACAATAGGGACAATACAGTTTAATGTCATGTTGGATGAAAGGGAGACTGTGCAGTTTAATGTCATGCAGTAAGGACAATGGGGACACAGTTTAATGTCATGTTGGATGATGGTGTGAGTAGTTTAAGGTCATATGCATAGACCATGGTGAACCAATGTAAAACATATTGGTTCTGGGGGCTGTGTCACAAATCAACATTGTATGAGATGGAGGTGAACCGATGTGAAGAGATTGACTTTGGGTTTGAACCTCAGGAGGTTTCCTATGTACCCAGGCTAGAAGGAAAGGATCAAAATCCTCATAGTTCAATTAAAGAATGAATTGGTGATCAAGTTATTCTTGAGGACAAAGACCTAAAAAAATGGTGTCGGGACTTACACATGGTTAGCGGCCCAGAGAGGGTGTTATGGTTGAAGTTTACTCTAAACTCATGTGATTCATACTTGATGTGAGAAACAAGAGGTAGCAACAACCTTAACAATGCATAGTTTAATGTCATGTAGGACATATGAAGGGACTATGCAGTTTAATGTCTTGCAGTGAGGACTATTGGTGCTACACAACTTAGTGTCATGTAGCAGGGAAAAAATATAGTTTAATGTCATGTAGGACGTATTAAGGGACTTTGTTCAGTTTTACTTCATGTAGGACGAATGAGCGGTACAGTTTAACGTCATGTAGGGAAAATATAAGGACACAATTTAACGTCATGTTGGACATGAACACAGTTTTGCGTCATGTTGGACAATAAGGGTGTTGTACAGTTTAGCGTCCTGTAGCTAAGATGATGGGGACAATACAATTTAACATCATGTTGGATGAAAGGGGGACTGTGTAGTTTAATGTCATGCAGTAAGGACAATGGGGACATAGTTTAACGTCATGTTGGACGATGGTGCGAATAGTTTAAGGTCATATGCATAGACCAGTGTGATGTATTTGTGTTATAAAAAATACTTCTTTAGAAATATGGAATTATTTGGAGTCGTGATGAGTTCTCCAGTCATTGAGATTAAAGAATAAGCTCCATTGGAGTAGACCTTATGTATTGAATAAGGTCCTTCCCATTTTTGGCTCAAGCTTGGGTGGTTTCTTTCCTGGTATCATTAGAGTTATGAGAACCAATACCAATTCTCCCTGAATGAATAAATGAAGATGAACTTTTTTGTTGAAAGCTCATGATATTAGATTTTGATAGACTTCCAAGTGGTGTAAGGTGCACAATCTTTTCTCATCTAATAATTCCAATTCATCCAATCGCTTTTGAGATTGTTCATCTGTAGATGATTGATCACAAATGGCTACCCTAAGTGATGGTAATTGAACCTCGATGTTCAAGACTAATTTTGTTCCATATACCAATGAATATAGAGTTGACTGCGTTGCAGTGCGGGTGGTGGTTCGATAATCCCATAAAGCATGAAAAAGTTTATCAGGAGATGATTTCTTATCTTTATCCACCATATTTTGCAGTATGTTTGAAAGAGTCTTGTTGAAGGCTTCTATTTGGCCATTGGTTGATGTATGATACCAAGAGGAATGGTTGGATTTGATGTTTTATTCTTGATACAACTTCCTTACCTCGGATGAATAGAAGTTGGTGCCATTTTCCTTCAATATGGTATGAGGGACACCAAATATGGTAATAATGTTAGACTTGATGAAGCTAAAAATGATTTTAGAACTAACTTCTTTGAGAGGTATTGCCTCTGCCCATTTGGAAAAGAAGTCATTAGCAGTAAGAATGTACTTAAACTTCTTGGATGTAGCTGAAGGATAAGGTCCTACTACATCCATTCCCCATGTGGAAAATGGCCACGAGTATTTAGCTGTATAAAGAAACTCTAGGGGTTGATTAATGAAGTTGGCATGTACTTGGTAAGAATAACACTTCTTTGTGAAATCAACAAAATATTGTATCATTGAAGGCCAAAAGTATCCAAGCCTTAGAATTTGATCGGATAATATATGTCCAAACTGATGGGAACCACAGACTCCTGCATGTACTTATTTCATAACATCCATTTCCTCTTTTCCATCAATGCATCTGAAGAGAACTCCATCAAAACCTCTTTTGTAGAGAATTTTTTCTAGGTGATCTGGGCTATCATAAAGAGTAAAATTGACCACACGTCACCGGACTTGTTCTTTCCCTGCTCTATCAGGTGGAAGTGTTCCATTTTGAAGGTATTCCCTGATAGGTGTCATCCATCTTGTAGTATGACCATATGGTTTAGGAATGGGACTAATTTCATTGATTTACTTTGTTCTGATTTGAACATAAGGAGAAATTTTATGACGGTGGGCAATACCGATGATTTTCTCGTCCCGATTTGGATCTTCTAGAGCTGTGGCTATATTATCCAATGCATCAGCTTGAGCATTTTGTGATCGTGGGACATAATAAAATTTCGGTTCCGAAGGAAATTCTGCCATTAACTTTCTGAAGTAATCATACAAAGGTATTAGTTCTTCTTTTCTGATTGCATAATCCCCATTGACTTGTTTGATTACCAGGTCTGAATCACCTTTTACCTTTAAGTGATTCACTTGTGCTTGAAGCGCCAACTCTAATCATGTGATAAGATCTTGGTATTCTACTTCATTATTTGTACCGCCTTCCCACAATAAGAATGAATAAGGTAGTACTTCCTTTTCTGGGGAAATAAGTACAATTCCTAATCCAACTTTGTTGAATTTAGGATCTTCCATTTTCTTCCCTGTTGGACTTATGGAAGCACCATCAATGTACATTTCCCATGTTTGAAGATTATCTTGGATAGAGAAGACTTCCTCATCAGGAAGTTCAGTATCTAAAGATGTATCTTCTACTGAAGGATGTTTAGCAAGGAAATCGGCCAGAGCCTGGCCCTTTATTGCCTTTTGAGACACATACTAGATATCAAATTACTGCAAAATAATTTCCCACCTTTCCAGAAGTCCTGTAAGCATAGGACGACTAAGGATGAATTTGAGTGGGTTATTTTGAGATACCAAATGGACCTCATGATGTTGCAGGTAGTGTCTCAGTTCTGAACTACAAATATTAACACTAGGCGGAACTTTTCAATACTTGAATATCGGGTTTCTGCTTCAAGAATAGTCTGACTGAGATAGTAAAGGCTATTTTCATTCCCAACATCATTCTTCTGGGAAAGGAAGGCACCCAGTGATTGCTCTAAAGCTGTCATATAAAGAATAAGTGGTCTTCCTTCAACATGTGGCATTAATACTGGTGGAATCAAGAGATATTTCTTGAGAATATTGAATACTTCTTGACATTATTTGGTCCACTAGAAAGTGACTCCCTTCTTCATCAATTTGGTGAAGGGTGAACTTTTTCCTGCCAAATTGGCAATGAAACGCCGAATATAGGCCAAGTGTCCTTGAAGTCCTCTCAATTATTTCAAATTCCAAGGAGGTGACATACCAAGGATTGACTTTGTCTTCTCAGGATCGACTTCGAAACCACGATGGAATACAAAAAAGCCGAGAAATTTTCCTGAGGTTACCCCAAAAGCACATTTTAAGGGGTTTATCTTCATATTATGTTGCTGAAGTTTGTAGAATATGACTTCCAAATCAGCCAATTTATTAGAATGTTGTTTGGATTTAACCACTAAATCATCCACATAACATTCAATAAACTTCCCTAAAAAGAGTTTGAAGATACGATGCATGGCACCCTGATATGTTGTGCCTACATTCTTCAGGACAAAGGGAATTACCCAATAGCAAAACACACCCTGAGGGGATCTGAAAGCTGTAGATTCTTCATCTTCTAGAGCCATTCGGATTTGATTATATCCAGAATATCTATCCATGAAAGAAAGTTCTTTATATCCAGCTGTTGCATCAATTAAGAGTTTTGTAATTGGAACTGGAAAATTATCCTTAGGAAAATGTTGATTAAGATCTATGAAATCAATGAAAACTCTAATTTTTCCATTCTTATTTTTCACAGGGACAATATTATCCAACCATTTTGGATATTGAACTTCTCTAACGAAGTTATCTTTAATAAGCTTATCCACTTCAGCTTCAATTTTGGAAGCATAAGTTGGGTGTGTTCTTCTTGCATCTTGTTTGAATCCTCGATGTTCTTCTGGAAAACCCAAACGATGAGTAGCAACATCAGGATCAAGCCCTGGCATCTCTGTATAGTTCCAAGCAAATATATATCGATTTTTCTTTAAAAATAAAATATACATTTCTTTCTCTTCAAGAGTCATGGTCGTACTAATTAAAATAGGGCGTGGATTTTCTTTTGTACCCAGATTTATTTCTCTGAGTTCATCCACAATGGTAGAGATACCCTCTTCAAATGTTGGAGGAGCATACCTGAGATCTTCCTCTTCTTCTTCAACATGTGTTACTTCTTCTGTTTCTACTTGCATAGTAGATGATGAAGCAGAAGTTCCATGATCAGGAGAGATGTTAAAATTTGAACATCCTGAGGAAGAAGATTCCATTTCTAACCCTATTGATGATGAAGGGTCTTCCTTGGGTAATAAAGAGGAGATAATGGATTTAGAATCGATATCATCATTCACCTCTGACATTGCTATAACTTCTTCTGGAATGGTTGGCTAAGTATATACTTGTTGTATTTCAGCGGATGAAATGAAGACATCATTATTTGAGCTTTCATTATTTCTTGGTGAATCACCACTTTCTCCCATGTTGTCTAGCTTGATTGTCGTAATTGACATTATGGAAGTTTCCATAAGAGTATTTAGATTTGTGTCTATCCTGTCAATTTGACTGATAGGAAACACGTAATCTGTACTCACATGTGTGAATGGGTTTACTAGAATCTTTTCCAAACCATACAGAGCATTAATTTTAGTGACCTCCTTCGTTGTGGATACCTTCTTTCCCTTCATGTGATAGAATTATGCCTCAATGTATTGAGATTCACATGCTTTGAATGGGGATTTATCACCATACAATGTTCCAATTTGACCATTGAAACAATATTTGAGATGTTGATGGTGCGACAAAGGTATGGATTCATGTTGATGTAGCCAAGGTCTTCCAAGAAAAATGTTGAAGGCTGTGTCATGATAAACAACCATGAAATTTGAATTGGATACAAGATCTCCAAACTGGGTTCTGAGTGTAATATTGCCCATAGGTTCTTGTTCATTCTTATCATATCCTTGAAATATCAGAGTAGAAGGAGATAAATCAGATTCAGTGAGGCCCAATTGACGAAGTGTACAAATAGGTATGAGGTTGACTTCTGAACCATTATCAATGAAAGCTCGTTGGATGTCTACATCATTGACCTTACCAGATAAATACAAGGGCCTATTATGTCCATGCACAACATCATATTCATCTTCATCTGTAAAAGATATCAATTCATGGAATTCTACAAGATCATTCTCTACATGGTATACTTCAGCCGCAACAATTTCAATTATGAATTCTTGAGGACTTGACAAAGCCTCAATGAGTGCCTCCCGAAGATCCTTTGATAAATTCAAGGAATCTAGGATTGATAACTTGGCCGGTACTTGGTCCAAATGTTTCAGGACATCATAATTTTGGTCCAAAGGTCTGAGTTTCTGAACAGAAACATGTGGTTTCGCAGGTGCCTTAGAAGTTGATGCTTTGGAAGTAGATGCCTCTTGTATCATGGTAGGAGTTGTAAATACTCATGGATTTGGAAGATTAGATAGAATATGTATATTTACTTACTAAGAGGAAGAAGTTGGAACCTATAATAGATCCTCTAGAATAATTGTGCTAGGACTGAATCTGTCTTCCGTGGAAGAACTTTCTTGTTCTTGTTGAGCCCGCTGAAGGGCTCTGCCACGAGTTTCTGCTGCATATACAGTTATAGCAGGGGTAGAATTGGAATAGTGGCTTCTGGGATATCCACGTCTTCCTCTATATCCCAGACCTTTGGAAATCCCTCTAATTCCTCAGTTTGATACAGGGAACTCAGGCTCATCAAGATTGAAATTGTGATTGGCATAAGGATCTGTTAAGTGAATCTTGTTAACAGAACCAAAGATCAACTATTCATCTGATGAAGATTCTGCCTGTTTAGCCAATTTAGGCTATACCATTTGGTGGGGTGGTTCCTGTTGCTTTGAAGTAGATGGAATAAAACCTTCCAGAGTCAAAGACAACTTGGTATTTGACACGATCTCATCTTCTTCTGACTGTTCCTCTTTCATTGAATTATTCCATTTCTTTGAGGATTTTCCCTCGAATGAAGAGGGTTTTGTTGTGGCATTCATAGCATAAGACACAATTGGTTTCTTCAATTGCATCCATAAAATTCCATGATTTCGGTTGATCATTTTTATGACCATACAATCATCATATTTCTGCACATTTTTGCTTTTGACTTCTTTCCACTCACCTTCTTCCTCTGGATTTTTAGCAGTAACACATGCTACCTAAAATGAAGAACTTTTTAGTTTGACTTGTACCGAGTCCACCATTTTTTGAAGGAGGTATTTAAAGACAAAACACTCCTGAATGGGATTCCCCAACATCTAATGAAATGGGCAATAGTTAGGATGGTCTTCATCTCCTTCTTTGTTTGGCTTCTTGGGCCTTGGAAACTGAACCAAATTATTTTCCAGAGCTGAAATGAAATAACCAGGAACTTGTTCATTTCAGAAAAGGTAAACTTTGCTCTTCAGATCCTCAAATTGTTTTCATATTTGATATCTTTGATCATCTTGATGAAACAGCCTCTGTTGTTGACTCTCAAGAGGTGGATCCCTTAGATAAGATGAAGGTTTTGAAGTAGAAGCAGGTACAGATGCATGTTTAAGCGTAACTGTATCAGTCTCTGCTTTACCCATTCTCCTTCCTGGAGCTAATGGAATTACACGAGTTTTATCCTTAGTCTTCATAAGAGAGTCTTCAATCTATTGGGTGATCGAAGTAAGGTCTCGAAACCCTCCTCTGTATTTCACAGGGATCAACGGTGTGCGTAATTCATCATGTAAATTTTCCACACAGATTGGCAACAACTCTTCTTGAGGGAGCGCTAAGATTAAGGAATATGTTAATCCCTTCCAGCAAGCAATGAAATCTGAAACCCTTTCATTCTCCCTTTGCTTACAATTTTTAAGATAAGAAATTATTGTCTTTGGCAAAGTTGATCTGAATTGAAGAAGGAATCGTTGATAGTGATCCTCCCATATGGTAATTTACCAGGATTGCAAGCTTGTATGCAAGACAAAAACAGGCCCTTGTAATGACTATACAAAACACCTAATCTTAACTACTTCTTGTTACTGAGGGGTTCCCATCATAGGATCACAAAAAGAAACAAAATGTGTTAAGTGTTTCTCTGGGTCTCCCGAACCATTAAATATTGAGAATGTGATACTTGCAAAATTTTATGGGGGAGGAATTGCATTTACCCATTCAGGGTAAGCTCTCTTATCTGGTTGAACCGGTGCATGCTTTCCTTCCATAGCTTCCAACCAAGCTGTTAATGACTCAATGGTAGTTATTAACTTTTGAGAAATATCTAGTTGAGCTTGGACCTGAGTAGGTGCAATAACTGGAGCTTGGACAGGTGTGGTGACTGGTACTGCAACTGATGGTAGCACCACCAATTGTTGTTGTGCATGACCCATAGGACTAGACCTGTGAGGGTGTACTGGTAAAGGAGTATACTCTTGATCCATCTCAGTAGCGGCAACAAATTCCCTTGGCTGACTGACTCCAGCACGCTTAGGAGGAAGACTACCTTGAAGTAGTTTTGCATTCAACCACCTTAATTCCTTCATTTCTTCCTCCTATTGTGCAAATATTTTATCTAGTGAGAGTTATTGTCCTTCTCCAGAGTAAGGGTGGAATGTAGCCTAATTCTTTCCTTTCCCCTTGTTGGATGCCTTTCAGAGAGGGGGAAGTTGATTATTTGAAGGAATACCTAGATTCTGAGTAATCCTTTGATTTCATGTACGTACAGCTTCTTGATTAGCTTCTCTGTGCACAACCACTGGAGTAGGAACTTCCACATCTGATCCCTATGAGTGAGCCTCATGTTCTGGATGATCAGAAACAATGACATTGATGACATTAATTGATGCATAATGCATTGCATCCCTTATATCGGCATTTCTGTGATATTGTCTTCTTCCATGTCCTTGATGAGACATTTCCTTTTATTGATTTGATCCCTCAGGAACTTCTTGAAGAACTGTAATGTGGAGGGAATATCCTGATAATTCATCTCTTCATTCCTCTTGTTGCTTCTTCCCCAATCGAGAGAAGACTAGATTTCTCTAAGGGAGAGATTGAGGATTTGAAAAAGTCCCCAATCCTGTGGACTGGGGCTATTCCTGCTCAACTCCTTGAATCCTATTTGTTGATTCCGAGGGTTGGGTTAAAAGAGTCCCCAGTCTGGCAAGCTGGGGTGGTTCTTGAGTTGCTATATCTGAGACTTTCTTAAAATCTCTCTTGATCTTGTGAACTTTAGTCCGAAAATTAGCTGGATGCATCAACTTACATCCACTCAAATCACCCGATTCAAATAAACATTGGATGATTTCTGACACTTCTATCACTTGATGATGTGCATGCTCTAAAAGAAAAGCATGTTTGATATTCTCGTTTTCCTGATGCAAGAGTAATTTGACAACTTGTTCTCTGTATACCTGATTTTGAGAAGAACTAGTTGAGGCATGTTCTTGAGAGAGCCTTTGATTACAAACAAATCCAATTGGCTGTGGCCGGCCATGGGCAATAACATTGCATGAGACCATTTTTTGCGGGCTTTGTTGGTTGGAGAGTACAGTTAAATGTAGTTCTCCATAAACACCCCATCCCCTGATATGAATACCAGATGGTGCATTGGAAATTAACTGATGCAATCTTCTTAATGCGTCAAGGCATGAACGCTGAAGGGATCTCTGCTGCTTTTCAGCCTTTGGATATCGAGAAACTGAGAGAGATGCTAAATCAATTTGGCGTTGTAACCATTATATTATCTTGACATGATTTTCATATTCATCATAAGATAATATTTTCTTTTTCAATTGAAAAAGAGTTTTCCATGTGTTGAGATGAGTATCGTGAATATAATCTTTCATCAACATTTCTAGAATGTCATACTGAGAGTCAGCCAAAGGCCAAAACATAACTGGAACTTCACCTTTCGCCAGTTGTTTTCTCATATTCAGCACTTCCTCTTTATCATTTAATGAAGATTATTCTACCTGATTAGACCAGAGCTGGTTCTTCCTTGCTGATTCATTAGATTCAACAATATTGGTAGAGAATTCATTTATTAGATTAGAAGATGCATGATTTAGGGGTGGTTCGTAGAATGACCTACACCCCGGGCTTATCTTCTGGTTGAGAAAGTATTTCACTTGCTATTGGTAAAGCATCAGACATGATTGGATTCACATTTGCAAGTGCCTCAAGATAAGAGGGATTTATCATTACTGCATTGTCCTTTGAAAAATTTTCCAGGAAATGCGAATTACTACTGTGGAGAGGACTTTCACAGCTAAATTCATTGTCATGGGGAGGACCACCATGGTGGGTTACATCAAAAGATGAAACTTTTTTCTCATTGATCTTCTGGCCACACAGAGGGTTATCATGACTCTCATCTGAAGATGATACTTCGAGATTGACCAAACTATCATGAATCAAGCCTTCATGAGGAAGTTTCTGATGCAGACCTTCGGAATTAATGTTCCCACTATTGGGAAATGAGAGAGTAAAATCTTGAGTTCCAATAGATAATTGTCTGAGGGCTTCAAGAACTCCAGCATCGAGCAAGGAATTATTACAAATCGGCTCTTGATTTCTTGACTGTGCTGAATGGTTATTCTTCTTATACTTCTTCTTACTCACCCTAGGAAAAACCTGTTGAAAAAAGTGGTTATTATGGGCAGGTTTATGTTCCTGCTCAGGAGAAATAGTTAGGTTATGCTTATTATCTCCACTCAAATCAGGTGTATGTGTCTGACTTGATTGTCCATATGATATGGGGGAGTATGCCCCACAACCCTCTTGGACTGGAACAGAGGTGTGTGTCTGTTCCGGAGTGAACTATTGATGTGTCACTCCACTGGTAGGGATAGATTTTCATTTCTTTCCCTATGATGCTACTGAAGCTGTTATAATATCCTAGCAGGCATCCAGAATATGAGAAGGGATTTGCTTCTGCTCCTTCACCATTGTTAGAATATGTTTGGTGAGTTCAGATTCCAGAACAGGAATATACGTCCATTCCATGCTTGGATTAGGTATGTGTTCCTACTCCTGTCCTCCTTTTCCTGTTAGTAAATTCTGACAGTACTCATGTGTGGGGGCAGAGAGTTGAGTCTGCTCCAAATTTGTCATCGGAGCTTTCTGACTGACTTCTATGAGTGCTACCAAATGAGATTGATGGTAGGCTTGATTAACATTGGAAGTTGTATGTGTCTGTTGTATATTACTCATCAAGTATGGTTGATGATTTTCCTTCAATACTGGCAGACGAGACTGCTGATAGAATTGTTGATTGTAAACAGGTGTATGTTCCTGTTTATCAGCTACCACTATATTAGACTGGCAAGCTTATTTGTTTGTAGTCAGACGAGTCTGTTGACTAGATGATGGGTTATAAATAGGTGTATATGTCTGCCTATAGTACTTACCAGAATTACCTGGTGGGATTGGTGGGTTGTTGCCAGACGAGTCTGCTGGACAACGGAATTAAAATGGACGGGTGTGTGTGCCTGCTCGTTGCTTTCCACCAAGTTAGGTTGGTGCACTTCTATGGAAATGGCAGAGATAATAACCTGCTCACTGTTGACCAGTCATCACCTCTGGTGGTTCGTCTTGCCTTCTCGGGTTCGAGGAACCTGATCCGAACGCCTGGAGATGACACCCTCATCATGTTGAGGGCGCACTACCGCACGAGTCTGGCAGTGATTGTTGGTGGGAGTGCTCGGAAAGGACTCATGTCTCCTTGAATTAAGGACTTGAGTGACCTTCTCATTCACCTCCTCATAATATGGGAGGGACTGGTGATTGTGTTCTGGGGATAACGACCCAAAACGGTTGGAGACAGTGGTTGGCACCACCTGCTTCTTGATCGCTGGTCGTCGTTTTCTAGACAACCAGGGTGAATTATTGAATTGGAGAGCTTGTCAAGCAGCCTCCAGAGTCGGAATGATACCATGTCGATGGTATTACTTAACCAGCGCATTTGATACCCAGTGTTGAAGATGCTGAATAGGTGATGTCGTCCTCAGATTGGACGACGATCCAGCAGGAGTAGCAGCAGAAGTATTCACAACAGAGGCATTCACAGGTGTAAAAATTAGAGAAGCCATTTCTGTAATGCAGAAGATCTTGGAAAAGAGTGCTTGTTTGATATAACAGACATAATCAAGATAAGTTTGGCCAGTAAATCTTTTTGATGAGCACATATGTTATTGATTGTTTTGTTGTCCCTCTCGTTGAGTTTAAATAGGGGCCTAACAAATAAGTAAAACAACATTTTAACTTGGTTAAGGATTCATGTCGGGTTCACCATTTTTTGTTTCCTCTGGAAATGGGGATGACCTTGTTTGCTTAAGGTTCAAACATTCCAATCGGTTTCTAACGGGTTTGTTCATAGAACCGGAAACATACAATGATTCTATATTCATCTAGACCTACTTTCCAAAGGTAGGTGCTCATTAGTTGTGAACCGACGTGGATTAATAATTTTCATTGGTCGAGAGTATGGGAAGTCAGACTCATTACACCTTTTTGGGGGGAATTATTTTCTACTCCGGGACTCTATTTATATATTTAAGTTATGTTCATGAATCCTTATTACACTACCAAGTATCAAAATGAGATTTCCTTAATATCTGACAATAAATGATTAATATGTATGAGATTTAGAGAATCTTTTATATGTATTTGAGATTCTTCATAAATAGAGAATCATCTGTATTTGTTAGAGATTCTTAGTCAATGGTATCCTTCAACACATTATATAAAGATCTCTTGGTCATTATGATAACCATACTGGTTTTAAAGCCACTCAGCGGGGCACTTTAAGTTTATTGTCGTTTAGAAGGACATGGAGTATTTCAAAGTTGGGATCGTACCCGCAGATGGGCTACCTACGTATCCTTGTTAGAAAAGGAATCAGAACCCACATAGTTCAGGAATTAAGATATAGTTTAACGTCATATAGGATGGATTAGAATTAATGGGTGATGGGATTGAACCTCAGAAAGGATTCCTACGTACTCCACTTTTATAGTAGAGATCAAATTCCATGTAGTTCGGTTAAGAATTGCGGGGCTTACATATGATTAATGACCCAAAGAGATGTGTTGTGGTTACTTTTACACTCTAAGATCATGTGAGTCATGCTCAGTGTGAGAAACAAGAGGTATCAGTAAACCTGAAAATTTGTGCCATGAAAGATATGGTCACAATTAATGATATGGGGCTTATGTATGTATTATTTCCCAAATAGATAAAGATCGGGACTTATTTCAGAGAAGAAGTTCGGGAACAGGGTCCATAAAGGTATATGTTCTTTTATGGAGATTTGGATACTCTAACTTGGGGATTACTCCTGAGGAAGATGCCCAAATTAGGAGGGGACTTAGGGATTACTCCTAAGGAGGATGCCCAAATCAAAAAAAATTAAGACTGGTTAAGAGAAATTACAACTGGGGATTATTCCTAAAAAGGAGGCCTAGGTTAAAGGGACTTGAAAACTGGGGCTTACTCCTGAGAAGGAGGCCCAGGTTAAGGGAATTTGGGATTTGGGGCTTACTCCTAAGGAGGATGCCCATATTTGAGAACTTGGGGATTAATCCCAAGGAGGATGGCCAAATTAAGGAAATTAGAATGGGGATTATTCCTAAAAAGGAGGCCCAGGTTAGCTGAATTATTATTGGGGATTACTCCTGAAAAGAAGGCCCAGGTTAAAGATCTTATCATCTTAAAGGATGAGGCTGAATGAATGAAATATCTCGCCTTAGTGATATGAAGATATGTAAATCACCAGGTTTTGAGAGATTTTCCACAGAATTCCTTTCAGATAAGGAAGGCAACCAAGTAATCATGCCATAAATGGATTTGAAGAGGATTCTGAAGGCTAAATCTTGAAGAAGAGAGGTGGATTCGAATAAAAAAGATGAATGGACAGGAGGGGAACCCAAAAGAAGGTAGGAGTGCAGGTCCTATTTGGGTGCACAGGTCCTGGTCGCGCAGGTATACCTGCGCGACACTTGGGTACTTGTGTGTCGGTCAACCCATAGGGAAATACTTGAGCAAGGATTGGCTCAACACTTTAGTATTATCCCTAAGGGCTTCCAAAAGGATGGAGCGTAGGTTCTATTGAAGGGATAAGGCGGCGCGCAAGTGTCTTTTATTCCCCTTAAGTGTTAGGCACTTAGGCGTGTAGGTGTTGGTGAATTTCAATACTTAGGCCTTGTTCCCCCTCTTTAGATCTTCCGTTATAGGTAATAAATTGCCTTAAAAGTGTTCGGAAGGCTTCGAGAAGATACTAGGGCGTCGGGAGCTCAAATCTGAGTTTCTAGATTTTTCCATCCCCATAATGGTGGGCCCACAAGGGGTATTTATAGGCTGCTAAAGACCTGGGAAAAAATTACATAGGGCACGCAGGTCACCTGCGCGCCCAAACTATGGCACGTAGGTATACCTGCGTGACCATCACGGAACTTGCGCGGCCCATGCTCAAAGAAATCCTTGTTCATGCCTTTGTCGATTTTTGATGTTTCTTCAAAGGATGAATCACTTTGTGTTAAAAGTATTTCCCTTTTCATTCATTATATTCTGTGACAGAAAGGAGCATCAACAGCAGCCCAAATAGGAAAAAGGGTCGTATGCATGGTTAGTGGCCCAGGGAAATGGAGATTGGGACTTACTCTAGGATAGAGGCCTAATGGAAACAAATCCTAGAGGGAGAGGGATAGGGTAATGAAGGTCCTTGTTCCCATCTCTCTTCTATTCTTTAGCACTGAATAAGAGAGGAGGAGTAAGGGTTCTACCTCCTGCAAGAAAGGATAGGGGCTTACACCAGGATGATTTCCCTTCCCCACAGACAAACATCATTCCAGCAAATAGGATCTGATTCCATGTGAGGAAGATTTAACTCCCATGGAGACCAGTGGGTATGGAGAATGTCTGAGGTGGGGCACCTTGTGTATATTGTGTGGGGCGAGACCACCGTTTAATTTCATGTGCTGAGGATGATGGCGCTTGGCAGTTTAATGTCTTGAAGCTCGGATGAGGTGGGTTCACTCATCACCCCTAGGACTTACATAAATAATACCCACCCACCCTTGGGGAAGGGAAGGCATCAACAATTCCTTGATGATGCGGTGTTATGGAGTGATCCACTGAGGGGCCTATGTTAGAGTGGCTATATGAAGAAGTAATAGCAGTTACTGTACATATGAGAATAAGCATGAGGCTAAGCAACGCAGCATAAAGCACCACCCAAGGGACCTTAAAATCACTTCGTACAAACCTATAGGGTCATATGGGAGAAGGGTTTGTGAAGAAAATGGGTTTATAAAAAGGGACCTTGCTAAGATCTAGTGCTCCACATAGTGGTGGAACTTTGTGAAGGGGTATGCTTCGTGAAGCGGAATATCCTAGCCTAAGAAAAGGGTATAAGTGCATATGAACGGTGCTTCGTGAAGTGGAAAGGCATTCACAGAGTAGGACTTTGTGAAGAAAGGGTACCGTACAAATCATAGCACTGTGAATCAATGTGATTCGCGAAGCATAGTGATCCTACATTAGCATATGGTTCATATGTGTATGGAGAGTAATTCATGAAGCATTAGTGCTTTGCGAAGAACCGAGTCCCCTTGAGGATCTCATTCCTTCACAATGTACCATGGGCTCTGTGAAGGGTATCACTACTTGAAGAGGGGTTGTATCTGAGCTAATGGAAAGGCACTTCTCAATGCTCAAGTACCTTGAAGAGCTCATTTTTCTCAAGGTTTTTCAGACCAGAAGGTGCTTTATGATTTGAGAGTTGAGAAGGTGAAAGGTAGGGGTATTTTTCCTTTGGACTTGAGGGGAGCCTAATATTTATAGGTGAGGGGCAGTGCGAAGCAAATACAACTCAATGTGAATCCATGTGGCACTCTGTGATTTTCCACAGATTGCATTAAGTTCGTCATAACTGTAGAGTTGACCATCATCCACTCCTTGGTGCAGATCTCTCCTGAGTTCTCTTTGCGGCGCTCGCGGAGGCTTCCATTAACTTTGACAGGCTCACAGAGGTTGATTCGGCTCCCTCCATGTCATGAAGATTTCGTTCATTTGTGTCATAACCATGGATCCTCCCGCCTCTTTACTTTGTGGTGACTGCAAAGGGGGATTCGGCTTCACACCGGTCGTGGTGCCGCGGGGCTCTACGAATGTCGTGGTACTAATGGGCTCCGTGAATGGGCTTCGTAAGGTAGCCTCTTTGGAATTAGTTTTCTCTTTGAATCCATTTTCTCCATACATATTTTGGATCCAACAATCCACAATAGGTTGGAGATTAGATTGGATTTTACTAGGTTGTGGTTTTTTAGAAGCTGTTTGGGATTCATGGTCACTGTCATCATTACCTTTTTGGTACTTACAATTTCCCTTTTAGTTATTTTAGTATTGTATGAAATTTCATGTATTCAATTGGTATTTCTTTATATATATATATATATATTAGTATGTTTTGATTGGAATATTTTTTTTATCTCTATATACCTCAATTTCTCTTATAGGGAAACTCCTTCCATGTGTATGCTATTATACCCTAGGTGTTAGTCGCTAACCTGGGGCCTACTGGAGGCGGGACTCAAGTAGTAACTATCTCCCTTCTCTCATTAATGGCCTAGTAGGGGTACAATATGGGGGGAGGGGCCATTAAACAAATATATAGAATTCCAATTGGCTAGTTTCTCCTCATAATCTCCCATCTTGGAGATCACTAAGTGTGAACTTCATGAGATGAAGTCTCATCCTCTTACAAGCACTCACGCATGACATTCAACAAATTATGTTCCCCATCATAGTTCTTTATCATGAATATAGGGGAAAATATTTAATATATATCAATATATAATCTCAAAGTTCTTATCATAGTTGGGAGATTTCATGACCTATTTTGATGTGATAAATACCCTATGACATTATCACATTAAATTCATACAGAATAACAATCAATTGGTGATAAGATATATTTAATATTCAATTATTTGCATATAACTAGTAATCAAAAGTACAAACCAATTGATTCTAGGACACCAATTCCAACAAGATAAGTATAAAATTCAAATTCTATAGTAATATAGATATTTTTAAATTAAATTTATGAAAATAAACTTGAAAATGAATTTAAATGGTATTTAATGTTAAAAAATAATTTATAAATTGATAAAAATAATCATTAAATCTTATATTTAGACAAGAAGGTTTCACAATGACTGATGATATCATCAATTATCCATGTTTAAATCACTTTACCTTTTAAAATTTCATTCTTTACCCTTAAAGATTTAATATTTGTGAAAAGGCTATTGAATTTTAATGATAAAAAGTAACTCATTTTAACCTTTTCAAAACACATCTCAATTTTTGTTTTATCTCCATATTATTCAAAAATACATCTCTAAAAATCAATTTCCATGATAATAAGACTCTTTTCTTTCCAAAAATCATTTCTTAAAAGGATTTATAATCAATATAAATAAGACGATTCAAAGAGCATGGTAAAATTTTTTGAGCCTCTTTCCCATTTATTATTTATGGTTATTGGTCATAAAACTCTTTCAAAAAAAATATTTTTCTTAAATGATTTAATTATCATTTAATTAGAATAATTTTGATCCTAAAACAATGATATATAATTCAATATCTCTCACTGAACTCTTTTCATAAGTCATTACTATGTCAAAATATGGATTTTTCCAAAACTTTGTCTTCTCATTTCAGCTGTTATAATACTATTTTTAAAAACAAAAGTAATATTAAAAATTAACCCAAAATTTTTAGTTAAATTATAATATAATTTTTTTAAAAAAAATTAAATATTTATTGGGTTTTCCTTCTTTAAAACTTTTTAAAAAACATTGCTCATCGTGGTGGTTTTACACTACATAAGTAAACAATGATTCTTGCATAAACTTACATCATTCAAGTACATTCTTCAATAATGATTTTATGTTTGAATGAAACATTAATATTTTATTAAATTAATGATTATGATTATATAATAGTTAAATATCTATCTAAATAATGGGATTAAAGGTGACCAATCAAGGTTTTTTTAACCATTAAAAATAGGCTTATCAAGGAAGATTCCTAGAAAAGTAACTATTTAATGACCTATTTAAATCCTTTTCTTCTAGAATGATATGGAAACAATAAATTGAAACTTCTGGAGCTTATAAAACCATTATAAATAGACTTTTTACAATTATAAAAATATCTAATCTATTTTGGAGATTATGAACTGAATGACCTTGGAACGACCGATGTGAACAATAAAAATTTAGTAAATGAATAAAATGAGATAATAAGTAATTTTTGTGGAATTATAATAAGGAAATTAACATTAATAATGTTATGAATCAAGTATATGATTAATATAATTTTATTATTCATGGGGTTAGAGGATGTACGAGGCGATTCAGAACTTGAGGTAAGGGGGTTTTTCTTTTAAACATTTACCTTATATGTTTTGAACTCTTTATCTCAACACTTTTTCCTCCATGTACATTTTCTTTATGTTGTTTTAGGAATTTTATTATACATTATTCACTAATTTCTTAAGTAAATTTTCTATTAACTTTGAATTTATTAACAAATATTTAAAATTATTTTTTTGATATTTTTCTCACAGGTCATTTTTGAACTTTCTTTATAGAAGTATGAAAAGAATATCCTTTTTAACATTTTCTATATAAACACATTTTCATTTAGTTTTTTTAATTATTTATTATCAAGATTCATTTACAAGTTTTCAAGGTTTTCCAAAGTAACTTTTATTCCCATTGTTTTGTGAATTTTTCATTTTTAAGGTTATCAAAAGAAAAGATTATTGTTTCTTATTTTATAATGTAATTTTCTAATCCTCTTATAATATTCTAGGTTTCACTTTAGTTTTCATAACAATAGGGAATTGGTTAACCCATTTTTTAAATCATCATATTTTTATGGGTTAACCTTAATGTTTGTTCCTATATGTAGAAAATTAATTTTTTATGAGTTTTACTCATGAAATGATGAAGGGAAATCTCTTATGTGTTTTATTCATGAAATTGTTCTTGGAAACTATAGATTAAGATGGGTGGGCTCAAGATACGGCCCTCCGAGGAATTGGGTGATGATTTATTATCTAGAGATTTTATGTTAGAATTAACTGATTAAGTTATTCCATTACCACTAGTGAAAAAATGACCTATATCCATGGGCCCATACCCATGGTTAGGATTTCTTGTGGCTATATGATTAAATTTACCACTGCGGGAAAAATTTTACATGTGGTAAGGGTCGTATAACCATGGGAACACCATGGTTATAGCTATAAGGCCCATAGAAAAACTTTATATCCATGGGAATGAGTGATCATGGCTATATGGTAAGCTATTACCATGGTTTCTCCCAACCCATGGAAATAGTTTGTGTTACGAAAGACTATTTCCACGGGAAACATCTTCCCATGGCTATCAGGGGGACATATCCACATATATAGTTTCTCATGGAAATAGGATTTTGTAACTATAAAATATTGTAATTAATTTAATAATTATAATAAAATGTATTTCAAAATTATTACATATATGTATTTTAGTGTAGTGGTGAAATTTATTAAGTTACATGTGATATACATGGGTTCAAATCCCACTAACAGATTTTGTTTTGAGAAAACCTATAGACACAAGTGATTGTTTATGTCTATAGGTGGATTCAGGTGGAACACCTAATAGCCATAGGCTATAGTCATGGTTATGGCTCATAGATATATCTTATGAGGCTATTATAGTTCCAATATCACCCACGGGAATTATGGCCATTACTATAGACTATATCTATGTCCATAGAGGCTATAAACACAGTCAAGGACCATGGTTATAGATTATTTTTTCAGTATTATACAGGTTTATGATGTTTTAATTAACCAGTTAAGTTATTAAAATATATGTGTATGAAATTGGAATTAACTGGCTAAGTTATTTTATTATGAATGATATTTAATTTATAACATTCATTATTATTCTATTGTTTTATGATTTCTTACAAGATTTTTTTATGGAAATTTTTAACAAAAATAACTTTATTTTGGATTTTAAAGTAAGATTATATTCTTTTACAATCTAAAAAATTATTTGTTTAAAGGAAGTACCTTCCATGGGTTTTCAACTATTTTGATTGACTAATGAGTTTTCAATTTCTTTTAGACCCATTATAGAGTTTTATGTGCATATTATGTTTTCAAAATGTTTTTCACAGGTCTTAAGTACAAGGATGAGTGATTATGGTGTATAACTATGAATAAGAGATATTGGTATTGAGTAAATAAAGTGTAATAATTAAATAGTTTTTAGTGAAAAAATATCCATATATATGAAAATTATGGGTTTCTTATTTAAGGTATTTCCTAATTCTCTAAAATTCTAAACTTAAATTGTCTTGGGAATATAAGTAGATAAATATTTCTATATATATATTGTACTTGTTTTATGGTTAAATCTAGGAGGTTACATTATATCTCACCCCTTTTTATTATGTATGCCCCCTAGTTAACCTATGCAGTATTGAAAGATCAAAGGGATTTAGGATAGCTTTATGTGGATTAAAATTAATATGATTTATGATGTGGATTTAAATTGATATATGATTTCTACATCACTTTGATGAAATAATGGTATTTTGATAAAAAATGTTCTTGAGTTGTTAATATTTTGAATATTGGTTTTTTTTTGGATTAAAAAATATTATTCTGCCAATATATAAATGAAAATAAGGATTCTTTGTGTTTAAATGGTCAACTTTTCTCCGCATTAATTCCCATTTTTATTAAGAATAAATTTTCTTGGTTTTTGTTAGTGTAATTTTATTAGAATGTCATTTTTTGTAGTCTTTGAAATTATGAGGTTATTGAATTAATATTTCCATTTTTCTATGATTATTTAAATAATATGCATTATGGGGAAATTTATTATTTTAATTTTTGAATTTTTTAATTCATTTTATATTCTTTTGATGTTCAATTTAAATTGAATTTTTAATTGATATTTTTCTTTAGGTTCAAATTTCTGTGTATTGTAGGGACCTACATAGAGGTCTTTTGAAACCTAAAAAAGGGAAGTGATTCACTTGAAAGGTTAAAGACAACTAACCATGAGAAGGACCAACCTACAACATGAAGGTCTTTGATCAAATAAAAGATTAAATCCATAGTGACTGCAAGCATAAATTGCCTACTGAACATGTCATGTGACCATGAGAAGGCCTAATCTACCACATGAAGTTTAAAATAACCACATGAAATTCAAAATATCTGTGATGATACAAGATTCCATGTAAGGATTAAAATTATCACGAGGATTCAATTTTTTGTGCTAACCCTTTCTAATCAACCACAAGGTGAAACTCTAAGAGACTTTTCCTGTGAAAATTTATTGAATGAACCAAATTATTTATAAATAGAAAGGTAGACTGACCACATAAAAATTGCACCTGCTATAAGAATGAGTTGATATAATACATGAAGGACAAGCTTACCACATGACAGTGAGGAGTGAACATGCCAACCGATTGAGCTTGATTAACAAAATGATCTTGAACCAAGATTGGACAAGCAAATAGAAATGTCAATATTGAATTGTGATCATTAAACCAAAGTAGGTCTCTCTATTTTTCTAATGATTTAGAAAAGGAAAAAAATTAACTCAATTAATGGAAATAACATCATATATTTTGATTGAAGTCAAATGGAATAGATTAAATATGACATTGATGATGAACCTATCTATATTTAGCTGTTAGATCACATTATTTTCAAGAAAAATGTATTTAACTAATATTTATGGGTTGATGATGGATTCATCTGAACACCATTTCACATCAAAAATATTATTCTTTTATGAACTGATTCATAATCCAAACCAAAGCTAAGATAATTTTAGAATATTTGTTAATAAATTCTGAAAAACTAAGCTGAAGAAAAATCCAATCGAGATACTTTAAACAAAGTTGTGGTGCTATAGTCAAATCAGATCCAATTTTTAAGAAGATGAATCTTCAATAGATAAAAGCTACATGATTAAAGTTTGTTTTTGAAGGCTTTCTGAAAAATATTTTGATCTTGAAAAGTTTGAAGTTATTAGAGTTTAGTAGGAAGTGATCACTGGTTATCACTATTTTTGGGTCTGATTTGAAGATTATGGGGCCTCAAGCATCTGGATTGTGGTGGTTAAGAGGAAAGGATAGAGTGCATATCATGTTATAAACAAATGGTATCAGTGAACTAAGTATATTTTTTATATTAAATATGACTTATGATTGACCAACGAAGACACTATTGAGTCAAATTGAAGGATATTTAAGTAGATGATGGTCTTTTCCAATTATTAAATGATGTATAGATTTCACCATTATGATATGAACTATCTATTTGAATAATACATACATGTTATAATTTAAATTGGTATGAAAAGAAGAGAGAGATGATTTTAATTAGCCTAAGTTTGATTACATAATCTATTTAACTATGTTTCAGTGGAGATATTATGATGATTAAGCATAATGGTGAGGTTTTCAAAAATGAGATTTTAGGAAGAATAAAATTGATGAATATGAAGTATGACTGTTGGGATTTTTTTTAGATTTAATAAAATTAACCAATAGATTAAACCTATAATAAGAATGATATAGTTGATATATTGACTGACACATGGAATTAGAAAGTCTAAAATGAAATTCCTTTTAAAAAATAAATATAAAAGTGGATGCATGTGTGGAAGGAGTATTTAGTTTGAAGGATTTACTTGAGTAAACTGAGGTAGAATGTCATGAACCAGCTTGGGTACCCTGGTAACCTAATAACAGAGCTGGCCTTGAAATATCCCAAAGGTAATTCCCAATCCCCACTGGTTAGAAACTAGCACCTGTCATCATAAAACAAGTGAGTGGGAAGGATTTTCCACTAACAATACAGAAAAAAAAATTAAGGTAGTATACATAATAAAAGAAACTTCACTAGGAGTAATGTACCAGAAGTCAAAAAGGCATAAAAATCCAAAGCACTAAAACCCAAGTACCAAAATAGAGAAAAAAACCACAAGTCCCTAAGGACACAACTCACCAAGTCCAAAGTTCAATAGCTGGATCCACCTCCAAGTGATCCTTTCCCCTTGCTCAAACCTAGAACGATATAATCTACAAACACTCAAAAGAACAAATATGGTGGATCTAAAAAGCCCAGTAGGGTCTCACCAAGGATTCCATAAAATTTTCCAAATATATATTACCAAAATAATGATTTCAATTTTTAAATAAACAGGCTTGGAATTTTAAATCATATTCAAACAAATCATGTTATACAATTTAAATGATGGAAAGTACTTTAAGAAAAGTATTTACAAGTGATGGAATATTTATAAAACAATGGATTAAATAAAAAAATATATAAAACATTTTATATAAATTCAAAAGTCACATAAATCAATTTTACAACATTGTCATACATTTATATCTCAAATATAAATAACAAGCAAGAAACATGGTCATCTTTCAAATAGGTACGATATTATTTCCGGCTATATGACTCCGCACTATCTAAGTGATCTCAGTAATATGTGTATACACACATCCCCTTGAAACTATCCATAGGTGACTCGTCACCCTCCCATCAAGGATTTTACCTATTTCATGTATGTTTTATAATGTTGTAATAGTGTAGAGTGTGTCCAAATAACTCACCAACTACCTAAGGCTTGTATTATCTCTTACATAATCAATGATGGGAAATTTATTTTAAGACTTATTAAAATAAAATAAAATCCCATTCTCCCATTTTTAATGCCAATTTTCCATTTAAAACCAAAAAGTTTTTTAATCAAAAACATGCCTCTTTCACAAGATAAAATCACTGGGTTTCTATCAAGTCTTCTTTAAGCCATTTTCACAAGTTTGAAATCCATTCAAAACCAATTCCATCAATTTAAAAATTCATTTTTACAATTAAATTCAATAATTTAATTTAAATAATTTCCATCAAATCTAAAATTTAAATTTAACAATTTAAATCAACCAATTTCCATAAACATGCCCCAATTCAATGGAATTGTGGGTTTTCAAAATTTTCATGCCAAAACCATTTCAAATATCCGAATTCACTATAATTGGGTTTTATCGAGTTAATTTAAAGAAATTTTGAGCAATTAAATTTAAATCAATAGTTGAAATGAATCAAGCAATGTAAGGTTAATCAATTTGGCTAATTGTGACAGAACCACATACTTTTTTTCCAAAACTAAAAACTCACAATGGCACCCATCAATGAGAAAAAATATGTATAAGACCTCGAAACTCAAACTATAAATTAGATCTATCAATATGGAGCATAGACCCATCAAACTATAAAGGAGTAGAAAGAGATAATAATTAAGAATGAGGAAGAACACTTACCCAGGTATCACACTACAAGTGCAATGATGATCATATGTTCAACCAATAGATCTGGAAGGGATGGAATGATCCAAGATTTCTTGGGGAAGGATTTGGTTCAAGGGAGATGAAATTGTAGTGGAGGATAAAATAATAGACCATATGTGATGCCTATTTAAAAACCATAGTTGGGGTATTGCATAATGTGAAATCCCAGTACACACCTTGAAACAGTTAATTTCCATAACCGTCGAAAAATGTGTCACCTAGAATTAAAAATTGATGCTCTAAATTAAAACCATATCTTTATTTATTTAATGAAATGTACCCATAATAGTGTGAAGTCTTTCACAACTTGCATGCAGAACCATTACACGATGTATAACCTTGTTACATGACGCGTAACCCTTCGACATCCTACATAAAGGGTTGGTTTAAAGATGAGAGTCCAAAAAAACTCTAAATTCACCATTACATGTATCCTAAAAATGTATTCTCAACCTTACCCAGTTAATGAAAATGAAAAACCAAGGCAAGTTTAAAGATGCAATTGTCATATCAGTAATGGGATGTTATAGCCATCCCACCATAAAAACTTTCTATCCCTAAAAATCTTATAAAGAAGATTCCATGATAAAAAGATGATGCCATTATTCTCTTACCAGTACCTCATGTTCCCACATCTCATGACTATCAGAACCATGCTGCCATAGCACATGAACCAAAGGCATCATCCTCCCATGAAATAACTTTCTCTCAGAATCAACTATCCTAAATGGCCGCTCAGTCAAAGATAAATTAGATTCAATCTCAAGATCACTCCATCTCAAAACATGAGATGGATTAGAGAGATACTTTCTCAGCTATGATACATGGAATGTGTTATGTATCGATGATAGCTTTGGTGGTAGTGATATATGGTATTTAACTTTTCCCACCTCCTCAAACCCTCTAAAGGTCCCACAAAATGAGTAGTATGCTTCCCTTTCCTCCAAAATTGTCGATGACCCAACTGAGGTGAAACATTCAAGAACACCTAGTCAATAATTGAAAACTTCAAAGGCCTACGACATTGATCATCATAAGACTTATATCGGCTCTACGCTATCAACATTCTCTGATGTATTAACTAAATCTCTGTTGTCTTCTCTTGCACCAAACTTGGTCCAACCAATGAACTTTCTCCAATATCTGACCAACACAACAGATATTTACAAGGATGGATATAAAAGGCCTCAAAAGGTTCCATTATAATCATATACTAGTAACTATTTTTATAATAAAACACGACTAGCCCCAAATGATCATCCCAATCCTTACCTAAGTCAAGAACACAAGCACGAATCATATTCTTAAGAATATATATAGCTCTCTTTATCTAACTATACGACTACAGATGGTAGGCCATTATCAAATGGACATGAGATCCCAATGCCTCCTAAAGGCCCCTAAAAAAGTGAGAAGTAAACCAAGGATCCCTATCAGATACTATATTAGATGGAACTCCATGAAGATGAACAATATCCTTCATATAGATATTTCCCAACTCCTCAACTTTAGTTATATCATGAATGGGTATGAAGTGAGATGACTTGGTTAGTCTGATGATCACAAACCATATCACATTATTATTTCTCTAGGTATGAGTCAATCCAACAAAAATTTCCATAGATATTTCATCCCACTTCCAAGTAGGGACTAAAAGTGGTTACAACACACTTGAAGGATTCGGGTGATCAGTTTTCACCTATTAGCATGTATAATAATGAGAAACAAACTCAACAATTCCCTATATCATCCCTAGCCACCAGAATTTTCACCACATGTCGTAGAACATCTTAGTGTTTCCTGAGTGCACAACCCACTAGGAATTATGATAATCCCTCATCACATATTTCCCTTCCACTAAAATCTCAATTAAGTTATCCTGATAGCATAGAAAACCTCATTTGGAGAATGAACACAAGGCCACTATCTCTCCACCATAAATAGAGTCTCTAATTCTACAGAATTCATCATCAAGTTGTTGTTACTGAAGAATCATCTTGAAAAGATTTGGCATCAACTAAAAGATGTCTAAATAACTTCATCCACTTTCTATTAAACTCCAATATGAAACTATGAAAAAAGATCCATCAAAATCCACTCTTCTGAAGATTCTTTCACTATCTGGGTTGGAAGTTTCCTGCTCAACACATCTACAACAACATTCCCTTTCCCTGGGGTATAGGAAATGTCAAAGTTGAAATATTTAAGGTACTCCACCCAATGCCTCTAGAAAAGATTCAAATATTTTTGAGAGAATATATAACTCAAGATTTTTTGGTCTGAATATACATTAAACCTTTATCAGAAAATGTGTTGCTGAAAACTTTTAGGCACGTGCATCACAACTACAAGTTCAAGTTCATGGTTTGGAAACTTCTTCTCATGTGGCCTAAGCTGACGAGATAAATAAGATACTACATGATTTCCCTACATAAGAATGCAACCCAAAACTGAACTCGATGCATCAAAAAATACCACATAGCCATGCTCGTCCTCTGGAAGAGTGAACACCATCTCAGTTTTCAAATGAAGTTTCAACTCAAAAAAAGAACTCTGACATTTATCATTCCAAGAAAAATTCACCCACTTCCAAGTTAGAGTAGTCATCGTAGAATCCAAATTCGAGAAGTTCTTCATGAATCAGTGATAATATTCAGATAATCCCAAAAATCTTTGAATCTTGAAGACATTATGTGGTTTCTCCCAAGTAATAAAATCCATTACCTTTTTAGGATCAACTGATATACCTTGTTTAGACACCACGTATGCCAAGAATTTCACTTCCCAAATATAGAAATCACACTTTTAAATATTTCCATAAAGTCTTTGATTTATTAGCAGACTCAGAACTGTTCTCAGATAATGCACATGATCCTCCTCGGAATTGGAGTAGATGAGGATTTCATCTACAAAGACTACCACAAAGGTATCCAAATATTTGTGGAAAATTATATTCATAAAATCTATGAAAACTACAGAAGAATTTGTTAGACCAAATGGAATAAAAATGTACTCATAATGATCGTACCTACTCCAAAAAGTGGTTTTCTGAATGTTAGATTCTTTTATCCTCAACTGATTGTAACTGAATCAAAGGTCGATCTTTGAAAACCACTTCACTCATTTCAATTGATCAAACAGATCATCAATCTATGGAAACAGATACTGTTTCTTCACCATAACTCTATTAAGATTTCAGTTATAAAAAAATAAGCAAAGAGAACCATCAAACATCTTAGTGAAGAGAACCAGATTTTCCCAAGGCGATACACTCGGGTGTATAAATCCCTTCTCAAGAAGATCATCCAACTAGGAATTTAGCTCTTTTAGTTTAGCTGGTGACATGCAGTAAGAGGGAATAGAAATTGATTGAGTACCATACTCTAAGTAAATGGAAAATTCAAATTCCTTTACCAGTGGTAGACTAGATAAATTATTAGGAAACATGTTGGGAAACTCAATGATAACTGGAATGATATCACTTCTCAAAGATTCCCGCTCCAGAACAAAATAAAATATTGATATTACTTTCCAAAAATATGGATAAGAAGATATGTATCTGTATGAACTTGTGTCCCAATCTCCTTGAAATATAAGAGAAACACCACTAGGTGCAGTAAGGTAGACCCGTCGAAGATAAAAAATCAATTTGGGCTTTATTAGCAATGAGAAAATCCATTTTGAAAATGACATCAAGAGGTTTCATGTAAAGGACTAGAAAACTCCAAGCCAACTAAACATCATCCAAATAGAAAGAACAAGATAGACTATGGAGATCCTTCTCTCTCTTTGATCCAAGGGGTGTAGTAATATCCATTTCACAATATAAAATCTCCATAGGGAGATTAAGAAGAATAACAATACGGGTTGAAATAAATGAATGAGATGCACTGGTATCAAATAGAGCAGTCACCAATGATGAAGATATAGTAACGGTACCTCTCACATTCATTGGAATCATGTCTAATTATTCTAGAGACACTTACACTACATGAAGAAACTTCGTTCTAGATGCATGTGGTTGGAACCCTTTTATACGTGAAGCATCTGATTGCCCCACAGTTTCAGGAGGATATGATGATCTTTTTCTACTATGAGGAGTATAAAAGTTATGGAATAATCTCTTTAAGTTCCTTAAACATCCACAAGACCTACATATCTTAGGAACCTCAGTGAAAACCCTCTTATAATGTTCTGAATTTTCACACTAATAGAAAATAAAAGGACTTCGTATTGGTGTTGTAGGAGGTCTGGAATGACCCTACCGTCAAGAACTACTGTGAGAATCATCACACTTCCATTTTCCCTTGAAGTAACTAATTATTCCACTGGAAGAAAAAGTAACTCCCATCAACCCTAAATTTCCAGCTATGTCCATTTTGACCATTATTTCCCTATCCATCACATCAGTATAAGTGGGGAGATTTAGTAAGAAAACCTAATATTAGATATCTAATAAAAGTCCTGACTCAAACCATCAATCCATTATCATCTCATTAGATACAATATCAAGTAAAAAATATACCATCTCAGTAAAGTGATTTGAATACTCAGTCACGGTTCTATCGACTGGCTCAATCTTGAAAAATATCACAGCCTTGGACAACACCATTGAATATAGATAGATTTGGTTAGTGAAAAGAATCTTTAAGTATTTCCACTCTAATCCCTCATGTTTCTTTTTTTTCACCATCATGTCCCACCATCTCTTGCTTGGTCCTTCTAACATAAAGGTGGAACACTTCACCTTAATCATGTCCGGTGTCTCTAATAACTTAAACAGACGTTCTACCTTTCCTAACCATTCCTTAACATGTTGAAGATCAGTGGATACTTTGAAAACTAGTGGCTTCTATTGAAGAAACTCTTGAGAATGGTTTTGAAGAACATACCCCTAAGGATCTATAGTTGGAGCCTAAATGAGGACTAGAGGTGGTGCTTGTCCTAAAGCTTGGATAGTGTGCACAATCGCCTTAACTAGATTTGGATTCAAAATATGATTTTCTTACTAAGGTTCAGTAGAAACCTCTTCCTATACCTGATTCACATGTCTTCTTAGGGGTATGATTCTATGCAACATCAATAGAAAACAAGGAAGACATTAGATTAACACTCAAACTGATCAACAAGGGAAATTATCCCCAACAGATGGAACAACCATATTTAGATTCCACTCTATCCAAATCAAGATAGGGAAAAGACTAAAACTGATCCACAAGAAGAATTTCCCTAACCACACATGGTGACTTAAGGTTCATTATGGCAAGAGATGTCCAAGCACTCAATTTTAACTACCTCCTAAGTCCCAAAAATATTTCAAAAATGTATACTAATTTCAAGACAAAAGCTCAACCTGAACCTCCCTCTGATACCACTTTATCATGAACCAACCCAAATACCCTAGTAACTCGATAACTGAGCCAGCCTTGACATTTCCATATGGTCATTACCAATCCCCACAGGTCAATGACTAGCACCTAGCATCATAAAACATGCGAGTAGGAATGATTTTCCCCTAACAATGTGGAAGCAAAAGAAACAAGTCAGTATTCATAACAAAATAAACTCCACTTAGAGTAATGTACCGGAAGTCAACAAAGCATAAAAAATCCCAAAGTACTACAAACTAAGTACCAAAATAGAGTAAAAAAACCTTAATTCCCTAAGGAAACAAATAACTAAGTCTAAAGTTTTATAGTTAGATCCCCCTCCAAGTGATCCTTTCCTCGTGCTCAAACTCGGAAGGAGATAATCTTCAAACACCCAAAGGAACAAGTAGGGTGTGATCTAAAAATTCTAGTAGGGTCTCACCAAGGATTCCATAATAGTTTTAAAATATAGATTAACCAAAATAATGCTTTAAATTTTAAATTATCAGGTTTGGAATTTTAAAGAATATTTAAACAAATTAGGTTATACAGTTCAAATGATGGAAAGTACTTTAAGTAAAGGCTTTACAAGTGATGGAATATTTCTAAACTAATGTCTTAAATAAAAAAATTATATAAAATAGTTTATATAAATTTATAAGTCACAGAAATCAGTTTTACAACATTGGAATACATTTATATCTCAAATATGAATAAGAAGTGAGCAACATGGTCATCTACTAAATAGGTATGATAGTATTTATGGATATAGGACTCCACACTCTCTAAGTGATATCTACAATATGTGTATATACACATCCCCCTAACACTGTCCATAGGTGAATCATCACCCTACTATTGGGGATTTTACCCACTACATGTATGTTATAGAACGTTGTAATAGCATAGAGTGTGTCCAAATAACTCAATAACTACCTAAGGCTTATATACACTCTTACACAATCAATTATGGGAAAATTATTTTAAGACTTCTTAAAATACAATTAAATACCATTCTACCATTTCAAATTTCAATTTTCCATTTAAAACCAAAATGGGTTTTAATCAAAAACATGCCTCTTTTACAAGATAAAACAATTGGGTTTCTATCAAAACTTCTTTAATCCATTTTCACACGTTTGAAATCTATTAAAAACCAATTCCATCAATTTCAAAATTCATTTTCACAATTAAATTCAAAAATTTAATTGAAAAAATTTCCATCAAATATGTAATTTAAATTTAAAAATTTAAATCAACCAATTTCCATAAATACACTCCAATTCAATGGAATTGGGGGGTTTCCCAATTTTCATGCTAAAACCATTTAAAATATCCCAAGTCACTAGAATTTGGTTTTATTGAGTCAATTGAAATTAAGTATGAGTAATCAGATTTAAATAAACAGTTAAAATGAATCAATCAATGTAAGGTTAATCAATTTGGATAATTAGGATGGAACCACCTACCTTTTTCCCGACACTCGAAATGACACCCGTCAATGAGAATGAATACGTAGAATACCTCAAAACTCAATATAGAAATAAGATCTAGAAACATGGAGCATATATTCATCAAAATCCAAAGGAGGAGAAAGAGATAAGGATGAAGAATGAGGAATACGCTTACTCGAGTATCACACCACAATCGCAACGATGATCGAACACCAAACGAATGGATTCAGAATGGTTGGAATGCTCCAAGATTGCCTGGGGGAGGCTTTGGGTCAAGGGAGATGAAACTAGAGTGGAGGAGAAAATAATAGACCAACCACAATTACTTTTTAAAAACTGAAGTCAGGGTATTACATGACATGTAATCCCAATACATATTGTGAAATAGCTAATTTCCATAACCTTTGAAAAATGCATTGCATCAAATTAAAAAATAACACTCTGAATTAAAAATGATATTTAATTCCTTCATGATGTGTAAGGGAATATCACGACGTGTACCCATCACATCTTGAAGTCTTTAATGGGTTGTATGTAGAACCATTACATGATGTGTAACCTTGTTACACAACATGTAACACTTCGGCATCCTACAGAAAAGGCCAGTTTAAAGCTGAGAGTTCAAAAAAACCCCAACATCACCATTACAGGTATCCTTCCAATTCATTCTCAACCCTTCCTAGTCAAAGAAAAGGAAAAAAAAGGACAAGGTTAAATATGTTTCTATCAGATCTATAACAGGATGTTACATAGAAGATGATGATCAATGAGCCACACACATGGACTCCAAGGATTCAAGCTTAGGGGGTAACTCAGACCAGTTTAATACTCAAGTTACCTAAACAAAAATCTAAAATAAAAGGGTTATCTTCAAAGTTATACTTGAAGAAGTTTACTGTAAATATTAACTGAAGGATCAAGAAGCCCACGTGTGACTGTTGCATCTGTTAAAGAAACTTGGATCATTCTGTAAGAAGGTGATGATCAATGACAACTTCCATGTGGATACAGAGGATTTAAGATGAACTGGGGAGATGAATGTGAATCAATATTCTTCATGTGATTATATTTTAAAATTGGGTTATCATTCAATAAAATTTATTCATTCATCATTTATGATCATGAACCATGAGAAATTGAGAAGAGAGGAGGACCAGGTCACTCAAGAGTAAAAAGGGGTAGGAATTAGAGCTCTCTAACATAGAGTCCCTTTTTTCTTCTCTTATTTATATTAATTTTTTCTATGAACTTCCATTTTATTGATAATGTTTTATGATTATTGGATAATATTATTATTAGGGAAAATAAATTATTCTTCCTTTATTATTTCTACTTCATTCTCTCATTCTCATTTCTTGGATGTTATTCATTTCATGTCTCTTATAGCCATTACTTTCAAAACCTTCATGAATCAATACCCATTAATCTTGATTGTATTTATTTTTCAACTTTTAAGAACTCTTTTCTTGAAATCTTGTGACAATAGGTTTTGAACCAATGAATAGCACACAAAGATAAAATAAAATTTAATCTTGATGGGACCAACTTAACCATCTTTATCATTGTGTATATTTAGTAGAAAACAAAGTATTGAACATACTAGTTGAGATCTAACCCTATCAACAGTTGGATTGGTATCTTTTAGAAGTGTTTCCACAATAATTTTTTACTTATGAAAGAATGAATATCAAATTTATAGTCAAACAATTGTAATTTCCACCAATTCATTCATTATCGATTTATTTTGTTAGTTGTTGTCCTATATTTGTTTCTAATTTATCATTAAAACACTCACTATATTATATATTTCTTGTTGTTTGTTATATTTTTATCTTGAGTTTTTTATGTTTTCTTGGATATTTCACAACCTTACTTATGGTTTCAACCCCTTATCACTACTTTACTAGTGTTAAGTAGGGAAAATAAATAAAAATTTGACTTGTCCAATGACATACCAGTCAAATTTTGGTGTCTTTGTCAGGGAAGACTTCATTTGAGTAAGGAAAAAAGTCAAAAAAACAAACAAATTAACTATTATAATCTATTCAAAAAGATTGAAAATTGTTGTGAGATGCTTGAATTTTTTTACCATCAATTGAATGCACACTAGATCTAGGTCTAAGAATTTAGATCCCATAATCCTTGAAATTCAAAAAAAATAAGTGCTCTAAAGAACAAAAATAAATTTAAAATGAAATAAATGAGTGATAGATAGAGATTCCATGCAGGTAATGCACAAATTATGCAACTTGGCATAGTTCAACACAACTTAGAGAGACCTAGAATGAAGGGGTATTAACTTCCTCAAGTGTCAGGGAACCCATATTTCATTAGAATCACCCCAAGAGCTAGAAATTATAATATTAAACACTCATACCACTCACTATTGGTTTCATTTAATGGAATTCCTAAAGAGGGATCTCCTTACTTCATTGGGGGTTTTTATAACATAGTATAGTGGTTACCACTTCAAGGATTAAGTGAAGAAAAGCTCAAAATTATAGTTTTTCTATTATGTTTAAAGGGAAGTTATAAGAACTGGTTTCTTACTTTAGATGAGAATGTCATTAAAACTTGGGAATAAATCTATGAGTTTTTTTTCTTGAAATTTTACCCTAGAAGGCTTAAAAGAAATTTTATAAACAAAATCACTATCTTTTATCAAGTGTATAGAGATGCCTTCCATGAGTCTTGGGATATATTTAGGGAATTTATTAGGTAATGTATGCATCGCCAACTTCCTTCCCATATTTTTATGGATTCCTTATATAAAGGTTTTTCACATTTAGTTTAAAACTTGGTAGACCAATCTACCAAAGGAAACTACACAGATAAAACAGATGAGTAACTTAGAAAAATCTACAAAACTCTTTCCTTTAAATCACAACACAAATATTCTAAGAGGAGGAGATTCAATAAGGGAGAGTTTAACAATGGATCGGGGTTGGGAATACATGCTCAAATTTATGAAATAAATTACCAAATTCATAATTTAAGGAATCAAAAGTCCACTCAAAGTGTAAATAAAATTGTAAGTTAAAGTCAGAACCAAATCCTTAGTGAGAAATTCCATTAATGTGTTATGTTCAACCACTCTAGTAACTACTTTCCCAATTTTTACATTCCATCTTAATCTTTAGATGATTTAAATTTTACAGGGTATTTTCCTAGGATATAGTCTATAAATGATCCATTTTCCAATAATTACAATCAAGGGTATAGAAACTATCCTAATTTATCATGGATAGAGAAAGGAATGATTAAACAACCTCCCCCTAGATTCCTATAGTATCCTAGGAAATGATTCCAAAATAAACCAAGGGTTGAAACTTGTTATCCTAAAGGGAACCTACATGGAATCATATATAAAATTTTTATAAGGATATATACTCATGAGGCCAAATAAAAACCCAATATAAATATGAAAAATCCTAATCAGATGTTATTATGCATAATCTAGAACTACAAAAGGGACAATTAGACATGGGAATTAACACAATAGATAAGGGTAAGATTCCTAGAACAACAAAAATGAACCATAAGGAAAATGTTATTCTTTTCACCACCATGAGTGGTTTAAAAACCCATCAGGAGGAAGGAAATGAGCCTAGGATAGTTTAGGATAAAACTTTTAATGAACCTAGAAGCTATATTATGGTTTAATTTCCCAAAAATTCTTTTTAATTTTTTTTATTAAATTATATGGAATTATTTCGAGACCATATGCTCTGACGAAACCTGATTCTGAGGCCCGATGAGCCCAGAATAGAATTTTGAACTTTATTTAGTTCATTTAAGTAAATGTGTGAGTGATTTTTTCTAACTTTTAAATTGGTGCTCGGATTAAAAATATGAGGGCACCGTTGAACTTAGAATGATGAGATTCACCTAGATTGGACCTAACTTCGACCGGTAAGGGTCGACCAGAAAAGTTAATTTGCTGAATTTTCAGAAAAAAATAAAATAACTTAAAAAGTCATTTTATTTCTTTTTCCCAACCATTGGGCGATGGAACGGAGGCACTGCAGTGCAGCTACAAACCAATGAAGAGTCGTATTAAATGAAGCTCATTAATGGATCGTAAACATGAAGCATAACGACGTATAAAATGAAGCATAACAGATACGCTATTTCATAAATGAAACAGTGTAACGACGTGATGATGCAGCGTAACAGAAACATTGTGACATGTTTTCTTTTAATGGGTTAATGCATTGTAGAAATCAGGATCAAAGGGTTGAATTTATCTGATGAACCTACAGTGATATTTATCTCCAATGATGAATGATGAACATTGGCGAATTGCTAACAACGTCAACACACCTCGAAGAAAGGGATCAGAGAGCATCGAACGCCAACAGAACTTGAATCCCCGTAGACAGATCCCTTCAAAAACGAACTCCAACAAGGTAGGGGTTGTGTTTATTTTAATTTCATTTTTCCCGTACATCATTATAAAATGAAGAACGTGGATCAACCCATGAACAAGTTGATCTGCAGATCACTCGTTCTTGTAGGAGGGTGCCTTTTTCTTGAGATTCATGTATCAGGATTGATTAATTGTGATAAAACTTCAAATATTTATCCCATGTTCCTAAGACTCTAACACGTAGGGTGCGGGATGACATGAAGAAGGCCTGATCCTCTCTTCCTTGTTCATTTTTTTTCATTCTTTGTGGCCGCATCTTCGAAATGGAGGCAAGGAGGATTCGAGGCACATCGTAGGGAAGATGGCATCCCCCAGAGGCCATAGGCGTAAGCGGCACAAAGAATGAACCACTAGATCAGACCACCGCTGGCACACCAGAAGGAGTATCACATCCGGATCGGGCCACAACGGTGTTTTAGGAGCCACTAGTAGCGGGCCAGCAGCTGGTGGAGAGGGGACGCAGCCCTCGGCCGCATCGGTGGAGCATGTCGCGGCTATAACCATGGTGCTGGGTGTTGGCATGTGGTCCCTCAATCGCATGTAGGTGGAAGGTGTGACAAGAATTGGTTGGCCATGTGGCGCACAAGTCGGACGCCATCGGGGCATTCGGGCGGGAGAGAACCAGCCCGCACAGCGGGCCAAGAAGAGGGTGGGTCGGACCCGCCCAGTGGGCCAGACCAGCAGCCCAATGGGCTGGCCCTGATCTGAGTTGGTTCGGCAGACCCGGGTTGGGTCAGTGGATCCCTGGGCCAGGTTGGGTCAGGGCGGACCGAACCCGAACCAGACCAGCCCCTTTTCAGAAAAATGCTAATAACTTAGAAACAGGGTGTCCAATTGATGAGTCATTTGAAGCATTAAAACTGTCACGATGAGGCGGATCTTTTGGAATACTCTAAGGAGGCTTTCATGGAAGTTGAAATTTGAGGAATTTCTTGAGGAGAGGTTCTCCCAGAATCAAGAGCACTACATGCGGAGATCCTATGACTAGTTGAGACCTGAAGACTACGGACAACCGACCTTGTGTGGATCAACTACGATGGCCAAGTGGGAAGAATATTTGTGTGACCTGGTAATCCCATGGTGGGGAACAACTTTGTGTGACCCAGTAGACCCGCGATACTCAACGGGAAGGAGTATCTTAGTATGATGGATAAGGTGGGAAGCAGTTCTGTGTGACTCGGCATGCCCATAATAGGGAGTGGCTCTTTGTGACCTAACATACCCACTGTACTCATTAGGTATTAGTATCACATTATTCTAGGGTTAAAGGGAAGCGGATCTATGTGGCCCGGTAGGCCCACGGTGGGGAGCAGCTTTGTGTGACCCAGCATACCCATGGTACTCATTGGGGAGGAGTAATCCAACATCCCAAGGTGTTCAGTGATATGACTGAATTCTTACTTTCCTTACTCTAGATTATACTTGGTGTGATTTTTTTTCTTCGTGATCATGCTCTATGATCATGCTTCATGGTTTCCTTGTGGATTGCTTTGTGGTATTTCCTTGTTGGTTTGGGGTCCCTACTGATTATTTTTTTACTCACCCCTACATAGTCTTCACCCACACATGTTGTGTCTGGTGCAAATGACCTATGACTTGGCAGAGGACTTAGTGTCCCAGGACCAAGCAGTGCCCAATGAGATCCGGTAGACATGATGTGCTTCTACGGCTTCCAACAGTTACACTATACTTACCCATCAGGTGAGGTTTTCAGCAAATGGATTTCCATTGATCTTGTACTTTCCCTTATTATAGTTATGTTTTTTTGGGTTTGTATTCTGACCCATTTACTTTCATTTGTACCTTTACACTCAGTAGTTGTTTTGTAGAATGCATGTTCTCTTTTCCAGTTTTCTTGGGATGTGGTTGTATGTGCGTGTGTACAGGTACTCAGGAAAATGCCTCCCACTTGTAGGTTGATTCCTTCAGTGCTAGTCAACAACCCCTAGCCTTCAGAATATGGGATTGTGGGAGTCATGACATGGGCCCTGAGGGACAGTTCATGACAAAGTGGTATCATAGGTGTTCGGTTCTACCTCAAAGACTGAGAGTCTGTTTTTTTTTTGTGTTTGAGAAACAGTGTTAAATGTTTTTTGTTCGACTATCAGATTCGGGGAGTCTAGTGTTGGTGTAGTGACCGACGTATCCATACACCAGGACCTTGAATTCTAATTTTTCAACTCTATAAATAAAAATACTGGTTTCATGCATTATATGTGAATTGATTATTTCCTCATGTTCTTCTTAAATTAGAGTCAACTCACTAGGTATAATCTATTGACCGTGGTCCATCTTGATATGTATCAGGATTCCTCCATGTAGACAACCAGGTAGGATTCTGATGCAAGACTATGAGGATAGCCCGCCTAGCGATGAGGCATCATTTTTGGGACCAGTGCTAGAGATGGACCCATCGGGTGGTGCACCAGCGTTACCACCCCCCGTTGATCGGCAGTTTCTACTGACGTTACCGATAGAGGATGCTCACAGGCTCAACACCTTGCACAAGTTCCATAGAGAGATACCTCTTAGGTTTAGGGGAGAGATAGATCCTATTTTCACTGAGGACTAGTTGTAGGTGATGGCATGGGTCTTCCACTTAGTGAGGACGCTACTCGGCTAGATAGAGATCATAGCTGCGAGCCTTCTTCAGGGCTCGGCAGGGAGATGGTGGAGTCTGACGATTTAGACTCATGATAAGGTGACCCTCTCCTGGATTGACTTAGAGCATCTTTTTCAAGAGTATTTCTTCCCCGAAACCTTGCGCTCAGTGCGCATACATGACTGCTTCACCTACAATAGGGGAGAATGATAGTAGCAGATTACTCAACGAGGTTCACCGAGCTTTCTCACTACTCTACAGACATGGTGAGAGACACATTCTTCTGGGATCAAGCCTTTGATCAGGGATTGTGCTGGGATATATAGGCATCCATGGTGTCTCTCAGCATCCTTACCTAGGCTAGGGTTCTAGAGAAGGCCCTACTCGTAGAGAGCTTCCTGGCAGAGCAGGCACCGACAGCTGGATCCACCAGTAGACATCAGGTGGCAGAGTCTTCAGTGGTTAGCAGCAGGCAGTAGACGCGGGGGCCCAAGCGGGTCATATATTTTAGGGGATGACCCCAGGACTCAAGTTCAGTAGTTTTGGGCTCCCAGAGTAGAGGGAGTTAGTGGGGAGTTAGGATGTGCTTCACGTGCGGTGGGTAGGGACACATGGCTCGTGACTTCCCGAACCGCTGCACAGGTGATTAGTAGAAGGTCGAGGGACCACTGAGGCAGAGGCAAAGGTTCAAGTGAGGAGGTCCATAGGGTAGCAGACATGGAATATGAGCAGGATGATCAAGAGGTGGTGGGCAACGATTCGAGGTACTTCCTCCACCACCCCCAGGTGGTCCACCCAAACCTCAGGGAGTAGGTGGAAAAGGGTGAGCGCAGCTTTAGGAGGTAGAGTCTTAGGACCACGATGCTCCGAAGATTATTAGAGGTACGATATGTGTCTTCTCCACCTTATCTTCATTTCTTATAGACACAGGTTCCAGTCACTCTTTCCTTGCCATAGATCTCGTTCAGATCTTGGAGATTTTGGTGGAGCTGTTGGCTTGATCCTTATGATTAGAGACTCCTAAAGGATGGGATTTGATGATTACACACTGGTTTTGGTAGTGTGAGCTTACTCTTAGAGGTTAGAGCTTCAGCTGGGATATCCTAGTAGCGGAATCAAGGCCTTACGATGTTATCTTGGTAATGGACTGGTTATCCACAGTTCATGCTTAGATCGACTGAATTAGGCATAGGGTGCGGTGTGTCTGAAAGGATTGGACTAGGTTTTCCTTAATCAGTGAGAAGGGAACTCTTGCATCACAGGATGAAATTTCTCAGAGGAGGGTGTAGTAGATCACTCACTAATTGGCTAGCCTCACCCTCGATGTAGTGGATGATAGGATTCCAAGCTTTCCTATAGTGGTGGATGAGTATGAGGATGTCTTTCGTGAGGATGTTTCAGGACTACCTACTCGCATGGAGGTAGACTTCGACATTGACCTGTACCCCAGTACGACACTGATATCTACGCTGTAATATCGGATGGCTCCTATGGTGCTTCTTGAATTGAGGGTACAATTTTAGGACTTGTAGGATAAGGGCTTTGTGAGGCCCAACATTTCAACATGGGTAGCCCCAATGTTGTTTTCCAAGAAGGCATACGAGGTCTTGAGGTTATGTGTGGACTTCCGGCACCTTAACCAAGTGACTGTGAAGAACAAATATCCACTGCCAATAATTGATGATCTCTTTGACCAGTTGAAGGGAGCAAGGTGGTTCTCAAAGATAGACCTCAAGTTAGGCAATCACCAACTTCGGGTACAGGATGAGGACATACTGAAGATGGACTTCAGATGTCGGTATGGCCACTACGAGTTCTTGGTAATTCCCTTTGGCGTAACTAATTCCCTAGTAGTGTTCATGGGAATCATGAACAGGATCTTCCAGCCTTACCTCAATCATTTTTTGGTGGTCTTCATTGATAAAATATTGGTGTACTCAGCGTCAGAGTAGGAGCACACTACACAGCTGTGGATAGTCCTAGATACACTCTTAGAGAAACAGATTTATGGTAATCTCTTGACGTTCTAGTTCTGGATTCAGTAGATCCAATTTCTGGGACATGTCATCTCAGAGGTTGGAGTTGCAGTGGATCCAACAAAGATATAGGCAGTACTGTCTTAGGATCCACCCAAGATCATGACTGAGGTGTGGAGTTTCTTGGGGTTGGCTGGATACTACCAGAGGTTCATTCCCAAATTTTCTAGAGTAGTAGCACCTTTATCAACCTTGACATGAAAGAGACAACCCTTCATGTGGATGGAGAAGTTCCATTAGAGTTTCCAGGAGCTGAGGCGAAGACTGACGAGTGCCCCTATCTTGATACTACCATAGGAGGGCATTGGGTATGTAGTTTTTTACAACGCATTAAGAACTAGACTGGGTTGTGTTCTGATGTAGGATCGATCAGTGATTTCCTACGGCCCATAGTAGTTGAGGAAGAATGAATAGAACTACATGAATCATGACACAGAGTTAGTAGTAGTGGTCTTTGCTTTGAAGTTGTGGTGGCACTACTTGATGGGTGAACGATTTACCATCTACTCTGAACACAAGAGTCTCAGGTATATCTTCTCACAGAAAGAACTGAACTTGAGATAGCGGTAATGGCTAGAGTTCCTTCAGAAATTTGACTTTGAGATAGTCTATAATCCTGGGAAGGGGAATGTGGTGGCATACACACTCATCAGGAGGTCTATTTTACAGCTGCTGAGTGAGGTGACAGAGTAGTTAGCCACGATGGAGATATCTTTCATGGATTATGATGGAGTAGCTTACCTTTAGTCGATGATTGTCACTCCTCCACTCTTATAGTGAGTCAAAGAGGCGCAGCTTGTGGATGTTGTCTATGAGGCCCAACGTGTTCAGTTATCCCCAAGATAGGCACCTGATGAATTTTTGATAGGTGGGGAGCACGCCATCCTTTTTCATAGGATGCACCATAGTACCAATGATGTTGTGGGAGGAGGTGTTGAGGGAGTTCCATACATCCCCTCTAGCAATACATAATGGTGTGGAAAAGATGTACCAAGACCTCCGACGTCAGTACTAGTGGCCAAGGATAAAGAAATCAGTTGCAGAGTTTGTTTCACGATGCCTCACTTATCAACAAGTGAATACCGAGCATCAGGTTTTAGCAGGCTTGGACCATCCACTTGAGTTACCAGAGTGGAAATGAGATGGTATCTCGATGGACTTCATTATGGGGTTACCATGAATGTCCATAGGCCACAATTCTATCTAGGTGATCGTTGACCGACTCACCAAGTTGTCTCACTTCCTACCCATCTCGGAGAAGGGATCGGTAGAGGGCTTGGGGCACCTCAACGTCCAGAAGATAGTACGGCTCCACAGGGTGCCTTCGACGATCGTCCCAGACCATGATGCATGCTTTACATCCTGTTTGTAGAAGGTATTATAGGATGCATTCAAGACTCATATGTTCTTGAGCACAACCTTTCACCCATATACAGATGGTTAGATGGAGCGGACTATACAAATCTTAGAGGACATGCTTCGTGCTTGCGTTATGGTTTTTGTTCGTAGTTGGTAGGACCACCTACCACTGGTGTATTTTTCATGAAAAAACAGCTATCACTCTACCATTGGCATGGCACTATTCAAGGCATTGTAGGGGAGACCTTGAATATCACCTCTATGCTGGATAGACTCAGGGGAGTCAGCACTCATGGGTCCAGATTTGGTTCGGGATACCATTGAGAAGATGCAGATTATCCAAGATAGGATGAGGACTGCACTGAGAAGGAAAAAATATTATGCTGACAGGAGATAGAGGCCCTTCAATTTCGATGAGGGAGACCATATTTTCCTTTGGGTCTCACCCCGATGGGGATTGCGAAGATTTGGTTAGAGTGGAAAGTTATCTCTGAGGTTCATTGGACCTTTTCAGATTCTGAGCAGAGTTGGTGAGGTGGTGTACTGCCTAGATATTTCCCCATAGATGCATCGGGTGCATGATGTTTTTCACGTGTCGCAAATGAGGAGGTATGTGCATGATCCATCACACATCATCGACTGGGGAGAGCTATACATTAATGATGGGGAGACGTTTGCGGAGTTCCTAGTGGAGATAGAGGATTGATAGGAGCAAATCCTTTGTGGATGGTCGATTCCTCTAGTGCATGTTCGGTGGTAGCATGAGAATCTTAAAGATATCACATGGGAGTGGGAGGCTCAGATTCATGCTCAATACCCCCATTTGTTCATTTAGCTTTGTTTGGTTTACGAGGATGTAAATCCCTAAAGGTGGGGGTAATGTAATGTCACATAAATTTTGTGTAATTTTTTTTATTAAATTATATGGAATTATTTCAATACCATATGATCTGGCGACACCTAATATCGAGGCCTGGTAAACCCATAATAGAATTTTGAACTATTTTTAGTTTATTTAAATAAACATGCGAGCATATTTTTCTAACTTTTAAACTGGTTCTCGGATAAAAAATATAAGGGGACCATTGAACTCAGAATAGAAGAATTATCCTAGAATGGACCTAAATTCAACCATCAAGGGTCAATCGTAAAAGTTAATTTTTGGAATTTTCGGGAAAAAAATAAAATAACTTAAAAAGCTATTTTATTTTCTTTTCCCAACCATTGGGAGGTGTCATAGTGGCCCTACGGTGAAATAAAAAAGCGATGAAGAGTCACATTAAATGAATATCATTAATGTCTTGTAAATGTATAATGTAACGATGTATTAAATGAAGTGTAAAAAATACATTGTTTCATAAATGAAACAGCATAATGACATGACGACGTAGTGTAACATAAACTCTATGACATGTTTTCTTTTAATGGGTTAACGCGTTAAGTAAATCAAGATAAAAGGGTGGAATTTATCTGATGAACCTATGTCAATAATTCTCACCAATGATGAATGATGAATGCTGGTGAATCACTAGTGACATCGACGCACATCGAAGAACGGGATCAGAGAGCGTCAAATGCCAACGGAACTTGAAGCCCCATAGATGGATAACTTCAATGACGAACTCCAACGAGTTAGGGGTTGTGTTTATTTTAATATCCTTTTTCCTATTCTTCATTCTAAAATGAAGAACGTTGATCAACCCATGAACAGATTGATCAGGGGATCACTCGTTCTTGCAGGAGGGTTCCTTTTTCTTGGGATTCATGTATCGGGATTGATTAATTTTTATAAAACAAAAAATATTTATCCCATGTTCCTAATACTCTAACATGGAGGTTGTGGGCTAACACAAACAAGGCCCAAGCCCCTCCACCTTGTTTTTTTTGTGCATTCTTCATGGCCACATCTTCAAAATGGCGGAAAGGGGGATTTGAGGCCATCGTAGGGAAGATGGAATCCCCTAGAGGTCGTACGTGCAAATGGCATGAAGAACGGACCAACAGATCATACTTCGTGGTCCGTAAAAGTAATTTTTGGTGTGTTGGTGACTGTCGGTGGTGGCGTGCCATGACAACGCGCTAGAAGGAGTGTAGCAGCTGGCTCGGTCCATGGCGGTGTGGCAGGAGTAGCCGACAGTAGGCCGACGGCTGGTACACAAGAGATGCATCCCTCAACCGTGTTAGTGGAGCACGCCATGGTTGGAGCCACGACACTGGGTGCAAGCACATGGTCCCTCGACTGTGTGCAAGTGGAAGGTGTGGCCGGCATTGGTCAGCCCTATTCCGCACAAACCAGATGACATTGGGGCATCTGGGTGGGAGAGAACTAGCCCACACAATGGGCTGGGTAGAGGGTGGGCCAGACCCACCTAGAGGTCCCATGGCTAATGAACCAGGATGGATTCGGTTTGGGCTGGGTTAGACTCGGGTCAGGTCTGGTTGGACTGGACCCAGACCCAACCAGCTTCTTTCAAAAAAACTTCAATAACTTACAAACCGGGCGTTCGATTGACGATCCGTTTGCGGCGTTAAAACCCTTGTGATGAGGTGGATCTTTTATAATACTCTAATGGGTATTTCATAAAATTTGAAATTTTAAGAATGGATTGAGGAGCGGTTCTCCTGGAATCAAGCACACTACATGTGGAAATCGTACGTCTGACTGAGACCTGAAGACTACTGATAAGAGACCCTGTGTGGATCAGCTATGATGGCCCAGTGGGAAGTGGTTTTGTGTGACCCAACAGGACCACGATACGGAGCGGATTTGTGTAACCTGACAGACTCATGGTACTCTATAGGGAGAAGTACCTCAGTATGATGGGTAAGGTGAGAAGCGAATCTATGTGACCCAGCATGTCCATGGTGGAGAGCAGCTCTTTGTGACCCAGCATACCCACAGTACTCATCAGGGATGAGTACCACAACAGTCCAAGGTTAAGGGGAAGAAGCTATATGTGACCCGGAAGTCCCACAGTGGGGAGAAGCTTTGTGTGACTCAGCATACCCATGGTACTCATTGGGGAGGAATACTTTAGCAGCCCAAGGTTTTCAATGATACGACTGATTTTCTTACTTTACTTACTCTAGATTATACCTAGTGTGAGATGTCTTGCTTCATGATCATGCTTCGTGGTTTTCTTGTGGATCACTTTGTGGAATTTCCTTGTTGGTTTGGGATCCTTACTGAGTATTATGTTACTCAACCCTACACAGGATTCTCCCGCATGTATTGTGTCTAGTGTAGACGTTCGACGACTTGGTGGAGGACTTGGTGGCCTAGGACCAAGCAGTGCCCAGTGAGATCAGGCAGGCAAGACATGCTTCTATGGATTCTAAAATATAATCTATACTTACCCATCAGTTGGGGTTTTTAGCGGATGACTTTCCATCGATCTTGTACTTGCCCTTGTTAGAGTTGTCTTTTGTTGGGTTCGTATTATGACCCATTTACTTTCAGTTATACCTTTACACTCAGTGGTTTTTTAGTAGCATGCATGCTCTATTTTCTAGTTTTCTTGGGATGTGGTTGTATGTGCGTGTGTACAAGTACTCAGGCAAATGCCTCCCACTTGCAGGTTGACACCTTCGATGCTATACTCCAACCCCTGTCGTTCAGGAGGTGGGCTTGGGAGATTCACAACATGAGCCCCAGGGGACGGGTTGTGGTATATGGAATTTCTAGAATCTAGAAGTCTGGAAAACCTGGATAAAATTGAGATAAACCTTATTTCCCCACCTAAAAAATAAGAATAAAAAATTTCAAAAGTTAAGAATAAAAAAGGGAAAGAAAAAAGTGGGGAATAACTTGAGTGGATGCATACAATTTTAAATAATCCAACCCCAATTATCCCTTTCCCTCAAATAATTAATAATAATAACCAAAAACATAAACTACTCAAATTTATTTAGTCGTTTAAAAATATTCACATAAATATATCATTACTTCGAGCATTATTGTAGGTCCCATCATATCTAAATATTCTTAAAAATATTATTTCAAACAAGAAAACCTTTGAGGATTTTCTCAATGATAACTTTATAGAGGATTTTAGTACCATCATTAAGAATAGAATAATTCCCAAGATTAAGGACCCATATATTTGTTTCAATGATGCTTTGGAAATTGTATATAGGTCAACGGTATTTGTGACCTTAGAGATAGCATAAATTGTATCCCTTAGCCATTGTTTTTACAACTAATATTGGGAGACATTTTCCCCACCAAAATAGCCTTATAGTTGGCTAACCACTCCATCACACACCCCATATGAAGAGTGGGTGACTTGATTTTTTGGTTAGGAAAACTTTTTTTTTCAGATAACTTCCTCATACTAGACATGTAGTGTGATAGTTCTCCCTATCATTTTAGGAAGTAATTTTATATACATGAGATGTGTTATCAAATTTTTTTATTAAGGTATAATAATACTAAAATTGGGTAAAAAATTTATTAGTTTAATGTATTTTAGAAATAAAATATGCCTCCACAAATAGGAGAATGCTTTAGAAATGATCCTTTAGATTTTAAAGAACCTTTTGATGAATAAGAAGAGTATTTTTTAAGGATTATTGAAGATATTAATTAATTACCCAAACTAGCTAAAATTTTTATGGTAATTAGTTCAAGTAAAGAGAAAGATCCTTGTGGTGATTTCGAGGGTGATTTTTTAGAACATCTTGATCAATTTTATTTGAAAAACATATTAAAACTAAAATTTTAATCTAAATTTGAGAAGCTTTAAAATATAGAAAGTAGTGAATATGAATCTTTATTTATCTCTCATTCATTATTTAAAAAATAAATTAAATAACTTGGTCACCTATACCCTAGAGTCTACTATCCCATTAAGGTACACCATAATTAGAGCTCAATCCACTTCCTTATCACCTAAAATGTTCATTTTAGGTGAGAGTTCCACACTACATGTTATCATCCCTACTGAGTTAAGAAAAAATTTAGAGGAAAGGCTTTGGGGTGTGTTTAAATGGTACAAAACTACCATATGCTAGTCCATTACTAACATAAAATAGATTTAACCTTAATTATGCATACACAAGATCCCAATGGATCCTGATCATAAACCAAGGGTTGGGGGCCAAAGGAGGATTAACCCTAATATAAAAGAAGTTGTGAGAGAACAGGTAATAAAAGTCTATTATTATGGGATTATCTATCCCATTTTTAATGTCCCTTGAGTTAATTATGTCCAAGTAATTCCAAAAAATGGAGGTGTTATAGTTATGACCAATGAAAAAGTTAAACAAATTTAGGTTATAAAGTAAACTAAGTGGAGAGTTTTTATTGATTTTAGGAAGCTTAGTTCCATCACTAGAAAATATAATTTTCCTATTCCATTATTGGACTAAATTCTTAATAAGCTAACAATGAATGAATTCTTATATTTTCTATACGATATTTTGGTTACAACCAGACTCCTATATCCCTATAAGATAATAATAAAACTATATTCTCATGCTCATTTGAGACATTTTATTACCAGAAAATTCCATTTGGATTATGTATATCCATGGATAACCTCCAAATATATATGATGAAAATTTTTTATAACATGATTGGAAGTATTATTGAGGTTTTTATAGATGAATTTTTCATTTTAGAAAGAACTTTTGAGAGCTTTATTGAAAATATTGACCTAGTTTTGTAAAGGTTTCAATATACTGACTTAGTCTTAAAGTGGAAAAAATGCCAATACATGGTCACTAAGGGAATTGTGTTTGCTCATAAATTCTCAAAGAGAGTATTAGAGGTGGATAATTCTAAGATATAATTTATTCAAAAATTTCCCTTCTTAAAAATGTGAAAGGAATTAGAATTTTTCTAGGATGTGATGGTTTTTACTGGAAATTCATCAAGGATTTCTCTAAAATCACAAAGACACTTTTTACTCTATTGTTTAAGGACACACCATTCATTTTTTATGTTAAATTCATTGATTATTTTAATCTTCTTAAGTACAAGTTGACCTATTCTCAAATCATCATTGCCCCATTTTAGTAACTCCCTTTTGAATTAATTTGTGATACTAGTGACCTATTCGTAGGTGTTTTTTTGTGGTAGAGTAATTAAAGGAGACTTTATATGGTTTATTATTCAATTATACTACTATATGATAACCAAAATAATTACACCACAATATAGAAAGAGTTTCTGAATGTTATTTTTTCCCTTTAATTTTTTTGACAATACTTGATTGGATCTGAAATCATAATTTTCACTGGTCATACTAACATCAAGTATTTACTACCTAAGAAAGATACTAAGAAAAGTTTTGTAAGATTAATCCTCTTATTTAAATAGTTTTATTTTGATATTAGAGATAAAAAGGGATATAAAATGTAGTGGTTTTCTATATATCTATGTTTCCCAATACCTAAAATGATGATCCAATAGAGATTAACTCTTCTTTCCTAAATGAAAATTTACTTTTGGTATCAATAAAGAAAAATAGTTGGTATTCCAATATTTATAATTTCCTTATTCTAGGAGTGATTCATAATTATATTAATCATATTCAAATAAATAAATTCATTTTTGAGTTGAATTACTATTTTTTGGGATGACCTAATACTCTTTAGGAGATGTGTTGATGGTATTTTAAGGTGATTTGTGTCTAAAGAGGAAATGATTCCCATTTTAGAAAGATATCATTATTTTCCTTGTAAAATACACCATGTAAGTGAAATAAAATCACAAAAGGTTATTTAATTCATATTTTAATGTACTATACTTTTTAATTATTCTATAAGCCTTGTTATTGGCTATGAAAAAATCTAAATAATGGGCAATGTGGGTAGAAACCAAGAGCATCCCATAATTGGAATTCTAAAAGTTGAATTTTTTTATATGTGGGGGATATATTTTATGGGAAGTTTCTCATCATCCCATGGTAATTATTATATAATATTGGTTATGGACTATGTTTCAAATTAGGTTGAGATTGTGGCGCCCCCCAAATAATCAAGCAAGTATTATGGTGAAATTCATTAAAAAACATTTTATCAAGATTTGGTGCGCCCAATTCCTTCACTTCCAATAGTGGAACACATTTAAAGAACTTTAAATTTAAGACCTTGATGAAAACTTTTGGTTGTGAGCATAAAAATAGGACAACCAATCATCCACAGTCGAGTGGGAAAGTTGAAATCTCAAATAGTTTAAAAAAATCTAGAAAAACCTATGAGTGGTTAAAGAAAATATTGGTCTTTGAAGTTGGATGAGGCATTTTGGACCTATCATACTATCATTAAAAATACTCTAGGAATGTCTCATTATAAGTTTCATTTTGATAAATAATTTAATTTCTTTATATAACTTCTGCACAAGTCATATTGGGATGTAAAGATTTAAGATTGTATTTTAAATATACTAGTCAAATAAGGTTGTTGGAGTTGAGTGAGTTACAGGAGATTAAAATAGAGTTATATGAAAATTATAGGATATAAAAAGATATAACCAAGGCCTTTGATGACTCAATAATATATAATAGGGATTTAAAATTTGGGTAGAGAGTGTTTCTATTTAATCCCATATTAAATTTATTTCTTTAAAAACTCAAAACTAAGTGGTTTGGGCCTTTTAAAATCCATAGAGTGTTGGTAAACGGAGATTTAGATCTAGTAAGATAATAAAATATGTCTTTAATAATTAATGGAAAAAAAAATTAAGTATTAATTTTAAGGGTATCCAATGGTATTGGTTGTCATATTTATCCTAGAAAATTAATCTTTCACTGAAGTCTAGTTGAAGACTTAAAATTTAGTGCTTTATGGGAGTTAACCCATGGCCATTAATTATTGTTTTCTTATGATGATATTTCTATTATTACATGTTTTTTTATTTCATTTATGGTGTTCTTTAAAAAAGGAACTTCTTTTTGAAATCACTTGAATCACACTTCCTTCAAAATCAACCTCTGGTTTTTCTCTATTATAAGATTAATTTTTTGGAACCTAATGTTAATTTGTTTGAACTTGTAGGAAATTAAAGCTAAATAACTGGGGGTATTTTAATCAAATCATGAAGGGATGTGTCTTTGATTGAATTTAAAGGATAAATTCTTATACATCAAGGGATTTATATTTAAATTATACATTATATTCTTCCCATTTTACTAATATTTAAATTGTTTCATGTTATTGTATAGTTATTTGAATTTGTGCATAAGTGTTTGATTTTATTTAAAGTCTTAAACTTGTTAAAATTAAGTGTGGGTAGATCACTTATCTATTTAAAACCAAATAAATTTTTTTATGGTATAAAAATGAAGGGGTTTCAATATTATTTAAGTATTTTTTAATATAAATCTATATGAATCAATTTTTAAGGCTATTTCTTAACACCCGTATACTTATTTTACATTATAGATATGTTGGCATTAGTTTTTTTGATTGGAATCATAGATAAACATGATACTTTTAAAGATTAATTAAAAATTTATTTTATTCCTTTGAAAAATGTATGTGCATACTAAGATATTTTTAGAAATTTGTTATGAACTTGTGGAAATCATATTTTTTTGAAATTACATGTGGCCATTTCACTTGATTTTTAAAGATGTTATTTTGAAAATATTTTTGAGCTGAAATGTTTTATATTTTTTATTCACCATAGAGATGAAATTGAGGAAAATATTGGGTTTAATTTTTTTCATGGGTATTTAAATGTTCTATGTTTTTGATTCATTTTGAAAAATAAATATTACCATAAAGTTTTTTAAAATTGATTCTTATTAAGATTTATTTAGCAGTTTCAGTGGTTGAAAATTTTTCTAAGTAATTAAGGATATTTTGACACTATGAGGAGGTTAATTGATACTACTCCATTGATTTAATTGGGTACATAATTTTATTTTCCTCTTGAAATAACTAGATTTTTTGTAAAATTTGGGAAAATTTATAACAATTATCAATGGATTTAAACTTTTGGATTCAAATTAAACTCATAATATATGCATCTAAATGGGATATGAAATAAAAATCCTAATCCATATTTAATATTTCATTCTTTTTTATTTTATTGATGAATGGGTTAATTATTCATTATTTTTAATTATTATTATCACCCACCCATTCAGTTGAGTCTATTTATTATGTGTTAATTAAGTGTTTCTATTCACCTAGAGGTAAAGAGAAGTTTGGAAGTTATAGTGGGCTACAAATTTATGTGTGTTTAATTATTTAAAAAAAATAAATTTTAATATTTTTTGTAAAATAGAAAATAAACTTTTCACAAAAATCATTTAATTTTTAAGAGGGTAATCACATTTACTACTCAAGAGGGTCCATGAGAGAAATTATTTTTGAAAATAAATTCTTTGTGTCATTTTAGTTTTTCACTCTTGAGATTAATTTTATTCCATTTATTTTTTTGAATTTGTTTCTTAAAGATAGAAAAGGCATAAAGTGTGGGGGAATTTGATGTGGCTTTAAATTTATACATGATTTCCACATCACTTTGATGAAATAATGGTGTTTTAATAAAAAAAATGTGCCTAAGTTGTTAATATTTTTAATATTGTTTATTTTAGATTAAAATATATAATTCTTTCAATATTTCAATGAAAATAAATATTCTTTGTGTTTAAATGATTAATTATTCTTTGTATTAATTTTTATTTGTCCTAAGAACAAATTTTATCGGTTATTGGTGGTGTAATTTTATTTAAATATTATTTTGTAGAGTATTTGAAATTTTGAGGTTCTAGAATTAATATTTTCATTGTTCTATGTTTATTTTAATAATTCAATTTATGGGGAAATTTCTTATTTGAATTGTTGATGTTTTTAATTAATTATTTAATTATATTTAAGTTTGATTTATATTGAATTTTAAATTGATATTTTTCTTTATGTTTTAATTTCTGTGAGTTGTAGTGACCTAAATAAAGGTCTTGTGAAACCTACAGAAGGGTAGTTTTTTTCTTGAAAGGTGCCAAAAAACTGATCATGATAAGGCCCAACCTACCACATGAAGGCCTCTAATTGACCGCACAATGAATTCCAGAGTGACCACAAGTTTGAATTGTCTACCAACCATGCCATGTGACTATGAGAAGGCCCAACCTACCGCATGAAGTTCATATTGACTTCAAGAAGTCTGGATAGATGGTGAGGATTCAAGAAACATTATGAGGATAAAAGATACCATGTCAACCCTTGCTAATAAACTGAAAGGTGTAGTTCCAAGTGACTGTGAATATGAAAATTCATTGAAGGAACTGAATAATTTACAAATAGGAAGTTTAAATAGCCACATGAAATCTAGACATGTCATAAGAAAGAGTAAATCTACCACATGAAGGCTGAACCTACAGCTTGATAGTGAGGAGTAACCATTCCAACCAATCAATATCGGTGAAGAAAATGATATTTAACAGATCTTAGAGAACCAAATATAAATTCCAAGATTAAATTTTGATCACTAAACCAAAGTTGATCGCTTGAGTTTTCCACTAATTTGGAAAAGGGTTAAATTTAACTTGATTAATGGAAATGAAATCATGGATTTTGACTAAAACTGAATGGAACATATTCAATATGACATTTCTGATTAATCAATCTACGTCCAGAAGTTAAATCACAACTATTTTGAGAAGAATGTTTCAGACTAATAATAATGGGTCAATTATGGATTCATCCAAACAATAATTCACATCAGGAATATGAGTCTTCTATTAACTAATTTATAATCCAAACCAAAGTTGAGATACTGATACAAGATTTTTTAATGAAGTCTGAAAAACTAGGTTTGAATAAAAATTCAATAAAGCTACTTTGAACCTATTTGAGGTGCTTCTCATTATCAAATCAGGTCTAGTTTTTAAGAAGATGAATATTCAATGGATAGAAGCTACATGATAAAATATTTTCATTTAAGTATTTTAAAAAATATATTTTAAGCTTGAAATGTTTGTGATTATTAGATTTTAGAAGTTGAAGATCGCTGAAGACTTTGATTATTGGTTGTTTTTATTTGGAGGTCTGATTTAAATATGATGGGTCCTTGAGATTCCCAATCACTATGGTTGATAGGGTGGGATGGATTGAATGTGAGGTTATTTATGAATGGTATCAGTGATTTGGGTTGATATTTTTGTTTGAAGACAACTTGGGATCAACCAAATAAGACACTGTTAAGTTAAATTGAATGAGATTCAAAGATTTTATGGTCTTGTTTGAGAATTTAATGATGTAAAGGTTTCACCAGTATGATTCAGAGTATTGATTTAAAGAATCTATGTTGGTTTTCATCAATACCGGTTCAAAAGGAGAGTGGGTTGAAGTTTATCTACTTGATATTGATTACAAAAGCTAATCAACTATGTTTCAATAGAGATATTATGCTGAGTATGCTTGATGGTGAGGTTTTCAAAAATGATCATTGAGGTATATTGAAATTGAATAAGTTGATGTGTGATTACTGGGAGTCATTTTTTCTTTAATATTGAATAAAATTAACCAATGGGTTGAACCTGGAATAATCACAAGGTAGTTGAGTTGTTAACTGACATGTGGCATTGGAAAATATAAATTGAAATTGCTCTAAAAAAATAAATATAAAAGTTAATGTGGGTAAGGATCATTTTGTTTGAAGGATTTTATCAAGTAAATTGAGGTTTAATATGGTGATTAGTAACCCACAAATGTGAACTCTAAGGATTCGAGCTCAGCAAGGTAACTCAAATTAATTTAATACTCGGGTTCTCTAAACCAAAATCATAAATTAAAAGGGATTATTAAAATATATGATCGAGTAATGTTACCATAGAAGATTAATTGAAGGATCAAAGAGACTATGTGTGAATGTCGTGTCTACTAAAGAAACTTCATTAAAGTCACAAGAAGGTGACAATAAATAGTGACAACCACTATGTGGATTCTAGGGATTTTAGGTGAATTGGAGGAGCTGACCATGAAGTTAGAGTCAACTCATTCCTATATTTTAAAAAATAGGGGTTATTATTCATTAAAATTGATTTGGTAATCATTTATGATAAATAACAATGAAAAATTGAAAGGATAGGAGGACAAGGTTCCTTGACAACAAACTGGAGCTAGAACCCGAGCTCTTTAGTGGATAATCTATTTCATCTTCTCTTCTTTGTTTTACATGTTTCTATGGGCATCCTTAATATTGATAATTCAAGTATGATTGTTGGTGAAAATTGTTTTTAGGGGAAATAAATTATTCTCCCTTTATTATTTATAATTTTTTCTCTCATTTTCATTTTTGGGATGTTATTCCCTTCTTATCTCTTACAACCATTACTTTTGAAACCTTAAATAATCAATACCCTTTAATCTTGATTGTATTTATTTTTCAACTCTAAATAAATATTTTCTAAAAATTGTGTGATAAATTTTTTTAAACTAATGAATATCATACCAATATCAAATCAAATTTTATCTTTGTGGGACCAACTTCACCATGTTTTCCCCTATATATATTTAGTGGTATTAAAACTAATGAACATACCAATTAAGATCCAACCCTATTGATAGTTGGGTTGGCATCTCTTTAGAATTGGTTCCCTAATAAGTTTTCACTTATAAATAAATAAATTTCTATTTTAGAGGTAGATAATTGGAATTTCATTCAAATCATACATTACTAGTTACTCCTATTAGTTCTTATCCCTAATTTTTTTTCTGATTAATCATTACACCACTCATCATATCATATGTTGCTAGTTTTTTTTTGTATTTTTCTCTTTAATTTTTGTGTTTTTATTTGATATTTCACCATATTATTTATAGGTTTGACCCATTATTACTACATTACTAGTGATAAGTAGGTACAAATAAATAACAATTTGACTTTTCCAATGATATTCCATTCAATGTATATTATGTTTAAGTTGATATATTTTTTAACAAATCTCTTAAATACACTAGGCCTCTAGATTTTTGGGTTGTGTTTTAGGGTTTTTTATATTAAAAATTATGTAATATATATATATATAATACTATAGTTTTTATAAGTATTATAGGGTGGGTTTAATTCCCCTATATGTTATTTGATATGGTTTATGGCATCCTGCCTTTTTATTACATAACTTTTCATTTATATGGTACAAACATAGGATATTTTAAAGTTTAGTTTCTTGGAAATAAGGTATATGATACATGAAAACTTAAAACATTATTCTAATCCACATGAAAGGATTCATCATAGGTTCATCCTAAGTAAATTTACTACATCTCATAAATTGGGGACATGCATCAAAGAAAAGGGTGAGCATAAGGCCCAAAAAGGGAAAGTAAGGGAAATAGTTTACATGTGACCATGATAAATATCAATAAGAACTTGAGGAATAAAGGCATGAGCAAATGAAAAATAGGAATATCATAATAATAAAAAACATGAATCATAACATGGATATGTGGCTATAAAATTTAAATAATACATTCATAATCATATAACCAAGGTTTTTCACTAAGGTGTTGTAAAAAATACCAAGGTTATTCACCAAGGTATCATAAAACATGTCATCTCTAGAGATTAAACTATTTACCCAATTAATTGGAGTGCTATAAGGGTGAAACCTTAATATATATTAATTAATTTTATCCACATATATCATAATCAAACATTTCATAATTAACCCATGGAGAATAAAAGTAATAGGTTTCGTATCAAAATCATGGCATTTTAAAAAGTTCTTAAAGAACATGATCATTATGTCATTTTTAACCCACAGAAATAGAATGTGGGTTTTATTTATGTCAAACATAGAATAAAATAAATCATTTTTATATCTTTCTGAATAAACCTAGAAAAAAATAGGTTTGGGTATTCAAAAAATTAAATAAAATATAATTTCTTGAGGAGAAGAGAGAAATGTTGAGAAGTAAATTTGTAAATTTAATGGGTATAAAATGTGGCTTTAGAAAAGGGTAAAAATATAGGGGAAAGGGGTCACCCATAAGACTTCAAGTTACCGGTCCACTTGGCCACAAAGGACCAAGAAGCATCATGGGAAGACCACACAAGATCAGAACCCAGAAGAGGATTCAGATCAGGCAGCATCCACTAAAGTAGAACTAACTGGATTGGAAGAATGAGAAGGTATGGCACTTGTCATTGGTACCAGGCATCATGCAATTCTTCACTAGGCAATGCTATCTGATCTTCCATGTGATTTGGGGATCCAAGAACCTTCAAAAATGAATATTTTGGGGAGGGGAAGTTAAAAAAAAGGTGTAGTCTGGTCTTTATCCTTTAAAGTTCATGTATTGGGCCATGTTCCTCTAGGTCTTCGGGTCATTTATGGGCCTTGTGCCATTGGGCATTCAGGTTATATAAGGGTTCCTCCTCAACCCTTAAAAGGGGGATTAACCAAAAATAAATAACAATATAAGGCCTTAGGGATTTTGGATGGGTCTAACATTTATAAAACATAATTTTGTAGTAAGGGAGTGAATAAAAATGAAATAAGAGAGAGTGACTATAACATTCAAAAGACATATACAAAAAGAGGTTCTTGAAATGAAGAGAGAAGAAGGATATTTATCTTACCATGAATATTTGTTCCTAAAACTTGTATATTGGGAACTTGGGAGATTGAGGACACCTTGGAAGGACTCCTTGGGAGGTAAAACTATCAGAGCTTCATAGAGGATAGATTTTGAGTGAAAGGAAATAGAGAAATGGGTGGGTATTTATAGCAAAATTGGAGGATTTGTTTATTAATTTCCAAGTATAGGCTATAGAAACCTAGGTTGTGGAAAATGAAAAACCATGGGATTTTCCATGGTATTGGAAAATTGGATCATATTTTATGCTATTTTAATCCACATGATTCGACCAAAATTTTATATTAATTATTTTTTCATGGAAAAGTAAATTTTTCACCAAATAATATTTTTAAAGTTAATGTTTCCATTTTAGAATTTGGAAAGTAAATTATAGGTTTGGAGATTGATTAAAATCTATTAAAATACTTTATTTTAAAAAAATAAAATATTTTAAGTATTGTATTTTGGTTAATTAGTTATTACATCAATATGAAATAATTATAAAGTCATTAAACATACCAAAAAAACTCAAACTGTATTTTTACTATTCACAAAAAAATAAAGTATTTTAGAAAATTATCATAAATTCACCCTAACCTAATTCTAATGTAATGATTTTAAAAAATGAAATTTATTTTATCATAATAATTCTATAAATATTATAATTCTAACTTTTAAAAAAATCCTTATTTATTAAAAATAATAACAGATTAAAAATACATTGTAAAATTTATGACACTTGAAAAAAATATTTTATCATTTATATTTTAATAAGAGTGTTTTTATCATGATATTTCATTAAAATAAGTATTATTAATAATATATTAGTTTATTTTAAATATTTATATATTTTCTAGAAAGTAAAATTTTTATCCGAAAAATCAATTTATGAAATTACATCTAAATTTTATTAAGAAAACCTATTCTTAAAACAGAATTGATGGAATAAAAAATTTATTTATACAAATTAATTAAAGTTTAAGTAACTAAGGTTGAGACACATAAGCCCTTATAGCACCTATGTATGACCTAAGGGTGAGTTGTGCGATGGTGATAGATTCATGGGGCGACTCAGCAGACATCGCTCGAGTGGTAGTTTCCACTAACTTGAACTTCTTCTATAGGTGATTTTGTTCAATCTTCACTTATTGAAGCTCAACATGAGATTGGTCAAGAGAAAACCCCGATGATGCTACCTCTCTCCCAATCTCCAAAAAGTGGTATTCTTATAGCATGACCCTACTGGTTGAAGTCATCATTTCTACTTTATTTATTAATTATCCTTTGTCATTTATACTTAAAAACACTAATTATGGCATAACAATTATTATCAAGACTATAGTTTCCAATGGTCATAATTGACCAAAAGTCATATAACGGTTGAAACCTAATGGTCACATTTCAATTTATGCTCACTTTATTATTAAATAGATATAGTTTTTTTAGTAATATAACACACATTTTATTAGGAAAAAAATATAATTTAAAAAGTCTAGTTCGTTACATTCTTACCCCCTTAATAAATTTCATCCCTGAAATTTCAACTCATTCTCTCAGTTGAGAAAATTTGTGGGTAATTCTATCTCATTGTCTTCTCTGGTTCCCATGTCGCTTCTTCATATTTATTTTTCCACCACAACACTTTGAAAAAGTGGGTAGTCTTGATGCATATAACCTTGTCTCTATGGTCCAATATCTACACCGAATACTCCTCATAAGAGAGGTCATGTTTCAGTTATACCACCAAAAGATTTAGTACATGTGAAGGGTTAGGTATGCACTTCCTCAAGAAAGATACATGGAATACATCATAAACTTGAGCTATTGTTTCTTCCTGGAAATGGGGATGACCTCATTTTTTTAAGGTTCAAACTTTTCCAATCGGTTTCTAACAGGTTTATTTGTAGAACTGGAAACATCCAATGAATCTATATCCATTTGGACCTACTTTACAAAGGTAGGTGCTCATTAGTTGTGGACTAATGAGGTTTAAGAATTTTCATTGGTTGAGAGGATGAGAGGTTGGACTCATCATACCTTTTTGGGGGGAATTATTGTCAACTTCGGGACTCTCTTATAGATTTAAGTTATGTTCGTGAATCCTTAGTAATTTACCAAGCATGAAAATGAGTTTTCCTTTAGATTTGGAAATCAATGATTGATATTTATGATATTTAGAGAATATTTTATATGTATTTGAGGTTCTTCATCGATAGATAATCATCTATATGCATTGGAGATTCTTAGTCAATGGTATCCTTCAATACATTATATAGAAATCTCTTGGTCATTATGATGACCATACTGGTTTTAAATCCACTCAGTGGGGCACTTGAAGTTTATTTTCATTCAGAAGGACATGGATTATTTTAGAGTTGGGATCGTACCCGTAGATGGGCTACCTACGTATCCTTATTAGAAAAGGAATAAGAACCCACTTAGTTTGGGAATTAAGATATAGTTTAACGTCATATGGGATGGATGAAAATTAATGGGTGATGGGATTGAACCTTAGAAAGGCTTCCTACGTACTCTACTTTTAAGGTAGAGATCAAATTCCACGTAGTTTGATTAAGAAATGTGGGGATTACGTATGATTAACAGCCTAAAGAGATGTTTCATGGTTACTTTTACACTCTAAGCTCACGTGAGTCATGCTCGGTGTGAGAAACAAGAGGTATCAGTAAACCTGAAAATTTTTGCCACGAAAGATATGGACATAAGGAATGATATGGGGCTTATGTATATGTGACTTCCCAAGTAGATGGAGACTAGGATTTACTTCTGGAAAGAAACCTAGGAATAATTTCCATAAAGGTATTTGTACTTTATAGAGATTTGGATACTCTAACTTAGGGCTTACTCTTGAGGAGGATTCCTGGATTAGGGGGGACTTATGATTGGAGCTTGTTCCTGAGAAGGAGGCCCAAAATTAAAGGGATTTATAACTTGGTACTTACTCATGAGAAGGAGGCCAAGAGTTACATGGGGCTTGGGGCTTACTCCCAAGGAGGATGCCCATTTACAAGGTCCATAAAGGTATATGGAGATTTAGATTCTTAATTTGGGGCTTAATCCTAAGGAGGATGCCCAGATTAAAGGGGAACTTTAACTTATGATTGGGGATTACTCCTGAGAAGGATGCCCAAGTCAAAAGAAATTAAGCCTGGGGCTTACTCCTAAAAAGGAGGACCAGGTTGAGGGGAATTATGACTGGGGATTACTCCTGAAAAGGAGGCCCAGTTTAGGGGAATTGTGATCTGGGTCTTACTTCTAAAAAGGAGGCCCAGTTTAAAGATCTTATCATCTTAGAGGATGAGGTTGAATGGAAGAAATATCTAACCTTAGTGACATAAAGATATGTAAATCACTAGGTTTTGAGAGATATTCCACAGAATTCCTTTCAGATAAGTAATCCAACAAAGGAACCATGACAAAAGTGTCTTTGAAGAGGGTTTTTAAGGCTAAATCTTGAATAGGAGAAGTGTATTTGAAGAAAAGAGTTGAATAGACAAGAGGGACACCCAAAAAAATGTAGGCGTGCAAGTCTTGTTTGGGCGCGCAAGTCCTGGTCATGCAAGTATACTTGTGTGACACATGTATACTTGTGCGACGGTCAACCCATAGGGTAATACTTGGGTGAGGCTTGTCTTAAGCCCTTAGTATTATCCCTAGAGGCTTCCAAAATAGTGGCGTACAAGTTTTGTTAAAGGGATAAGGCGGAACACAAGTGTGACTATTTTCCCTTAAGGGTTAAACACTTAGGTGCGTAAGTGTTGATATATTTCAACAGTTAGGCCTTGTTTCCCCTCTTTAGGTCTTCCATTATAGGTAAGAAATTACCTTATAAGTGTTTGTAAGACTTCAAGCAGAGACTAGGGCGTCGAGAGCTTAAATATGACTTTTGAAATTTTTTGTCCCCAAAATGGGGGGCCCATAAGGGGTATTTATAGGCTACTAAAGGCCTTGAGAGAAAATAAAACAGGGCGCATGAGTCACCTGCGTGGCCAATATGTGGCGTGCAAGTATACTTGTATGACCATGATGAAACTTGCGCAACCCGTTCTTAAACAAATTTGTGTTCATGACTTTGTAAATTTTTGATGTTTCTTCAAAGGATGAATCTCTTTGTGCTAAGGTATTCCCCCTTTTCAGTCGTTAGACTCTATGATGGAAAGGAGCGTCAATAGCTATATTTGGTGTAAGTTCAAGACGATAGGACACTACTCCTATGCAGTCAGGAATTTCATAGGGGATAATGTACCTGGGGATAAGCTTCCATTTCTTCCCAAACTATATGAATCTCTTCCATGGTGAAATTTGAATGAAGTATTTATCTCTAATATCAAAATCCAAGTCACTTTGATGGTTGTCAGCGTATCTCTTCTGCCGACTCTGAGTAGCCTTTATGTGTTGTTGGATGGAATGAACCTTTTACATTATCTTTTTCACAAGATTAGGACCAAGAATCCTTCTCTCAAAAAACTCATCCCAACAAGTAGTATTTCTACATCTCTTCCCATAGATAGATTCATAGGGTTTCATCTGAATACTTTAATGGAAGAAGTTTTTGTATGATAACTCAACTAATGGGATATATTGATCCCATCCACCTTTAAATTCCATTGATAATTTTCTCAGCATTTCCTTGAGTTTCTAAATAGTCCTTTTAGATTTTCTATCATTTTGTGGGTGATAGGTTGTACTGAAATTCAATTTAGTATTTATAAAATTTTGAAGACTTCTCTATAATTTTTATGTAAACCATGTAACATGATAAAAAATGATAGAGAGTGTCACCCCATACAGTCTTCCCACTTCTTTCACATATATCTTTGAAATTTAGTTAAGAGATAAATCTTCTTGAATAGTGATGAAATGGGAAGTCTTGGTGAGACGATCCACTATAACCCATATCACAGTGTTTTCTATGGATGTTCTTAGGAGAACAGTGACAAATTCTATAATGATATTATCCCACTTCCATATTGGTATGGGTAGTAGTTCTAATACCCATTTAGGATTTTTTTTTTATCTGCCTTCACTTGTTGACACACCAAACACCTTGTAGTGTAGTTGGTAATCTCCCTTTTCATGTTATCCCATCAATAATGATCACAAAGGTCCCTGTAAATTTTAGTGGTTTTAGGATGTATAGAGAATTTAGATCTATGAGATTCATCCATCAACTCCTTATTTATTTCCAAAATAGATGGAACACATAGCCTTGTACAAAATTTTAGTACACCTTCTTGATCAATATTGAACTTAGGAAACTTCCCATTCTTTATATTAAATATCTTTTTCTGTAACAAAGGATCTTTACTTTGAGATTTCTTGATATTATCTAGTAATGATGGTTGAGAAGTAATTTGGGATAAGGTTGATTATGTCCCTTCCCTCATAATTCCCATGTCCAGCCTTATTAGGTCCTTGATCAATGGATCTCCTTGAATCCTCATCATTTCCAGAACAATAGGGTCTTTCCTAATTAATGCATCAGCAACTTTGTTTTCTCTTACAGAGTGATAATGAATTAAAATATCATAGTCTTTAATAAGTTCCAACCATCTCCTCTATCTCATGTTTAATTCCTTCTGTGTGAAAATATACTTCAAAATTTGATGGTCTGTGTATATATCACATTTCTCCCCATAAAGACAGTGCCTCTATATTTTCATAGTAAAAATAACTAAAACTAGTTATAGATCATGAATAGGATAATTATTCTCACGAGGCTTCAACTATAGAGATGGATAATAAATCACCTTATCATTTTTCATGAATACTCACCCAATACCTTTCAAAGATTCATCACTAAAAAAAATGAATCCCTCTCTGATAAAGGGTAGAGTTAACACAGGTTCAGTAACCAATTTCATCTTTAGCTCTTGGAGACTTTCTTCATACTCTTTTTTACAAATGAAATTGGACCCTTTTTGAGTTAACTTGGTTAGTGCATTATAAATTCATTAAAAGTTTTTCACAAACCACCTATAATATCCTACTAAACCATGGTAACTATAAATCTCTTTTACTGTTGTAGGATGAGGCCACTCCTCCATAACCTTTGTCTTGGTATGATCAACTAAGATTCCTTTATTAGTTACAATGTTCCCCAAGAAGGAAACTTCTTGTAACCAAAATTCACATTTTCTAAAATTTCTAAATAGACATTCCTTTCTCATATTTTTCAATATAACCCTTATATTATCCTCATGCTCCTTGATACTTTTAGAATATATTAGAATATTTTCAATAAAAATTACCACAATTTTATCAAGGTAGTCCTTAAATAATTTATTTATAAAATCCATAGATATAGTAGGTGAATTATACAAACCTAAGGTAATAGAAAAAAACTCATAATGCTCATATCTTGATCGGAATACGGTCTTTGGAATATCTACTTTATTAACCCTCAATTGATAATAACCATATCAAAGATCAATCTTAGAGAATAATTGAGCCCCACGAAGCCGATTAAATAAATCATCAATCCTTAGAAGAGTTTACTTGTTCTTCACTTTGATCCCATTAAGTTATCTATAATAAATTCATATCCGCATTGATCCATCCTTCTTCACAAAGAGAACAGGTTCTCCCCAAGGAGACACATTTGGTCAGAAAAACCCCTTCTCTAAAAGATCTCGAAGTTGTTTCTTTAATTAATCTAGCTCCACATTTTCCATTCTATATGAGGTCTTTGATATCTACTTTTTCCCAGTATTTTTATTTTACACCTTGATTAATAAAAAAGAACTTTATTAGTAGTTCAATGGAGAAATCTACCTCTCTTTTTGCGGGAGGTCCAAGCAACTCCTTAGGAAATAAATCAATGTATTCCTAAACAACGAGGAAATTTTCTATTTGTATAATTTCATTTCCTTATTAATATTCACTAATAATCTCCAAAAATAAGGCCAAAAGAGGTGCTTCTAGACAAATATCAGGTCGAGATATCTCTCCTTTGAAAAAACTATAGGTTGTCCATTCAAGACTAATGTGATTTTTTGGCTTCTATAGTTGATCATAGCATTATACTTTGAGAGCCAGTCTATCCCTAGTATATTGTTGAATTCCATAATGGGAATTAATACTAGGTTTGTGATGATATTGTGATCTCCAAAGTCAATACTATATTTTATATACACTATTTATTCTTGGATAATCCATCCATGGGTCTTTACTGATAACTCTAATTCTATCAGTTTTGGGATTGATTATATATTCTTTGAAAACATGGATGAAATAAAGGAATGTTTGGAACCATAATAAAACAAATTATTTTCTAGATTTGTGAGAAAAACAATATTACCTACCACCCTATCATTTGGAGCTTCAACTTCAACTATCATGATAGCACAAGCAAAACCTTGTTCCTTTGGCCTATGATGAGGTTTATAGAGATCCCCCTCTATTATCATATAATTTGGAAAATGGTTGGAAAAGTACCCAAGATATGTACACTTATACCATTAGACTTTAGGTTGGTCCTATACTATCTTCCATTTTTTTAGTGTTGAGAATTTGAGGCTTCACCTCATTATAATAGTTTCGAGCAATATGGTCATATCTTCCACACTTAAAATATTTCCTACTCCTGAGCAAGTAGTTCCTTGAATGCTTCTTCCCACATTTTTTTCATGTGGAAAGTTTCACTTGCTCTCCTTATATTACATGATCAAAGTTCCTCCCTAATATTATCTTCATTGATCTCTTCTTTTCATTCAGTATATGGGACCATTGCATCTCTCTAAACTACATTTCAACCTTTATAGAACTTCTCACTATCTCCTCATAGCTATCATAGTCTTGACTATCTAGATTCTTCTGTAGATGGCGAATTAGTCCATTGAAAAATATATCAACCCTTCTATTAGGATACATTAAAAGGATATGGGTGTAATGATAAAGTATTGTAAAGTTCATCTCATAGCTTATAGAGAATTCATTTTCCTTCTACTTCATCTTTAGGAATTCCTTCTCCATTTTCATTCACATCGAACGGGGGAAATATTTTTCAAAAAAGGTTCCCCTAAACTCTTCCCACTCCATATCATTAATTCCACTTATTGGATTAGTATTTTTAATCAGTATCCACCACTGATTAGCTTATCCCTCTAAGTGGTACATATCAAGGGTGACTTTCTATTATTCCAAAAAATAGAGCATAGAAAATATCTTTTCTATAGAGCCTATCCATTATTCATCAATCAATGCGTCAGTAGATCTACTAAAAGAAGGTGGTAGTTGACACATAAAGGACACAATATAATTTTTCTCCATTAAAGTTTAATCTATTCTCATAGATTGATTCAAGATATTTCTCATAACTCGAGTCAGTTGATTCATCATTCTCATGAAGTTTTCTATTCCAGATTCCATCGAAGGGTTGTCAGTGCATGGTCTATTGCACTCACCATTTACATGGTTCCTCATATTTTCATCCATTTTATAAAAGAATAAAAAATTAGTTAGAAACATATTTATTTTAAAAATCTTATAATTATAAAGGAATTTTATGTCTTAAAACATCATGATTAAATATGTTATTATTTAACAAAAAATACATTTTCTATAAATCCTTCATAATGGTTCATAAAAATTTTGTGATTAACCAAGAATATTCCCAGGGAGTTTCAAACCAAGAGTGAAATAAGGCCCATTGTTGTACACCAGTTCCCATTTGAGTCTATCTCAAATCAATGTTTTCAGGTTTTACCCATAGATACATCTATTCTAGATCCACATCCACCTTTTTGTATCAAGACAGAGATTTATTTACTCGGAAACCATTTACTTAATACTTCACTAAAATACCAGTATGTTTTATTATATTTTAAATTGTCCCTATGGTTATTACTAAAGATTTAAAATCCTTATTTTTACAAATAACTAAACCATCCTTTGATACCAACTATGGTATCCTACTTTTTTATTATATAACTTTTCATTTACATAGTACAAACAAAAGATCTTTTAAAGTTTAGTTTTTTAGAAATAAGGTACATAATACATGAAAACATAAATAATTCTTATAATCCACTTAAAATTCTTCAAAATAGGTTAATACTAAGTATATTTTCTATATCTCATAACCTAGGGACGCAAACCAAAGGAAATGGTGAGCATAAGGCCCGGTAAGGGGAAGTAAGGGAAATAGTTTACATGTGACTGTGAGAAATATCAATAAGAACTTGAGGAATAAAGGCATGAGAAAAGAAAATAAAGCCATATAATAATAAAAATAAAATGAATAATAACATGGATATTTGGATAAAACATTTAAATGAGACATTCATAATAATATCATGAAGTTTTTTCACTGAGATTTCATAAATATTTCCAAGGTTATTCACCAAGGTATTGTAAAATATGTCATCTCTAGAGATTAGATTCTTTACCCAATGCATTGGAGAGATATGAGGTTGCACCCTTAATATGTATTAATTAATTAGATCCATATATATCATAATCAAAAATTTCATAAATAACCCATGTAGAATAAAATAAATGGGTTTCGTATAAAAATCATGGAATTTTAAAAAGTGCTTAAAGAACATGATCATTATGTCATTTTTAACCCACAGAAAGGGAATAAAGGTTTAATGTAGGTAAAACCCAGAATAAAATAAATAATTTTTACATATTTTTTAACAAACCTATAAAATTAATAGGTTTTGGTATTCACAAAAATAAAATAAAAGATAATTTCTTGAGTAGAAGAGAGAAATTTAGAGAAGTAAATTCGCCAGCGTAACGGGTATAAAATGTGGTTTCGAAAAGGGTAAAAAGAGAGGGAAAAAGGATATATAATTGATAAAACATAATTTGGAAGTAATGTAATGAATATAAAGGAAATAATAGATATTTACCATAACATTCATAAGAAATATATAAAAAAATGCTCTTAAAATGAAGAGAAAAGAATGATATTTTCCTTACCTTGAAGAGTTGTTCCTAAAACTTGAGTATTAGGACCTTGGGGGATTGAGGACACATTGGGAGGAATATTTGGAAGGTAAAACTACCATATATTCATTTATTCAATATTTTTATTGAAATTAAATGGATAAATGGGTGGGTATTTATAGCAAAAGTGGAGGATTTGTTTTTTAATTTCCAAGTATGGGCGTTGAAAACCTAGGTTGTGAAAAATAATAAACCATGATCTTTACCATGATATTTTCCCATAATATTGTACACTTGGGTCATATTTTATGTTATTTTAATCCAAAAGAGTCTAAAATCATTTTATATTACTTATTTTATCTTGGAAAAGTATATTTTTTCACACAATAATAATTTTAAAGTTAAAGTTTCCATTTTAGAATTTAGAAAGTAAATTATAGGTTTGAAAATTTATTAAAATATATTAAAATACTTTATATTAATAAAATAAAATATTTTAAGTCTTTTATTGTAGTTAACTAGTTATTACATCATTATGGGATAATTATTAATTCATTAAACATACAGAAAAACTCAAACTATATTTTTACTATTCATGAAAAAAATAAAGTATTTTAGAAAATTCTCATAAATTCACCCTAACCTAATTTTTATGTGCTAATTTAAAGAATGATATTTATTTTATAATAATAATTCTATAAATATGATAATTCTAACTTTTAAATATAAAAATCCTAATTTATTAAAAATAATAGTAGATTGAAAATGCATAGTAGAATTTCTCACACTTGAAAAAAAATATCATTTATATTTAAGTAAGAGTGTTTTATAATACTATTTCATTAAAATAAGTAGTATTCATAATATATTATTTTATTATAAATATTAATATCTTTTTTGGAAATTACAATTTCTATCCAAAAATAATAATTTATCAAATTCCATCTAAATTTTATTAAGTAAAACTATTCTTAAAACAAAATTGATGGAATAAAAATTTTATTTATACAAAGGAATTACACTTTAAGTAACTAAGGTTGGGACATTTAACCCATTATAAAACTTGTGTATGGTCTAAAGGTAAGTTGGGCAATGGTGATAGATTCATGGGGTGGCTCGGCTAACATCGCATGAGTGGTAATTTTCACTAACTTGAACTTCTTTTGTATGCGTTTTTGTTCAAACTTCACTTATTGAAGCTCAACTTGAGATTGGTCAAGAGAGAACCCCAGCAATGTTACCTCCCTCCCAAGATCTAAAAAATGAGCTTCATATGGCATGACCCTACTGGCTAAGGCCATTATTTATCTTTTCTTCATTAATTATCCTTTGTCATTTCTACTTATAAACACTAATTATAACATTATAATTATTATCAATAGTATAGTTTCCAATGATTATAATTGACTAACGATCATATAACGGTTGAAAAAGTATGGTCACATTTCAATTTATACTCACTTCATTATTAAAGAGATATAGTTTTTTAGTAATATAACACACATTTTCTTAGGAAAAAAATATCATTTAAAAAGTATGGGTTATTACATGGTACTAGGGTGAGCTTTATTCCCCCTGATGTTATATGATAAGTATTATAGGGTGCACATGAGCCTCAGCCAAGTTGGTGAGGACTCCTTAAGTGCATCCATGATACCCAAGTTCGAAACTAGGCAGAGGCATATTTTCGATACTATAGCAGTACTGTAGCAGGCACTGTAGAAGTATTGTATAGGTACTATAGAAAGTACTATAGTATGTACTGTTCAGTACTGTAGTAGCTAGAACTATTCACCTTGGGCCACTGGTTTGGGCATGGAGTCCTTAAGGCCTTCGGGCCACCCAGGCTTTTGAGTCAATAAGGATTTCAGGCCACCTTTAAGGCCTTTGGGCCACCTCAAGGCCTTCAGGCCACATGATCAGTGCAGTTACCCTAGACAGACTCTACAAAAAAGGAGCAGCCCTAGATAAGGATTCAGAGCATGTGCACTCACCAGAGTAGAACCAAATGTATTTAGAATAATGAGATGGTATGGCTACGCCATCAGGACTAGAATGTTCTTGCACAGGAAGCCTAACCAGATGGTCATGCGAAGGTGGAGAGCTAACATCACGATGCAGATGCTGGGGAGGGGTGGTTCCTTGTAGTTATAGTCTGGTTGAATTACCTAAGACCTTCGGGTCATTTAATCTATTAAGCCTACAGGCCATGTAATCTCTAAGACTATGGGCCTTGTAAGAGTTACCCTTCATCCCTTGAAAGGGGGGTTATCAAAAATCAATAAAAATGAAGGCCTTGGGGCCATTCGGGTATTACAGGGTGGGTGTCATCACCCCACCCCCACCCCCTGATATTGTATGATGAGTATTACAGGATTGGAAATATTTCCCCCAGTAATGTATGATGAGTATTATATGTTGGTAATCATTACTCCCCCCCCCCCCCCGATATTGTATGATGAGTACTATGGGGTGGGAATCATCCCCCTTGATGTTGTATTATGAGTATTATGGGGTGTGAACCACTCCCCATGATATTATGTTATATGGTTCTGTAGTGTGAACTATTCCCCATGATGTTTATGATTATTATTTCAGGGTGTACATCATTCCCCCTGATATTGTATGATGATTATTATGGGGTGGGATCCATTCCCTTTGATATTATATTATGGGAATTATAGGGTGAGCACCCCCCCCCCTCAATTCTATATGATGAATACTATGAGGTGGGAATTATTCCCCTTGATTTCATGTGGTATGGTGATTATAGGGAGGGGAACCATACCCATGGTGTTTATATATTATTCTTAGATACATCTGTCTTTAGCCCAAATAGGTATGGTTAATCTTGGGCTTCACTTTAGAACCCAAGTATCAGCGGTCATTGTTTTATTTTGATTCTATACTCAATTTAAATTTTCTGGTCATATCATGTCATACATGAAATGCTTATTTCAGTTATGTTTGGGTGACCATTGGTGATGACCTACTTAGTTATAATCACACCCTTATCAAGAATCTCTATCACTTTGGTACCCAATAAGACCGCATGATTGTAGGTACAGGTAGGGAAGAGGCCCATTATTGGATGGTTTAGGTGGATAACTTGGATGAATTTGGGATATGGAAATGTTTTGGGGATCATAACTAGGTGGTGATTATTTTTATGTTCAATTATTTTGGATTGGGATGTATATGATCTACCCATGAAAGATCTTATTGATCTCTTCCTAACTCATGTGACATTTTTGATAAATCGTCTTTTATAGCATGTGTTATATCATTTTTTTATAGCGGCTTAGTTGTATTGTATATTTATTCATTAGATGTTGTGATGACTGGTCGCATGCTACTTATATTTGTTTTATTTACTCTGATATGAGGGTATAGTCTCTCCAAGGTATTACCCTAGACTTTAACTATTAGTCAGAAGCCTCTAGTATATGGGGAGTCACACATGAGGTCATTTAATTAGCCAATAAAATTATTATATAGTGATTCAGGTTGGGTATGTTACACTTGGAGTAGGATCATGGAAGATTATATTATGAATGAAAGATTCATAATGATGATCTCTTGGTGTTAACATATTGAATCAAGATAATTATTAACAGATCTATATCTATGGGAATTTTTGAATTTCATCATCTATGGTATGTGTATCATATTGCTTCTTTAGTATATTATGATTCCTCAATGTACAACTGATTTAATTTTCAAATATTTTATTACTTCATGAATTTTATTGAGTAATTTTTCTTGGAAATATTATTGAATAAAATTATAGATTTATTAGATTGTAAAAAATAGATATGGATTTTTATGAAAATCATACATTTTGGGATCATTAAATAATGGTGGTTTATTCAGTAAATTGGTTTGTTTGGAAACCATGGTGTTTACCCAAATGTGTATTTTTTAAATGAAATTAGTTACATGTTTTGGAATAAATCATGAATAGGAATACATAGGAATAATTAGGGGAAATCCTACTAAGTATTTTATAACTCTCCCCTACTCACACAACTCAATGTGCATGTAAATATTATATGTTATGGTGTGGGAAAAAGGAAATTCGTCTTGTTCATTAATTATGGATCATAGTATTTTTGTCAAGGGAGAGGTGTTTCAGTTCTAGGACATGCATTGTTGGGTGGTTTTATTATCTATGATTGATGGGTGTAATTCATTTTAATTTGGATTATCCATGTGTTAACTTAATTCTTTCGTTTCCATTGAATTTTATTACTCAATTTTATTTGAATATGATTAGAGTTGGTTTTTAGTTTTATAAAAATCCCCATTTTCATTTTGTATTGTGTTTTAATGGAAATTATTTCCTCGAATGATTAATTGTTACCTCTTGACACTAGTTGTTAGATTCTGACAATTAGGGAATGTGTTTGAGGACTCATGACACACCCTGGCTCAAGTACCTATTGGATTTGGTGCTCTAGAAACAAATTATATATACATTATGATTACATGTATTCATTATTTTGAATATTAATTATGTTCTTATCACATCATGATTATTCTTCTACATGACATGGTATGTGATAATATCCTAATATTACTTGTCACATTGAAATGTCATAGCAGTTCTCCACTATAATGAGAACCAGGAAGTTCCATGATAGTATTCTTAAATATATATTCTATAGTTGGATGATATCATTTGATGAGATGAAAATAATATAGGCTATCAGGGGTGTAGACTCATTAGACCTTGAGACACTTTCTTATAGTATAAACCCTTGGTAATATTTAGTGTAAGAGATTATGAGAACATGAACCGCTAGTAGGAAATCCATATTTATTAGTGTTATTGGATGTTCCTATCTACGAACATGTGTAATGATCCTTAGATTTTAATGTTATTATAAATACATGTAATGAGTCATGTAATTTTATGTATTAATGAAAACCATGACAACATATACTCGTTTCAAGGTAGGATGTGTTGGGTATGCCACAACTGAAATTGTATTAATGATTACTATGAGAAAGGATTTGTCCTTTCCTAGTTTAGTGGAAGTTGGTATCTCAGGCCCTTTGATGGGAATAGAATTTCCTGATTAATTGTATGTTCATGGAGGTTTTTTTGGAAAGTTTATTTCTATAAATTCAAAGAAAGAGACATAAAGCGCATGGATTTATGATAAAACATGTAACTTGATTGATTAGAGATATCAAGATAAAGATATTATATTATATAGTGAGAATTTGTATGTGGTTCTACGTAATTACGACATTAACTTCTTTCTCTATGGGTGCCATGACATGTTTCTAGAAACTAATCTTAGACTTTAGGTTGTTCTACCTAATTACACTAAGAAAGAGTCCTATAGGGTCATACACTAAGTGTATCCAGAATCTCAGTTGAATTCTATTTTTAATTTTACAAGTTTAAATAAATATTATTCCCACTTTGTGGTTTAATATTTATCTAGGGTTGGTTGATCACCAATATTTAATCATGACTTATTTGGTGTAATAAATATGTGAGTTAAATAATAATAAAAATTAATTATAAGATTTAGTGAATATGATATTTAATTTATTTATTAGTGAATAATGTAGTAATATTTATTTATTAAATAAATAGTCATTATTAAATGTTTGGTAAATACCAAGAAGAATGGATGGTTTGAGTTTAATATCCTGGTGTAAATGATATATTAAATATCATTTACATAAATATTAATTAATTAATTTAACAAATGATATTTATTTATCCCTAGGTGTTCTGCATATCAAGTGAATAATAATATTATTTGTATTATTATTAGTAAATGGGTTCTCTAAGTAATAAGGAATGTTCTAAAAACTATGTGAAATTACCAACCCTAATCTAGTATTATAAATACCTGATTTTATCACATTATAAGGTTATCTACCTATTGTACTTAACAAAACTATATAGATTTATATCAATACCTAAAGATAATACTCTCAAGAACACAATTAATAACAAGATATCAATACTTATAAAACCTCTATGATATTCAAGATAACATTAAGAATCTTTCATCCATGATGATATTCTTGATGCGATCAATGAAAAACATCGCAAGCAATCAGAATCGACCGTGCTAGAACCCAAAGATTCTATGGTGAAATTACGGTAGAACTAATATTTTCATAACTTTCCTTGTGTATTTTAATGATTTAATCCTCATATATTTTTTATTCTAAGCTAATTTTCATCATTTATATTTTCCAATAATATTTTAATAGTTTTAATAAAAATTGATTCATTCATAATTTTAAGAGTCTTGAATCATTTATTGAGTAAATAGATTAATCCATACATTTTTTTATTCTATATTATTTCTAGAAAATTTGGTTTTTAACTTGAAATATGAAATTAGGCTAAGTATTAAAGTGTAAATATTGAACTTAAATCTTTTTTTATATCATAAGATTTTTGGTCTAATCATAAGTCTTTACACTACAGCATAATAATTTTCTATATTTTTTAAAAACTTGAACATAAGTCTTCAAACCCTCTTCGGATTTTCTAAAAATTAGAAACCTAGCATCGAAATATGGACACCATGAAAATAATTCCAGGTTATCATGAAAATTTACCCACATGGTTTATTTAAATAGAAGATAAAGATTCACTACTTGAGGGAGAAAAATAATAAAAGAGAATAAATACATGCCATGTGCAAGAACATTTAATATTGTCAACCCATGTGATCATGATGATAGAGTTATTTTTTATGTTTCCACATAAATAATTCATGGATTAATTACTTCATGCATGATAATATTATCAAGTTTCAATTGAATTATGGAATAAAATTCAATCAATTTTCCCTCAATTTTTATAAAGGAATCAATCTATAAAAGAAAATGAGATAATTGGAGGGAGATATATCATGTGAACAGAAAATGTGTGGGACCAAGCTAGTGTTTCCATGAGGAAGGAAAAGGAATGTGGAAGATGATTTAGCCATGATAAAATAAACTTCTAAGTGGTTTTGGAAATGTGATATACAGATGAACCATTCTAAACCTCTATGCTTCTCATTGTATTTTATTTATATTTTTATGGAATTTTGTTTTTGAATGAAGTGGTTCTTATTCTTTCTTGAATTGTTTTCTTCTAAAATGGTTTTAATTAGTTTCTCAATTTATAAAATTAAATTAAATAATCATATAATTTAAAATTATTTGTAAATGTCTTGTCATTGAGTATAGTGAGTTCAATCAAGTTCGATTTCTTAGAGGTCTTTAAACCTTTGAATCACTTTTATAAAAGAAATAACACCTATAATAAGGTCTTGATATAGTTTTAGGTAGATTTGGGTGTTTTTCTAGATATTTTTAGGTAAAAATAAATAAATACAAATTAGATAATCATTTTAGGAAAAGAATAAGGGGGAAGTCCAAAGGATTCAAATTTTCTAGGGATGCTACTTTAAAATCATATTTTCACTCTTATTTTTTAATCCATTTCTAATCTCAACATTTCCATTTTCTTTAATTTTAAATTAATATTCTTAATTTTTTTTTAAAAATACCCAATTTAGTTATAATTTCTCTAAAAAAATAATAAAATCAAAGTGAAAGTTTAAACTGAAGTCTAACAACCTACCTAAGAGAAAATATGAGGGACTATTTTTTGGAATTTTTTAGGGGATAAAATTATTAATAGATGGATCTATGATAGATTCATACCATCAACTAACACCATTTTTAGTGTAGTTTCTTAATTTTATTTTAATTTTGTTTTTGTATTTACATAAATTATAACCTGAACTTGTTACCTTTAGATCCTAATATTTATAGAATGTACCACTCTAGGGCTAGAACTGTTATAGATTCTACTATTCCTAGTTGTAATTCTACCACTAACACACCTAGAATAAACATTGTTTAATTTGAAATCCCAATGGATAACAATAGTATATTAATATAATTATATTTATCCTATGAATAAAATTAAAAAAATTCTATAGAATACCCTTATTCACTTGATGGTTTTTAAATATAATCTAGTTTTTCTCACCAACTTCAAAAATAAAATGGACTACTAGGTAGATATCCACATATAAATTTTCAAGAATTCATTTATTTGTGTGTCAACATGAAACCCTAAGGAATAGATGGAAATAAAATGAAACTTAAATTTTTCCCTTTTTCTTTAGAATGAGTTGAAAAAGAATGGTTATTTTATTCAAATTCTAATTTGATTCAAAATTGGAATGAATTGAAAAAAAATCCTTGAAAAATTTCCCCTGCTTCTAGAAAAGATTCCATTATAAAAGAAATTTTTGGAATTAGAAAAATCAAGGAGAAACTTTACATGAATACTAGGAAAAATTCATGATATTTTTCTTTAGTTTCCCCCATAACAAAATAAGTGAACAACTTTTGTTGCAATATTTTTATGAATTATTGTGTCTTAATGATAGAAGTATGATTAATGCTACTATTAGAGGATATTGAGTTGATAAAAAACCTTCTACTGGTAGAAATTTAATTGAAATAATGGCCTAAAATTTTTAATAATTTTGAATAAGATGATTTTTACATGTTAAATATGGTCAAGAAGTCCCCACACCCAATTATAAAAACAACAATATTATAATCCAAATTAGTGATCTTACTACTATGGTTTGATCAATGATGTTATTAGATAATCCACAACCTCAACCCAAACCTAAAACCAATTTTTAAGTATAAGTTATATATGGAATTTTCACATAGAATAAAAAATTTAATAACCAATTCCCTCAAATTCAATAACCCAATGAGAATTGAAATGTTATATTTCTTAAAATACCATTTAAGTCAAACCATTATATATATTTTCAACCCAACCAAAATTAGAATTATGGCTATAATAATCAAACCCAAGACCAATTTAGATATATTGAACATCCAAAAAGTTTTTTTCAAGGAGTATCAAGTAATTATCAATCTAGATACTTCGATGAGTAATCCAATGCTCAACCTAGAAGTAATTTACAACTTTTTATCCTATCCAAAAACCTGAGAACAAATTTTAAGAAGTTTTAATTCAATAAATGAGGCAATACCATGAAAGATCACAATAATAACAAAAAATTATAAATACATTAATGAATCAAATGGTTCATTTCTATATTGATATAGGTAGTATGAGAAACCAAATCAGTAGAGGTTTACCTTCACAACCTTAAGTAATCCCACAAGATTAAGGAGAGGTTAATGTAAGTTCCACTGAACTTAAGAGTGTAACCAAGATGAATAACCCCAAAACTTAGTATTTTAAACCTTGAGTATGAACCCAAAATATTTATGAGGATTATAAACATATTTCACATATTTTAGAACCTAATTTAGTGGAAAAAAAACTTTATAAAATCTTGTTGAAAGTTATAAAGTTTTTAAAATTTAAAAATCTTCTTTAAAATAGAAATCACTTTCATAAGAAGAGGCTTTTCTCAAAATAAACAAGAAAGATTAGAAAAGTATGTTCAGTCCTTATGTTCAAAATGATCAAGAAACATTCAAACCACCACTTCACTATCCTATGAGTAGTACACTAGATAAAACAAGTGATGAAAAAGAATTTGATAATAAAGGACTAGAAATTTTTATAAAATACGAAGTAAATATACCTTTGATTGATGTTGTTAAACAAATACATAAATATATAAAAAATATAAAAGAGATTTTATCCCATAAAATAAAATTCAAGGGAGGATATAAATTAATCTTATGAAGAAATATTTCCTCAATTATTTAATATTTTTTAACTATTTCACAATAGGGAAGTTTTAATTCAAGGATGTTATGCTAGACTAGGGAGCTTCTATAAATGTTATGCCACACTCTATTTATTTTTCTTTATAGGTTGGAGAACTCAAATATGTTGTAATAATCATTCAAATTGTTAACCAAAGTACCATTATTCCTATTAGAGTTATTGAATATGTTCTATTCTAGGTAAGAAACATGGTTATCCCATATTATTTTTATGACTTAGAAATGTAAGATGAATGATTTAGTGCACATAAACCTATCATTTTGGGAGACCCTTTTTAAAAATCACTAAATCCATCATTAATATCCAAAAAATCATATTATAATTATAATTTGGAATATAATTAGTTCATTTAAAAAAAATTAAATCCATGAAAACCGCAAATTAAGATCATCAAATCCCTCGAGTCCACATGATTGATTGGTTTTATACTAAGATATTCCCTAATTTTGAAACTTGAGTGTTTGGATATTCTGATTTTGAAAACACTGAATTTGATTTCAATAAAATTATTGATGATCTATAAGTTGAATTTAAGAGAATTATTAGAAAACTAGAAAATGAATAATCTGATTTCTATTAAGGAAATTTTGAATATGAAATCAATGATGAAATTTTTGAATAAGATGTTTATGAAACTGCTATTTTAGATAGTGTTGAACTTGTTGAAATTTTTAAACTTACTAAAACTGTATGTTATTCTTCCCAAAAATTTTATAATATCACATGAAAAAATATTTTTAAGAATGTTTTAATTGATACCATTGCTATTGAAAATTTAGAATTTGTAAAACCTTTTAAATTTCAATATATTCTGGAATAAAAAACCTATGCATATACTTCTAGTAACTCTCTTCCCCCAAAATATAATCTAAAATCAGTTCATTTTAGTGAATAAATAGGAGTTAAAGTTTATGTATATGGGTCATATAAACCTTTTTTGACCATATAAAGTTTCCCACCTAACTTAAATATGAAACCATTAACTAAAAATTTCAAGTATGTATTTATAGGTAAGAATGAGAAACTCTCTATCATTATTTCTAAACAATTTTCAAAATACCAAGATAACTAACTATTAGAAGTCTTTAAAACCCATAATAAAACCTTAGGTGGTCCCTCTATAAGCTTTTTGGAATTATTCCTTCAATTTTCATGCATATAATTTTGTTAGAAGAAACTTTCAAATCCATGAGACAATTTCAAAGAATACTGGACCCAACTTTATTAAAAGTTGTTCAAAATTAATTCTCCACATTACTAGTTTCTAGAATAATATTTCTCATCTCTAATAGACAATGGTTGATCCATGTTTAGGTTATTCCTAAGAAAAGTTGATTTAATATCTTAAAGAATGATTTTGGTGAATGTTTCCCTAAAATAATTCTAAAAAACTGAATTATGTGTATTGACAATAGAAAACTCAACTTGGTGACTAGAAAAATTCATTTCCCATTACCTTTTCTTAATCAAGTTCTTGGGAGACTTACTGAAACTACTCATTACTATTTTCTATATGGATTCTCTGGTTATTTTCAAATCCATATAGCACCTGGGGATCAAGATAAAACTACTTTCACATGTCCTTTTAGTAAATTTTATTATAATATAATACCCTTTGGATTGTGTATTGCAATATAAACTTTTCAAATGTCCATGATGAGTATTTGTTATATGTTTTTAGAAAGTTGTAGGCAGGATTTTATGGATGAATTCATTGTTTATGGATTATATTTTTAGAAGTGTTTGAAAAGTTTGGATTTATTCCATCAAAAATGCATTGAAAAAATTCTTGTAATAAACTATGAAAGATTTAATTTCATGGAGAACAAATGAATTTTACTTGGTCATGTTTGTAACACCCATATGTTTTTATGAAATATTTTCTTTAAATAATTTTAATTCTTCAAAATCTTTCATTGCATACAATATTAAGTTTAAACAAACTACGATATGCCCTTAGTATAAAATGACCATTATAACCTAGTCGTTAAGTTAGTGGAAATAAATATAACTAACTTATGAAAATGTATGGTGAATTCATTAGCTACCAATTTTTTATAAAAAATATAAATCAATTATATATTTGTGTTTTTGTATGAATAAATTGATTAAATTACTATTATTAAATGAAATTAATAAAATATTTATTTTATATACTTAATAAAATATTTTTGATTTCTATCAAATAGATATTTTTGTTATTTGGTATGAATAAACTTTATTTTTTATATAAAAACCTATATTTTTTTCAAAAGGTTAATTTTACATCCTTTTAATAGAGAACCCTTTTTAAAGTAAAATTTTGACATATAAATAATTTCTATATGAAAACATAAAACTCTTATTTGGAAGCAGGATATAAAAATTTACTTTGGATGAATTTTTGATATTTTTCTAATAACTTTCAAGTTTTGATGAATAGTAAAAAACAGTAATTTTAATTGAAAACAAATTTTTTTCATTAAAATAATTTATATGGTTAAATTATATTATTTAATGGTTTTAAATTATAAATATAATATATTTTTATTAGTTAATATAATTTAGGTCATTGACATTAATTTTACGTTGAATTTAGATGTAAAAAAATTTCAATCTTTTGTAATGTTTTAACTTTTAAAACTCATTTTCTCATTTTGACAACAGGATTAATTTTAAATTAATTATTGAAACTTCTATGTTTTTAATTTTAAAAAAATGGATTTCATATTTGGAATCAGTAGGTCCAAATTATGTAAAGAGTTTTATCTTATTTTATGCCATTTTGAATAGTAACTTCAGAAATTTTTATTAAGGGTAAAACTAATGTTATAAAATTACCCTAAAACTTGTCCTAATATCATTGGATGAGTGTGTTTCAACCTAAATAATACTTGGGTAGAAATGGTATCCTTTTTAATCCACTTTTATGAGATTAGGACATTTAATTTTTTTATTTAAAGAAAAGTTAAATATTTCTCACTCAAATTTTAATAAATAAATCGTTTTTAATATAAGGTTATACAGAAGATAAATTTGATTATAAATAATCATTTGAAATATAATTTTTTTTATTTATCATGGTAATTTATTTTTAATTTTTAGGAAATAAATAATTACCTTATAGGTTTATATATTGATGATGCATAAATTATTTAATTGATAAAAAATCAATAAACTAATTTTTATTAAAATGATAATAACCATTAAAAGATACAAAAACCTGACCAAATCTTATATTTTGAGTATATATCGACCATAATCATCAAATTTTAGATTTATTGACCATTTGGATCCATATGGTAAATATTATAACACTTATAATATTTTATTTAAAGTGATGTTAAAGTTGTCACATTCATGTTTTAATTAATATAAATTTTTTAATATAGGATTTTACAGAATATATATTCGATTAAAAGTATTATTATGAAATATAGTATATTTATATTCATCATAGTATTTTATTTTAATTTTTTATTCAACAATTAATTATATTAAATAATTACACAAAACCAATGTAGTAATTATTTTATTAATGGAGATAACAAATAAATGTTATTAAAATATTAAAATAAATATAATTTGGGATAATTAATATGTCCAATTAATTTTATAAATGAACTTGACCTATTATTAATATAATAAAATATTTTTTTCGAATTTATCTTATTATTTTAATATTTTTAAAAATTAATTAATTGAATAGTTTCAAAATTGACACTATTGATTGTTTATCAAAATAATGTTTTATTAAGTTATTTAAAAAACATAAAACATTTTTAAAAATATATAATAATTATTATATGGTCTAAAATTTTCTAAGGTATTTATTTATGGTCTAATTTACATTAAATAAGTAAATATTTCAACTTTTTAATATTGAAATATTTGTTACCCTAGTTAAAAATTAAATAGAATAACTAAGTGTTAATTAAAATGATAAGGCTTAAATTGATAGAAAAACTTGTCTAAAATTTATTGGTTTATGAGATTACAACCCTATATCATATTATATTTTAAATTGGGATATTTTTTAGGTTTTTTGTGTGGTTTTATTTTATTATAAATTAGTATTTTTTTAGACTTTCCTAAAGTGCCCCTCACCTCAATTATAAAAGGAAACCTCCTCCCTCATTTATTCACAACTCATTTATACTTAAATCTTGGTTATCCCCTAAAATTTTCCATTATAATCTTCCCTAGTAAATTTATAGAAGTTCTGGTCTTCTCCAAAGACCAACTCTAGTGATTTAATAGGAGATTTAGAGGGAGAACGTCGAAAAAGAGGTAATATCCTCTACCGATTCTTTCAAACTTCTTTCTTCTTATAATTCCTCTTCATAAGTTGTTTAATTATAAATTAATAAATACATTATCAATTATATACTGATATGTTATTATTATTATTAAACAACCATATTTCATCTTTTATCTATCCTATGAAAAACAAAATCACCTCTCGTGCATACGTACGGCTTACTGTCTCCACGCCATGGTGTAATATATTTTTCACCACCACCTTACTTGGATGGGTATAATGATAAAAGAAATAAATATATATTATTATTATAACATGATATAGATTCTGAAATATTATACACCATCCACTTTAATATCATCCAACAATTATATGAATGATATCGTCGCTCGTACGTACGTACAGCCTACCTTCTCCACGATGCGATGTGATTCATTCTACATGATATTCATTAAATAATGGTTATATAAATTAATTTAATGAATAAATATGATATATATTATACTAATATCATTTTGTTAAATGATATAACTATAACCTAAGAAGACTAATAAGAAATTATCTGACAAAACATGCATAAAAAAAAGAAGTTAATACCCGATGGACAAGTAATAATGTTACTAACAAACGAATGATAATATGATCATATATGATATTATAAAAATGAATATGATTCTGTAATAATTCAATGACATTATTTAAATCATTATATAGGAGGTATGATACATATAAAGGATATTGGACCTAAGGTAAGGGGTAATTTTGTAATCTCATTATTATCTGAGATTGTTTATACGTAAGTATTTACTGGGGTATATTTATCATCCACATCCATGTTTCCTAAATATGTATTCCAAAATATTATTTCTATCCTTCTACAATTTTTGGTATGAAGGGAATCTTTTTTCATTTTCAGTATGAGGTGCTTTTTCACTTTCTGACAAAAGTACAAGAAGAATGTTTTCTTTTAACTTATACAGCATGAGAAGATTTTTATGTTTTTATAACATCATATTTCTATGAAGATTCCTTTACAAGATTTCAAGGTTATTTTCAAATATATTCTTTTCTTTAGGAATTTTTAATCGTTTTAAGAAAAGAATTTTTTTATGAATAAATGATATTTTCCTCAAGAATTAATTTCAAGTGTTCAATCAAAATTATTTTCTATATAAGATAGAATTATTTAATAGTGTTATGTTTTAAGTATACTATCCCTATTATTCTTATGGTTTTATTATGTTTTTTATGGAATGTTATTTATGAAATCCAATTATTTTACATAGATTATGTTATGATGGAATGATGTTTAAGAAACCCATTTTATTTCTTAGGTTATGTTATGATGAATGATTTATGTATTTGTGGAACATGTAATAATGATTTCATTATAAGATGGGTGGGACCTATATCTCCCTCCAATGCATTGGGTAATGATTTATATCAAATGAGATAGAAAAGGCTGGAATGGGAAATGATCTTAGTTCAGTAATATAGGGTTAGAACAAGGAGTGACCTCAGTTCAGTAATGGACTTCGTCTACTATGATGGTCGTAGAAATGAGCCTTGACTAATATGAAATGTTTTTATATGATTATGTGTATGCCATAAAATTTCATGTTTTATTTTATGAATGTTGGTATTACATTCATTGATTCTTATGAACTTTTATGATTTTTCCCATGGCATGATATCACGATCTTTCATACGAAAGATAAGATTTTTAAATGTTATGTTCTTATATGTTATGATTATGATATGATTGATATCTTCCTATTTACCCTTACTAAGCATATAATCTCACCCTTTTTTATGTTTCTTTTTCCCAGGTCATGAAGAAGGGTATTAACTAAATATGTTAAAAAGTGATCTATTTATGAAGTAATAAGCGGGAGACAATGTATATGTCTTATGAACCAATTGTTTATGTTTCCTGGTTTCTAAAGAAAATATACCTATATGGTCCTATCATGGATTTGTTATATTTTGTAATTAATATTATTAAATTTTGAAGTAATATCTATGTATGTAAATTATGGGTCTCTATAATGTTGTGTATCAAGAAGGAATATGAGTTGATAAGTCCAAATTTAAGTTAATTTCTTCACTACCTTACCTAAAAACTTTGAGAGATATCTTATCATTCCTTGGGTATGCTGGATTTTACAAGAGATTCATAAAAGAATTTAGTAAAACTACTTTTCCCTTACCTAGGTTACTTCAAAAAGAATAATTGTTTGTATTTTATGATATTTTTAAACAACACTTTTAAGATTTGAAACAAAAATGGATAACCATGCCCATAGTCCAATAACCCAACTAGAAATTACCCTTTGAAATCATGGTTGATGCTTTTAATTTTTCCCTTGAGGATTTTTGAGTTAAATAATAGAAAAAATCTCATTTAATTATTTATTTTTATATAAATTTAGATAAAGACCAAGATAATTACAAAACCAATGATAAGGGGCTACTGGTTATTGTATTTTTGTTGGATAAGTTTAGATGTTACTTTTTAGGTTGTAAATTGATTATTTTTATAGATCATTATATAATCAATTTTTTTATGAAAAATCATGATTCTAAACCAAGAATTTTGATATGGATCTTATTGTTACAAGAATTTTATATTGAAATAAGTGAAAAAATGAACTAAAAATCTTATGGTTGACTATCTAAGTCTATTAGACAATATTTTTTATGAAACCCTTCATATTTATCCACCAAACAAATAAAAATTTCTTGAGGATAAATTTTATATTATTATAAATGAGAGACCCTAGTTTGTTTAGTAAAAATAACACACTAGTAGGCCTATAACATGTGAATCCTATGTGAAAAAATATGATTCATGATACATATCTTTCCTTTTTCATCCAATAGTCAAAATCCATCACTAGCCTCTTGAAAATAGAACAACATCCATAAATCTATAATGAGTCATCACATTCGTACAACATGTGCATCGTTCAAAGTGAAAATAATATAAAACTGTAACATTTTAGATCAGGACCGCAATCTCATATCTCTAAAAACTAGTAATTCTTATCGTAATAAGTGTTATTGACACACTAGTCCTATATCCATCATAGGTTCTGAAACATTCTTAATACACATGTCTACCATATCTTAAATAGTAAAACAATAGGAAAATAAACAGCATTGATTCCACTTTGTAACATATCGACCTAAATTCCACTGAACTGATTCCCTAAGCTGGTTCGTTACGAGGCATCAAGTGTTCCTCTCTATACACCAGAGGCTGATGACTAGCAGTAAGGGACTAGGGTGTTTCCATGGAGAGACTATGCCCTTATATCAAAGTAAACAACTATAGAAATAACTAGATAACATCCAAATAAGTAAATAAATAGAGGTTTTAAGTGATACATAAACTAAAATAGGACCATGATGTAATAATAAATGAAATTCTATAAAATATCGAACATACATGTCATAAATACAACACTAGTCGCCCACTAGGCTGACCATACAAGTAGGATTATATAAAATAAATTAAAATAAAGTAAAGGGTTCTACTATTAAATCTAAGCTTGACCACATACCCAATATCCACATACATATATGAGCCATCCTGTTCGATCAATACAGAGACACAACCCTACATGTTCCTACAACCAAGTGAACATCTTCTCAGGTACCCCAGTGTAATGGCATCCTGAGTAGGGTGTGAGTAAAAAACTCAGTAGGGTACCACCTATGTGGTCCTATTAATATCCAGTAATATGAAGTGTATGTATATGTGAGATAATAATCAAGAAAATAGAAATAATAATTATAGTTACTAGAAAAAATTGAATAGATAAGTCATACTAGATATTTCTTAAGGAATGTTCTCAACCAAGACAAGACACACTGGAATGATAATAAATAAAATAAGTGACCCCCATTCAATCTTTGGGTCCATGATCCCGACTAACCGGGTAAAGTTACATCATGTATTTATATATTTATACATCTATACATATATATATATATATAAATATGTGTGTACTTGATTAAGGTGAAGAAATAATATAAACAATAGCATTTAATTCTTGGGTCTGTAATCCCAATCATTTGGAAATAATATGAAAATGGAATTGATCGAGATGTTGTACCACTCAATCCATGAATAATTAAGTCAATATCTGGGTCTCTGATCTCATTTGACAATACCTACTTCTTCTAGCATTGGAAATGTCTCTGATCAAGCCATGTCACCATAGGGGGATACATGTCCTAACCCTGGGATCACTCATACTCTCCTCCAATCACTATAATGAAGGAAACTATATACCGACAGAAAATATTGTGAATGTGGAATTGAGCTAGATGAAATACTAATCAATCCTCATGTAATATAGTCCAATGTATAATTACCAGGTCATTATCCATGGGTAATCATGACATTGAAACTTAGATAATACCTAAGGGTATCACCCTTAGGCGATCTATAATGAATTCACTCTAGATCCAAGTACATGATCAGAATTCATTCATATAAATTGATCAATAGCCTCGTCCCCAAGAAGTACCTTTAGGAAATTTAGTAATGGTGCATCCACCTAATCCTAGGGAGAATCCTAGGCATAACTCGAGGAGAGAATAATCATCCATTGATTATATCACAAAAAGGTGCAGAGAGCCATGTCCAACCATCCCATAATGTAAGGATCAAAATCTGGGTTTCGAGAAGTACCTATGGGAATCCCTGATAATGTAACAGTCAAACATATAGGATTAACAACTGAATCCTAGAAAGTATGTCTAGGGATCCCTAATCAATAAGTCTTAAAATATGGATCCCAAAAAATACCTCTAGGCATACCAAATCAATAAGGAAAAGAAGTTGAATCCTAGGAAATATGTATGGGAATCCCTATAAATCAATGCATCGCATTAGGCTCATCATCCATCAACCAAGAAGCAACTATGGTAATCATTTCTCTATCAGCAGTAAATAATTGAATGCATAAAAAGAGTGAGAGTGGTCGAATGCCAAACCTGCCACTATTTCCACAACCCCATGGGATTACATGTTTGGTATGAATTATAAGGTTACACCCACTACCATCTCTACCTAAACCCATAACTAACTAGCTCAGGTTCGGTCAAGCACTACGGAACCCACTAGGTCCCCTAAGTCATAACATTAAAGAGGCATCCTACTTGGGTTCCTCAAGGTCCATGGTAAACAAAGGAATCCCTCTTGGGGTCCTCTAAGTCATTATACAAGTAAGGAATCCCTCTAGGGATCCTAGAAATAAATACATATATTCATCCCATGGGGGATCCTTGATCAAGATCATTGTCTCAAGTCATGGGATGAAGCTAGTGAATTGGGGTTGTTAGTGACTGGGGTGTTCGTCCAATACCATTTACCCATTTTATTTAATTAAAAAAATCATCAGAAAGATTTTAAACATGGTGAATTTCCCTTAGGGGTGAGCCCAAGCATCCACATAATAGTGTAAACATGCATAAATTCTAAAGAAGTAGGTACAATAGACCATCTACCTTTAAGAATCTTTCTATCTATTTTACAAAGGTCGATAGCAGCTTCCAAGGCCTGTCCAAGCTCAACCGAGTCGTACTAGACCAGTATCACAAATAAACCATTAGAATTAATTAATTATAACAACATTATAATTAATTAATGAGACCAAAAAAACTATAAACAAATAAAAAATATATTCTAAAAGGTCATAAATCAAAAAAAATATCATTGGCTGATCTCATTGCACTAGAACGATGAACTAACACTCAACAACAAGTGGTAAAAAACCAACATTAAACCAAGTAAAATACCTAATAAAAGGCATCAAAACAACCATTTAATAATTTTAAATAAAATATTTAAAAGTGTTATAAATTCACCATAGTGTCTTATCTCGATGAAATGGCACACGGTGAAGTGCAGACGGCCTCTCGGGATGTCCTCAACCTTGGTAGAGAAAAACCCCCCAACTTAAATATTCAATACCAACATAATACAATGGAATAAATGAAGAAACATAAATATAAGACCCCTAAAATTAGAACTTATGGAATAATAATAATGCAAAAGGAAGATGGAGGAACATCCTACCCACCGACACCATCAAAGCACACACAAAACCTTCTTGATCCATGAAGAATGGGAGAAGAGAGAGGGTCGAACAAAATATACATGCATGCATATTGTGTCTGAAGAAGAAAATGGGGGAGGATCCACCCATTTTTAACCCTTTAAAAAAATCTAGCCCGCAAGTTACATGATGTGTAATAGCTACACACCGTGTAACAGTTTCACGATGTGTAATGAATACATGTCATGTAATAGTTTCACAACAAGTAATGGATACATTTCATGTATTCCTTGGGGAAATACTTCAATACTACATGTTGTAAACCCATCAGGCCACACCCCAAGAAACAAGTACATGTCATGTAAATAATACACAACTTTTGAAACTCGCAGCAGTTATTTTCAGTAGCCCGACTCACCTGTTGTTCCTCCAGTGTTCACACAAACCCTTGAGGCATCCACTGAAGCTTAAACCACATCCAAAAACATCACTTTTGGATGGTCAAACACTTGTAATCTCATTAAAATTCCAGTTCACAAGATTTCCCACTCACCAAAGGAGAAAAAATAAAATTCTCTTGAAACATTCAACTTGGAAAAAAACATGAAACATTACAACCTACCCACCTTAAAACTTATCATCCCTGAGAAGCCTTAGGGAAAAAAACATCACATAAACTACCTAGGTTATGAATTCCCACTTAGATATCCATGTTACATTTCTTAATGTCCAACACGCTTCCATGCACTTCTAGAACTTGTTGTATATAATTCACTAAAACCTCAAGCCAATGATCATAATTGTAAATACAACACCAAGATAGTGCTTACCTAAGCCCATATAAACTAAGAAATGACCATATAATCACCTCTTTTATCAATTAACACATGTCACTCCCCATCGTAGGTTCTTAATCTCAATAGAAAATTCCAAACCATGGTACTTCCACCATTGGAATTTCCTATAAATCACATTCATAGAATTCTAATATGCATTCAACATGTCTTTTAATCCAAATCATTTGATCATACATGTGGACACCACTCTCAGTCCCCATTATCATACCACAACACAAAAAATGATACATTTATAATCCAATTACCATGGATCATCATAATCTATTTTAGGCTCAACACCCATTCTTGGACTCTACCCAAGATCATATTTAAACCTTTACCTAGAATTTACTAAGGAATAAAACAGTACCTAGTTCCATTTATCTAATGGAGTAAAAGATAAAATGACTTTCCAACCAGTCTCACCCAGCTCCCCACCTTGGGATCTTACCTGCCTTCGTACTGGTGAAATGAATTTTGAAAATAACAGACCATTTTCCTTTAATCCCCAAACATATTGATAGGAATGGTTCGAAGCTCACTCATACCTAAGTGTCAACAAAAATGTAACATGTCGCCCATTCATGATCCATTGAAATGATACCCACGAAAAGAATCAAATCTCAAGAACACAATGAGGGTCACCACCCTTAAATGACCAATGGTTTACTATGAATCATATGGATTACCTTGTACTTATCATTGAGTACAGCCTCAACAGGTTTCATCACTACATCACAAAAGGACATGTAATGTTCTGGACCCATATGTCACCCAAAACGATGCCCCAAGCCCGGTTGGTAAGATAGCCTCAAGCGCATCTCCCAAAATTTTAGAGGCTACCGACTAGAAGTGAGGGCCTAGGTGAGTCAGTTGGTAGATTATTCCCTCATAACCAGAGTATCGTAGTGGAATTCAAAACATACAGTAAATAACAGAAGTGAAATAAATAGCATACAACTGAAAGTAATGCAAGATAGGAATACATATCAATAACCAGAAGTGTCTCATATACAAAATTATGTAGATGGTACAAGTATCTTGGAAGCAACCAAAATAGGTACATGGAAATACAATACAATACAAGTATCCCAAAAAGGAAAAAAATACCAAAAATTGATCTCAGCATCGCAAGCCTTAGCTTGGTCCTATGCTCCCATGCTCCAAAGAAAAAGTCAACAACTTGTACTAGGTAACTTTCCCTTATCATCACCTACAACCATATAATCTATTTGGGTCCCAAGGAGGCCCAAATAGGGTGTGAGATAAACATCCCAATAGGCAACTACCCAGGTCTATACAGTTCTAACAGCAATATACAAAAGTGTTAGTAAGTGTAAACAACTAGTAAAGTAAAGTGTGTATGCCCATGAAATAAGTCTACTATAGTAATTAAAACCAAACAACCATCAAGTCTACCTGAAAAAGAGAGTCAGCTCCTAACATGGCAGATATAACAAAGTAAACAAGCAAGTTACATGGCCATGTTGTACATTCATTTGTATCATGGAACCACATTCATGCTGTATAAAGAATTCAAGCATCCCACGGCCATACTATATAGGGAATTAAAATATCCCATGTCCATACTTTATAGTGAAATATAGACTACAAGGGCTGGATCCAAGGTGTCAGCAGACCAATCCATATAAAATATCTATCCATGGAGGGCGGGATCTAAGGAGCTTGTCCAAGGCATCCCATCGAGTCCCATGGGAATACCTGATGGAAACTTAGTTAGGCAATGGTTGGGGTCCTAGGATCATGGCATTAACAAGTCCTACACAATTCCAAGCAAGTTGTATCCATAGGGTAGCAAGGCCTGAGGAATCCTTCAGAATCAAGACCCAAGGGGAAGAGTCAATTGAAAGTTTCCACTACCGCATTCCAGATCCATGGAGAGTAGTCCAAGGAATATATCAACCATTCATTCATTCATTCAAGAATTCAAATTAAACATTCATTCCATGTGATTATAACAACTCACATCAACCTACATAATCCATGAGTATACCCACTCATGAAAACCATTTATCAAACAAGCATATGGTTCTACCCTTCCATATAAACCATTTAACATGACATTATCATTTTATATAGGTATACCCACCCATATTATCCATTTAACATGCTAAACTATCAAAATAGCCAAGTTATAACCTGATATTCATTGATCAAGTAGGCAGTAAATCTCCTATACTGTATATTCAAGCTATCAAAGCATTAACAGGATTCCTCTAACTAGGAAAGCATAAGAACACACCACTTGGGTGGTTTAAACTGGAATAAATAGGTTATTTCCTTAATTTACACCCCTTGGATGACCTTAAAATGATAAATGGGTGTCAACACACATAAATAGAACCTACATCCATCCTCACTAGGTCCGACTACAACTACAGGAAGCAACTCGCTCAAAAACGAGGCCTCACTGGAAAGTTCGACGGGCAGTGAAAATGCCGAATTCTCAAAAAGCACCTAAAAAGCCAAAAGAAAGTATATACCACCTACCTCACCTCATTAGTAGAAAACTCATCCAATATCAAGTCCTAATTCATCCTGATTTGGAATAAATCTGAATAAGGAATGAATAACATAATATTAGGGTATATGAGCCTAAATCTAAATAGCACAGTTGTTGTTCCAAAGAATCAAGAACAAATAAAAATTAATCTATTACTTACCAATGTGGTTCCAAAGTAACTGATGGAACTAAAATCAGAGTTTGTATGGCTTCAATATATGAAAAACTAATTTAGAGGTGTTTTGGGTTCCAAAAACAAGAGGAAAATATTCTATCCGTTAAAAATGAGGTTATTGCCTCTTTTATAAAAAATTGTTGGAAAAGTACACGATGTGTAATCCCATTTTATTTTTTTCTAAACCAAGAATGCTAAACGTCGTGACGGTCTAGTACACAACATGTACTGTAAGTACATGGCGTATAGGCCAAGTACACTGCATGTACCTGGCCTGCAGCCAGCTTCTAGTATGTTTTTCCCCTTCTTTCCCAAAAATAAACCAACCAACCCATGGACCGGCTTAGGGTCTAATACAAAAAGTAAATTAAACACATTAACCTGAAAATAGAGATTCGTACCTCAAGAAAAAACCAAGATCTTACAATATCCCCCACCCCCCTTATAGCAATTCTTTCCCGAATTGATCTTTGAATGGTGGTCGATATTTTTTTGAAAATAACTCTAGCCACTAAGCAGGTATGTCGGCCTCCCTCTCTCAAGTCTCATCCTATAAATGGTTGTGCTACCATTGAAACCATAATAGAGGAACTGACTTTCCTCGAATAATATTCATGCTCCTATCAATTACACGAATCAGATGCTCCTCAAAGGATGTATCAACCTGAATCTCAACCTACTCAGGATGAAAAATGTGACACAGTTCTGAGTGATAGCGGAGTAGCTGAAATTCATGGAAGACGTCATGAATGGCTCGGTGCCTCTGAGGTAAATAAAACTGGTAGGAAACCTACCCAACTTTCTCCAGAATCTCTAACGGTCCGACATATCTCGGTGAAATTTTACCCTGTTTCTTGATCCGTCTATCTCCCAACCTCAATGAAACACATAAGAAAACCTGATCCCCGACCTTGAACTCTAGAGGTCGTCTTTGGTGATCAGCGTATGATTTCTGGTGATACTGTGCAGTAGCCATCTGCTTCTGAATCATCTAGACCTACTCAGAAGTCTCCTTCATGAGATGCGGTCCTAGTAAAGCCACCTCTCATGCCTCTAGCCAATACAGGGTAGAACAACATGGACTATCATATAAAGCCTCGTAATGTTCCATTTATACCATATCCTGGTAACTATTATTTTAGGAGAACTCAACTAGTGGAATGCACCTCACCCAAGAGCCCCCAAAATCTAGGATGCATGCTCGCGGCATGTCCTCAAGAACCTATATCATACGTTCTGACTAGACATCCATATGAGGGAGGTATTATGTGCTCAGAAAAACCTATGTACCCATCACCCTCTAAAAACTTTTCCAGAAATGAGACATAAAGCAGGCATCCCTATCTAAAATGATAGTGCGTAGGACCCCATGAAATCATACCACCTCTTGGATGTAAAACTTTCCATGATCATAAACACTAAATGTATCCTTGATCAGCGATAAATGTGTGACCTTTATAATCCTGTAAACAAAAACCCACACAACATCATTACCTCGAGGTGACATTGGAAAACCAGTCATGAAATACATCGTGTTATCATCCCATTTCCGCTCCAGGATAGGTAACTACTGTAAAAACTTAGCTGATCACTGATGTTCCATATTAACTTGTTGATAGGTGGAACACCTAGTAAAAAAACCAACCACCTCACATTTCATTCTTGGCCACTAGTACTATCATCGCAAGTCATGGTACATCTTGGTGACTCCTGGATGCACTGCCCAAGTTGAAGCATGAAACTCTCACATCATATCCTCAAATATATCCACTAAAATCCAAAAACATCCATGGATACACAGAACCTCATCATCACCTATCATCCAACCAGGAGATGGGTCCTTACTTTCCACACCTTCCCATAGAACTAGGCCTTCAGAATCTGATAACTGCCTCATCCTAACTACGTCCAGTAGGGTAGAGGTAATAGCTAAGGATGGAATAAAATTCTGCCCCTATCTATAATTCACCTCTATATGCATCTCAGAAAACAACTTCATAAGATGCCACTCGCTACTGGCCTGTTTCACTACCTATATCTGAGTCCTACTATTCAGTGCATCGACCACTGCATTTCCCTTACCAGGTGTGTAGGCAAGCTCTAAGTCAAAGGACTATAGATACTCCACCCACCTTCACTGCCTCAAATTTAGATCACACTGCGTAAAGATATACTTGAGGCTTTTATGTTCTGTGTACACCACAAAATGATATCCTAGTAAATAGTGCCTCCAACAGTGCAATGCATGAACAACTGCAACTAACTCAAGATCATGCATAGGGTAATTTCTCTCATGAGGCCTCAGCTGCCAAGACTCGTACGCCACGACTCGATCTCCTTGCATCAACACTATCCCCAAACCAATACTTGAAGCATCATAGTACACCATGTATCTCTTGCCCTGCTCTAGAAGTATCAGGACCGGTGCTGATGTAAACATCCCTTTCATCTCCTGAAAGGTTGTGTCACAATATTCTAACCACACAAACTTCACACCCTTCTTAGTCAAGCCCATCAACAGCGCTTCTAAGTGTGATAAGTCCTATATAAAAGGCATGTAGTGACCATCTAGCCCAAAGAAACTCCATATTTCAAAAAAGTTCTTGGGCTATTCCTAGGAAACCACAACTCTCACCTTCTATGGGTCCATTGACACTCCTATCTCCAAGATAATGTAACCCGGGAAGTGAATCTGATCCATCCAAAAGTGGTAATTTGTGAGCTTATCATATAACTGATGATCCCTAAGTGTATTCAAAATGATAGCAAGATGGTTGGTATGATCCTGTCGATTGTGAGAATACACCAAGATATCATCCACAAAAACCACCACAAAAGAATCCATGTAAGGATGGAACACTCGGTTCATCAAATCCATGAAAACTGCTGATACATTCATGAGTCCTAATGGAATAATAAGATACTCATATAACCCATACCTATTACGAAAGGTTGTAAGAGGTATGTCTGTAGGTTAAACATGCACCTGATGATATCCTAACCTCAAGTAAATATTTGAGAATACTCGAGCTCCTTGAAGCTGATTAAATAAGTCATCTATTTGTGGAAAGGGATATTAGTTTTTAACCATCATCTGGTTCAGTTTCTGATAATCCATGCATAGCCTAAGAGTTTTATCCACCTTTTTCGTAAAAAGGACCAATGAACCCCATGGAGAATTACTAGGTATAATAAACCCCTTCACCTCCAAATCCTCTAGCTACCTCTTGAGCGCCTGAAAATCCATCGTAGACATCCTGTAAGGAGGAATGGATATTGACATAGCTCTTGGTACTAGCTTGATGGAGAACTTCACCTCTCTCTTAGGAGGTAAACTGGAAAAGTCTTCAGGAAATATGTCCCTAAAGCGGTCAACCACTAGAGAAAAGTTTGTCTGACACACACCCTGGTCATCCAGAAAAAAAACTAGAAATTTGGGATGTCATCCCACCCAGACCATGATGTTTAGGTCCAGCTCTGATCACCTAAACATCCCATTCACCCTTGTGAATAAACACTGCACCCTCTGTTGTTGTGTAAGTCACCCTCTAGTGATAGCAGTCAACGTACGCTTGATAAGATACTATCCAATCCATTTCAATAATGACGTCAAACCCTATCATCTAGTGGACATATAGACTCCAGAGGAAATGGCACCCACCAACCTCAAGGGGACACTCCATACACTGGTGCACATCACATGTTCTAACTCCCAATGGTGTGTCTAACATCAAAATTCCCTAAAAAAACCACAAGCCCAAGGATTTTCACCACTCATGAAAAGATAAAACTATGAGAGGCACCTGTATTGAAAAAAAACAAATGAAATAGTAGAAGCTACTAAGATCATACCTCTCAATGTCGATGGTCCGAGATCCTGCTCCTATTGGGTCTATTGCACTACATAAGTCTGACCTACACCATGGCCCTATGACCCTTCCTGGATAACCTGAGTTGATCCGCCCTACTGTCTCTAAGAACTCGGTGTCTAGCTACCATGGCCAAGATCACCACTACCCTGGATTGACCTCCATGCACTACTCTAGCTCCCATCCTGACATGAAGCTGAAGAAACTACTCCTGAACCTGACGTCAAAGCTGACACCTACCACTCGCAATTGAAGGGAAGGTCATATAAAACTGTTACATGTTCCCTATCCTACTGTAAGCTCATCACTCGACTCGGTCACAATCACACTGATTTTTCACTTGGCCTCACCTACCACACTGATAACAATACACCAAGATACCTACACCCACATCCTGACTATCTATCACATCATGGGAAGCCTCAAAATGGTGCTTCCTGCCTAAATACATAAATCCACTTAGGTGAGAAACAACACCCCCATGTTCTATACCCCCATATTCTCTCAGTTTTCTCTCTATAATAAATGTTTGATTCACAATATCAGTGATAGAAGTCAACCTAAACATGTTGACTTAATATTTAATAGCATGTTTGAGACCTTACTTGAAGTGCCTCACCCTCAATATCTCATCAGTAAGATACATTGGCGCAAAACACTACAGCTCTGTAAAGCGTTCCAAGTATTCCATAACTGTCATCACACTCTGATCTAGATGCATAAACTCAATAACCCACTCTACTCACAGAGTCACAGGGTAAAATTAATCGTAGAAGTAGGTTTAGAATTCGACACAACCCATATTCTATAGTCCATCATCCTAGTTCAAAACATCACACCAGTGCTTTTCTTCTCCACATAGCATGCAAGTCATGATCTTGACCCTCTGCTCTAGAGGCGTCTCCAGATGATCAAAAATTACTAGTGTGGTCTCTAGATGCAGCTTTACAGCCTCTGGTCCATCATCCCCTGAAAATGTAGGAGGATGCTACTATTGGAACACTCGTGTTAGCTCATCCATAGTCAAGGCTGGCTTTGGTGCTCCCTGGATCACCTAGATATAACTAAAGAACCCCTTACGAAAATATGCCTCAGCACCTATGTCCGGAACATCCTCAGGTTCCATATCTAGCACTACAGGAGGATCAACCGACAGCTTGTGGCCCGCCATCTCTGAAGTATGGTCATCACCTCCATCGCAGTATACCACTAGAGGTTTTTGTGGTGGCATGTCTCTACAATTCCAAACACACACCTTAGGAAAGAACAACATCGAAGCACAAGCTCAAAGCATAAGAAAGGTCAAAACCATCCTAGAAACCAAGTCAAACCCAAAGCCTACTCCTAAATCTAGGACTATATAAAGAATAGCCAAGGAACCACTAGAAACTATGCCTCTTTCCCACTCAAAATCCATGTCTAGATCAAGCCTCTATCCATTAGTTCAAGTTTCAATTTCAATTTCACATTCATTTATTAAGGAAATTTCACCATGGGTTAAAAATTCTGAATCCATGAGGACCCATAAATGAACCCAACCTTGGTTCCCATTCAAACCATACATGTAACAAGTTTATTTAACATTTACATTCCATCAGTGCATCATTTCCCAATTCATAAGAGCTCATAATCCTTATGGATTGAAAGATGACATGACACCTTAATCTACTACACCCAACAAACACAACATTAGGCACAACTATCACATAAACTATCAAAACAACATGCAATATCTAATGCATCCTAGATGGCATGGAATAATACATGAAAAGTGATTATAACAAGTGTCTATATGATTCATGAGATGGAACACCCTCATCTCATCGGGTTGCAACTAAAATAGAACCCACAATTTCATCAATATTAATATAAGAAATCAAGTGTGTCGCCCAATGGAGAAATCAAATCAACTGTAATAGTCAAAATCTAGAAAATTAGAACTCAATTCGAGGCACTTTGGAATTTCCCTATACGCGGGGTAGCTACTCCTGAGCATAGTTTATTACCAAATCCCATTTCCTTCTTATCCCTGTCTAATGTCACTAAATAGTAAGCCAAAACAGAAAAAGAAAAATGTCCTCTGATACCAATTTGTAACATCCTGAACCTAGATGCCACCTGAAACGGTGCCCCGGTCCCGGTTAGTCACATGGACTCAAGAGCATCTCCCCAAATGCTAGAGGTTGCTGACTAGCAGTGAGGGGCTAGGTGAGTCAGTGGGGAGATTATTCCATCATTATCAGAGTATTGCAATGAAAGTTAAAACATACAGTAAATATAGAAATAAAAATAAATAGTAGACAACTAAAAGTAATGCAAGACAAGAATACATATAAATAACCAGAAGTGTCTCATATACAAAATAAAGAAAATGGTACAAGTATCTAGAAATCATCCAAAAAAGGTAAATGGAGATACAATACAGTAAAAGTATCCCAAAAAGAACAAAATACTAAAAAGTGATCCTAGCATTGCAAGCCTCAACTTGGTCCTATGCTCCCATTCTCAAAATCAACAATCAACAACCTATACTAGAGAACTTGACCATATCATCACTTTCAACCATATAATCTGTTTGGGTCCCCAAGGAGACCCAAACAAGGTGTGAGATGAACATCCCAGTAGGCAACCACCCAGTTCTATACAATTATAATAGTAATATACAAAAGTGCTAGAAATTGTAAACAAATAGTAAAGTAAAGTGCATATGCCCGTGGCATAATTCTATTGCAGTAAGTAAAACCAAACATCCCAAAAGGCTACCTAAAAAAGAGATTCATCTCATGACAGGGAAGCTATAACAAAGTAAACAAGTAAGTCACATGTCCACGCCATACATCCATCTGTATCATGCAACCATAGTCACACTATATAAAGAAGTCAAGTATCCCAAAACCATGCCATATATTGAAGTCAAATATCCCACGTCCACACCGTATAGTGAAATTTAGACCATAAGGTCTAGATCCAAGGTGTCGGTAGACCGAGGAATCCATATAAAATACCTAGACCATGAAGGGCCAGATCAAAGGAGATTGTCCAAGGCATCCCATTGAGTACCATGGGCATCCCTGGTGGAAACTTAGTTAGGAAATGGTTAGGATCCTAGGTGCATGGCATTAGAAATTCCTACGCAAGCCCAAGAAATCTAGATCCACATGGTAGCAAGACCTTAGGCATACCACGGAATCAAGACCCAAGGGGTAGAGTCAATCCAAGGCATCCACTACTACATTCCAGATCCATGGAGAGCAGTATAAGGCATCTATAAACTATTCATTCATTCAATCATTCATTCAAATTAAACATTCATTCCATGTGATTATACCCACTCACATCAACCTAAACAAGCCATGAGTATACCTACTCATGAAAACCATTTATCAAATAATCATATGGGCCTACCCTCCCATATATACCATTTAATATGCCATTATCATTTTATATAGGTATACCTACCCATATTATTCATTTAGCATTCCAAAATATCAAAATAAACAAGTCATAACATGATATTCATTGATCAAAGAGGTATTACATCTCTTAAACTGACTATTCAAGCTATTAGAGCATTAACAGGCTTCCTCTAACTAGGAAAGCACAAGAACACACCCCTTGGGTGGATTAAACTGGAATAAACAGGTTATTTCCTTAAGGAAAACCCCTTGGGTGACCTTGAAATGAGCAACATGTGTCAACACACCTAAACAGAACCTATGAGCATCTTCACTAGGTCTGACTACATCTACGGAAAGCAACTCGCTAAAAATGCGGCCTCACCAAAAATTATGATGGGTGGTGAAAAGTCTGAATGCCAAAAAATCACTTGAAAATACAAAATAAAGTATATACCACCTACTTTTCCTCAGTAGTAGACAACTCTTCCAGTATCAAGACTTAATTCATCCTGGTTTGGAAGAAATATGAAGAACGGATGAAGAATGGAATATTAGCACATATGACCCTAAATCAAAATAACTCATTCACTATTTTGAAGAATCAATAATGAATAAAAAGGAATTGAGTACTTACCGATGTAGTTCCAATGTGACTGATGGTGCTCAAATTGGAGTCTGAACAGCTTCAATATATGAAAAACTAGTTTAGAGGTATTTTAGGTTCTAAAAATAAGAGGAAAATTTTGTGTCCATTAAAAATGAGGCTACTTCCTCTTTTATAAAAAAAACCACTAGGAAAGTACATGGTGTGTACCTCAAGTAAAATGGTGTGTACTCCCCTTTTATTTTTTTCTAAACTAGGTAGGCTACACGTTGCGACGGGCTAGTACATGGCATGTACTGAAAGTACACATCATATAGGCCAAGTACATAGCATGTACCTGGCTTAAAGCTAGCTTCTAGGCTATTTTTCCTCTTCTTTCCCAAAAAAACCAATCGGACCATGGCCCGGCTTAAGTTCTAATCCAAAAAGTAAAGTAAACACATTAAACCAAAAAGTGTGATTCGTACCTCAAGAAAAAACCAGGATCTTACAGGACATCTATGAAGCTCATAGTAGAGTCAAATCTCTCTTAGTTTACTCAACATAATTTCAAGATAGATCATTATCATCTCTAACTATAAGTACACTAAGATTTAATTGAAATTCTTGAGTATATCTATTTGATCCATGCTCATATCAAAATAGGTTATAATTTCTTTTGACCAACTCTTGACACCATGTCTCCCGATAACGTGTTTCCAGCTCCAACCATGGTTCAACTGTCTTGAAGTACCTAATTCATTTTCAATTTATCCTCTACCATAGATTTACATTCATCATTTAGAAACAACTTCTGGGCAACCATTCCCACATAATTCCTTGAAACCATTAATCCTCAACTCGCACCTGGACACTCATCAATTTAAAATTTAAATGGTACCATGTGTAACTGATGCATATCATCATCACCTGACTCATATTATAGAGAGTCTTCCATCATAAGGATAAGTTGGTCGTGCTACATGGCACATAAGTATCATTAATATGGAATCTCCCTTATAACTCCTCTTCAAAATCAAGAACCTTAATTGTGCTATGATCATTCCACGACCACCTATCACCCGATGTTGTTTAAGTCACAAGTGTCTACCTACGCTCTGACTTTGTTAGTAATAGGGGAAACACTAGTCAACAAGTCCATGAACCCAAACAGTTTTACCTACTAAATCCAATCTCAAAAAACAAGCACTCTAGGTGATTTTTCAAAAACTAAAGTCATAAACATGATTATATTGCAAAACCCTATCACTAACTATGCTTCAATCTCAAATGAGCATACAACTAAGCTCACTGCCTAAAAAGGCATCCAACAACCTAGGCCAACCCTGCTCACAGGTTTTACTTGATCAAAAAGAACTTTAATCTACAAGGGTTTGATTCAAAACTAAGGGCATCTAGGTCTCACATCTATCCATAATGATCAAGTCTCATAACAGGGTAACTAGGTCTGACCACCTAGCCCAAAAGTCAAACATCTCCAAGGATGATAAAGATAACACAGACCTACGAGGGTAAAACTATAAAGTATCATCCTACTATGGACTTGATCCTCTCTGATCATCCTCATAAGGACTTATCCCTAGAGTCCATGATAACAACATATAATAGTTATTGAATTGGCATTCACCGAGCATCTGTATACAATAATATCCCCTGGAGGTCCAATTATCTATAAAAATTTAGGTTTCCATCAGTTTCATACAAATAGACCCTACTAGATCACCTAAAAAAGAAAATCTTCACCCCTAAAGGGTCTATTGAAGAATAATTAACTTCTGATCCTGACCTACATGGGTCAGTACCTCAAGTACATGGTTTGGTTAAGTATAATTTAATTCCAAGATATGCTGGAAAACACTATATAGATTTTTAGTAACAATTTAAATAAATGAAATTGAGAAACAATTCCATATGAGGGGTTCAACACATTGTCATCATATGGCCTATCAACCTACTAAGTTCATTGCACCTCCTGTGCATGAGGATTGAGTCATCAACCTCACCATCAAATGCCTCAATATAGATACACATAGCCTACCATCATAAGGAAATATATATACAAGTCGGCTCAACTGAGTATAATTCCACCAAAAACTTTTATGGGAAAATACCATTTAGGTTTTTTTTGACACTTTAAACAATTTTCATCTATCATCGGTAATAATTACACACTAGAAGGCCTATAACATGTGAATCCTATGTGCCAAATATGATGCATGAGATTCATCTTTCCTTTGTCTTTCAAGAGTCAAAATCCATCACTAGCCTCTTTACAACAGGCCAAGATCTAGAAATCTATAATAAATCATCACATCCACACAACATATATGTCACTCGAAGAAAAAATCATATAAAATTGTAACATTATAGATCATAACAAAAATCTCATATCCCTGGAAACCAAGAATTCTTACAGGAACAAGTGTTCTCAACACACCAGTATGATATCCATCATAGGTTCCAACACATTCCTAATACTCCTATTTACCATATCCTAAATAGTAAAAAAATAGTAAAACAAACAAATTTGATACCACTTTGTAACATACTAACCCATATTCCACTAAAATGGTTCCCCAAGATGCTTCTTTATGATTCCACAAGCACTCCTCTCCATACACCAGAGTCTATTGACTAGTAGCGAGGACCTAAGGTGTTTCTATGGAGAGACTATTCCCTTATATCAGAGTAAACAACATTGAAAATAACTAGATAAAATTAAAATTAGTAAATAAATAGAGGGAAATAGTAAATAAACTGAAATGAGAGCATGTTGTAATAATAAATGAAATTCTATAAAATCCCGAACAACCATGTCATACATACAACAGTGGTCACCCAGTGGGATAACCATACAAGCATAAGTACATAAAAGAAACTAAAATAAAGTATAGGTATTTATTGTTAACTTTGAACTAGACCACATAACTGATCTTCGCATACATATCTTAGACATCCTACTCAATCAGTCTCAATCCACGACCCTACATGTGCTTGAAACCAAGTGAACATCTACTTGGGTACCCCAGGTGGCCCGAGCAGGGTGTGCGTAAAAAACTCATTATGGCACCACCAATGTGGTCCCATACATAGCTAGTAATATGTAATGTGTATATATGTGATATATTCATCATGAAAACAAAAATAATAATGATATCTATTGGAAATAAAATAAGAGAGAATTCATACCATACATTACTTAAGGAATGTACTCAACCTAGTTGAGACACACTAGAATGATAATAAAAAAACATTTGACCCCCAATCAATCCATGGTTCCATGATCCAGACCAACTAGGTAAGGTGACATAATTTATTTACATAATTATATGTGTGTGTGTGTGTTCCCATAAATATATATATATATACATAAATATGTAAATACCTGAGTAAGGTGAATAAATAACATAAACAATAGCAGTTGATCCTTGGGTCTATAATCATGATCATATGGACATCTTATGAAAAGGGAAATGGTTTGGATGTCATACCACTAAATCTGTGTATAATTAAGTTGATCTCTAGGTATGTAATCCCAATCAATAATACATGCTTCTGCTAGTACCATAAATTTATATGATCAAGCTATGTCACCATAGGGGGATATATTTCCTAACCCTAGGCTCACCCGTACTTGCCTCCAATCACTATAATGAAGGATACTGTATACCAATGAAAAATTTTATAAATGTGGTATTGATCTAGATTTCATACTACTCAATCCACATGTAATTCATCCCAATGTCTAATTCACAGGTCCTGATCCATTGGTAATCAAGACATTGCAACTCGGATAATTTCAAAGGGGCACACCCTTAGGAAATATATAAGGAATGATCTATGGGTCTAATTATATGCTTAGAATCCATTTATATAAATGGATCAATAGTATTATCCCAAGGAAGTACCTATGGGTGATGTAGTAATGGTGCATCCATCCGATCCTAGAATGAATCCTAGGCATCACTCGAGGAGAGTGTAATCATCCATTGAGTATATCTCAAAAGGGAATGGAGCATTAATGTCCAATGATCCCATCTTGTAAGGCTCAAAATCTAGATCCTAGTAAGTACCTATGGGAATCCCTAATAATATAATAGTAAAACATGTAGGCTCAACATCCAGATTATGAGAAGTACATCTAGGAATCCTTAATCAATAAGTCTTAAAATCCAAATCTCAAGAAATACCTCTGGGCATCCCAAATCAATAAGGCTCAGAAGTCGGATCCCAATAAATATATTTGGGAATCCCTGTCAATCAGTACATTGCGTCAAGCTTATCATCCACCAAACAGGAAACACCTCTGGTAATCATCACTGAATCAGTAGTAAATAGGTGAATGCATCACCACTATTTTCATATCCCCATGGACTTACACGTCTGGTGTGGGTTCTAAGGTTACACCCACTACCATCTCTACCCAAACCCATAATGCACTAGATCAGGGTCGTTCAAGCACTGGGGCACCCATTGGGTCCCCTAAGTCATAATAATAAAGAGGCGTCCTACTTGGGATCCTAAAGGTCCATAGTAAATAGAGGCATACCTCTTGGGTTCCTCTAAGTCAATATATAAGCAAGGAATACCTCTTGGGATCCTAGAAATAAATAAGCAGAGGCATCCCACTGAGGATCCTTGATCAAGGTAACATCCTCAAGTCATGGGATGAAGCTAATGACTAGGGTTTTTAGTGACCTTGGGCATTCATCAAATACCATTTACCAATTTAATTTAATTAAATGATTCATTAGAAATATGTAAACATAGGGATTCTCTATTAGGGGCGAGACTAAGAATCCAAATAATATTGTAAACATGCATAAATACTAAAGGGGTAGGTATGATGGACCACCTACCATTAGAAACCTTTCTTATTTATTTTCCAAAGGCTGATAGCAGCTATCACGGCCTGTCCAAGCTCAAATGATTCATACTAGATGTGTCTCAAAAACAAACCATCATAATTAATTAATTATAACAACATTATAATTAATTAATGAAACCAAAAAAACTATAAACAAAGAAATACAAATTTATTCTAAAAAGGAATAAAGCTCAAAATCTCACCGGCTAACCTTGTCACACCAGAACAGAGCCCTATCACTCTCCAAAAACAAGCAGTACACAACCAACTTAAAACCAAGTAAAATCCCTAATAAAATGTGTCAAAACAACCATATAACAATTTTAATTAGAAGCATTGAATCTTTATAAATTTACCATGGTGATGTACCTCAATGAAATGACATGTAGTAAAGTACAGATAGAATATCAAGACATCCTCGTCATAAGAAGATCAAAATCCCCAACTAAAATAGGTGATTCCACCATTATTTGGTGGAATTGATAAATAACACTAAATGGAAAAACCATGAAATTAGAACTGACAGAATAAGAGTGATGTAGAAGGGTGGAGGAGGAATATATTACCCTTTGATGCCATTAAAATGAACCCAAAAACTACTTGATTCATGAATAATAGAGGGAGAAGATAGGGGATCATCCAAGATCTCTCTGTGTGCCTCCTATGTCCAAAGAATGAAATGGAGGAGGATCCACCCCTATTTAACCCTTTGAAAAAAATCCATCACACAAGTTATATGATGTTTAAATGTTATACATCATGTAATAGTTTCACAACATGTAACTATTACAAATCATGTATTCCTTGGGAAAATCCACTAAGCCTGCACATTGTGAATATACCTATTTTCACCCTTAGAGACTAGTACACACCATGTAAATAATACATGATGTGTAAAACTCGTAGAAACTATTTTTAGCATCCCAGCTCTCCCATTCTTCCATTGTTGTTCACCCAAACCCCCAGTAAATCCACCGAATCTTAAAACACATCTAAAAACATCACTTTCATATGTTCAAACACTCGAAACCTCATTCAAATTTTGGTTCACAAGACAGAATGCTCGACAAAGGAGAAAAAAACAAATTATCCTAAAACATTCATCCCAGTCCAAAACATAGAACATTACACTCAATTTTGAATTTAAATCAGTATTAAATCTTTGTCACACTTTAAGTTATGGATGTCACTTTAGATCTCAAATAAGTTTAGAAAATTTCTTGGTTATAGTTTTTATTGGCCCACCATTTTTAGAGACTCTTTTGAATTCTGTAAAACTATTAAGAGCTACTGATTTCAAGGAAATATTTCTGTGATACATGAGATGACACAACAACCCCTTCTATTTTATTATGTGTTTAATACATGGGGAATGGACTTCATAGAAATTTTTTATAATACTTTTGGATATCTATACATACTACTTGGTGTGTATTATGTATCAAAGTGGGTGGAATCCATCCCAATAATAATTTATGGTGGAAAATTGGTTGCCAAATTTTAAAAGAAAATTTGTTTTCTATACTCATTTTACCTAAGTTCCTAATCACTAACCAGGGAAAATATTTTGTAATCAAACTTTATAATTTGTGTTGAAAATATATGGAGTTAATAATAGGGTTTCAATACCCTATCACCCACAAACAAAACAAATGGATGAACTATCCAATAGATAAATCAAACAAATTCTTGAGAAAAATATGTACCCAAACATAAAAGATTAGAGTTTAGGATGGATTATTCACTTTGGGAATATAGAAATACTTTTAAAACACCAATAGGAATTTTTCATTTTAGAATAGTCTATGGAAAATCTTGTCACTAGCCTGTTAAGTTATAACAAAAAGATTATTGATATGTAAAAACATGCAACATGAATCTATTTTTTACTAGAAAAGAAAAAAAATCTACTTATAGGAGCTAAAAGAAATTAGAAACAATTCTTGTGAAAGTATTAGGTTGTAAGAGGAGAAAGAAAATGGTTTTCATGATGAAAGTATACTCACTAAAGACTAAGAATAATTAGATAAATTTTCATTGTATGACTCTATAATTTTCAGGTAAATTTCATTCTAAATGGTCAGGTCCTTACATTATTACTCATGTTTTTATCTTTGGTTCCATTCAGATTAAAGAAAAAAACAAATAAACACCTTTTTTAATGAATATAAATTGATTTAATTCATTCAAATAGAATTACTAAAATCCTTCAGTAGAGGATATCCATCTTCAAGAATTTGAATACCATTGATCACCAAGTTTCCCTCTCCTTTATACTTGTTTTTTTATTCCCATTATCTGTGATTTTAATTTTTTCTATAACTTGTTATACATTGAGAAATTTTTATAAAATAAGTGTGGGGGTAGAAACATACATGGTCAAACTAATATTTTTGTGTGTCTTCAATTTATCTTTTATTTTTCTTTACTACCATTTTTCTTTCATTTTATGGGTTTTTATTTCATTTTTAGTTTTTTTAAGACTTGTGAGCTCAAATTTAACACATTTATAATCTTTTAAACCCAATACAATGAGTGATCTAATTTCAACATGTAAATGAACTAAATAAATAATGAAATAATTGTGTTCTAGATTGAAAAAATTGTTTATCTATTGAAAAACCATTGAAATTTTGAATCTCATGTCATAAACCACTGTCCAAATTTTAAATTCACTGATCTGTTAGGCCTCTAAACTATTTTCAAATTTTCTCCATATTCTTCTTACTTATTGATAGAACCAAACAATTATTTCTTAAATAAAATCTTTTTTACTTCTTTCAAAACCTTGGATTTTGAGTCACTTGTGTTTAAAATTATTGAGGCATTTACATTATGATTTAAAATCCCTTTTCATGATAATAATTTTTATTCAATACTTATTAAATATTTTATCCAAGTAATACCCTTATAAACTATGAATATTCTATTATTTATCCACATTAAAAGTCATTTTCCCTATCCACCTTACTCTATAAAGTAAAATTGTATAACTTAGTTGAATTAAATTATAAGGGAGTTATCTTGTGGAAAGATACATTATTTTGAGATTATATATAAAGGAATATAAGAAGATAAGTAATTTGGTTTTATACTAAAGGGTTATTCATTTCTAGATATTTTCAAGAAAATTTCTAAAAAAAATCATTTAGAAAATTTTGAGGTGATGAAGGTATTGAAAAATCAAAAGAAAAGTCAATTTTTTTAAGATGGTAAAAAGTATTTTCATTTGAAGAAGATGTTTTAAGTTCACACCATATTCTAGAGCTTAAAGTTAGATATCTTCCCTTCAATATCTTATAATTTTTTAGAAATTAAAATCTAAAACACAACTAGGAATATTTTTTATAAAGTGAAGGAAAAGGGAATAAAATCATGTTTCTACTAGTTTACTAAAAGTTGTAAACCATCCTTGGATATTTTTGAAGATTTTGGTGGTAATTTGATTACTGAGAGAATAAGGAGAGACCAAAATTAAATAAAAAATAACCACTTATTTTTATTTTAAATAAATTTAATGCCCCCTAATTCTACCTTATAATATTTTATCCTCTAAAACCTAACTACCTAAAGCCTCCAAACAACCTTAATCAATCCCTCATGATTATACACAAGTCTTTAACTCACATTAGGCAGATATTTGGGTGTCTATAAAACTTATGGTGACTCTTGAATTCTTTTGGATGAGAAAAAAAAATTAAAATCCATATTTGTGTGAAGAGAAATATTTTCATGTGAGGTAAGTGGTTTGTTGTGATACCCAAGGTTCAATTATACTAAATAAGATTTTCTTTCTAAAGAAATAATAGTATAATGTGTATAGATTTATTCAAGAATGTGATTACAACCTAAATTATAAAATTTTAAAAAATTAACTTGATTAAATGAATATAATTTTTGAATTCATCACATCAAAATTATCTTTGGGTGAATTTTTGAAATTTTTTAAAAATAGTTAATTATTAGGTAAATAGTGAAAAATATCGATTTTACAAAAAAATGTCACTTTTATGAAATTATAATGACATAAGAATGACTTGAAAGTTTACGAAACCTTTTTTCTAGAACAAATATAAATTTATGAATTAATATAATTCATATAAAAAATAATTTTTAACTTATAAATATACTCTTAACATTTTGGAGATCTAAGTAATGCTTTTATAAATAAAAAATGTTTTTATTTCTTCTATATTAATAAAGTATATAAAAGTTTCATTTCAATTTTGATTTGGTTTTAAATAAAAATAATACTCATTTGATTTATAATAATCTAATTAATTGCATTATAATTAACATTATACTTTATTTTACTATAAAATCATTTTTTAAGCCTAAAACAAACATTTTCTAAAACTGTTTTCATTGCATTTTAAACACTTTATTAAAATTAATTTTTAACGCTTCTAAAAACTAAATATTATAAAATAGTTTCCATATTTATAATTATCATAATTAATATTATTTAATAAGTTCAACTTAATTTTTGTTCATTATTAATAGTAACCTCAATACCAAGGGGGTTAAACTAAGAGATAGGAGTAAAAATTCCACTTAAACTTGTCTAAATATTATTGGTTGAAGATATTTAGAACTTATATTATCTTACCTTAGAATTAATATCCATTTGGTGAAACTTTCATAAGAAAATTACTTTATATTATTTAAATCTTTTAAGTAATTACATGTGTGTTACTCTCCTCACTTATAAAAGGGAACTTCTTCTCCTCCCTTATTCACAAACATTGAGCATCCTAAGACAACCAATACCTATAAAAAATCCTTTTTATATTATTTAAATTTATTATTGAGATTTATTTATTCTCCTAATAAATCTTAATATATAATTCAAAGGTGTTATCTCAAAGAATAAGTAATCATCTTTACTAACTCTTTCAAAGTTTATTTCTTCTTCTACTTACTCTAAATATATTGTGGCCATATTAACATAATGACTCTAGTATAATAAATTTACTAATATTTTATTATTATTATGGGATATATATTTTCCACCTCCATCCATCCTATGGAAAATGAAAACATTTCTCATGCGTATGTACGGTCTACCATCTCTACGTAGCGGTGTAATTCATTTTTCATCACCACTTTACTTAGATTGTTATAAATATAGAACTAATGAATAGATATTATATTTATAAAATAATAATTATTCTATAAATATAATATATAATTTATCTTCTAACCCTTCCACCCATTAAAAAATGATAACGTCACTCATGTGTGCGTGTGGACTACCACCTCCACAATGTGATGTGATTTATTTTTTAATATCCGCATTTTATAGATGGTTTTAAAATTATATAAAATTAATATATATGATATTTATGATATGAATAAACTTATATAAATTTTATATTAATATTATAACTTATCATATTCTAACTCATTCTGTCTTTATAACATACTCTTGTTTAGGTCGGTTTTACCACCTACATAATGTTTATGACATGAATGATTAAGGAATGTTGAATACTAGTGATGTTATATAATAAAAATATATAAATTACATTATTAAAATTCTGGAGATAGTGTAATAATGATCAAATTTCAAGGATCAGAACTTTCGAACCAAAAGATGCATGAAAAACGAAACAGTTATCACCTAGAACAGTGATTTTAATAAAGAATTATTAATAAATGGGTGATAAAATGTTATAAGTGGATAATATATGATATTATAAGTATTAATATGGTTATTTAATATAATTATAATAAACTTAAATTTATTATAAATGAGGTTAAAATTTCATATGAGGCAAGTCGAACTTGAGATAAGGGTCAATTCCATAATCTCATCCTTATTTGGGATTGCTTATGTTTAAGTTTACATTAGAGTAATTATATGATATTTTTATATTAAACCCCGTTTATTTTATTATCCTATGGTTATTCTTAGAAATTAACAGTTTTCCTTTCATTTTCCTCTCTCTAATTACTTAAAATTATGAATGGATGTTTTTAAGGAAAACTGACTTTGTTTTTTTATTTGATCAAGAATATTTTTCTTCCATGTCAATATTTTAATTAAAATGTTTTCAAGAATGTTTTTAATATTATACAATTATTTTTTAAATTATTTTTTAACCATGTTTTACTTTTTGTGAAAAGTTTTTAAAGGGATATTCTTTTTATTTTTTAAACAAGGAACTTTTTACCAAAGGTGTGAATGGAATCATTATTTTAATGTTTACCACACATATGACTTTTACCATTATCATGAATATTAATTACTTTAAATCCTAATTTAAAAGTTTTCATGGATATTTCCAAATAAATTTTTTTTACTAATATTCTGGAAATTTTTATATTTTAAATAATTGATTTCAAAATGAAAAGGGTATTTTCCTCAAGAAATGTTTCAGTGATATTTTAAAAATATTTTTATCTATGTAAACATAATTTGATGAATAATATATTTTATTGGGGATATGATATAATTATACCATCCACATTAATTATATGGATAGATTATTATCATGTTGTTCTATTTATCTCCTAGGGAAAATCCTAACATTTCATATACTAGTTTTTCAATATGAATTTTTATGTTGATTATATATTGAATTGTTATTAATTTATTTTATATTATGAATGAGTTGGACTTAGTAAGTCACTTTAGGGGCCTATTATAGTCCCTTTATTCATTAGTAGGCCTCATGAGAAAAACTAGTTTGGGTGTTTGGTATATGTCTTACCTATTTATGTAATATGTATTGGAATGAATCCTTAGTGATAAGATTATGATATCTAGAATTATGTATTCTATAATTATGAAAATAGTTATTGATTCATATTATTATTTATGTTTTTATGTCATCCATGAATATATTTCCCTTTTATGATATTAATTATATAGCATATTTGATTATTTTTATCTCTTCTATATTATTCCTGCTTTATATATTCTATGATAGCTTTTTTCATACATTTTCCCTTAATAATAATCTAGGATCACCCTTTATTATGTTTTACTTTACATATGATTCCAAAAAGGGATCTATGAATTATTTTAGGGATATAATAGAATAAATAATAAATTTATCATAAGAATTTTAAGTTTTATTTCATGTTTCAAGTGTAATTTTATAATAATTCATGTATCTAGTCTCCTAAGACTAATAAACTATTAAATCCTACATGATGAGATCCCCTCAATCTTATGAAAATGTAGTAAAATAATTATCATCTACTAATTACTATAGTCGAGGTATTACATTTGGTATTAAAGGAAGTATAGTATAAACCTCAGGAACTATATATAAAAACATAGATTAGAGAATATAACCTTATAAAAGAATATAGGGATAAGCCTTAGTGTAGGATAATATTATAAAGGTTTAGTAAAGTAAATATTGTGTGGTTTTCCTAGAAAATACATCTATATCTGGATACTGGAAAGTTGATGCAGCTATGGCACAAATGCATCTAGGTGTGACAACTCTAAAATAGTTGGATTGGGTATTAAATTGATCATTACTGGTGCATGATAAGTGGTCCTAAGACTGCTTACCTTGCTAGAAACTCCCAAGGTATATTATTTAGTTGATTCACATGCTCCTTACAAACCATCATGAAATATTTTAAAATATTTTTATGATTTTAAGATATTACCAAATATACCAATATTATAATTCCAAAATTATCTATGCATAAATTTTCAATTTATGTTAAGTGTTACACCAAATTTAAAATTATATACTATGATTTAAAATTCATAATGTTATGATTTAATTCACTGTATGAAATTATTTAGAAATGGTGTATAGTATAAGTAATGAAAATTGTGTCCATGAATTTAATATATGTATGGATTGACCTCCTAGTAAAGATAATGAAGCTATAACTGGAGTTGAAGCTGGTGCTAAACAAATTATAACTATATTGGGACGATTGAATCAAGTTATGACCAATAACCTTGCCTATATGGAGAAACTTGCTAAAACGCAACATGGTGCAACAATGTTAGACTATTTCATGCAACAACGACCTCCATCATTCAATGGGACTACTAATCCATGATTAGATAAGCAATGGATCAAGTCCTTAAAGAATATATTTATAGATTTAGGAAGTAGTGAAAGAGAGAATGTTATCATGTAAATTTATCATATTAATTAAGACATTGATCAATAATGTTCATTGATCCAAAACACTAATGAGTCGAAGGAAGTAAATAGTATGGAGTGGAAGACTTTAAAGGATATATTCTTTGAAAAGTAGTTTCCTTGTAATCAAATATCTTATATGTAGATAAATATCCTCAATATATGGAAAAGGAAGGATAAAATGTTTCTAAATATGAATTTAACAATACAAGGTTAGCAACTCATGTCATGGATTATATACGTAATCCAAGGAATAAGATTGATCATTTCTTTTATGAGATAAATAATATCCTTCAAATGGAGTTAGTCTCTTTAAAATTTTATATATATGAGGATATAGTATCAAGTGTCATCGAGATAGAGAAAATAATTCTTCAAGTATTATGTTTTCTAAGGAAAACAAGAAAAGAAGTGGGTGACTAAGCACTCTAAAAAAATTAATACGAAAAAAGGAAATAAGGTAAGGGTGTAATTTCCAACTTGTAATAAATGTGGAAAGAAACACTATGGAAAATTCTTGAGGGGGATGATATTTTTCTTCAAGTATGTAGAGAAAGGTCATCAGGATCGTGATTCCAAGGTCAAGAGAGAAGTTGTTGTTGAGTCAAAAGTTTTACTTTCTACACTTTTTATCCTTAGTTTTGAAAATCAAAACATACTTTCTTAAAAACCATATTTTACTAAATTTGTATTTCCCAAGTATTTAGAATGTTTTTTTAGAAAACTATTTATCCTACTGGATGTATAAATCTTTCTAAACAAACAAATATAAACTTTCCACACTGAGTTTAGTCCATCAGATTGATTGAGTTTAGTTCATCGGATTGATTGAGTTTAGTCCATCAGACTGACCAAGTATGATCTACCACAATAATATATTTTTATTCATTAGACTAAATGAAATTTTTTCCATCAGAATAAATTTTATAATAAGATGTTTATAATTATGTCTACCAGATGGAATAATTTTTATAACACTATAATGGTGATATCAAAACGACATCGGATGGAGATGTACTTGTTGAGATATCAGGATGGAGGTCAAATAAGTTCATTTAAAACAACTTATAGAATCAAAAAACATGATCATTGAATGTGTTATTATAAATAATAGGTGTATTAGAATATCTAGGAGCTAATGTTTTTGTGACTCAACCCGTATGAAGTTTTCTCTGTTGTAACCTCTAGTTGATTTCACTTTGTAAACTTTTAGTGACTTTTTTCTTATAAGGAATTTGAGTGAGGATTGTAAATTTCTTAGAACATTTTTTCAATTTTATTCACTGTGTCCAATCTAGGTTTATGTCAAGGGATTCCAAGGATGGAAATATTTCTGGTTCCGATCAGGATGATCGAGGGCTTCCGGGGATATAAAGATATGGCTGATTATGATCTTTTAGATCGAGGACTTTCTTGCTAAAGAAATATAGACCTTATGGTTAAGATTAAAACTATGTATACTCAATTTTAAAGTTTTTGAATTCCTTAACTCTTAAAGTTAAAGAGAATAAAACTTTTTATAAATATTTTTGTAAGTAATATTACTTTTACTTTAATAATTATTTTTACTTATTTCTACATGTTATTATATTTCTGTTGTGTATTGATATAGAAAGTTTATCTTATTAAACTTTTATAAACTTTGATTTAACAGATGCTCTATGAGTTTGGTATAGTTACTTTTATCATCGGATGATAAATTATTCTGATAAAATATATTACAGAGGTTTTGGTTTTTTAATTAGTTTAATTTTTTTAAACTACAATTCACCCCACCCACCCACCCCCCCTCTTGTAGCCTTTAGAAGCTCTTCAATCCAACAATTTTTATCAGATATGGTTCTAATTCTTATACTTGAAAAGTTTTTACTTTTAATTATATCAAGAAAGTTTTCATGTTTAGAATTTTTGTCAAACTATTATTACACTTAAGTGTATTTTAGAAAAAAAATGTTTTATAATATAGAAGGTATTAATTTTGGTACTCTTGAGAATTTAAATCCAAGAAGACCACCAATTTTTTATGGTACTGAATATAAATATTGGAGAGATAGAATGAAGACATTTGTTATTGACACTATAATTGATAACTTTTTTATGTTTATTGGAAATTATAAGATTCCTGAGAAGGAATTTTATACTTTTACCAATCAATAGAAATTAGAATATCAGTTAAATTGTCATGTGAGGAATAATTTTCTTTTCTCAATGAAAATAATTATATATATTCAAATATATTCTTGTGAAGTTGTTAATAGTATTTATAAGAAGTTGTAAATTAAAAATTTTGGAACTTTTGAAGTGATTGAAACTAGAAGATCCATTCTTCATGTAGATTATAAATCTTTCTATTTTCTACCTAAGGAATTTGTTGCAAAGATGCATTAGAGATTCATGAAATTAGTAAATAGTTTAAAATATCTTGGGGTTAAAGATATTACATATGATATTATAGTTGAAACATTTATTGAAATAATTCCTAGAGAATGAGAGTCTAAAAGGATATATTTAAATGATACTAAGAGAATTAAAAATTTGACTTTGGATGATCTTATAGGAACTCTCATGAAGTACGAAGGTAAACTGAAGAGAGATGCTAAAAAATTAAAAATAAGAATAGTGGAGTTACTTTTTATTCAATATAAAATTTTTATAATAATGTTAATTCTATTGATAAAAGTTCTAAATATTTAAAGAAAAATAATTTTAGATTTGAAATATAAAGTAGTTCATTTGAAGAAAGTTAGAATGAACCTGCCCAGTAAGCTCAAAGGATGAATATGATTGTTAGGGGAAAGGATTTTTATTATAATTATAAGAAGAATCACAAGGAAATAAGTGATAATAAAGACTCTTAAGAAGTTATATGTTATGAGTTCAAGAAGGATGGTCATATAAGGATAGATTGTCCTAATCTTAAGATGAAAGAAAAGAAGGATATAAATTCATAAAGGAATTCTAAAAATTTCTATAGACATAAGAATAAGGAAAGTATAAAATAATTAGACACTTGGAGTAAAATTGGATGTGATAGTTTATTAAAAAAATCATTAGATGATTAAATTAAAGGTCATAAAAAATTGGTCTGTTTGCTGAGATTATGAAAAATAATAATTGCCTCATGGATAAGGTATCAGTTGAAACCTTAACTAATATTACTTTAAATTCCATTTATCCTGAAAGTAATAATGAAAATAATTCTACATATTTTGATGAGAAATATTCTATATCATGATAAAACAATAATTTAACTAATTATTATGAAGTATCTAGATTTTATAATCACTTATAAAACCAAAATTTGAAAATTACTAAAAAATTGATACTATTGAGGCTGAAATTTCTAAATCAAATTAAATAATATTAACAATTACTAATAAGATTTAAAATATTTAAAAATAATTAATTAAAACTAATTTTGATAAAACTAATATTTTAAAGGAGTTAGAGAAATTTAATCTCAAAGATATTAATTTTTGGAAAGAATTAGAAAAACTTAATTCGAGTATAGTTTCTATTGAGGATAAAAATTTTAGTTGTGAAACTAAATTCAAAAATATAAAATCTGAAAAAACTATTATCAAAGTTTACTACTGGTAAAGAAAATTTTGACAATATGTAAATAAAAATTAAACCTCATAAGGATGTATCCAGAATGAGTTATACTAAAAAAACATATTTTACAAAATAATTACTTTATTCCAAAAAGTGCCCCATTTTAAAAAAAAATCAAAGTGGAGGACATTAGAAGAATAGATGTTCCTTAAATAAAGTACAATAATTAGTTTTTCATAAATATTATTTTTAAAAATAATTAACAACTTCTCAATATAGTAAATTTGTACAATTCTGGATTCCAAAAATATTATATTCTAATAATGATGGACCCAAGTAGTTTTGGGTTCCAAAAGACTAATATATTTGATTTCAAGAAAATAAGAAGAGTCCCAACAACAATATATAGTATATGGATAGTGGTTGTTCTAGGAATATGACTGGGAATAAATATTTCTTCAATAATATTATCAAAATGAAAGGTTAAAAAATTACTTTTGGTGATAATGCTCAAGGAGAAATTATAAGAATAGGTAACGTTGTTCTTCTTGGTAAATATTTAATTTCAAATGTTTTATTTGTTATATGTATTAATCACAAACTTATTATCATAATTCAATTATGTGATGAGGGGTATCTTTTTAACTTCAAGAATGATAAATGTATTATTCATAGTTCAAAAGATGAATTTATTCTTTCTTCTAATTGGCATGAGAATTTCTATACACTTAACATAGAATACATTAGGATCCAAGATATAACTTTTATTAGAGAAATGGAATACCAATATTGGTTATAGAATAGAATATTAAGAAACTATAATTTTATAAATTTAGATAAACTGTCTAAGAACATACTAGTTAAAGATCTTCTGGAACTTAAGTTTGATTCTTTTAAAGTTTGTGATCCTTGTAAATTCGAAAATAAAAATAAGTCAAGTTTTAAATCTATTAGTGAAGTCTCAAATTTTTATGAATTACAGTTAGTGCACATATATTTATTTTCTTCTACACAAAATGTAAGTATCGGTGGTGGATACTATGTATATTTTTTAGTTGATGATTACACTAGATTTACATGGGTATATTTTCTATTAAAGAAATATAAAACATTTTTTTAAACTTTTATAGTCCAAGTTAAAATTTTGAAAAATATATCCTTGATAAATATTAATGGTTACCATGGTGGAGAATTTTTAAATTTTGATTTTGAAAATTTTTGTAGTAAAAAGGGTATAATACATAACTTTTCAACACCTTGAACTCTGCAATAAAATGGTGTAGTTTAAATAAGAAATAGAATTCTTCAAAACTTTACAAAAAACATGTTGAGTTAATACTCAATTGCTAAACATTTTTAGGTTGAAGCAATTAGTACTGACTTTTATACTATAAATTGATTTTTAATAAGACATTTTATTAATAAAACTCATTGTGAGTTGTAGACCGGAAGAAATCAAAAACTTTCTTACTTTAAAGTTTTTGCATGCAATGTGTTCATTCTAAATAATAAAGATAATTTGATAAAATTTGCTCTAAAATATGATGAATTAATATTTCTAATATATTCTACATCTAGTAATGATTATATAGTTTTTAATAAAAATACAAGTTCTATTGAAGAAACATTACATGTTAAATTCAATGAAATTGATCCTTTTGTTTTCAAACACCCTCAATTCATATATTCATATTTTATTTCAAAAACTAATTTTCAACCAATGTTGTAAATATCTTCTTATGAGAGAAAAATTGAAGAATACATTTCTGAAGTTTTACCATAAGAATAATTTCAACCTGTTACAGAATAAAAAATATTTATAAACCCAAGGAATCAGTTGATTCTTAGGAATCATCCTAGTGATAATAGAGTTTGTGATGTAGATAAAACTAGTAGAACTAGAAGTTTATGAAGAAATGAAGTTGAACATTGTGCATTTATATCACAGTATGAACCTAAAATTTATGATGAAGCTTTAAGTGATAAATATTGGACAAAATATATGCAAGATAAACTCAATGAATTCTAAAGGAATAAAGTTTATACTTTGGTTGAATGACTTGAATATAATTCTATAATTTGTGTAAAATGGGTTTTTTAAAATAAGTGTGATGAAAATGGAAATATAATAAGAAATAAATATTGACTTCTTGCAAAGGGTTATAATCAACAAAAAGGCATAGACTATAAAGAAACTTATACTCTAGTAGCTATACCTGAAGCTATTAATATTCTTCAAGCATATACAACATTTATTAATTTAAAACTTTTTCAAATGGATGTGAAGTGTGATTTTATTAATGGATATGTACATGGAGAAGTTTATGTTGAACAAATCCATGGTTTTGAAAATAAAAAATCTTCAAACCATGTATTTAGACTTACTAAGTCACTTTATGGACTTTAACAAGCCCCTAGATCCTGGTATGATAGATTAACTGGATTTTTGTTAAAAAATAATTTAGTTAAGGGAGTTGTGGATCCAACACTTTTTATTAAAAAAATTTCTAAAAACATCATCATTGTTTAAATTTACATCAATGACACTATATTTGGTTCAAATAAAAAATTTATTACATATTCCTTTGTGAATCTTATCAAATTTGAGTTTAAAATGGTCATGATGAGTGAACTTACCTATTCTCTAAGTTTTTGAATTTCAAAAAAAAACAAAAGAAAATTTTATATCTGAACATAAGTATATCCAAGATATTGTTAAGAAATTTAGATATTAAAATACTAAAAGTATTAGTACTCCTATCAAAACCTAAAATACTTTAGATATTAATAAATCTAGGAAACTGGTTGATCAAAATATTTTAAGATGAATTATTAGTAATTTACTATACTTAACAGCTAGCTGTCTAGATTTAATTTTTTTTGTATACTTGTGTGTAACATATCAAAATAATTCAACAGAGTCCCATCTTAAGGCAGTAAAACAAATTTTTCATTATCTTAAGGGAACTATAGATCCAGGCTTATTTTATTCTTTTGGAAATAATTTTCAACTTAAATTTTTTTCAGATACAGACTTTGGTGGATGTAAAATAGATAGAAAAAGTACTTCTAGGATGTTTTATTTCTTAGGATAAGATTTATATTCTTATTCTTGTAAGAAACAACACTCAGTAACACTTTCCACTGATAAAACTGAATATGTGGAAACTGGAAGTTGTTGTGCTCAAGTTTTGTGGATGCAACACACACTCACTAACTTTGGATTGAGTTTTAGTAAAACTTCAATTTTGTGTGATAACACAAGTGTTGTTGTTTTAAGTAAAAATCCAGCATATCACTCATGAGAAAAGAACATAGATATAAGACACCATTTCCTTCAAGATCACACACAAAAAGAAGATATGATTTTATAATTCATCAAAATATAAGAATAACTTGTTGATATTTTTACTAAACCCATTAGATTTTATAGATTTCAATATATTAAACAGAATCTAGGAATGATCAATACTAAGTGATCGTTGATATCTACATCTTGTTTACCAATCTCATTACATTAATGATCTCCTTTACAAAGGGGGAGTACATATGTCGTGTTTTTACTAAAAACTTAATTTTTTATAATTTTTTTTCTAAAAACTTTAGTTTTACTAAATTTTTTATTTTCTAAAAACTTTAGTTTTACTAAAAAAATCTAGAAACTTTAGTTTTACTAATTTTTTTTTTCTAAAAACATTAGTTTTACTAAAAAATTTAGTTTTTCTAAAAAAGTTTTGTCTAACTAAAATATTTAGTTTTATAAAATCTTTCACCTTTTCTAAAACTTTAATTTTTTAAAATTTTCAGTTTTTCTAAAACATTAGTTTTACTAAAAAAATAGTTTTTTCTAAAAACAAAAAGAATAGTTACCAAAAAAATTCTCATAGAAAGTTACATTTTTAATCTGAGAAGGTAATTTCTAATCTTTAGACTTCACTATATTTTGTGTCATTATATTTTTTCTTATAACTTTTTATTTTGATAATAGTTTTTTAAAAAAATCCCCAGACAAGATTTGTGTCTGATTAAAGGTTTCTTAAAAAACCATTAAGAGTTTAGATATATTATTTAAATATTTTTAGGATAAATTTATATCTTTAGATCAGTTTTGGGATTTAAGCAAATCCATAATATTTTTGGAAGTTGAAATGTCACCCTTTATCTTATAAATAAGAGATTGGGTCACCACATCCCACATCAAACTCTCAGCTTAACATTGACTCTCAACCCTTAAATTCTATGATTGTCCAATATTTTTTCATTCATATGATCATACCTTTACTTTGTCTGATCATATCTTTCCATTCTGATCAAAATTCACAAAAAGATTACTACTAAATAAATTTCTAGTAGGGAATTTTTAAAATAGAGATTGATAGAAAAATGGTGGTATAATAAGAATAACTCTCTACTGAAGAAAATTATCAGATTTTAAGGTTGGGAAAAAGTTTTTGTATAAAAGGAATATTTTGATCTTTATTATTCAGAAATAGTGAAGGAATTATATTCATCTATGGTTTTCATTATGTAAGATGATCTAGTGGTAATAAATTTTAATATTTTTAATGAATCATACAAGATAAAATGTTCAAAAAGTTTTAAATTTAGTATAATTCCCAATAGAAGGAGAATCCCCTTTAGTTATACACAAGATTCTATAAAAGATTGGTTCATTTGAAAAATATAAGGCTAAAACTTCTTTGTTTTATTCTAATGATAAGGAAAGAAAATTATATCATATAAAATATAATAACAGAGTTGTTGCTTTATAGATGGAAAGATATTTCATTCTGAGAAAAGGGGATAGAGATACTTTAAAGGTGTAATGTATCTTTTTGTTGGATTTCTTGATGAACATGAGGAAAATAAATCTTGTGAAGTTTGTTTTCTTTTGAAGATATTAAGAAAATCTTCATGAAGTAAAGAATTATATTGTTTCCCTATTTTATCAAAAATGTGTTGGTAATCTTTATATTTATAATAAAAATTAAGAATCAGGTAGTGGATATAAGGGAAAATGTATCTTTGATAAGTGAGGAAATAATTTTGAGAATTAAATTGGTTTTTGTAAAATAATTGAAGAAGTTTTTTGAAAAATCGGACAAATTAGTGTCTAATTCCAAAGTTATCCATTTGAATAAATAAGTTCAAGAAAATAGGAAAGTCATTTCACCACCACCAAAATTGAAAAATAAAGTTAAGGATATGTCCAATGAATCCTATAGAGATTTGATGAAACTTAAGGATATAAGTAAGACTCTAAATCCTAAGTTTAGACTGGATAAGGCAGAGGCCTTGTCTTTAAAATAGAAAAGTGATGAAGTTATAAAATTAAAAGAGAAAAATAAGAAATAGAAGAAGAGATTCAATGAAGAAAAAAATTGTTGAAAGCCTAAAGAAAGTAGTGGAACATGCTCATGGAGATTTTTTAATTGTTGATTAGGAAGTACAAAGAGTACTTTCAATTTATCCTTTATCAATTTTCTAACCAATTACTCAGTCCATTCCTGAATTTTTTCTACCAAATATTCTGATTTAAAATTTTGGAACTTCCAAAGTTTCTTCAACTATTGAGAAAGTAAAGGGAATAGTTTTTTTAGATTTAAAAACGTGTTTTGGAATAAGTTCAAGTTTTAGAATTTAAAAAATCTATCATGAAACTTGGAAAATATGATTTTATAAGTGATGAAAAATTAAAAATACATTTAGAGAAATAATTAAAAGATAAGTCAGAAGGATCTTCAAAGGAAGAGGAATAAGAAAATTAAGAAGAAAGTTCTTCAAAGTCTTAATCTTTTAGTACTCGGTTTGAGAAAGATGTTGAGTTGTTAGTTTCTGATAAGAATAAAAGTTCTAAGAATAAAATAGATAATCAATAATCACATACAAAGGTATTAGATAAAGATGAAACTGATAGGAATGTTGATATAATTCATGTATAAAATGAAAAAAAAAGAGTGTAATAGAAAGAGAAATTAATTATTGACCCTTCAAGAATGCATGTTTACAATGTATCGTCATATTCAACTGATCCTCAAGACACTCAATCTGGTCAAATTATGGAATGAATATTTACTTATTTTAATGATGCTTTGAAGAAGCTTGTGGTGGCTATTCTGTTTCTTCCAAGTATTGAATCTTGTTATAAGTGTATTCCAAGGAGATTAAATATTTTAGAATGGTCTGAAGCTTTAAATTAGTTAGCATACATAGTTTTTTAGAATGAAGCTGATTTCAAGTCTTTCAAACTTGAATCTAATGTTGAAAGAATAATATTCAAGCGAATCATTAGATGGTTGAAAGATACTGAAAAGGATTTGAAGTATCATGATGATCATATTGAAGCTATTAAGAATACATCTTTGGAGATTGTAGATTCATTTCAAAAAAATCTTTCAATGTTTTTGAAAAGTTAAAACTATTTGAACATTTAAGGATTATATTGGAGTCCCGGGATCATAAAATTTTTAAATTAAGTCAAAATGTTATATCTCTCTAATAAGAAGTAATAAATTTGAAAGCTGAGAATAGCGAGATCCAGTCTCTTGAAGAAGAATTTGTTAGTCTAAATCAAGAAGTTTGAAGGTTCTAAGTACTTGAAGATATATTTTCCAACATGGATTCAACGACAATAGAGACTGAGAAGAATCAAGAAGACATCCAAAAGATGAAATTAATTGTGAATAAGTTATAGAATAAATAATTATTTTTTTCTCTGAACTCGTAATGTAAAAACCAAACATTTTTATGAATATATGTTTGAATAAATTATTCTCCAAATATTATAGTTGAATGTTTTTTCAATTATATTTAGTTGGATGTTCTTTATATATTCATGGATGAATGTTTATTTAAACTAAATTGTTTTATAGTATTATTTATATAACATTTAAAGTACTTTTTACATCTTTTTTTTAAATCACAAAGTGGGGGAAGTTATTTGGGGAGATGTCGTTGAAGGAGAAGTTATTGAAGGATGTTATTGGAATATATTTTATTAAGAATAATTTATCTTATATTATTATTTTAAAAAAAGTATGTAAAAAATAGAGTTATAAATATAGGGGAGATAATAAATATAGGGGGGAAGTGTTCCTAAATGATTAATGGGTTTGTAAGTTTTTAAAAGTTGTTAATTTTCTCTTTAAGTGTTGTGTTTTGTGCTTTTCAAAAAGGGGGAGATTGTTGAGTTAAAAATTTACTTTATAAACTTTATATCCTTAGTTTTTAAAATCATAACACACATTCTTAGAAACCATATTTTACTAACTTTATACTTCCCAGTTCTTTAGAATGTTTTTTTAGAAAATTATTTATTTTATCGAATGTAGAAATATTTATAAACTAATGAATATAAACTTTCCACGCTAAGTTTTTTCATCAGACTGACTAAGTTTAGATCATCAGATTGAATGAGTTTAGTATATCATATTTACCAAGTATGATATATCAGAATAACATATTTTGATTCATTGGACTAAACATAATTTTTTCCATCAGAAAAAAGTTTATAATCGAATGGTTTAAATTATTTCTACCGGATGGAATAATTTTTACAACATTGTAATGGTGCTATAAAAATGAAATTGGATGGAGATGTACTTACTGAATTTTTAATATGTATCTCATCTGATTCCATTGCAACAAACTTCAAGAATCATAAAATATGATCATTGTATGTGTGCCTATAAATAATAGGTGCATTCAAGGAGTTGTGAGTTGATGCTTTTGTGACTCAATCCATATTAATTTTTCTCTACTGTAACCTCTTATTACTTTCATTTTGTAAACTTTCATAGAGTTTTTCATTCTAAGAAATCTCAGTGATGATTATAAATTCCTTAGAAATTTTTTTCAATTGTATTTGTTGTGTTCGATCTAGGTTTAGATCAAGGGATTTCTGATATATGAAGACTTCTAGTTATTATCAAGATGATCAAGGGCTTCTAGGGATAGAAAGACAGAGCTAATTTTGATCTTTTAGATTGAGGGATTTCTTTCTAAATAATGACAGACCGTACAGTTAGGCTGAAAACCATGGATAATCAAAGTCATACTTTTTTACTTCAATAAATATTAAGGTTGAATAGAAGAAAAAAATTTATAATTTTTTTTGTAATTCATTTTTAATTTTACTTTAAGATTTTATTTTATGTGTTTCTACAATTTATTATATTTATTTTGTGCATTTATATATAAAGATTATCTTATTAAACTTTTCTAACCTCTGATTTAATAGATCCTTTGTGAGTCTGATATAGTTACTCTGATCATTGGATGATAACTGAGTCTGATAAACTATATTAAAGAGGTTTGGGTTTTTTAATTATTTTAATTTTTTGAACTACAATTCACCCCCCCACTCTTGTAGCCATTATAAAATATTCAATCCAACATCTTTCAATGTTCAATGATTCAACTATAATGATATGGGGAACTATTTGAAAAAAATCCCTATGTGTGAAAGGAATTTTCCACGGAAAATTCCATGGGAGAATAGACAATATTATATAATCACTACAACTGAGGTTGAAGTTCCTAAAGATGTAGCAGTAGGTAAATTGATCACGGCCTCAAATTTAGATAATTCTGTCACGACCCGTCCTCGGGGCCCGTGCCGTGACTACCCCAAGCCCGCCTTCCATAGGCCAGGGGTTGGTGACTAGCACCAAGGCGTAATTCCCGGTAAAAAGGGAAGGCATTGCCTTTGTAAAGTAAACAAACACCACAGAGTAAGAAAGCAGTAGAAGTAAACACTAAGTAAAAAATGGGTACAACAGTAAGTGCGGAAAAGTAAGTGGGCCAGAATACAAACCCAAACTGAAAGTAAAGTACAACTGGAAAGGGAAAATAGCAACTGAAAGTAAAGTCGCAGCCTCGAGCCGTCCACTGGAAGTTCCACCTGAAGGGTGGGTACGGATAGCCTCCACAGCTCCTTGGGTCTAGCCGTCCGCTCCGTGTATGTCCCGCCCAATGGTCCACCTCCAGGTACCGACCTACTCCTCGTGCCTCAACCACGATCAGCGTTGTCCATCGTCTGCAACCAACACCACGTAGTGCGGGCATAGCCCATGCAGGGGTGAGTATAAGCTACTCAGTAGGGACCCCGAGACCCCCAAAGGTCTCCCAGAATCCACAAAGGATAATCCACAAAAGAAAGATACAATCAAAAAGTAACATCCGACTCTACTTAGGTATATGCCCATACATATACCTAAGTCATCAATTCTAGTTTGCTCCAACCTCCGAGCCCAAGTTCGATCACATCCACACAGGAAATCACAACCCGATCCACACAGGAAAGCATAACGTAATCCATATAGGAAAGCAAGTCAAGATTCAGCTCACACAGGTATATTTCTTCATATGACGATAGAGATGATCAGATATAGCCACTGATTCATCTAAGCCGTCGGACCCACACAGGATCGATAGGTACTAACCCCCGCAATGACCCACACAGGATCTGACTCACACAGGATCGATAGGTAACTAACTCCCGCAATGACCCACACAGGATCTGTAGGCGCTGGCCCACACAGGACCGCTAAGCGCTGACCCACACAGGATCTGACCTACACAGGAACGGTAGCACTGATCCACGTAGGATCACTGAGTGCTGTAGTCGTCACCGTCGAATCCACAGAGGATTTCTGCACAGTCGTCATCGTCGTCGCAGTCGCAGCCAACTCTAGGGTTCCCGCACACAGCAAGCTCGTTTCGGAGGGTCCGCTCCACGAGCCAAGGGGCTGATACATCAACTGACACAAATTCTGGAGTTGATGTATCCAAAAGTTCCGTATCGTCAACAGGAACTCAATGTCACAGACGGCGCGTCAATCGGACGCCCGGTCTGAGAGTTATTGGCTTTTTCGTCCCAGGGGCCCGGTTGGTTTTTAAGTCAAAACCGACCCGACCGTACTCCAACTGCGTCCAAACCTCGAGCGGAGTAATCCAAAAGGTCCGTCTCACCTAGAGGAATCCAACAAAGTCAACGGCACATCAATCGGACGTCCCGAGCTTAAGTTATAAGCATTTCCGCTCCGAGGGCCCGGTTGGTTTCGTGTACGAACCAACCCGGCCGAACCCAAATTACTCTGAAACCTTGAGTGTATTATACTTAAACGACCATCTCGATCCAAGGATCGCTACGCAACTGACAGTGCATCGATCGGAGTTCCTCAGCTCAAGTTATGGGAAAAAGACCGAAAGAGGTTCGGTATTAGGGGGTTCGGGCCCGGTCCGACCCGGCCCGATACCCCCAGGGTCGGCCCGAACCAGGTCCGGGTCCGGCCCGCTTGGGCACATCCCGGCCCGGCTAGCGCGGCCTGGCCCGGCCTGGGCGCGGCCCAGCCCGGTGCGTTGGCGCGGCCAGCGGCCAGGCGGCTCGACCGTAACGGTCGAGCGGTAAAGGGGGGGCGCGCTGCCCCCTGTGTTGAGAACTCGCGGCCCCCTTGTGGGGGGCCAAACCTACTGGCCGACCGGGGGTTACGAACCCCCGGTTTTCCCCTGACTGGCCATCCCGCTCTGGCCGGCCGGCTGCTGCCGCCACGGGACCGGCAAGGGTCGGTCCCTCTGTTCCGACGCCGGCGGCCCGGAACCGGCCGCCGGTCCCCCTGCTCCGCCACGGCCCAGAACCGGTCGCGGCCTTGGTCCGTCCGACGTGGCGTGACAGCGCCGTGCCCCTTCACCGCTGCCCCGCTCCGGCCGGGGTGATTTTGTGGTTCTCCATTGCGGTGCGACGACGTCGCGTCTTTGGTTCGTCTTCAACGGTGTGGCGCGACGGCGCCGCGTCTTTGGTTCGTCTTCAATGGCACGGCGCGAAGGCACTGCGTTTCTCCCCCTTTCCTTAATAATTCCCGCACGGTGCTTCGGCACCACGTTGCCTTGCTCGTGCCGCAACAATATCAAACAACCAAAAGGGATAGGAGGGTCGGTCGTGTTCGTGCGGTCCGACCCCCTCCCGTTATTGCGGTAACAGACGGCTCCAATAGAAAAGAAGAAAGGCAATGGGAGAATTTACGAACAACAATTAAAATAAATCCCTACCTCATCGAATTCGATGAGTGAGGATTCGTCGCGGAAATAACCATCACGGAAGAAGGCGTCGCGGAAGAAGCGTCGCGGAAGGGGAATCGTCGCTTCGTGGAAGAAGCGTCGTTGATTTCCGAGGATCCGGCGTTCTTCACGTTCTTCACGTTCTTCGCATTCTTCGCAAGGAAGAGAAGATCTTCAAGAGTCTGAGTGAAATCTCCCTTGCCTCTCAACACCACCAGCCTAATAAAAATAAGAGTTGTCTTATTTTTATTTCACAAGTCTTGCGTTTTAAAATTCAAAAACGAAAGAAACAATTAAGTGAATTAATTGCAACGCTTAAACCGCCACATTAATGAGGCATTTCTTAACCAGAATAAACACAAGGGTTGGCGTCATTAAATAGGGGGGTGCGGGTGCGTTACTTAAAAGAAAAGAAACAGTGGGGCTCGTTTGGGCCCCACCTCACAAATATCCTACCAATTGGGTAGGATATTGTGGGTCCCACATCATCCACTTAACTTAAGTTAAGTAAAATAAAATAAAGATCGGTTGTACCACTTTTATTTTATTTCTTAACTTAACCCCAAAAATTAAAAACCACACCTGAGAAAACGCAACTCTAGAAAAGATGTTTCTAAGCAAATACTGGCGCTGTGATTACAACGGTGCCCTCGGAATTTGATTCCGAGCACCGGTTCAAAAGTTAGAAAAACCCGCTCATTCGTTTACTGAACGTACCCGAGCTAAACTTTGGAAAAAGATTCTGGGCACACCGGGCCTTGGAATCAGGTGCCGTCAGAAACTACGTTCTTGTAAAATCCCAAAGAAAATTAAGAAAAAATTTCCTTGAATTTTTCGGGTCTTTACAAATTCTTTATTTGATTATGGATCTTAACACTCTTTTATATATTCCATGTCTTCTAAGAAAATTAGATATTTCCCTATCACCTTAAGAAGGAATTTTTCAATCAATACTCTTAGTGAAAATCTTATTGCAATAAGAATATGATATTCAATTCCCATTCTAATACATGACATACCCTATTTGTAAGCTTGATTATTATATATATGGTTGAATTCAATATAATCCTTAGTATAGATTGGATTTCAAATTATAATTTAGATATTTATTACTGAGAAAAGGATATTATGATTTGTGATGGAGATATGGAATCCCTTTTCTTCAGAGGGGAGACTATATCATCATAATCATATCTAGATTCACCTATAGTATCTCTATTTAAGGAAATTTTTTTAGAATAGAATACACAACATATAAATGGGAAAGGAATCCTTATAATTGAGGATGTACCTATTATGTAGTAATATGTTGATTTGTTTCTTAAAGAACTACTCAGACACCCACCTGGGTGTAAATTTGAGTTTTCAATTGATCTCATCCCTGATTCAAAACATAAATCTAGGACTCCCTATAAGATGTCCATCTTGGAATTAGTGGAACTGAATAAACAACTGTAAGAATTGTGTAATAATGGATTTATACACTCTAGTGTTTCACCATGGGGATCCCATATTCTTGTTATTAAGAAGAAATATGCGACTATGAGTTTATGCATAGATTAGAGGAAAATCAATGACATTACTATAAATAACAAGTATCATCTACCCCATATTGATGACTTATTTGATCAAATTCAAGGAGCTTGATATTTTTAAAAGATTTATCTTTATTCTGGGTATCATAAATAATAAGTAAATAAGAAAGATGTTCAAAATTTTAAATTTCATATGAGGTATAGACATTACAAATTTATAGTAATTCCCTTTGGATTGAATAATGAAACTTCTATTTTTATGGATCTAATGAACAGAGTATTCAAATACTATCTCAATAATTTTATTGTGATATTTATTGATGATATATTGATATAATATTAAAGTTATGATGTGCATAAGAGTCATTCGTAAATTATTCTTAAGACTCTTAGATTAAATAAGTTATATGGAAAATTTAGAAAATGAAATTTATGGCTTTATGAAATTTCTTTTCTTATCCATATTTTCTCTAAGGATGGAATATCAATTTATACTTCAATTAAAAAAATAGTTATGGAATAAAAAATGAAAATTAATATAATTGAGGTATGTAGTTTTCTTATATTATCATGTTATTATTGATGATTTGTTCAAAATTTTGTTTATTATCTAACCCATTAACCAAGTTGACACATAAAGGGTTTAATTTTATATGTTTAGAAGAATGTAAATAAATTTTTGAAGAATTAAATAGGATATTTTTCAATGTACCAATATTGAATTTACCATCAAGAAGGGATGGATTTGTGATATATAGTTATGCATTAAAGAAAGGAATTGGATGTGTCCTTATGTAGAATGATGGAGTTATTGTCTGTGAATCAAGGAAATTAAATATTCATGAATATAATTATCCAAACCATGATCTTGATTTGGAAACCATAATATTTACATCAAAGACATGGAGGCATTACCTTTATGGTGAAATATGTGAAATATATACAGATACCAAAAGTTTGAAATAGATATTCTCACAAAAATTGATCAATATGAGGAAAAGGTGATGGTTAGATTTACTCAAGGATTATTATTTCTCAATACACTACCACCCTAGGAAGGTAAATAAGGTGATTGATGCATTGAGTAGGAAAGATCATGAAGTTTTTAATAAAATGAGGATTTTAAAATATCCTATATTCATGGATTTAGTAAATTTGGATATGGGAATCATTAAGTAAGGAGAAAATCACATCTATTCTAAATGATTTTCAAACCATCCTTATTAGAGAAAATAAAAAGTAAAAAACTTGATGATAAGAATATTCAAAATAAAATAAAAGTTGTGAATGATGTGAAGTTGGCAGAATTCATCTATGAAGATAGTATTTTGAAATTTGGAAAGAGGTTATGTGTTCCATATGTACCTAATATAAAAATAGAATTATTAGATGAATCTCATATTTCTCTATACACCCTGGAAGCACCAAAATGTATTAGGATTTGAAGGAAAATTTTTATGGGATAATATGAAATGGGAAATTGCAAACTACGTGTCAAAATGCTTGGTTTTTCAATGGGTAAAGGCTAAGAGGCAACGTCCTAAAGGATTCATGAAACATATAACTATTTCTATATGGAAATGTAATGATATTACTATAGAATTTTCACTGGATTTTTAAAGGCTCCTTGAAAGATAATTCCATATGGGTTATTGTAGATTACCTTTCCAAGTATGAAAATTTTATCATTATAAGGGAATATCTACCTCTTGAGTGCATTATGTGACTCTATATTAATGAATTTTTGAGTCTTTATGGTGCACCTATTTTGATTGTATCTGATTGTGATCCATGGTTTACATCAAAATTTTGAAATTCTTTAGAAAGCTCTTGACACTAAGATACATATGAGCATTTCTTGTCATCCTCAGACCGATGGGTAGTTTAGAAGGACTATTTAGACATTATAAGACATATTGAGTTCATTATCACTTGAATTTAAAGGTATGTGGGATCAATATTTACCTTTGGTAGAATTTTCATATAATAATAGGTTTTATTCAATCATTAAAATGGAACAATATAAATCATTGTATGGTAAGAGGTGTTATACTCAAACTTGTTGGGATAAATTTGGTGAACGGAATATTGTAGGCCTAGATCTTATGGTGGTGATAATAGTGAAAGTAAATACTATTCATAATCATATTAAGGTGGCTCAAAGTAGACAAAAAAATGAATGTGGATAACTAAAGTAAGGATTTAGAATTTAAAGTGGGAGATCGTGTTTTATTAAAGGTATATCCATATAAGGGTGTTATAAGGTTTTTTAAGAAATGGAAACTATGTCCTAGGTATATTGGGCCATTTGAAATTCAAGAAAGAATCAGATTTGTAGTTTACCATTTGGCAATGCCACCTAGGCTCTATAAAGTTCATGATGTGTTCCATATCTCATTATTAAAGAAGTACATGCTAAACCCAATGTATGTTCTCATGACTAAGGAAATATAATTGGAACCTCATTTATCTTACAATGAATATCCTATCCAGATTCTTGGAAATAGAGAACAAGTGTTGATGAATCAAACGACTCAACTAGTAAATGTACTTTGGAAAAATCATAAGATAGAAGAGGTGACATGGGAACCTGAAGAAGTTATGATGAACTACCTACATATTTTCATGAGGTGGTATTCTGGAAATTTTTAGTATGAAATTTTTTAAGGGGGGAAGAATGTAACACTTGAGATTTAATTAAAGTAAGCTTTTATTTCTAAATAAACAATAGTATAATGCTCAAATATTTATTCAAGAATATGAATAAAACCTAAATTACAAAATTTTATAAAATTAATTTGATAAAATGAATATCATTTTTGAATTTATAATTTTAAAATTATCTTCAAGTTAATTTTTGATATTTTTTAAAAATAGTTGATGTTTGCATGAATAGTAAAAAATACCAATTTTATAAAAAAATGTCAATTTTATGACATTATAATGATATAAGAATAACATGAAGGTTTCTTTGTGTTTTAGTTTGGTTTTAAATAAAAATAAGTCTAATTTTATTTAACATAATATAATTAATTTTATTTGAATCAAAATTATACTTTATTTTTTTATAAAATCATGTTTATGTTTAAAATAAAAAATAAATAAATAAACATTTTTTATTACGTTTTACGCACTTATATTTAAATTAATGTATGTGACTTATATAAATTGAATATTTTAAAATTTATTATATATTTATAATAAACATAATTTATATTAGGTAATAATTTCAACTTAATTTTTTGTCATAATGAATAGTAACCTTGGTAAAATTTTATCACTTCAGTAAAGGTTGGAATGAGTTTACTGGGGGGGGGTTAAACTAAGAGATAAGGGTAAAAATGCCACTTAAACTTGTATAAATATTATTTTTTGAAGTTATTTAAACCTTATCTTATCTTAAATTTGAATTTATATCCATTTGGTTTTACTTTTATGATAAAATGACTTTATATTATTTAAATATTTTAAGTAATTCAATGTGTGTCCCTCCCCTTCACTTATAAAAGGGATCCTTCTCTCCTCCCTTATTCACAAAATTTGAGTATTCTATCTCAGAAAATCCCTATCCAAAAACCTTCCTAGATTACTTTAATTCATTCATGAGCTTCTGGTATTATCTTAAAACCAACCTTCAAAGGATTAAGGTGTAATTTGAAGGAGGTCTCTCAAAGAAGAGGTAGTCGTCTTTACCGATTGTTTCAAAGATTATTTATTATTCTACTTCCTATAAATATATTGTACCAATACTAAAATAATTACTCCAATATAATAAATATACTGAGATGTTATTATGATTATGGTACATCCATTTTCCTCTTCTTTTCCATCCTGTGAAAAATGAAAACATCGCTCGTGCATACATATGGCCTACTGTCTCCATGTAGCAATGTAATTCATTTTTCATCACCACTTTACTTAGATGGTTATAAATATAGAACTAATGAATATATATTATATTTATTAAATAATTGTGATTATGGAAATATAATATATCATCTACCCTCTCACCCTTCCACCCATTAAAAAATGATAATTTTTTTCATGTGTACGTGTGGACTACTACCTCCATGAAGCATTGTGATTTATTTTTCAAGTTTCACATTTTATAGAAAATTATAAAATTATATATAATGGATATATATAATACCTATTACATGAATATTATTCTATAAATGTTATATTAATATTATATCTTAGCATGTTCTTACCCATTTGGCCTTTATAACACGCTCTTGTTTAAGTTGGTTTTACCACCTATATGAATGATATTATAATGTTTATGAAAATAATGATTAAGTAATGTTAAAAAATAGTGATATTATATGATAATAAGATATAAATTACATGATTAAAAAAATTAGATGTTGGAACCATGATAAAAGTGCAAGGACTGGAACTGTCGAATAGAAACATGCATGAAAAATGAAATAGTTATTGCCCAGAATAGTGATTTTAATAAAGAATTGTTAATAAATAGACAATAATATATTATTAATGGATTATATATTATATTATAAGTATAAATATGGTTTTTTAATATAATTATAATAAATTTAAACTTATTATACATGATTTTTAAATCACTTACAAGGCAAGTTGAACATAAGGTAAGGATTTATTTCACAATCTCATCCTTATTCGGTATTATTTATGTTTAAGTTTCCATTAGAGGAATTATATAATATTTTTATCTTAAATCCTATTTATTTTCTTCTCCTATGGTTATTCCTAGAAATTACAAGTTTTCCCTTCATTTTTATCTCTCTCTAAGAACTCAAAAGTCTGAATGAAAGTTTTTAAGGAAAACAAAATTTGTTTTTCTATTCAGTCGAGAATATATTTTTTTCATGTCCATATTTTCTTTAAAATATTTTCAAGAATGTTTTTACTATTCTCAAGTGATTTTTTAAATTTATTTTTACTCATGTTTGATTTTCTATAAAAAGTTTTAAATGGAATATTATTGTCATTTTCTGAACGAGGTAATTTTTACCAAAGGTGTGAACAAAATCTATATTTAAAATTTTACCACACAAATGAATTTTCTCATCATCATGACTGTTATTTTCTTCAAAGATTACTTTTAAAGTTTTAATGGTTCTTTTTAAAGAAATTTTTTTCTCTAATATTCTATAAATTTTTAGATTTTAAATAATTGATTTCAAAATGAAAAGGATATTTTCCTTAAGAAATGTTCCAGTGATTTATGTCAACATCCTTTGATGAATCTTATATTTTACTGGGGATATACTCTAATAATACCATCTACCTTAATTATCTATATGGATTATGATCATGTTATTTTATTTATTTATTGGGGTAATATTAACATTTTGTATATTGGTTTTTCAATATGAATGTTTATGTTGAATATGTATTAAATTCTTATTCATTTAATTCATATGATTAATGAATTAGACTTAGTAAGTGATAGGTGGGGGAAATTATAGCTCCTTAATGCATTGGTAGATCTCATGAGACAAACTAGTTTGAATATTTGGAGTACGCCTTACCTATTTATGTAAGATGTATTGGAATGAGGCCTTATCAGTAAGATTATGATGTCTGACATTATGCATTTTATCATTATAAAACTAGTTATTGTTATCCATTTGATTATTTATGTTATTATGTCATCCATGTATATATTCTCCTTTTAAGAAATTAGTTATATGTAATATTTGATTATTGTTTATCTCTGACATGTTATTCATGATTTATTTATTATATGATAGTTTTTTCATACACTTTACCTTACTAAGCATCTGATCTCACCCTTTATTATGTTTTCCTTTCCTTGTGATACCAAGAAGGGATCTATAAATGATTTTAGGGACATACTGGAAGAAATAATAAATTTATAAAAATAATCTTAAGTTGTATTTCATGTTTTCAAGTGTAATTTAAAAATAATTTATGTATCTATTCTCTCAAAAATACTAAATTATTTGATCCTTCATGATGTGACCCCTTGTATATTGTTTCAATGTAGTAAAATAACCACTAGATCTAGGTTATTGGAGTTGAGGTGTTAAATTTGTGGTCATGTGATGATAAATGAAGTGTAAATGGATAAGTGGTAAAAATGGATAATTTTTGAATTATGGTTGTTTAAGATGCATAATAATTTTTACTTCCTTGATGCTAAACTGGTGAATCTCATGGGTTTGTGCATTGAAATTATTTTGGTGTAATATTTGTTACTTACTTGTCTAGGAGTCCAAAAGCTAAGTGTGGAGGAATTGATAGAACTAAAAGTTTCATAAATTTTCATGTGTATCTCAATGATTTAATCCTCATCCATTTATCATTATGATATGATTTTCATAATTTCTAGTTTTCAATGATATTTTTTGAATTTCAATAAAAGTGGATTAATTCATAATTTTTAATTTTTTAGAATCGTTTCTTGATTACATTGATCAAGCCATGCCTTTGTTTTTTATTCTGAGTTGTTTCTTGAAAATTTAGTTTCAAACTTGAAAGAATAAGTTTGGTTAAGTCTTGAAACTTAAAGCTTTGGACAACATTTTAAGACTTTAAGTACAACTATAATACTTTACACTAAAATGTAATACTTTGTCATATTTTTCCAAAACTTGAATGTAAGGCTTTAGACCCTCTCTTCCTTCTCTAAAAATTGGAAACCCAACATCAAAATATGGGCATAGCAAAAATACTTCCAAGTTATCATGAAAAGAGACCCACGTGGATTCATTTAAAGAGAATATAAAGAGTCACTTCTTGAGGGAGAAGAAGGATAAAAGAGAATAAATGCATGTCATGTGTAAGAAAATTTAATTTTTTCAACCCATGTGCATATGATGAGAGATCTGATGTTGATGTTTCCACCTAGAGAATTCGTGGATGAATTATTTCATGTGTGAGAAGATTCTCAAGGATTTATTGAAGGATCAAATCAAGTTCAAACAATTTTCTCTCTATTTTTATATAGATTATGTGAACAACAGAGGTGAAAGGACTGAGTTATTAGTGCCTCAAGGAAGGAGGAGGAATATGGGAGATGATTTATCTATGCTCACATTTTACTTCAAGTGTTTGTGGTTATGTGATCAAAGGATGAACCCTTTCTATTCTCTATACATTTTATTATAATTTCTTTGAATTTTTTCAGAACTATGTTCCTGAATGAATTTTTTTTTCTTATTTCTTAAAAAAAATCTCTAAACTGTTCTAAGTAGTTTCTTGATTTATAAAAGAAATTTTTCTCATTCTTTGGAAAGGTATTTTCTTTGAGAATATTTATTTCTATCAGGTTTAATTGGTTTAAGGTCATTAAGCCTTTGAATCACTTTTATAAAGGGAACAACACCTATAATGAGGTCTTGGTATAGTGTTTATGTCAATTTACATGTTTTTATGGAGGTATTTAGGTAAACACTGAGAAACACAAATTAGAAAATAATTTTATACAAGGAATAAGGTGGAAGTACAAATGATTCATGCTTTCCATGGTTGCTTCTTTAAAATATGATTTTCACTTGTAAGAATCCGGTTTTTCACTCATGTATGGATCCTTTAAATTTTGGTCTAATTCTATTTTATAGACCTAATATGAATATCTAATGAGTTCATGAAACTCTCGGGGGTGTATGAGGTTTGTTTGGAGCCCAGAGCCCAATTTTAGGGGTGAAAGTCTTATCACACTATTTGTTTTAATCGTATGAGGTAGGCCGTATGGTTAGTTTTAACCATGCGGGGCAGGACAGTGAGCAGTAGGAGGGTGCGTGATTTGATCTAACCATGAAATTTGGGATGCACAGCCATGCAAAAAAATACAGTCAAATTGTAGAGGTATTTTTCATAGTTAGCACATGGTTTCCCTAACTGTGTAGCCTAATCGTCTGGGTGCCCCTTTCTTACAGCAGACCATGCACAGTTGGTCACGGTTTGGCTAACCATGCGACCAAACCATGTGATTCTTAATTTTTGGTTAAAATTACCAAAACAAACTTAAAAATATATTAAATGAAACCCTCGTCTCTTTTCTCTCTCTAGTGAGAAGCAGCCCCTTCTTCCACCCTTTTTGAAGCCTAAAAGACCTATAAGCTAGGATTTGAACCCAAGTGTCTGTATGGATTATGATCGAAGCGTCTTCTATCTCATTGGATCTACACTGGTACATTCTCAATTCCTTTTTAATATTCTGTTGTTCTTCTTCCTATCGATGACGCTATTTAGATACAGGCTCATATGCCCCAATTTCATGTCACTGGTCTATTATTCATATCTCTTCCAATCCATGTCAAACTAGAGACCAATACTAGATGAGGAGAGTCGTACGAGTATGTGGTAGGTGGTCTATAACTCACTCCTTGATATTCTTCATTTTATAAATTGCCACATGGGCATGCTGATTTCATCGGGCATCTCCTGAATAATTAATATGACTTTCTTATAATCATTAAAATTGTGTTCTAAGACCCATTCCATATATGTTAATCATTTTTAATGGTTATGACCACAACATCGATTACTCCATGTAGGGTGTTTTCCATAATTGGAATTTTTGAGATTTGACGTGTGTGTATGCGCCACCATATAGGTGTGCTTGAGCTTGACCATTATAATGGTAAGCCTTTCCATATTAAATGACTATTTAATTGAACAATGGCTAGTACCATTTTTACTTTCAACTTGACCAGTCTAAGGTAAGTGCTTTGACTTGATTAGTCAATGTTAAATGGTAAGTTGGAAATTATATTATATGTATATGACTTGACCTAATTTATATTAAATTAAATTCATGTGTTTTATCTTCTTTAGAACTGAATTGTCATGTTATGAAATGTAAAGGAGATAACCAAGTAATTAAATATCAAATGACTTGAATGGTTGCATGCCCCTTGGTCTTGTCACACTAATGAAATTCAAGGCCAGAACCAAATGACTTATTAAATGATATGAATATTACATGGATTAATGAAATAAATGAATCTAATATAAGGTTCCTAATTATATATATACCTTTAAATATTTATAGAAATGGTTTGACTCGAGCTCTCCTTGGATTCTTGAGGGAATGCCTTGAGCACTCAAGGAAGCCATTCGAATTCAAGGGTGTCGGTTGCCTTGGTTGATACCCACCTTGGAACCTAATCCTCATCTATTATTGGATTCCCTATATGACACCATAGGATCTCCCCTTTATTATTAAAGGATTCCTTGGATACACTTCTTAGATCTATCATGGCTTCTACGGACATGAGGTGCCTTAGTTACATCCTTTGGCCTAGCCATTGCTTATCCTATTTTACCTTGGATGTATTCCATGGAATTGGTTACATCATCACTGTTGTAGAATGTCTTAGATGATGATCCTTGGATTTCACTCTTACCCTTTATCCAGGTTGAAATTAATATTGAGTTGGTGACCCTTGAGGTCTTAATTTCCTTGGTCATTACCTTATTACCCTTTCATTATTGATCTTAAATAGGTTTCCTTATTACATATTGGAAATTTTACTATTACTATCATGAGGTGATATTAGTGCTAGTTTTTTCACATATAAATTAAATATATAAACTGAAACTTAATTAATTAATGAACTAGTTACATGTTCATACATCAGCCGAGGGATGAAGTAGGTACTTGGTTGTTTACTTTACTATACTGCTTTACTTTTATATATGCATGCATACACACTATTTCAGTTAATATTACACAGACGGTATGTTATAAACACTCTTGGTGGTGGCCTACAGAGATTTATCTCACACCCTATCCAGGCGTCATTGGTACCGGAGCATATTATATGTATGTAGGTGTTGACAAAGGGAAGTGTATTACTTCGGACACTTGATTTTCTTGATTGATTAGGATGGATCTAGTAGCAGATGACCGAGTTGGAGCTCAGGATGATGGGGATAGTTTTTTCTTTCTTTTTGATACTTTTTTATAGTGATTTTATGCTGCTTTGTATCCATGTTTTCTAGCTTTATAGATTCATGACATGTCATCATGAGATTTTGTATATGATTATCAGATGTTCAGTTGTTTATTACTCATTTTTTCTTCTAATTTGTCATATGTTTACTTATATGTTATCCACTATGATACACTCTATTAATGAGGGTATAGTCTCCCCATGAACACACCCTAAGCCCTCACTGGTAGTCAGAAACCTCTAGCGTTCATGGAGATACGCTTGAGGCCATGTGGCCAACAGGGATCAGAGCACTTCTAAGTGGCATCCAGGTCTGGGGCGTCACAAAGTGGTATCAAATCCAAGTTCCTTTCTTGATTTACTATTTGGATACAATATATTGGAGATTATAAATGCTTATAACTTCGTCATAATTTATGCTTGGGCATCGTGAACCCATGTTCAAAGTAAAGGCCGATTTACCTGAATTAAAATTGTTGTTCTTATTTTTATTATTAAAGTTGATATTATTTCACCATTGGGTGATGAACATGCTATGTGGTGTTGTTAATTATTATTATAATTGATATTTTATTTTACCCTTGGTCTGATGATATGAGGTCAAGGAGCATTGTTACATGCATCATTGTAGGCACCTAGAATTCACATGCCATGCATATTACCATGCCATATAGGTTCATTTCACTGCTTGTATTGCTTGATATGCTTGTGATTGTTGATTGAGACTTGTTATATATATATATATATGCTTGTGCTTCACTTTGGATGTGATTGAGTGATTTCTAGTTTTAATTCATGAGGCGTTATGGGCCCACGTGGGTTGGAATGGGTAATTTACTAAGTCGAGCCATTAGATTAAAATCAAATGGGTGTTTCTTTTAGTGATAAGGTTTATGGGCCCTGATTCACTAGGAATAGTGATTCATTATATATGAACCTTGATATATAGAAATAAGAAAATGAAAATTTAAAATTGAAACTTAATTTTTTAAAATGAAATGGTTTTCAGTAAATGATGAGACAAGGTATAGTTGACCTATCATCTACTGGAACCCCTAAAACTTATACTTGAGCACTTACCGATACATGGCCTTCTAAGTGGGTAGTTGGGGTAGTATGTCATGGGTAGTGATCCTTTTTCTTACGTTCATCTTCTGCTAGTTTTTCTATCTATCTATTTAAAGATTGTTCTGAGGCATGTGCTTGGAATTTGTAGACTAATGCTACCACGAAGTCCTCATGTCATGCACCCAGAGGGTGATGATGACCATGCTCCAGACATGGTGGGCACTGAGCCGCCGGTATTACCTCTAGGAGTTTCACTAGAGGAAATAGCTGTTGTATCTGATTTGGGCACTAAAACTCAATTGTGTGATAGTTTCTTATGTTTGATGCAGTCCATGAAAGGTGCTCCACAGCCTGCACCTACGATAGCTGATCTGACTTGTGAGTTTCAATAGAAGCATCCTCCTACCTTCTTAGTGGATGGCGGTCCACAGGCTGCTAATCCTTTTATAGAGTCCACCTTGTATATATTTGATAATATAGAGAATCCTCTAGATTTGAGGGTCAATCTTACTACTTACATGTCGCATGATTCGGCCAAGCATTGGTGGGATGTAAATACCCAGGATGGTCGCCATCAAGACATGGTATGGGATGATTTCTATACTGCTTTCTATTATTACTTCTTTCATTGGACACTAAGAGCTAACCAAGCTATAGATTTCATGTATCTCAAGAAGGGTTCTATGTAAGTTATGGAGTATTCAGCGCATTTCATTGAGTTACAACAATTTGCACCACTTTTAGCCGGTGATGAGCTCTCTCATGCTAGACATTTTGAGGATGGGATTCAGTATGTCATTTGTACTTAGGTGAATGTCTTTCACCTACCCACCCTCTCTAAAATAGTTAATCAATCTCTTATCACTGATCACAGCCTAAGGGATGGGATAGTACTGGGCATAGGGACCAATATCGTGGCGCACCAGTAGTTCTTCTGGTAATAGAAATTGATCTCTCGAGGTTTCTCTTTAGGGAAGTGGAAGCTAGAGTACTCTTGCTAGTAGCTCCATGGTATGTCATTAGTTTGAACGATAGGGTCACCTGAAGCCTCAGTGTGATAGAGATCCTCTAGAGTGCCCAGATTGAAACCATATGGAGAACCTTCAGAGATTTTGTTGTACTTTTCCATCATCTTCTAGTGGAAGAGGTTTCACACCATCTCCACCTTTAGGAGTATGTTATTTTACACTGCGTCAGGTGGGGAGTTGGATTAGCACCAGCAGGACTGGACGAGGAGGATTTCAAGGCTATAGTAGCTGGAATCCTAATCACCAGTAGTTCCAGTAGAGTGGTTTTGATCATGGTAGTCTAGTTGTTACATAGGTCCTTGTATCAAGTTAGTTGCATGCTTTACAGTCGATACTCAAGGATCAAGCTGTAAAACTATCTACAGTATGAGGTACTATTCTAGTAGTCTTTTCTATAGTATCTATTTTATTTTATGTAGGTTCTTCACACTCTTTAATCAATTTATCTATTGTGGAAATTCTTGGGCTAGAAATATAGTATTAATGTGGTGTAATGACCTTGGATACACCGTTGGGAGTACGGTCAGAGGGTGTATTCCAGTGCAGGGACTATCCCTTGAGGTAGGTAGTTATCCCTTTCTATGGGACCTCTTTGTTCTTAAGATGACGGGCTTCAATTTTATTCTCGGGGTGAATCTGTTGGTTTTGTATCATGCCTTTGTAGACTGCTATCTCCACAGGGTATCGTTTACATCATAAGAGAGAAGCAGTTATCAACCCAAGGGTGAGTAGGATGTTTAGGCTAGCAGAGCTATATCAGAGCATCATGGGCTAGGTGGAGTGACTACCCAGATTGTCAATCTCTTTATGGAGGATCAGGGTTTAAATCAGGCTGAATTCTCTCCAGTAGTAGATTGTTTCAGGCACATAATTCCTGATGATTTTTCTGGCTTACCTCCTGAGAGAGAGGTAGAGTTTACGATTGAGCTCATTCTAGGAGCAACTCCAATGTCCGTTCCTCCATAAAATATGGTTCTTACTGAGCTCTAGGAGATCAAACGGCAGTTCGAGGACTTGGAGGACAAATTTTTTATATGGACCAGTACTTCCTCTTGGGGTATGCTCATTCTTTTTACCAAGAAGGCATATTGGACCCTTCATCTACGCTTGGATTACAGACGGTTAAACCAGCTTATGGTCAAGAATCGGTATCCACTACCTCAAATAGGTGATCTCTTTGACTAGATCTGAGGATCTAGGGTCTTTAATAAGATTGACCTGATATCGGGCTATCATTAGGTGTGAGTCAGGCCATCGAATATACCTCATACATCTTTTTGTAGCAGGTATGGTCTATACGAGTACCTCTTTTTTCCATCCATTCTTACTAACGCACCCTCCATTTTCATGGATCTGATGAATAGGGTGTTCCATGCCTATTTGGATTTTTTTTCATAGTATTTGTGGAAAACATCTTGGTGTATTCATACACTCATAGAGACCATTATAAGCACCTTGATATTGTTATGAGTACATTGATAGAGCATAAACTTTATACCAAGATTGTTGAGTGTCACTTATGGATCAAAAAAGTTCACTTCTTGGGTCATATTATCTCGAAATCAGGATTTTTTTTACCCAAAGAAGGTTAGTGTTGTAGTTTCCTAGGAGAATCCCAAGAATGTGTTTGATATATAGAGTTTATTAGGTATGGATGATTATTAAAGGTGTTTCATATAGTACTTCTCACACCTTGATTCACCTCTTACTGGTCTTACAAAGAAGGGTGTTAAGTTCTTATGGTCAGAAGAGTGCGAGAAAGCCTTTTAGGAGCTGAAAGGGAGGCTTGTCTCAGCACCTATTATGACTCTACTAGATCCTGGAAGAGGTTATACCATGTTCTTTAATGCATTAAGACATCCTAGGAGCGGTGTTGATATAGGAAGACAGAGTTGTTGCATACAGATCTCGTCAATTGAGGCCTTATGAGAGAAATTATTCGACGCATGACCTTGAGCTCACAGTAGTTGTTCATGAATTACGTTACTGGAGACACTATATGTTGGATGAGTGCTTTGTGGTGTATATGGACCACAATACCCTCAAGTATATCTTTACATACCGTGACTTAAATCTAAGACAGTTTAGATTGTTTTAATATCTTCAATCCTTCGATTTTGAGCTTGCCTATACACTTGGAAAGGGTAATGTAATTTTTGATGTGCTGAGCCAGAAAACTTAGGCACAGGCCGTACGGGAAGCCAGTGATGAATGGAAATTGATGGCCCTCTTTTCTGAGTTGCATCTGGAGTTTCACAACAGTCACAAGCAGTCTTATCTCTCAGCCTTGACAGTTACCTCGTCACTCATTACCTGAATGGTCCGAAGGCCTTCATTTTTTTATTGATTTTTGATAACCCCCCTTTCAAGGGATGAGGGGGAACCCTTACAAGGCCCGTAGGCTCAGAGATTACATGGCCCGTAGGCTTATGAGATTACATGACCCGAAGGTCTTAGGGAATTCAACCAGACTATCTACAAGGAACTGCCCCTCCCCAGCATCTGCATCCTGATAGTAGCTCTCCACCTTTGCATGACCGTATGGATAGGATTCCCGTGCAAGCATAGGCTGGTACCGATGGAATATTCATACCCTCTCATTCTGAAAATCCATTTGGCTCTGCTCTGGTGAGTGCACTTGTTTTGAATCCTCTTCTGGGCCTGCTCCTTTTTTGTAGTGTGTCTGGGGCCTGCATTCATGTGGCCCGAAGGCCTTGGGGTGGCCCTAAGGCCTTAAGGTAGTCCGAAGACCTAGATAAACAACTGGCCCGAAGGCCTTGGGTGGCCCGAAAGCCTTGTAGGACCCGAGGACCAAACCGGTGGCCCGAAGGCTCAGATGGATGAATAGTATCGGTTGCTACAGTACCGAACAGTGCTTGCTACAGTACTGCTACAATAACCTGGAAATAAGCCTCCACCCGGATTTGATCTCGGGTCTCTTGGATGCACCTAGCGAGTCCTCACCAATTGGGCTGAGGCTCTTGTGCCTCGTCGATCATTGAGAAGGTGAAGAGCAGACAATTTTTAGGTCCTGAGGGATTGGTTCTTTGTGAGAGTATTTCAGGAGCTAACCCACCTCCGGATTGGTCTGTGGAAAGAGACTACATCCTTCATATTCATGGATGTATTTGGGTTCCAACAGATATGAGAGAGGATTTGATGCGAGAGTCCCATGTTTCTTAGTGGGCACTTCATCCAAGCACCTCCAAAATATATTGAGATATGTGATGCCATTATTGGTGGTTTGGGATGAAATTTCAGATGGTAGGCTTCATTATTAGGTGTTCCACCTATTAGCAGGTGAAGGCGGAGCACCAGAGACTTGCAGATTTTTTACAACCGCTTCCAGTCCTGAAATGGAAGTGGGAAGATATTGACATGGACTTTATAGTTGGTTTACCGAGGTTGCCTAGAGGTAGTGACATTGTATGGGTAGTCATTGACCAAATAACGAAAGTATCCAACTTCATTCCTATCTGGGAGACTTTCTCAGTTGATGAGATGGGAAGATTTTATGTTTGTGAGATCATTCGACTACATGAGGTCCCTTATACTATCATTTCATATAGGGATGCTCGTTTCATGTCACGGTTATGGTAAGGGTTGGAGAAGGCTATGGGTATGCGGGTGCTTCTGAGTACAGTATTTCACCCTCAGACTGATGGATAGTCGGAATGGGCGATAGAGGTTCTAGAGGACATGTTTCGGGCATGAATCCTTGAATTCGGCAGTTCTTGAGAGAAGCATATCCCTCTCGTCGAGTTCGCCTATAATAATAGATTCTAGGCAATAATTCTGATGGCTCATTTTGAGGCCTTGTATGTAGGTCTTTTCGTTCACCCCTGAGCTAGCTAGAGGTAGGCGAGATAGCTTTACTAGGTCCTCATCTCATGCAAGATACTTTAGAGTAGGTTCAGCTGATCAAAAAGTGCATGTCTACTGCTCAGTCTAGACAGAAATATTATATTGATCACCGTCGATGACCTCTAGAGTTTGAGGTTGGGGATCACGTTTTCCTGCAGGTATTGCCCAGGCTAGGGCATAGAGGGATATAGAGGAAGGGAAGTTTTCGCCTCGTTATGTAGGGTTGTTTGAGATTCTAGAGAGAGTCGGGTTGGTAACATATTGTTTGTTACTACCTTAGAGGTATTGTGTCATGCACGGCATCTTCCACGTTTCATAGCTTCACCGTTATCATGCTGACCAGTCTAATACTTTTGATCCCAAGGAAGTTAAGCTAGATGTCGATGCTTCTTTTGAGGAGTATCCTATACGCATCATTGACCGAAGCATGAAGGCTCTCTGAGGCTGGTCTTTCCCTCTAGTACCGGTGTTATGGCAGCATGGTCATGTACAGGATGGGACATGGGAGCGGGAGGCCGACGTACGTGCCCAGTGGTCAAAGTTGTTCTCAGAAAATGTTTCACTGCCCTTGGAAGGTGAACTCGGGGATGAGTTTCTTTAAGGGGAAAGACTGTAAGAACCCGATTTTTTACTCAGGTATGGATCCTTAAAATTTTGGTCTAATTCTCTTTTATGGACCTAATATGGATACCTAATGAGTTTTTGAAGGTCTCAGGGGTGTCTGGGGCTTGTTCAAAGCTCGAATCCCAGTTTTAGGGGTGAAAAAGGCATGTTGCACGGTTTGTTTTAACCGTACGAGGTAGGATGCACAGTTAGTTTTAACTATGTGGGGATGGACAGTGAGTAGCAGGAAGGCACATAGTTTGATCTAACTGTGTGATTTGGGCCGCACAGACGTGCGAAAAAACTGTAGACAAATTGCATAGGGGTTTTGCACGATTGGTGCACGGTTTCCCTAATTGTGCAGCCTAATCGCGTGAGTGCCCCTTTCCTACAGCATACTGTGCACAGTTGGTGCACGGTTTGGATAACCGTGCGACAAAACCGTGTGATGCCTAATTTTTTTTGTGAAATTACCAAAACACCCTTAAAATCTATTAAATGAAACCCTCTCTTTTTTCTCTCCAGTGGAAAACAGCCCCTTCTTCCTCCCTTTTTGAAGCCTAAAATCCCTCTAAGCTAGGCTTTGATCTTGAGTGTCTGTCTGGAGTCTAATCAAAGCATTGTCTATCTCGTTAAAACCACATCGGTACATTCTCAATTCCTTTTTAATCTTTCGTCATTCTTCTTCCTCTTGACGACACTATTTTGATGTAGGCTCATATACCCCAATTTCAGGTCATTGATCAGTTCTTCAGATCTCTTCCAATCCAGGCTAAACCAAAGACTGATACTAGACGAGGAGAGTCATATGAGTACGAGGTGGGTAGTCTATAACTCACTCCTCAAGATTCATCGTTTTATAAATTGTTGTGTGGGCGCGCCAATTTCATTGGGCATCTCCTATCTAATTAATATGTCTTTCTTATAGTTGTTAGAACCGTGTTCTATGACCCGTGCCAAATATGTTAATCATTGTTGGTGGTTACGCTCACAACGTTGATTACCCCATGTAGGGTATTTTCCATAATTGTCCTTTTTGAGCTTTGACATGTGTGTTTGTGCTAGCGTACAGGTGTTCTTGAGCTTAACCATTCTAATGGTAAGTCTTTCCATATTAAATGACTATTGAATTGACCAATGGCTAGTGCCATGTTTACTTTCCACTTGACCCACCTAAGGTAAGTGCTTCAACTTGATTAATCAATGTTAAATGGTAAGTTGGCAAGTATATTGTATGTATATGACTTGACCTAGTTTATATTAAATGAAATGCATGTGGTTGCTCTTCCTTAGCACAACCTTGTCATGCTATGAAATGTAAAGGAGAGAACCAAGTAATTAAATATCAAATGACTTGAATGGTTGCATGCCCCTTGGCCTTGTCACACTAATGAAAGGCAAGGCTTGAACCAAATGACTTATTAAATGATACGACTATTACATGGATTAATTAAATAAATGAATCTAATGTAAGGTGCCTAATTATATATGGACCTTGACATATTTATAGGAGTGGTTTGACTCAAGCTCACCTTGGATTCCCGAGGGAATGCCTTGAGCACTCGATGACGCCATTTTGATTCAAGGATGCTAGTTTCCTTTGTTGATACCTACCTTGGAACCCGATCCTCATCTATCAGTGGATGCCCAGTATGACACCATAGGATCCCTCCTTTACTATTACAGGATGTCTTGGATACACTCTTTGGATCCAACATGGCTTCTATGGACATGAGGTGCCTTGGTTACATCCTTGGGCCTACCCATTGCTTATCCCGTTTTACCTTGGATGTATTCCTTGGACTCGGTTAGATCATCACTATTGTGGAATGTCTTGGATGATGCTCCTTGGATTACACTCTTACCCTTTAGTCAGGCTGCAGTTACTACTGAGTTGGTAACACTTGAGGTCTTGGTTTCCTTGGTCATTACCTTGGAACCCTTTTATTATTAATATTAAAAAGGTTGTCATGCTACATCTTGGAACATTTACTATTACTATCATGATGTGATAACAGTGCTGGTTTTGCCTCACGTGACTTAAATATATAAACTGGAACTTAATTAATTAATGAACTGGTTACATGTTCAGATACCAGTCGAGGGCTTAAGTCGGTACTTGGGTATTTACTTTACTGTACTGATTTACTTTTATATATGCATGCTTGAACACTGGTTCAGTTTATATTACACAGACAAGATGTTATAGACACCGTTGGTGGTGGCCTACTAAGATTTATCTCACACCCTATCCAAGTGTCATTGATGCTCGGACAGATTACATGTATGCAGATGCTGACAAAGGGAAACATGTCGCTTCGGACACTTGATTTGCTTGATTGCTTAGGATGGAGCTGGTAGTAGATGACCGAGTTGAAGCTTGGGATGCTGGGGATAGTTTTTTGTTTCTTTTTGCTACTTTTGTATAGCATGCTTGTCTGCTGCTTTGTATCCATGTTTTTCAGCTTTATAAATTCATGACATATCATCATCGGCTTTCGTGTATGATTATCATATGTTTAGTTGTTTATTACTCATGTTTACTTCAGTTGTGTCATCTGTTTACTTATATGTTATCTGTTGCGATACAATCTAGTAATGAGAGCATAGTCTCCCCACAACACACATTAGACCCTCACTGCTAGTTTGTGACCTCTGACGTTCGGGGAGATGCGTTTGAGCTCATGTGCCCAACTAGGCTCGAGACACATCTAAGTGGCATCCAGGTTTGGGACATCACATCACTCTTATTTTGCAATCCATTTTCAATCTCAACGTTTCCATTTTCTTTAATTTTCAATTCTGTTTTAGATTTAATCTTGTTCAACTTAAGCAAATCCCCAATTTAATTAGAATTTCTCTACTGAAATAAGAAAATCAAAGTGATAGTTTGAACTTACGTCTAACAATCCCCTGAGAGACAATCTGATGGACTACTTTACTGCATTCTTTATGGGATAAATTTATTGATAAAGAGATCTGCGATAGATTGTTACCATCACGTTCCAAGCTTTTGAAGCATGTGTAAATCGTCGCTAGAGAGATTCTATCATTGGATCTTGAGACGCGACGACAGTACGACGAGAGTGGTCTACCGATTCATCAACGCAGAAAGAATTGCAAGACAAGATAAATCTAAATCCATCTATAAATTAATTATAAATTATATGTGATGATCATGCTTTATTAGTTCCGACATTTATATGTCAATTAATCCTTGAATGGATTTCACTAGTCATAACGTTCTTCGTCATATACATCTTGAATTGGTCATTGATTACAACAAAAAACTGAGTTCGTTATATCCAATAGGCATTCCCAATGTGCCTGAAACCTTGAGTACCGAGATGATCATCCAAGTCGAAGCATTACACATATCTTGTAATCCACATGAATGTGGTTTCATGTTTTTAATTCAATCTTAGAATTTATTTTTCAATGAAAACTGGAATAATATCAACCCTAATGTATCATTAGACATCCCATTTCATTAAAAAGTATCACACAACTCCAAAAAGAAAAAAAAACCATTTTAATGATTGTTAGCTCTAATGTTGCAAGGTTTAACACCCTCCTTTGCTTTCAAAAAGTCCTCTCAACTTCAAAATCAAAATCAAACTTTGTTCTTAAATGATCATTTCCCAAATTGAGAGTTCGTGCATCAACTGAACCTTGAGTCATAATACACACACCAAGACAAAAAAAAAAAAGAACAATAAACATAAATCAAAAAAGAAGTAGCTTGTAATGAAACTAAACTTCAATTTTTGTGAAGCAGTGGCTTGCAGTTTCATTCTTGGACCACGGTAGAAGAATAAGGCATTTCATGTCCTCATTATATTGTGGTACTAGTTCCCCAACTGCGTTAAATGCTTAAAATCATAAACAATGAACTCTACATGAAACTCTAACTAACATGCATCAAGACTTTTAAGTAAAAATAAAGCTGTTTTTCAATTAAAACATAAGCAAAAAAATGCATACAAAAATGGAAATATCAACTTTAGTTTGAATTTATGTTACACTAGTATAAACCCTAGAATGGACCGAGAGCAACTGTCATGTGCTGTATACCTTCTCGTTCCTTCCTGTACTTGTAACATTTATACAACAAATAGAACGGCCGCCACACGCAAAATCTTTAGCTCGATACAATACCTATACAACCACGCCCGGCACAACCTGACGGCTTGAAGAAGCTTCCGATTCTCCAACAGCAACAACCTATGTCGTCTGCTCCTCTTTTAACTGTAAACCTGTGATTGGCTGCTGCCGATCATTGTGTGTGGTGGATGCCATGCACTCAGGTTTTGGGTGTGGCGCATTGGGATTGGCTGAGTGCCGGACCTTGGTTTTGGCGACGGGCACGTCGTGATTGTGCTTGCCCTCGTACGTGGTCACCACGGCTTTGGGGTCAGTCGGAGCCCGTTCTATGTGTTTGCGAATGCTGCACCCAGGGTAGGTACACTTATAGTAGCTCCTGCACATTTGGAGTGGAAAAAGTTTTATCGTATTATTACTTTTATGTCAATGGACTGTTGATTGTAGCAAAAGATGCAAAAAAAAAAAAGTAGTTAGAAGAGTTGTCCAAGTTTTCTGATATGAAGGACTTTCAAAATGGGAAGAAAACAATGTTATGAGAATCTCAGGAGAAGTATATTGAGCGCACACTAAAGAAATTCAACAGAACAAAGTCAAACCAATAAACATTTTTCTGCCAAATCATTTGATGTTAAGAGAGACTTTTCTCTCATCCAAGAAAGAGATGTATCATATTATGATAAAGACCAGAGCACTGACTACTTGTATTTAAGAAGATAACCAGCAAATTACATGAAGAAATAGGAGAAAGAAGATCGGAAGACTCACGGAGAGTTCCGCCCAAGCCCGCAGGCCGTTTCCTAAGCCAAATGGCCGGTTCCAGATATCCTCTCCCTGCCCTTCTCCCCTCATGCATTCTTATTTATAAGGGATCCCCCACCCACTCCATAACAGACTCCAAACCCCCCCAACAAAGACAAAAATACCCCTCCGCAGAAAAGACCCTCCAGCTTGGGTCCTAACATATTCTTATGCATCACAATGTGTACGAGGCATGGCATTGCTCATATAATGGCAACAACGAGTCGATTTCTTTCAAAAACCTTCCAAAGCAACATTTAAATAATATCTTATAGGTAAACATAAGTTATATTTGTGGTGCCGCAGAGTTGATCCACTCCTCATGGATCATACAGATGCAGATATGGTCAAGGATCTTGGTAATTGTAGCATGATAATTAATGCTGCAAAAGCATGTCATCATCCACGATGAAAAACAAATTAGACTGTAGTCGCAAAGCATGGCAAGATGATGTTACAGCTAAAGTGATTTATCCAGAAACTTGGGTTTAGAAAAAATTAGTACAAAATTCATTATAATACCCAGAGTATCCTGTGTATCATTCTTGGACGATATTTTTATATTGGATGTGAGATAGATTAACAACCATTGAGACTAGTTAAGATTTACATGAAATGGAAGATATATTCACAAATGTAAGTAATAAGGGAGTTGTTAAGACATTTGTTGAAGCAAGAGCGAATTGCAATTTGAGAGGGAGAATTCGGGGGGGGGGGGGCGGCAAAATCAAACATTCATTAGTCGGTCCCACCCATTTAATTGTGGGTGACCCATATTTATGGGATTGAATGAAATTAAATTGGGGGTTACCAAAATTGACGGGGTAGAAAGCAATTTACAGAATTAACCAAAACTTCTGTGATTTAATGTTCTTATGCCTGTGATTATAGAGCCTTGGGAGATTGTACAAATCTTATCACATGCATGCAATTGAGATCATAGCGAGCCTACAAAGCTTCACGTAAGGATTTGAGCCAAGTATAAACATTTTTTTGTAAAATTTAGGTTATGTCTGGTTCATGAAAACATTTTCCATTTTCATTTTCTATAAACATAACATATTAGAAAATGTGTTGAAATATGTAGATGAAGAATATTTAATAGAAAAAGATTTCATTTTCTAAAATTGTATTAGGAAATGTGTTGAATCATGCAAATGGAGAATGTTTTGTTTTAAATGAAAAAGAAAAATCATAGATTATTTAAAAACAAACAAAACATGTTGGTAAAGGAAACCATATTCTTTCTTACATTTCTTCCACACTGCAAAACATTTTCAAACATATTTTCAAAATAATATTTGGGAAAGTAAAACGAAAAAAAAATCATAAAAAATACATGATCTTATATTTTTGTGCCATATAATTAGTTTTTCTTTGTTAAGTGATCATGGAATCACAACAAAAGAGAACCCACCAACGTAGCCATTCAATTTGCGTTTTTGGATATTCCAGTACATTTGGTAAAACAACTAGTAAAGAAAAAAATAATTTCTCAATTCATAAAAGAAATGAAATGAAATTATTATAATTTCCTTTCATTCAATTTGGACGAAGAAGTTAGTAAAAGAAAACAAATGATTTCTTTCCAAATCATTTCTTTTGGAGTGATTTAAAATAAGGTGTAGGAGAGATTCATTTCTCTCTGTCTCTCTTTATCATTTCTCCCCATCTAATTTTACTAAACCAAACAAGGGGAATAAATAAAACAGTACCTCCCTATTTCGTTTCCTTTCTCTACAATACACCTCTGCCAAACATACTGAGTTCCCAGCAACAAGTCATTCCAGTATCTTTGGGCACACAATTGCCACATTAATTATTCATAGAAAAAAGTTTCTCCAAGCTCAAAATGGCAAATTGAACTTCATCATATCAAGCACAACATAATGTAAAAACTTAGCAAACAGAACAAAAGGTAAGTCACTCAAACAAGAGGATAAATTATAACACATCTCCAAATTGCTATATAAGACTATTCCTTACGACTTTTATGTAAAAATGCAAAGTTACCTTGGATATGGGTTCCCCTTAACAACTTTTTGCCCATATTTGCGCCACTTGTAGCCATCGTCCAAAAGATCAACTTCACTCAGTGTTTGCACAATGATCCTGGACTCTGTAATAGTCCGGTGAGAAGAAGCTGGCTCTGAAACCCTACTCTCTGTATTTCTGAAAGAGAAAATGATCTGAGAAAAAGACACAGATGTTAATAATATAGATACCAAACCTACCTTCTCTTAGAATCAGGTTCGTCTTCATCCAATTCCTGGAATGCAGTTTCATTATCACCCACATCCTCACTGCCACTCAACGCAGGTAAATGTTCAAGTGTAGCTTGATTAGATTCATGGTCCATCTTGTTTGCCAAAGCATCTGAAACCTCCTCTTTAAGAAAAGATTCAGAATTTGCCTCAAAATTCAAATTTCGAACATCTTTGAAACGCTTATTGGGCTGAGGCGGTGAATGATTGTGTTGGCCTCTATAGATAATTCCAGATACATGACCTTCAGCAGAATGCTCAACCTGTTTCTTCACAGGACAACTTGAATGTGTACATTTATAATAACCACGAGGATAAGCGCTGCCCTTCACATGTTTCTGCCCATATTTGCGCCAGTTATAGCCATCCTCGGCAGGCTTATCAGCATTAAAGGAAGCTAGTGGTGGTTGCTGATGAGATTGAAAGCTTTCCGATGGCTCTTTCAGCATGGTGACCAAATCATTTGTTAAAGATGGCATTGTTGTAGTGGAAGTAAATGAGGGAACTGACATTGAAGCAGAAGGTGCACCCAGAGAAGAGGATGAATGTTCAGCTAGGATTTGCATTGGTGCAGCCTGAGCCGTGACCTGTGCAAGGGCTTGCTGGTGGGACATGCCAAAGGGACCCTATGAAACTCCCAGAAATAACAAAATTATAGCAAATAAACATATAATTTACATAAAATCTCACTGAAATGGGCAAATAGGTTCATACAAACTATAAGGTGTTGATACTGCCCTCTCATTTTAGAATCATCTAACTGCAAGCTTCTCAAGGCTTAACATATGTTTTCATCCAACAAACCAATAATTAAAGCTTTTACAAAAAGTTGCTTTGGAGCCATAATTGATTCAATTTCTAAGTTACATTTTTTAATGCGGAATGAGTCAGGAAAATAAGCCTCACTTTATCTCACAACATAGATATGTAGGAGTTCACCCAAAACATGGAGCATTTTTTCGGATTGTATCTGAAATTTTAGAAGCCTTTTGATATGAATATAATAAAAAACAGAGATAAATGCCGATAAATTCAAAATTTGGGGAGCATGCACCATTAGGTCCGATTTTTTTTAGACATATTTTTTTGTACTGCAAGATCGTTTTTTTGACATATTGACTAGCATGCCCCTAAAAGAGATATGAACTTATAAAAAAGATTGCACATAATTTTCTAATGGGTTTAAATTAATTTTCAATTATAAGATTTTTATTTTAATTATGTGAATTAAGGTTTTTTTCTTAATTGTTTTTTCATATTAAATTTGTTTAATATGTTTTCCTGCTTTTTAATGTTTTCCACGCTGTGTTTTTTTGACCGTGTTTTCATGCTGGGCGCCCTTGTTTGAGGACTGTATTTTCCTGCCCACTTGACACGCTGGCAAACCCTACTTTACTCTGGTTTTATTTCCACCGTTGATCTCCCTGCACCGCCCTTTCACTGCCGGCCGTCCATCTTGCGCCCTGTTTGTTCGAACTGTTCAGCTAGTTCGGCGTTCGGTTTCACAGCCCTGTTTTCGTGGCGACCCTGGATTGGGCAGGCGGTTAGGGTTTTCACCCGTTCGCAGGGGGTTTCATCACCCCTGCTTCGGTCATTCCCGATGAAAAGACAGCATTCGGTTTCTTGGCTCCCTGCGGTGGTGTGTGTTGGTCTTCCTCGGCGAGCCCTAGCGATCAGCTCCTGGTTCTGTGCTTAATCCTCCTTCTTGGAGCACTCATCCTTGCCTGTTGTTCTCCTTCGGCGCCTACCCCGCGACTGGATCTAGGTGGAGACAACGTCTCTTCCCGACGGAAGATGTGCGGCCTTTGGCGATGATTTTCAGAACCGTGAGAGGAGCAAGTCACTGCTGCTTCAACAAGATCCAGAAGGCTGCGTTTTCGTCATCCGCGCGAAGCGATCAGGACCGCCGGACCAGTTGTTGTCCGACATTGTGAGTATTGTTTACAATTTCTTTTCCATTTGAGATTTGTAATTTTTTTGCTCGTTTTCTGTCTTGCTGGTTGGTCCGGTTCTTGTAATCTGGTTCTATTTTTTGAGCAATTAATAAAACGTGTGCGTGGGTGTGATGTTCTTGCCATGCGGTAGGTCCCAAAGGGGTCGAAGCACGTAAATACTTGTGTTCCCTTATTTTTCTGCACCGTTTTATTGAGTCTTCGATCATCTGCGCACAACTCTAGTGATCCGGCTTGTATTTGTGGTTGCTTTGGAAGTGTGTTCTTGCTGTCCACCTACCACAACAAATTATTTTAAAGTGAATATATTTTATTTATTAATTTTTGCTTAAAATTTAAATTTTTTACACAATTTCTAGCACATACTTTAATTGGTATTTATTTTCATGGTTTAATTTTTATAAAACGCATAAGAAAAATATATTTTATAGCTAGAACACATACATGTATAAAACAAAGCACACACCCACACATATATATACATGTTGCACAATTATATTTGTTGAACATGTATAAAATGAAGAACAAACGTAAATATATATATATATATATATATATATATATATTACAATAGTTCGGGGGAGGGGGCACAACTCAACGAAAATATGCAAAACCCAAAACATATGTTGAACATATATAAACCCAAAACATACATACCTACATACATAGATATGTATATAACATATAACATATACATATGTCGAACATATAAAACCCAAAACATACATACACATATATATATAACACATAACATACAAAACATAAAACATATATATATTTCCATTTATAAAATACAAAGCACACATACACACACACACACACACACATCTTAAGCATTGAGAAGAGGGTATGAATGGGGACAGTTTATATGTACATGATATTTGTGGTTGTGGATTTTAGTTCCTTTATTGCCTGAAAATGAACTTCACTGGTTCCAGTTTGCCGATTATCGATGAATAAGAACAAATGTCCCAACTTTACAAACCCAGGTTTCTGTTGTCAACCCTTAATTTGTCCTAGATCAAAGTCCGCTGTCTCTCAACTCCTCTATAGTCATTGTCGGTTTGCATGCACTTCTCAATTTAAAGTGATTGGCACTGGGAATGTAATGCCATATTGTTTGATAAATAATTGGTATCTATCCATAGTCATATTTGTTGAACATTAATTGAATTTTCCTCCTTACACGTTTCAGATTACCGACATATCGTCTTTTTAGAAAACATTTTATTGATGGAGTATTTTTCATAACACCAATGGATTTTTTATTTAATTGCTATAACATTACATAACATGTTATTGTCAGACCTTACTTCTAACTCTGCAATTAACCCAGGTCTTGCCTTCCCACTTCATCGAGGAGAGGGCAGCATTCAGAATTTAGCTCAAACAAATTAAATTTGGCCATGTCGCAGGAAATCATACATTCCATTCAACTTGGATCAGTTGGGGAAGCTGAATTTGAAATAAACATTTCCCGTCCCCATGAGAACTGGGCATCTTTAACTGCAGGCCTAAAATTAGAAACACTTGCACATTCTAAGAACAATTCTAGTTCAAAATAAAGTTTCCGCAGATACCTGCTTCCTAGCATTTCAACTCTTGAGAAAAATCCCACCAGAAATCTAAATCCATAACTATTTTGACAGAAACGAAAACATCGATAAATTGCAAGAAGCAGTTTCAAACCGTTCATACCTGACTACCAGAGGCGAAAGCTGGAGAACCCAGCAAGCACGCAGGGCTCAATCCCGGAGGCACGGTGAATACCGGCAGCTGCGAAACCTTCAATCCAGATGGCCGGTTCTCTTTGAACCGGAAATCATCACCATCGCTTACGGACTTCATTTCCGCGGAGGATGCCGGCGCAAGGGGCGGCCTTGGGGAAACAGCGGTCGCGTTTTTCGGAGATTCCATGGAAGCAGTGAGGAACTGCGAGAACGTTCGATGATCGGGATCAGAGTCGTTATCGTAGAAGTAACGGGAAACAAGTGTCATGGGGCCGGGGCTGCCAACGACCCCTCCCGTGAAGAGAGTGTCCATCGAAGAACGAGGGGGGGGGGGGGTAAGCAACGGACGGGAAGCAGCAGCGGTAGAAGAAGGATAAGATGAAACTACGGACATCGCCGGCGACGATGAAGACGGAGCTACGCCGTTGTCAACCATGGATGGTGAATAAACCGAGTCATGAAATTGGATTCACTGCAGCCGATACAGAAGTCCTGGAAGCTCCAACTGCAGATTACGAGAAGAGCTGCAGACGAATCGGGAGAGGAAAGTTAGAGAAGCTTTCTGTTTCTGGCAAGTGTTGTTCATCTGCCAGTTGGTCTATTTTTCCGGGTCCCCTCAGCTCGCCTCCGTGGGTGTAAAAGTCCCCCTCGCATTTTCTCAGTCTTCACCTGCTCTCCCCTAATTTCTTGATAATTCCATTTGGATTACTCAATAAAATATCATTCACAAAATTATTAAAATAAATCTACATCGTGAAATTCAGTCCGTGCTGAGTGTCCCGTTAGCCCCGCAATATTCATGTGGGATGTTCAAAGTTACGATTAAAAAAAAAAAAAAATATTATAATAAACATGAATTTATAAAATAAAATAGTATAGGTTTTAAAACAATCAAGTCATGCCACAAATGAACCATCAAAGGTATAGTTTTTTTTTCAAATTAATTGAAAACTAAAGTTTTTATGTTTCATCTAAGTCACCACCTTGCCCAAGGACTCGATCATTATACAACTCATGTTTTTCTTTTCTTTTTTGTTGAAAAATCACTTTATTTCGTTTCGATAATCTTTCCGGGTTTAAAGATTTAGCTAATCAATTCATAAATCTTACATGGCAAACTCATACGATACATATTTGACACTTGCTCTTAGTATCCTTTTTTTTCTGCAATACAAAACTTTTTAAAAAAAACATATTTAATTTTTATGGCAAATCTTTATGATTTTCAGTTTGACTTCTTTGTTCATACTCATCCTTAAAACCTCTGAAAAACATTTAAAAACGTGAGATAAGTACAAAAAACTCATTAAATGGCATAAAAAAAAGTATGTTGGTGCATTTTAAAAACATGAGATCATAAAAAAATTGTCCGTCTTTAACATAAACTTTGAACTCAAATAATCATTTACCAACATATGAAATCAACATTATTGCTCAAAGGTTTTCATAAAACACTTTATAAGAAATCATAAAGGCAAAATCATAATCATGAGGATTTAAAAAAAAAACACGAGGACTCATGAAAAACATCTTCTTAAAAAAACATACATTTTTACCCTAAAAGGGCATAATCATTCCTTTAAAAAGATCACTACCTTATCTTTTGAAATCAAACGATTCCCATTAAAACTCGTTGACAAGTATAAAAAAGTCATGTAGGTGTCTTAAGACACCATCTTCATAGAACCCTTTCAATAACCCTTACAATTAGAATAATCATACCGATGACTTCCAACATAATTCTCGTGAGAACATAATCATTACTCAATGCATTGGAGAGCTATATTGGATTTACATGATCATAAACAATATGTAAGGACCATAACATGCATGAAACACTTGAAAGTTTGCATTTTCATCATCAAACTCATAAAAAATATCCTTTTAAACCCATAAGACATTTTCGAATATTGATATATTTATTTTCTTTAAAAACACTTTTTCAAAACTAAAACCCTTAGAACAAAAGAGAAAAGATAGTTTTTCTTTGAAGAAGACGTGAAAGCTTATAAAGGAAGATAAAAATCAAATAATGGTTGTGACATCAAAAAAAAAGTCATTGATGCCATATAAGCTAAAATAGAACATTCTCTTTGTTTTTTGTAAAGAAGGTCAAAACGTTTCATATAAAATACGTAAAAATTTCTTTTGAAAACATTTGAAAGAAAGTCAAAAGAGACATAAAATGTCATTTATAATTCATTTCACTACTACAAATACGGGCAAGGGAAGCGCCCCCTTATATCAGCGCTAAGCAAAACCGCTGATAAAAGTTACCCTGTATCAGCGCTTTTCTAGCGCTGATAAAGAGACCCTATATCAGCGCTAGAAAAGCGCTGAAAAAGAGATCTTTTATCAGTGCTAAAATTTTAGCGCTGATACAGGGTAACCTTTATCAGCACTGATAAAAATACCATTTATCAGCGCTAGAAAAGCGCTGATAAAGACTCCCTGTATCACCGCTAAAATTTTGGCACTGATACAGTCAGGATTTATCAGCGCTTTTTTAGCGTTGATAAAGGGTACTATTATCAACGCTAAAAAAGCGTTGATAAAGGACACCTTTATCAGCGCTAAAATGTTAGCGCTGATAAAACCTTAGTGCATTTTTTTATAAAGTCGGTCGCACAATGCCCTCGTTTTATCGCGACCTAAAGCTCTCGCGGTACTGGAACCCTGCGACTCCCCTCTGCCGCCTGCTGAGATCACGTTGCCGGACCTCCGCCGCCCTTGAGCTTCAGTTTGCCGGACCTCCGCCGCCCGCAACGCTTTCAAGCTTCGGTTTGCCGGACCTCCTTTAAGGCATGTTTTCCAAATCTTTTTCAATATTGTTCTCCTCTCCCATTTGTATATCATTTTTTTAACATGCTTTTTTATTCTATGGGTGAGTATTATGGATTGACCGTTTAAAGAAAATGAACCATACTTGATGAAAAATGATGTAAATGGGATGATTCACATTGTGTTTACTAATTTTCATTATATTTCTCAAGAACATGGTGCTTGTTTATTTTTATTGTTAAAAATCATCATTGTTTTTTGGTGGGGTTGTTTGAGAAGTTTTTTGTTAGTTTGGTTGTGATAGATTCCATTGGGGGAAAATGTGAGATGGTTGAGGTGGTAAATCGTGCAGTGGGGAAGCATCAACCTTTTCATTGTTAAAAAGATGTAATGAGTGGGTTATTGTGGGAGATGACATCGTTAGTTGATATGAGTTTTCCTTTTAGTTTCCGAGTGACATAGAATATAGTTGTTAATGATGAAATTGAAAAGGGTTTGGTTTGAATTGAATAACTTCATGGATAAAAATGAAATGGTGGCTATAAAACTATGCTCACCCCCTACGCGATGAGTGTATCGGGTGGTTCCCTCTTCTAAAATTCAAATATGTGAGTTCCTTTACCGAGATATAAACCTATGACCACTCTTAATTCAGGAAACATCCAACTCTAGGTGATAATCCTAGGTTGCCTTAGGTGACGAGAATATGAAGTCCCTATGTTATGGGAATATGAGATCTTCTTTATCTCCCAAATAATGTTCCCTTGATTATATCTCATGAGATTATAAATAGATTCATTAGGGGATATGCCTAAGAATCCCCTAAGTGTGATCATAAGATCTCTTATTCATCTCCCAGGTAATGATCCTAGGATTATACCTCGCATGAGGAGCATGAGATTCCTTAGGCGATGTGCCAAAGAATCCCCTATGTGATGAGCATACGATCTCTAAACACTTCCCTTAGTAGATGATCTTATGTTCTTACCTGGTGTGATAAGAACACGATTCATTAGTTGATGAATATAGAAATCCTTATGTGCTATGAAAATATTTTATGAACCAAATTGGTGTAGATTCCTCACATGAAAAATGTGATCCACCTTGTGTAATGAGCATAAGATTATAGAGGTTATAAGACTTGAATTCCTTCTGCAATAAGAATAAGTTACCAATTATCAATCATGGTATGACTCATGTATTACAAATAATACACCTCATGTCATGAGCTAATGAAAAATTAATAACCTCAATTTTAGATGAATTTTATAGTTTATCAATGCACTCATCACCATTATTATATTCAACTAAAAGTATATTCCCTGTAACTAGAATAATAATTGTAATTAACTTGTGTCCACTAGAGAGTAGAACCAAAAACTAGATTCAGAAACATGTCTTATATCTGGAACAGAGACCGAGAATAGGAATCACACTCCAAGAAGGAAACTATAGAAGGAATATCTAACATCCCATATTCTCATTCCAATCAAGGGGACAATATTATCAACCATGGAGGTGGACTCTTTCCACCTTTGGAAATAGGTAAGGTAGGTTATAAGGATTGTGGCTAGCCTAAGGAAACAGATTCAAGCCTGAGTGATTTCCCCAGTAGAGGCATCAAAAAATTACCCATGAGCCCAAATATCCAATTCAAATGGGCCTTATTCTATGGGAACCATACATATTAGGCCATACTCTAAATGAAAACATTCCCACACATAGAGGACCATATTCACTAAGTGGTCCATACTCCTACTAGTTGAAAAAACCCTATACCACATAGAGTCATATTTTTTGTGAATCCAAAATACACTCATTAGGCTATATCCCCTTTTAGTTAGACCAAAAATGTCTTATCACACATATTTACCATACTAACTTTCACTTGGTATCATTCGAAAAATCATCTATACAACTTGATGTTAAACTATATCAATTATTTATTATTAGAAGTACATTACACATGGTTGTAATAAACACCCTCGGTGCATTCACTAACCCATGACATGTTGGAGGATGGTTTTAGGGGGTTACTACACTATAATCTACTAACCAATAGAGGGGTCTAAATAGGTATAGGCCATGAAATAGTGTTATCAAAGAATTTTATTAGGAGATATGATGGGGTTTGATGTTAGGAACATTTGAGGATTTCAATGGTTTGGTTTAGAAAGTATTTCATTTGAATTCATTGGTATGTTTTGGGTGTACCTTTCCTTAGCTTTCAAATTATGCTCTTAGTGGTTCTTCATGGTTAGTGGTTGTAGTCTCTTATTTGGGTGAAGGGATGTGTTCTTAGTATATTTCCATCTTATGATGTTCTTCATGGTTAGTGGTTGTAGTCTCTTATTTGGAGATGTATGATGTTCTTGGTGAGGGTCACTATCTAGCTAGTGGTGTTGGTGTATATGAGAAAGCATCGATGTAGTTGGAGATGTATGATGTTCTTCATTTGAGTAGACTCATTCAGATTCCAAGAGGGTGTTTCTATACTATATCTTCTTTTTGGGATTCATGTGTTTCATGAATTCATATTTTATCCATTTGAAGTTGGTTAGACATGTTTTGATCATTTTAAAGCACAAAATAACCCTATTAATGAAAATAATATATGGAATGGATGGTATCTTGTTTTGAATTAACCCTTTTCATTGAAATAAATTAGGTTTCCTTCTACCATTGGTGGATTTGATATTATAAATGAAAATCATGGTTTAAAATAAAGATAAGTTGATTCTTTAAATAAAATTCCAAATGGTTTGGCATGTGTTTGTTTATTGATTTTTTTTGGGAATGATTTCCAAAATAAATTAAAATGTCATGTTTTTAAATGGTTTATGGTATTGGTATTTTAAAAAATTGAGGGGGATTTATTGTCCTTTTGAACAAAATACCTTCGATCCTGACCACCATCCATTGTTTGTTGGGGTGACTTTAATGTCATTTCCAACCCAAAGGAAAGGAAAGGTAGAAACCCATTCCAGAGGAAGGCCATCAGGGAGTTTGTTCAGTTCATGGCTGGGAAGGGCCTCATTGATCTCAGCTTCTCAGGTGACAGTTTCACCTGGTGCAACAACTGTAGGGGCCATCACTGCTTGTGGAGTCTATTGGATAGGTGTATAGCCAACATGAAAGCCACTAACCTATTCTCAAATACCATGTTTTTCCATCTTGTTTAGGGTATTTTGATTCACTCCCCCCTTTTGGTTTCCATTTATTCTTGGCATGATCATCAGGAACGGTTTCACTTCTACCAGCATTGAGTATTTAGGCATGATGATATTGAATGTAGGGCAGAGACCTAGGAGTGGTAGATGTATCATTCTTGATTATTCTTGTGTTTGGTCTGGGGTGATTTGAGGAAACTATAATGAATCTAAAGTAATTATATTTAATGAAGATGAATAAATACTAATGGTTAGGCTCTATTAATCTCCATTTTTATAAGGAAGTGGTTCTCTTATACTATATTTGGAATTATTGTTTTGTGTACTTGAACCATAAATACTAATATTTGAGATTCAAATAGGATGGAGATGAATAAAGATTGGATGAATGCTAATCATTTAACAATAGAGTACGAGAACGGAGTGAAAGAGTTCATCAAGTTTGCAAAGGATCACGCAAAGGGTCCTTCTAAAATCCTTTGTCTGTGTTTACATTGTTGTTATTCTAGATTACTTACTCCAGAGGAGTTGGAAGAACATTTGATATGTCACGGAATAGATCGGAGTTATAAATGTTGGAATAAACACGGAGAAAAAGCGAATGTAGCTACTGGCTGGGATAAAACTGCGTTTTATGGATCGTCAGATATGAATACAAATATGGATAATGAAGAAGACCATATGGAGGATGTGATTACAAATGTCAATGATGATGAAGATTGTATTGAGTAAATGACAAAGACAATTCAAGATGAACTCCGTGATTGCCCAAAATTGTTTGATAAGTTAAAGAGTTGTTCAAAGACGCCATTGTATGCTGCTTGCACTAAGTATACAACATTGTCAGCTGTACTGAAGTTGTATAAATTGAAAGAAGGCAACGGATGGAGTGATGTCAGTTTTACGGAACTACTTGCTCTCTTGAATGACATGCTCCCGGAAGATAATGAGCTCCCAATCCGGACATATGGAACTAGACGAATGCTACGCTCGATGGGAATGATTTCTGAAAGAATACATGCCTGCCCAAAAGACTGTATATTGTTTCGCAAAGAGAAAAAATCACTTACATAATGCCCAAAGTGTGGTGCTTCTCAATACAAGAAAGATAAATCCAATCCTATGAAAGTTGTATGGTACTTTCCAATCATTCCAAGGTTTAGGCGTCTATATAGAAGTGAAGAAACTGCAAGACACTTGTCATGGCATGCAAATAAAAGAAATAAAGATGGGTTATTATGTCATCCGGCCGACTCTCCTCAATGGAAGAAAATTTATCATGAGTATCCTGAATTTGGAAAAGAGCCGAGAAACCTTCATCTTGCGTTATCTACAGATGGAGTGAATCCTTTTGGTTTTCAAACCTGCACTCATAGTACATGGCCTGTTATGTTGGTAAATTATAACTTGCCACCCTGGTTATGCATGAAGTGGAAATTCATCATGTTATCTATGCTTATATCAGGACCAAAACAACCAGGTAACGATATTGATGTTTATTTGGCTCCTTTGATCGAGGATTTGAAGTTATTGTGGGACTCAGGTGTAATGTTGTATGATGCTTATAAAAGTGAATACTTCATGTTGAGAGCAATGTTGTATGGGAAAATAAATGATTTCCCTGCTTATGGAAATTTGTCAGGCTATAGCATTAAAGGAACTCAAGGGTGTCCTATGTGCGAAGAAGATACAGAATCAATTAGGTTGAAACATTCATCAAAATATGTGTTTCTAGGACATCGTATATTTCTACCTCGTCGGCATAAGTACCGATCTTGGATGAAATCATTCAATGGAAGTTCAGAAAAAAGCGCAACACCGTCTCCACTAACAGGTGATCAACTGTTTGAGAAAGCAAAAGATCTGAACACTATTTTTGGTAAACCATTTTCGAAAAACCTTACGAAAATCGGTTGGAAGAAGAGATCAGTTTTTTTTGAATTACCATACTGGAATTGTTTGTACGTCAGAAATTTTCTTGATGTGATGCATGTGGAAAAAAATGTATGTGACAGTGTTATCGGAACGTTGCTAAATGGCCCTAGAAAAACAAAAGATGGAATTAAGGCAAGGTTGGACATGGTTGACATGGGAATACGAGAAGAGTTGGCTCCCATGAAGGGTGAAAATCGAATGTTTCTTCCTCCAGCTGCTTATACTCTTTCTAGGGCAAAGAGATATCAGTTTTTCAACTTCTTCAATGATGTAAAGGTTCCAGAGGGGTAATCATCAAATATCAAGAACATTGTGTCAATGAATGATTTGAAGTTAAAAGGTTTGAAATCACATGATTTCCATGTTTTGATGCAAGATCTAATTCCTATAGCTTTACATTGCATTTTTCCCAAGAATGTTCATCTACGTTAACCAAACTTTGTTTCTTTTTCAAAGATATATGTAGCAAACTTTTAGACCCGGAGAAATTTCCAGCTATAGAAAAAGAAATTGTCATCATATTATGTGAATTAGAAATGTTCTTCCTGCCAAAATTCTTTGATATGATGGTTCATTTTATGATTCACTTGGTGAGAGAGATTCAACTTTGTGGTCCTGTGCATTATAGATGAATGTATCCTGTTGAACGGTATATGAATATTTTGAAAGGGTATGTCAAAAATCGAAGTCGGCCAGAGGGTTGTATAGTGGAGTGATATATTGTTGAGGAAGCCATTGAATTTTGTACTGAATACCTATCTGATGTGGAAAGCATTGGTCTCCCGAAATCTCGTCACACTGGATGCATTAAGGGTGAGGGAATTTCTGGAAGAGAAGTTGTGACAATCAGTATTACAGATCGGGAGCAGGCTCATCTTTATGTTTTGCATAACAGTTGGGAGGTTGCTCCATATATTAAAACTCACAAAGAAATTCTTAGGCAGTTGAATCCATCGAGGGATGAAAAATGGTTATCAAATACACATAATCACCAGTTTATAGGATGGTTTCAGGACCATATTTTTAAGCAGTTGGATGAAAATCCGAATTCAATTTCAGAACGTCTTCGATGGCTAGCCGCTGGACCAAGTGTGTATGTATTATCTTACAGTGGTTATGTAATTAATGGTTATACATTCTATAAATATGAACATGATGAAGATAGTATCATGAAAAATAGTGGAGTTACACTAGTGGTTGAAGCGATGCATGTTTCTGGTAGTAAGGACATAAATCCAATTTATGTAAATATGTCATACTTTGGCATTATCAAACTAATATGGGAGTTGGATTATACGACATTCCAATTGCTGATTTTTCAATGAAAATGGATTGATAACAACAGTGGTGTTAAAATAGATTAATGAGGATTTGTGAAAGTTGATTTTAGTAAAGAATGGTACAAAGACGAACAATTTATAATGGCATCAGAAGCGGTACAAGTTTTTTATGTTCCAGATCCCGCAAACCGAAAGTGGTCAATTGTTCTGTTATCGTCCAAAACTACTAAAGGTTCTGATGAAAATTCAGTTGAGGACGATCCTTTTAGTGGTACGTCACAATCATTTAGGAGCGGTCCCAATGCAGATGATGTTTTTTATGTTAGAGGAGACCACAATGAAGGGATTTGGATTGTCGATAGAGGTGTAAAATCCCTTCATCCTTTGAAAAAAAGAAAGAGAGTTCAGTAAACAGGTTATATTTTGTTTGTAATATATATCTTGTTATCTCATGTTATTATCTTATCATTACTGAATTTATGTAATCTGGATTAACTGTTCAACCACTTTTGTAGATAACGACTTCTGCACATTCTGATGCTCCTAACCTTGAGGCTGAACAAGTCTCTCAAGTAGCTGCTGCTGCTGCTCCTGCAGCTCATGCTGCTGCTGCTGTTGCTCCTGCTGCTGCTCCTGCTGCTCCTGCAGCTCATGCTACTGCTGCTGTTGCTCCTACTGCGGCTCCGGTTGCTCCTGCTACTCCTCCTGCTGCGGCTCCTGCTGCTACTGCTCCTCCTGCTGCTCCTCATGCTGCTCCTGCTGCTGCGGCTCCTGCTGCTCTTAGTGTTGAGGTCCAACAACCATCAACACATGTCGTTGATACCATTCTAGATGAACATATATATGATGTTGATATCGATGAAATGGTCGGGAATGAAGGACCAACATCGCAGAAATCATAGGTGCGTCGTAGTTTGACGGTGTTAGCCAAAATTCTTAAGGAAAAAAGCAAAGGCATCAAATTTGAAGTCAGATGGAATGCACGAGGCCAACATGTGAATCCCAACAAGGCTATATTTAGCAGCTACATTGGAGTTGTCACTCAGCAACGCGTGCCGATTGACATAGATTCATGGCACTATGTTGTGTCCAGGATGAAGGCTGTGATCTGGGAAGAAATTATGGTAACATTATGAATTTATTTATTTAATTTACTAGCAAATAAAATAATGAAAAAATATCTTAATCTTCTCAATCTCTTGCAGAGTACATTTATAGTAGATGATTCACACAAGTATTATGTAATAAGTCTTGCAGGAAAGATTCATCGAGGTTTTCGCACTATTTTAACAAGATGTCACCTCAAAGATTCTAAAGGTAAAATAAACCCGCACCCACCCATTGTCTACGCTCACCTGATATCCCAAGAAGCATGGGATGCATTTATTGGCTGTTGTGGGGATGAGAAGTTTCAGGTACATTATGAGTGATAATACGTTGTTTGAGGATAACTTTATTCATCACTTTGATTTTCAATATTTTATTTATGAAACAAAAACTCTGTACTGAAAATAAGGAACGTTCTTCAAAACCAACATACCCCTATCGTGAAGAAAGGATGGGGTACGCTTCATTAGAAAAGAAAATGGTACGTATTTTAAATTTACAACAATATTGTTAGGTGCCAATAAACAACATTATAATTATTTTTCTATGTTTATATGTAGATTGATGAGTCTAAAACCAAATGCACTTCCATCCCACATCATGTGCTATGGAAAGAGGCACGTGTGAACAAAGAAGGGAAGTTAGTAGATGAGAACACATAGAAAGTGTGGGAAGTATGTGTAAGTATGACACGACGATAAAATAATTTGTTTAAAATTGCTATTACATAAAAATAATTAGTTATTTTCCTATATCAGACAGTCACAGGAATTAGCTACTCCTGTAGCTGATACAGACCTATTATCGATGGCTTTAAAGCATCCAGAAAAATACGGTCATGTCAGAGGTGCAAGGTTTGGGGTGACACCCCGAGTATATTTTGAGAAGAAGAAAAAAATGGTTGATACAGATGAAAAATTGGAAAAAATAAACGAAAAAATAGCAACCCTTGAAGAATAATTGCAATGGCAGGGAGAGTTGCTAGCAACTTTTATGGGTGGGAAGCAAAGGGAACCCACAACTCAAGAACAACCGCCGCATAAACATCCCGCCCCACCCCCCACCATCTTTGAGGCGAGCCATTCGCCTCAAAGAACTGTCTTAGCCGTGATAATCAATATTCTAATAATTGTTCCCATGAAATATGAATCAGACAAACACTGATAATTTTTCTGTACTCATCTTCTACAGGGTGATAATGATTGTGATTTATATCTATCAACACCCACCTATCACCTTGTAGCGAGGTCTATAGTGTTCAATATCCCAAATGCCACACTGCATAATAGACCACTTACGAAAGATCATCTGAAAGTGATGATTACTGTAGCTCATGAGCCAAAGGCAGAGCTACCTATTCCACTTGATGACGATGATATTCATACGGTCGAAAAGGTTATTGGGACATTCATTGCATGGGTGTCACAACTTGTAAGAGTACATGTAGACAAAGAGGCATTTATTTTCTTTTCTTTTCAAGATAAACCCTTAAAAATTAATGAAAAAAGGATCTGAACCAATGATTGTTGTTATAGATGGAGAAAGGGAAGGGGGTGACAAACGTAAGCTCAAAACCATATAAAGGATCGACCAACCGATCCCAAGGAGCTACTGAAAGCACAATAACACCACCTGTTCTCTATCTACATTTACTAGCATTGAAGACTCATGTGGATACGAAGCTAAAAGATGATAATAGTCATATAGTAGTTTTCGAAGAGAATATATACGGAGAAGAAATTCAAGATTTCATTGCTGCTGAAAATGTAAATGAAATCCCTGAAAACGGTTGGCTAGGAGTCACAGTTGTAAATGTATATATGAGGTATGTTTCCATGAATTGATTTTCCAAAATCTGATCTAATGTGAAAATTATGACTAAATGCATTTTATATTGTTGACAGACGCATTTATGAAAAAAAATTGAAGGAATTTTCCCATGAGCCAAGATTTGGACTGGTTAGTCCTCATATCACATCAACACACCTAACAAAAATAGAGCCATCAAAAAGGGATGCAATAGTGAACGACTTGATGAAAACATTTGAACACAAGATTATAGATGACAGACTTTTCCTAATACCAACCATGCAGGGGTAATACTCTATGATTAAAGCATATCAATTATATTTTCACTTCTTTTATTACTTATTCCTTTTTGTGTTTTTAGGCAACATTGGTTGCTAATTGCGGTGAACTTGGATACTCCGAAGATTTATTTTCTGGATTCAAAGTAAGGATATATATCAAACCGACCACACATGATGGAGTTTGTGAATCTGTAAGACACTACATCTTACTTTTTAGGTCTAAACATCAAGTAATATAATTTATATTATCTTTTACTGAGGATTCTGTTATGATAGGGTGGTGTATCATTATCATCTAAAAAAGGAATGAGGACAAGGGATAAGCATACGGAGGCGAGAAAGTACTACATCTGGACAAATATCAGGGTATATATAATAAAATTTCACTATCCAAACACATCTCAACACAAATTACTTATTCTCCTAATGATCAATTTTTTGCAGTGTCCAAAACAAACAAACGATAATGATTGCGGTTATTATGTTTGTAAATTTATGAAAGCGATCGTTTTTCATCAGCAAACTAGCATCCCTAAAGAGGCATTTTTAAAAACAACTACTAGTTCGTTTAAGTTATTTATTAATTCTTTATTTTTTTATTTTGCAGTACTACTCTGACTGCTGAAAAGCCTCATACTCACAAGACGATATAGATGTGTTTAGAAACGAGTGGTCCGCATACCTGATGGAAGATTGTACACAAATACAATGAAGATTTGACTTGGGGAGATATACAATTTGTGGTCATTTTTGAGAGGGGTTAAGGGGATCAAAAGATGAAACATTATTGTATGTAAATGTTCATAGGAAAATTGTAATTGTTATTAAATAAAACAGCCTTTATCCAATGAGTCATTTTCCTATTTTAACAGATGATATGCACCAGCAACATGCAATAATGCTGAACCACTCAAAGGGTCTCTATTTTGTTTAAAATGGACAAGATTTTAAGTGAAAACAACAACTAACCTATGGAAATCCGACCAAATGCATTCGGATTGCATTGATCTTTTATACGAAAGATCCAAGGGTCCTTGGTGACGTGTAAGAGTAAACCTTTCCTCAATACGAGGGATGGTGTGGCCGCTAGCACTCAAAGGGTCTCTATTTTGTTTAAAATGGACAAGATTTTAAGTGAAAACAACAACTGACCTACGGAAATCTGAACAAACGCATTCGGATTGCATTGATCTTTTATAATAACAATCCAAGGATCCTTGGTGACATGTATGAGTCAACCCCACCTCAATCCGAGGCACGGTGTGGCCGCTAGCACTCAAAGGGTCTCTATTTTGTTTAAAATGGACACGATTTTAATTGAAAACAACAACTAACCTACGGAAATCCAACCAAACGCATTCGGATTGCATTGATCTTTTATAAGAACGATCCAAGGGTCCTTGGTGACATGTACGAGTCAACATCGGCTCAATCCGAGGCACGGTGTGGCTGCTATCACTCAAAGGGTCTCTATTTTGTTTAAAATGGACAAGATTTTAAGTGAAAACAACAAATGACCTATGGAAATCCGACCAAACGCATTCAGATTGCATTTATATTTTATAATAACGATCCAAGGGTCCTTGGTGATGTGTACGATTCAACCCCTCCTAAATCCGAGGCACGGTGTGGCCGATATCACTCAAAGGGTCTCTATTTTGTTTAAAATGGACAAGATTTTAAGTGAAAACAACAAATGACCTACGTAAATCTGACCAAACACATTCGGATTTCATTTATCTTTTATAAGAACAATCCAAGGGTCCTTGGTGACATGTAAGAGTCAACCCCGCCTCAATATGAGGCACGATGTGTCCGCTATCACTCAAAGGGTCTCTATTTTGTTTAAAATAGACAAGATTTTAAGTGAAAACAAGAACTGACCTACGTAAATCTGACCAAACGCATTAAGATTGCATTAATATTTTATAATAACAATCCTTGGTGACGTGTACGAGTCAACCTTGCCTCAATCCGAGGCACGGTGTGACCGTTAGCACTCAAAGGGTCTCTCTTGTTTAAAGTGGACACGATTTTAATTGAAAACAACAACTGACCTATGGAAATCCAACCAAACACATTAGGATTGAATTGATTTTTTATAAGAACTATACAAGGGTCCTTGGTGATGTGTACGAGTCAACCCCACCTCAATAGGAGGCACAGTTTGGCCGCTAGCACTCAAAGGGTCTCTATTTTGTTTAAAATGGACACGGTTTTAATTGAAAACAACAACTGACCTACAGAAATCCGACCAAACACATTCAGATTGCATTGATCTTTTATAATAATGATAAAAGGGTCCTTGGTGACGTGTACGAGTCAACCCCGTCTCAATCAGAGGCACGGTGTGGCCGCTAGCACTCAAAGGGTCTCTATTTTGTTTAAAATGGACACGATTTTAATTGAAAACAACAACTGACCTATGGAAATCCGACCAAATGCATTCAGATTGCATTGATCTTTTATAAGAATGATAAAAGGGTCCTTGGTGACATATACGAGTAAACCTCGCCTCAATCCGAGGCACAGTGTGGCCGCTATCACTCAAAGGGTCTCTATTTTGTTTAAAATGGACAAGATTTTAAGTGAAAACAATAAATGACGTACGAAAATCCAACCAAATGCATTCATATTGCATTTATTTTTTATAATAACGATAAAAGAGTCCTTGGTGACGTGTATGAGTCAACACTGCCTCAATCTGAGGCATGGTGTGGCCGCTATCACTCAAAGGGTCTCTCTTGTTTAAAGTGGACACAATTTTAATTGAAAACAACAACTGACCTACGAAAATATGACCAAACACATTAGAATTTCATTGATATTTTATAAAAAAGATACAAGGGTCTTTGGTGACGTGTAAGAGTCAACCAATCCTCAATATGAGGCACGGTGTGGCCGCTACCACTCAAAGGGTCTCTATTTTGTTTAAAATGGACACGATTTTAATTGAAAACAACAACTGACCTACGAAAATCTGACCAAACACATTTGGATTGCATTGATCTTTTATAATAACTATACAAGGGTCCTTGGTGATGTGTATGAGTCAACCTCGACTCAATCCGAGGCACGTTGTGGCCGATATCACTCAAAGGGTCTCTATTTTGTTTAAAATGGACACGATTTTAAGTGAAAACAACAACTGACCTACGTAAATCCGACCAAATGCATTAGCATTGCATTGATCTTTTATAATAACAATCCAAGGGTCCTTGGCGATGTTTAAGAGTCAACCCCGCCTCAATCCGAGGCACAGTGTGGCCGCTAACACTCAAAGGGTCTATTTTGTTTAAAATGGACACGATTTTAATTGAAAACAACAACTGACCTACGGAAATCTGACCAAACGCATTCGGATTGCATTGATATTTTAAATGTGGGGTCATGGAATGTGATCTATCAGGGGACTCATATATATCAAGTCATGGTTGGCCTGGTATACTAGGGTTATCATGTGTTTGGGTCTATGATACTTATGGGCTTATATCTGGATGAAAATACTCCCATTTGGGAGGGTGGATATACTTATGGGTCTTATTACTTAAATAAGAATACTCTCATAGGGGAGGGATGATATGTATATAGGTATTATTCCCCAAATTAGAATACAACCATAGGAGTGGGATGAGATTCTTATTGGGAATATTCACTAAATGAAAATAATCCGATAGGGGAGGGCTGAGATGATTATATAGATTATGCCTCAAATGAGAATACACCCATATTGGAGGGTTGATATACTTCTAGGGATTATTATTTGGATGATAATACCCCCATATGGTAAAGAATATACGCTTCTTAGTATTATTCCCTAAATAAGGGTACTCCCATAGTATAGGGATGAGATCCTTGTAGGTCTTATGCCTCAGAATTGGAAGAACACATATGGGTGGTCTGAGATACTATTGAGGGTATTCCCTAGATGATAAAACTCCCATAAGTGGATTTACATGATGGAGTATAAATAAAACTCACATATTGGAGGTCAATGATAATTATGTATATAATGGGGAGACCATGGTGTATTATATGTTTTGTGTGGTTCCTATGATGTACTCAGAGAAACCCTAACATTGGATGAATTAGGTATGATTGATCAAGCTTTAATACTTGAGAATCAATGTGTCTTGATGTAGATGGGGTAGGACTTGGTCAAACTATATTTTTATAATGTCGACATGATCCTTGTGAAATTCTTGGTAAAAGTTAAGCACTTGGAAAATTAATTTGGGTTTAATCATGGTCATGGATTTGAGGATCAATGATGATTTTTTATTAGTTTTATTCCAGTTCTTTCTCAACTAGGTTGTGAATATTTCCTGATCATGCACTTACAATAGCCTATTGCAGGTTTAATATTGGGGGTTTATTAATGAGATTCATCCCCCCCAAGTATGTGCACCTTAGTGTGTGTACAAACCTTATAACTTCTTTGAGGTTTAGAACATGATGCATAGTGGATAGAGAAAAGTCCAAAGATTTATGTATTGATAAAACACACCCATGTGGAGCCTTAGGATTGAACTGGAAAGCCCCCTGGACACCCCCTACCCCCCTTGGACAGCCACCCCAAACTCTTGAACAACCCCCAAACCCCCTGAATTCTGAATTGATTTCTTTAATTACTTGATTAACTTATAAATTATGTGTTAATAGTGTACGAGTATAATTGTTGTATGGGTATACTTGGTCTAATTTTATTATGATTTATGAGTTAATTTTGTATGGGTATACTTGCTTTAATTGGCTTATTGAGATGCTGTTTTTTTTTTCAGGTGTTCGGGTGTGCTGCTGCAGATTTACCATAGCAGTAGAGAGGGAATTTATCAGCGCTCTTTTAGCGCTGATAAATCGTGCCTTTATCAACGCTAAAAAAGCGCTGATAAACTACACCTTTATCAGTGATAAAGAAGCGCTGATAAAAGATAAGTTTATTAGCGCTTTCTTAGCGCTGATAAAGTCTACCTTTATCAGCGTCGAGCTTTACAGCGCTTTTTTAGCACTGTTAAAGCCCGTTTTTAGCACTGTTAATGCCCGTATTTGTAGTAGTGTTTATTTATATACAAATACATTCATAAAATAATTTTATGAATATTGACATGGAATAAAAACATTTATAAAATAAATATTCAAAACTTTTAAAACTAGGTTTTTAAAGAAAGATGTCCCTTACATCGAGTCTGACTCATCACATATATTCTTTAACTTTCTGAATAATAAATTTATATTGATTATTTACTTGATTAAGAACTTTTTTAAAAATTATTATTCATTTTACCATGTTATAATCAATTACTTAATCAATTAAGTTAACATCATATGTTTTGATGATATTCGACGCATATGTCCAAAACGACTTCGGTAGGCTAACTATGGTCAAATAAGTCATTATTACACCATCTCCAGAATAATAATCATGACATAATTATCACATGCATGTGCATACACACACATATTATACTTTTAAAACCAAATATGGATGATGGTTATGAAAATTAAACTACATTACAATCATGGAGACAGTAAGTCATACATACGCATGAGTAACACATCCATTTTTCAACGATCATGATGGAAAGAATGTAAGTGTTATTTTATCTTTCCAGAATGATCATTATATCATAAATATCATATTATCTCTTTAAATAAATATATATATATATCATCCATATGATGTGGTGATGAAAAATGAATCACATCGTTTCATAAAGGTGCACAAACGACGTTATCATTTTTTAATGAATGAAAAGGTAAGAAATTAGATGATATCTTATATTTATAACATGATAAATATGTCATTAATATCATATATATACATTCAATCCGTCATTGTATCCATCCATGAGAGGCAGTGATGGAAAATGAATTACATCGGTTCACATGGTAGTAGTCCGTTGTACACACGAATGATGGTCTCGTTTCCCATTTGATGGAAGAAAGAGATGGTTATAGGTTATTTCATCAGCATAATAACATCTCATTATATGAGAGATAATGATTATATTATATCAACATAGTTAAAGAAGATTTAAAGGAGGTGGAAGAAGAAACAAAACTGAAACATTTAGTTAAAAGTTATACATCTTCTTTAGACAATCTCCTTTGTTTTACACCTTAAGCCCTCTAAGGATGATATTCTGCCTAAACCAATGCCTATTGAATGAGGGGAGTGATTCTAGAAAGAAATTTTGGTTGGTCTTGGTTGAACTAAAAAAGATTTTGAAAAGAAAAAATGAGAGGATGTGCCCTTTTATAAGAGAGGGGGGTACCGTTGGAATTTCTTAAAATATTAAATTAATATAAATTAATTTTCATAGAAAAATGAATCCAAAATAATATATTTCAAAGATAGGATTTGGATGGGTTGAAATTATTTCATCCAATAAAATTCAGATAAGTCTAGTCTATGTTTTTACCCTTATCTTTTTGTTTTAACCCCACATTAATGATTTTGGCAATTACAGTGGTAACAAAGTTTTTTACTCTTTAGGGGTTAAGATAATTACTATAAATGGAGAATTTACATATAAATGGACTATGATTGGTATTTTAAACTATATCCCAATCTTTTGGCTGAAGATATTTTTTTTAAAAAATTTAAATCATTTAATAAAATTTATTTATTATAAAATATCATTAATGTCATTTTTGGATATATTAATTTAATTTGACTTTGAAAACTACATGGAAATAAAAGAATTTTAATATAATCCTTTCACATAAAACTAACATGTTATATTTATCTAAAAAAATTGTGAAACACAACAATTCATTCAAATTATACTACTTTAAATAGTTTTAGGACCATTTATTTTATTTTTCTATTAATTGAATAAATACTGTGTCGGTGTTGCATAAGAATTTATGGTAATTATTTCATCACTAAAAATTAAAAATAAATTATCATGATAAAAAAATAGTTTATGTTTAAAATAACTATTTATAAACCAATATAATTTGTTTTAATATCTATCCCAAAATATTATAAATATTAAAAGAAAGAAAGTGACATTTTGACTTTATCTTTTGCTTAAATTTTATAAAGGTAAAATTCATAGAAAAATGACAAAAAAAGGTTATATATTTGAATAGTGTACGCTTATAGATGAAATATAATCATAAAATTAAATAAAGGCAAGTGTTGGGATCATTTTATAGTCCTTATCATATTATTTTTTAACCTTAATTACCTGATTATCCCTTACTGTCATGATAAAAATTTATTATGGTCACTATTCATAATGACTAAAAATAAAAAGGAAATATTTAAAAAATTTAGATATACTAATTCCAAATATGAAATCAATTTTTCAAGATTCAATTAACAGAAGTGTCAGAATTTAATTTAAAATTAAACCTGAAAACGCGATGAAAAACACCTTTTCAGAAAAATGGATTTTAAGTATAAAAATGTTTTTTTACCAAATTAAAGTATAAAATTTATTCCAAAGACCATAATTGGATTGTGTTTAATAAAAACCAACTAATGGAAATTTTAAACTAATCCAAAATAGAATTTTACTTAATAAATACTTTAAAAGAAAATACAGTTTTCAATAAAAATCAGTATTTTTCTCTATTCACTGAAAAATTAAACTTTTCATAAAATTCTAAAAAATTCACTCTAAGATAATTTTGAAATTATTATTTAAAAAATTATATCCTTTTTATAAAATAAAAATAAATAAATTATAATATTTTCTCACAAAAAATAAATAAAAAACATTTTTGAAGAAAGCATATTTTTGAAGAATAAAATGATTTTGATAAAAACCGAGTGTTTATTTCCTAAGAATTAATCAACACATTTTTATTGACCAGGATATTTATATATATTTCATAATGTGGTTAATCCTATTCATACCTCTAAATTCAACAATTAGGTCATAACAATCATATTTAAATAACAACACTTCTTGGTCCATTTAAGTCCGAAGTTGTGTATCTTGTACGGTATCAAACGTAGTCTTTATTTTAAAATAATGGGATATTGAATTCTCCCCCTTTAATAAATTGAGTCCTCAAAATTTTAACTTAAACCCTATAACCAAAGGTTTGACATTTTAAAATTCCTTTGTGGAAATATTGTAACGACCCAAGCCTTTTACCCATATCATTACATGATTTTTAACATAGACATATATTAATTACAACCCAAAGATCATGAAGCCTAGTGTCTTTAGAATACCAGGTTCATAATACATTAAAGTGAGGTTGAAATAAAACTTCTTATTTTTATTCTCCCTAATGATCTCCTAAATCCTTTCAAGCTCTTAAAACTTCATGTGATAACCTGAGGAATACATAGACAAAAGGGTGAGCTAAAAAGCCCGGTAAGGAAATAAACATGATAAGGAAGCATAATATGTGAGTTAAAGGTATAACATGTTATCATAAAATAGAAGACACATGAGTAATCACATGTAACATAACGAAAAGAACATGGTATCATAAGATCATGACATCATAGGAAATGTGGCAACAATATATAACATGACATAAGAATGAGTCAAGGCTAACTACCTAGACAATATCACATGGTAGAAAAAGACCCATAATGGATTAGGTTTACTCCCTAATCTCATAAATAACACCTCATGAGACTAAAAACATTACCTAATGAATTGGAGTGCTATCTAGATGTACCCATCATACAAGATATATCAAACTCACCTAATGATCTCTAGGTGCACCCATCATAACATGTTCATGATTTATGCATGTCACAAAAAGAAATCAATCATAAAGAATAAACATAAAAATTAACCATAGAAATAAATGGATCGCATAATCTTGTCTCATATCATAATCAAAGTAAATTTCACAATAAAGGCATTTGAGAGATGAATGTAAGTCATGTATTACCCCGTCAAAGGAAGGGAGAGTGAGTTAGGTATATATGTATGAGACATATATACATAATTTAGAAGTATTCCATAAAATTAAATGTTGTAGTTGGTGATGAATAGACATGATTTTAAAAATATTTAAAACATTCTTAAGGAAAATAGTCTTTCCAATTTAAAGATCACTTTTGAAAAAATAAAATTCAAAAAATATTGTAGAAATAATTTTCTTTGAAAATAATCTTGGAAACTTATAAAGGAAGCTTCAAGGAAAATAATTTCCATGATGGTAAAAAATAACACTCATGCCATACACATTAAAACAAAGAATCCTTTCGCATTTTCAGTAAAAATCCAAAAGTACCTCATTCGAAAAATGGAATGAAGATTCTTTTAAAACCATTTTTTTAAAAGTTGAAAGGGTAAAAATTACTTTAAACAATCATGAAGAATATTAAAAATATTTTTTGAAAATACTTTAAAGAAAACATGGACATGGGAGAGAAAAATGTTTTCAACCAAAAAGAGAAATAAAGTCGATTTTCCTTAAAAAAAATTCTCAGTCATTTTAGGTACCAAAGAGAGGAAATGGTATTATTGATTGAAAAGTCCATGAATGACTATAGGATAATAAAATTTAATGGTTTTATTATAAAATGATCAAATAATTTCAAAAAATGGAAAGTCAAGCATAAGTAATCCCGATTAAAATGAGATTGAAATATAAACCCTTACTGTTTTGGTATCTTTCGAATCATAACTCTCATGAATGAAGTAAATGAATTTTAACTTAAAATATCATAAAGTATGAAGAAATAATGTTATAATATGAAAAGGGGTAGTATATACATCATTTAAAAATATATTAGGTGCATAAAAGAACATGTATATCAAATAAAGAAGTTTTGAGATGAAACTCTTACCTTGAGTCCAGAGGAGAGGGGAAATAAGAAATAAAACAAAATTCTTGGTTAATAATGAGACCTCTTATTCAGAAAAATTCTTTAGATTTAAACCAAAAGCCTTCTAGGTTAGATTTATGATCAAATAAATTACTTTAGGATGTTGGGAGGGAATTAAGGAAGTGATTTGGGTTGGAAATGGACAAAACAATGAGTTTTTTATGTGTGTAAAGAAGATGAGAGGGAGTGGCCTTTTATAAACGGAGGAGAGGACACATGTAACGACCTGAACTTTTTTAATAAATTTCATTTCCTAAAAATGTTTGTTATATTATATTGTTCACAAGAAAATATTTTTTTAATGAAGTTAATATAAAGGGAAATGTGACCATTTGGTTTTGACCATTATATAACCATTGGTAAATATAATCATTGGGAACTATACTTTTGATAATAATTTTAACTTTATCATTAGAGTTTATAAGTAATATTTTGATAAAGGAAAATTGATACAAAAAGAAGATTTGATAGCCTCAACCAGCAGAGTCTTTCCATTTGAATCCCATATATCGGATCTTGGGAGGGAGGTATCATCACTAGGTTTTTCACTTGACAAATTCCAAGATAATCTTTAACAAGTGAAGCTTGAACGGAATCGTTTTTGAGAGAAGTTCAAGTTAGTGGAGATTACCACTTGGTCGATGTTAGCCGAGACACCCCATGAAAGTAACACCATTGGAAACCTTACTCTTAGGGAGTACATAGGTGTAATAAGGGGTTACGTATCCTAAACTCAGTGTTCAATTCCTTTGTATAAATAAAATTTGTATTCCATCAAATCTTTTTTGAGAATAGTTTTTCTAAAAAATATGATGAATTTGATAAATTAATTTTTCGGTCATAAATTGTACTTTCCAGAAAATAAATAATTATTATAATAAAATAAGATACTATGAATAATGTTTATTTTATTGAAATATCATGATTTAAACACTCTTATATAAATTTAAATTATATTTTTTTTTCAAGTGTCTGAAATTTTATTATGTATTTTCTATCCACTATTATTTTTAAGAAATAAGTATTTTTATATTTAAAAGTTAAATTTCTCATACTTAGAGAATTATTATGATAAAATAAAAATCTTTTTTTAAATCAGTACATCTAAATTAGGTTAGGGTAAATTTATTGGAATTTTATAAAAAAATTTGTTTTTTGATGAATAATAAAGATATAGTTTTGAATTTTTAGTAAGTTTAATGACTTCATAATTATGTCATAATGATGTAATAATTAGTTAACCATGATCCAAGACTAAAAACATGTTATTTTATTAATATAAACTATTATAATATATTTTAATCATTTAAAAAAAATATAATTTACTTTCCAAATTCTAAAATGGAAAATTTAACTTTAAAAATGTTATTTTGTGAAAACTTTAATTTCCCTTTCCAAAAATAACTAATATAATATTATGGTCGACTATTTTGGATTAAAATCATATAAAAGGTGTCCCTCATGTTTAATACCATGGTAAAGCCCATGGTTTTTCATTTACCACTACCTAGGTGTCCAATACCTTTATTTAGAAATTAAGAAACAAATCCCCCACTTTACTATAAATATCCACCCATTTCTCCATTTAATTTCAATCCCATTTCATCCTAGATTAATATATGATAGTTTTACCTCCCAAGGAGTCCTACCAAGGTTTCCTCAAGGTCCCAATGTCCCAATTTTCAAGTTTTAGGAGTTACTCTTCAAGGTAAGGGAAATCTCAACATCTCATTTCCTTTCAAGTTCCCTTTTATGTGGTATGCCTTTCAAATTTAAAAACTATGTCATTATTTCCATTTTATTCTATCCCTCTATTTTATTAAGAGTATTTTATGAATGGGATACCCTTTTACCCTTACTTTTACAATTTTCTAAAATCATATTTCATACTCATTGTGCTGTTGAATTTTCTTCTCAAATTTTCTCTCCTTTTCCCAAGAAATTCTCTTATATTATTTTGTGAATACCCAAACCTATTTATTTTTTAAGGGTATTCACCTAGATTTTAAAATGATATATTTTATTCTATTATTAACATACATTAAACCTAACTTATTTTTTCATGGGTTAATAATGACATAAAGATCTTGTCTTTAAGCACTTTTCTTTAAAAAGCCATGATTTTGATATGAAACCTATTTCTTTTATTATCCATGGGTTATTTAGGAAATTTTTTATTATGATATGTGTGGTTTACATTAACTAATACATATAGCCGCTTCGGCGGTGGCTTAGTGGTGAAGGAGAGGGGTACAACAACGCCGTTCTTTGGGAGGTACATGGTTCGAATCCTGGGAGTCCGCTTTCGGGGCGAACCTCTCCCCTGGGATCCACTCGCCTTGCTGGGTCACCCAGTTTCTAACTGGGTGGGCAAAATGAGGCGCAACCCACTTGTGCTGACGGATTGCTTGACGAACCATCGCCGCCCGGGTTGTCACCCTCCGGGACGCTCTGCCATCTCGGCTGGCAACGACTCCTTCCTGGCTGAGGCTCTCTCTGGAGTGACCTATTTGTGGGGAGGGGGGTTTCCTTGTGTGGAGGGTTCGAAAAGGCCACACAAGAGAATTCCATTTTGAAAGGAAGGAGGAACTAATACATATTAAGGGTGTGTCCTGATAGCACTCCAATGCATTGGGTAAATAATTTAATCTCTATGGATGACATATTTTACGATACCTTGGTGAATAACCATGGTAATTTTTATAACACCTCAGTGACAAACCTTAGTTATATGCTTATGAATGTCTAAAACAAATGTTTTAGCCAAATTTAAAAGTTACAATTCATGTTATTTTATTTATAATATGCATCATGTTCTCTTTTTTATTCCATAATTACATTCCTCACATTCTTATTAATTTTTCCTCAAGATCACATGTAAACTGTTTCTCTTGTTTTCCCTTACTAGGCCTTATGCTCACCATTTCCTTTGATGTATATAACCATGTTACAAGATGTAGTAATTGTACTTAGGATGAACCTATAATGAATCCTTTCAAGTAAATTATAATAATTTTTTAAATTTTCATGTATTATTTACCTTTTTTCCAAGAAATTAAACTTTAAAAGATTTTATGCTTTGTACAATGTAACGAAAAGTTTATGTAATAAAAAGGTGGGATGTCATGGATGTCATAAAAGGATGGTTTAGTTAGTTTTAGAAATTAGGATTTGAAAACATTAAGAAGAACCTTATGAACAAGTTAAAATATAGTAAAACATCCTGGTATTTAGGTAAAGTATTAAGTAAGTAGTTTCTAACCAAAGAAATATCTATCTGAATACGAACAAGTGGATGTGGATCTGGACCAAATGTACCTAGGGGTAAAAACTCCAACAAGGTGAATTAGGCTTGACTCGGTGTAACCTATTACACGACAACATTCCATACTGCACACCTAGTTTGAAACTCCTAGGGGATATGTTTGTTTAATCATAAGATTTTTTATGAACCATTATGAAGGATTTATAGAAAATGTAATTATTGTTAAAGAATAAAACATTTAAGCATGATTTTTTAATGCATGAAATTGATTTAGAATTATAAGATTATTAAATGAAACAAATTTATCACTAAGGTTTTCTTATTTTAGAAAATGGTGGGAAATAGGAGAAACCACATAAATAGTGAGCACAATGGACTAGGTGCCGATGAACTTATGATGAAAGCCGAAATGGAAAACTTAATGAGAATGATGAATCAACTGACTCGAGTTATGAGAAATAACTTGAATCAAGTAGAGAGGCCAGATTCACCTTGAAGAGAATAACTTTCTGTTGAGTTCTTTATGCATCAATAACCACCTTCTTTAAGTGGATCTACCGACCCATTGATTTTTGAACAGTGTATAAGATCTATAGAAAATATATTTTTTATAGTTTGTTGTTTGGAATAAGAGAAAGTCACCCTGGATGTGTACCGCTTAGAGGGAGAAGCTGATCAGTGGTGGAAATTGGTTAAAAACACAAATCCAAGAGGGGATACTGATGCAATGGAGTGGGAAGAGTTTAGGGGAACCTTTTTCAAAAAATATTTCCCCCGTTCAATGAGAAAAAAATGGAGAATGAATTACTTGAGCTGAAGCAGAAGGAAAATGAATATGTACGAATCTATGAGATGAAATTTATAAGTATTTCTCACTACACCTTTAGCTTTGTCATGGACCCTAATGAAAATGTTGATAGATTCTTTGGTGGACTAAGACCACATCTATAGAAGGATCTATCCAATCGAGACTATGATAGCTATGAGGAAATAATTTGGAGCTATGAAGGTTTAACTAGAGTTTGGTGAGACATAGTGGTCTCATAAATTGAATGAAAAGAAGAGATCAATGAAGCTAAGATTAGGGAGGAAATTTGATCATAGAAGAGGAGGAAATCAAGTGAAACTTCCCACATGCAACAAATGTGGGAAGAAGAATTCAGGGAATTGCTTTCTCAGGAGCGGGAAATGTTACAATTGTAGAATAGATGTCCATATTGCTTGTAACTATTATAGTGAGGTGAAACCTCAACTTATCAACACTAGAAACAAAGTTAATATGGTGCAGGTCCTACCTGAAGTCCAATGCTTCGATTGTGGAAAACTTGGGAACTTCACCAATCACTATCCAAATCCGAAGTTAATAGAGGGGAATCACTATCAACCTCAGCATATGCCAAGGGAGTAAGGTCATGCTTTTTCTATCATGACAGATAAAGTTTAAGCTCCAAATGATGTGGTGGAGGGTACTCTTGTTGTTCACTCAAATCTAGTAAGTACTTTGTTTTATTATGGTTCTACGCATTTCTTTATTTCGTATAAGTTTGTAAAGAATATAGAATCAATACCTGAACTTATAGAAGTAGAGTTACCTATCAAGACTCCTAGAGGGATTATCCAAGCATCAACAGTGTAGAGAAACTCTAGTATTTACTTTGGAAAATAATCTCATCACAAATATAGTCGTCATTCCCATGCTGGAATTCAACATTATACTAGGTATGGAATGAATCTCAAAGTATAATGCTAAAATCAAATGTAGAAGAAAGGAAATCTCAGTAGTCTTGAATGGACAACTAATAGTTGTTTTCAAAGGAGAGATATCATGACCTAATCTTTTTCTAGAAGCACAACCCATTGCATTATTTATGGAGATGATCGGTGAAGATAAAGAGGGAAATGAAAGTATATGAATAGAAAGTGCCTCCATCATTAAAGAATACATTGACGTATTCCCCAAGGAGTTACCTAGACCTCCCCAAGAAATAGAGGTAGAGTTATCCATTGAAATCATGCCTAAATCCAAGCTGAAATCAAAGAACCCATATAGAATAGAAAATGTGAATTTGGAGGAATTAAAGAAACAACTCCAAGATATTTTGGAGAAGGGGTTTATTTGGCTAAGTGTGTATCCTTAGGAAGCACATATTTTCTTTGGTAAGAAGAAGTATGGATCAATGCAGCTATGCATTGATTATAGAGAACTTAATAGGATCATAGTGAAGAACAAGTATCATCTTCCAAGGATTGATGATTTATTTGACCAGCTTTATGGAGATCAACTCTTCACAAATATTGATCTTTGATATGGTTATCATCAATTGAGGGTAAAGAAAGAGGATATTCCAAAGACTTCCTTCTGATCGAGATATAGGAATTATGAGTTTTTTGTTATTCCCATCAGCTTGACTAATGCTCCTGCTATTTTTATAGATTTGATGAATAGAGTATTTAAGGACCACCTTAATAACTTTGTGGTAGTTTTTATTGATGATATTATGATATATTCCAAAATTCATGAGGATAACGAGGATCATATAAGGGTTATATTGAAAAATATAAGGAAGGAGAGGATATTTGGAAAGTTCAGCAAATGTGAATTTTGGTTATAACAAATTGCTTTCTTGGGGCACACTATAACCAATGAAGGAATCTCAGTTGACCCTACAAATAAAAAGGTTGCAGAGGAGTGACCTCATCTTAAATAGTAATGGAGATTCGTGGTTTCCTTGGTTTATTAGGATATTATAGGAGGTTTTTGAAAAAAAATTCATGACTTTCTAATCCATTGGCCAAGTTAACTAAAAAAGGGGCCAAGTTCATCTAGAAAAAGGAGTGTGAATAAATTTTCCAAGAGCAGAAGAAGAGATTGGTTATTGCACCCATGTTAACTCTACCATCTGTCGTAGAAGGATTATTTATAATTAGCGATACATCTCTAAAAGGGCTTGGATTAATCCTCATAAAAAATTACAAGGTGATTGCTTATGCATCTTGATAGTTGAACCCTCATGAGTAGAATTATCCTACACATGACCTAGAGCTAACTACAGTTATTTTTGATCTGAAAATATAGAGGTACTATCTTTATAGGGAGAAACATGATATATACACAGACTATCAAAGTTTAAAGTATATTTTCAGGAAAAAAATAATTAAACATGAGGTAAAGGAGATTATTGGAACTTCTTAAAGGCAATTATTGTTCAATTCATTATCATCCCATAAGAGCAAACAAAGTCACTTATGAATTAAGTAGGAAAGACCCTATTGTTCTAGCTATGATGATGATTCAAGGATATCCTTTGACTAATGACCTAGTAAAACTGGACATGGGAATTATAAGTGAAGAGACATCATAAAACCTATCCCAAATGATTTCTCAACCATCATTACTAGAGAAGATCAAGAAATATCAAAGAGATGATCTTTTTTTGAAAAAGAAGATAGAGGATGTGAATGATGAGAAGTTTATTGAGTTCAATATTGATCAAGAAGGTGTACTGAAATTTTGTACAAAACTATATGTTTCATCTATTCCATAAATAAATAAAGAAATGATGGATGAAGCTCATAACTATACTTTCTCTATACATATTGGAATCACTAAAATTTATAGGGACCATAATGACCATTATTGGTGGGATAAAATGAAAAGAGAGTTTGCTTACTATAATACAAGGTGCCTAGTGTGCCATCAAGTTAAGGTAGAGCAACAACTTCCAAAAGGGGTATTATAACCACTACCCATACCAACATGGAAGTGGGATAATATCACTATGTACTTTGTCACTAGTCTCCTAATAACATCCAAAGGAAATAATGCGATATGGGTTATAGTGGATCATCTCACCAAAAATTCCATTTTCATCGCTATTTAGGAAGATTTATCTCTTAACCAAATTTCCAAGATATACATGAAGGAAGTGGTAAGGTAGCATGAGGTACCACTCTCTATCATATCTGATCATGATCCAAGGTTCACATAAAATTTTTGGAGAATTATTCAGCATGCTCTGAGTATCGAATTGAATTTTAGTACAGCCTATCACCCCCAAACTAATGGTTAATCTGAAAGGACTATTCAGACACTTGAGGACATGCTGAGAACATGCTCAACAGAATTTAAAGGTGGATGAGATCAACATATCCCATTAGTTGTGTTCTTATACAATAATAGCTTCCATTTGAGTATTCAAATGTCACTGTCATGACCCTTCCCACAGGGCTCGAACATGAATACCCCAAGCCCGTCTTCCATAGGCCAGAGGTTGGTGACTATCACCCGAAGGATTTTCCCAAATAGGGAAGGTATTGCGTTAGAGATCTGTATACACTCAAAAAGGTAAACTGAAGTAAACAACCAACAAAAGTAAGGTATAACCTTGAGAGTAAAGTACAACCACAAGTACAACTAAAAACTAAAAACAGTGGGCCATAATACAAGACCTAAAAACTTAAAAGAAATTAAATAGCTATCACATCTTCCCTAGAGCTCTACCTGGCGGGTAATAGCTATAATTCTGAAGTCGAAGAAGAGGATCTCGACTGATCCCATCACACCAAGCTCTGCCAAGTCCCAAACCTATAAAGTCTACATCAAAGCATCAATAGTCTACAATAGACACACATGTGTGGGTGGAGCCCATATAGGGGTGAGTATAACAACTCAGTAGGGGACCCCAAGAACTGATCGTACCACAATTCACTGTTTCATTTTTACCCTTACACCATTGTATTAAAATGAATTTCTGTTGTAAAGTCCAAATATAATGACAAAATGAACTTCATGTTTGATTAAATTATTTTGTTTTTATCACTATTAAAAAGGGTAATGTTACTTGTTTTGATAATTTCATTGAAGGTGGAGGTGATTTGGAGGACCCACGATGAAGTCTAAGAAAAATGGGCCAAACATCACAAGGATCTAAGAACACCAGTGGATTAGTCCACACACTTCTACACAAATGTGCATTCAAATAGGATGAATTTTTTTGTTCTAGTCCAAAATTTAATAGGATACATTTCATCTTAAGAAACCCAATCCATATTCAGCTTATATGGGGCCCATCCGAACTGAACTGTCCAAGCCACCGAATCTGCACAAAGTAAAAAGTGGAATTCTATAATATGTCTCTATCTTGATCTGTAATTGTCCAAATGATGAAAAAATTTCTATGGTGATAGTAAAGAAGTGGGGATAAAACTTTCCAGTTTTGTTAAAAGAGATATTCGACTGTCTATTAGTCGAAAACCATCCTTCAAGTGGTATATCAAAATATAGGTGCCCAAAACCACTTCTTATTTTGGCTATAAAAGGCACCTTGGGCACCCCATTTGCAAGTTCGGCCAAGGAGTGAAGTGATGCCAATTTGGAGTTCTAGAGGAGTACTCTCTTCATCATAAAAGTTCTGGAGGCACCTATCCTCATAGGGGGATCAAGAATGAAGAGGAGTTCCACCTGAGCTTTATCTTCCTTCTGATGTCGAGCTAAACGGTGGAAAGTCATTTCGAGGGAGCTACACACACTTGGGAGGGAGTTCCAACACTTGTTATTATACTAGTTTTGTGTAATTTATGTACTAAATATTTCACTTATTTCTTATATTGACATGATTCTCCTCTGATTTCATTTCTATAGGTATAATTAAGTGAAACACTTTTTATTTCAACACTGATTGGGTTGAGATTTCAAGTGGGAATCTTGGGTTGTTTCGATTGGACAAGACAAGAGTCCTATTTATCTCACACATATATAAGATTTTAGTATGCTTTGGTATCCTTTATCATCTATGCTTTATACCCAAACTTTGACAACACGATTATTGTGTCAAGGGGTGGTTCTTTGAGTATCATTTAAGAGGCAAGAGGGAAGTTGAGATATTGAAAACCCTCAACCAAAGGATTCCATTAATCCATGTGTATTTTTCAGAATAACGAACTCACCAAGATGTGTAGTAAACTCAGAATGATCTCTTTATCTCATAATTCTAAAAAACCACTTTTATTTATCAATTATTAAACTCTTTAAATCAATTCATTTTTTTAAACTGTTTTAAAACCACCCCTCTTTTAGTACTTCTTATTAAAAATGCACACTCTAAACCCACCAACACTCCTTAAGATATGACATAGGGTCTTCCCTATACTAAAAATCAACCTTAAATCATAATCAATTTGATGTGTCACGACGACACATTCAAATTTTGGCACCATTGTCGGGGATCTCTTTGGTTTTTAGTGCGTGTTTTTTTATAAGTTTTTTTGTAAATTTTGTGAATATTTATTTGTTTTATATTATAACTCTACCAATATTTTTGTATTCTAATCTATTTTTTGTGTAGGTTTGGTACATGATGCGTTCTAATCCAAAAGATTTACCTCTTTTCGAACCCGAACCGGAGAGGATCTTACGTCAGCGACCCTGAGATGCACAAGAGAACCCTTTAGAGGACACACAAGACAACAACACTCATCTTGATCCTTATTATTTTTCTTATTAGGGAACCCACATTAAAACTGAAATTAATATGAATAACATGATTGAAAACAATATAAGACTAAAAGAACTAACCTCACCTGATGTCGATATCTAGACCACATATATTCAATTACAAGGCGAGGAACCCAGTTTTGATCTAAAATCTGGTTTAATTCATATATTACCAAGATTCCATGGACTTCCTGGAGAGGATCCACACAAGAACTTAAAAGAATTTCATACTGTTTATTCAACATTAAAACCTGCTAATGTGGATGAGGAACAAGTAAAGATTATAGAATTACCATTTTCTTTATAAGACACTGCAAAAGATTGGTTGTACTATATTAATTCACCAATAAGAGGCTGGGAAGACATGAAATGCCTTTTTTCTTGAAAAATATTTCCTAGCCTCTCAAACTGCAACAATAAGGAAAGAAATTTGTGGGATAAGAAAATCCCAAGGGGAAACACTTCATGAATATTGGGAAATATTTAAAAGATTATGTTCAAGTTATCCACACCACCAAATAAGCTATCAAATTTTAATACAGTATTTTTATGAAGGTTTAATTCCAATTGATCGTAACATGATTGATGCTACTGTAGGTGGTGAACTAGTAGATAAAACCCCAATCACTTTAAGAACCCTAATTGAGAACATGGAAAAAAACACTTAACAATTTGGTACAAGGTCTACGTACCCATTTGAGGTGTCCATGAGGTGAAAAGTACCGAATTCGAGAGGAAGGTGGGCATGAAGTTTGAAGAGGTAAGTGCCCTTTTATGACAACTCGCTCTCTCCCAATGGAAATCTCAATCTCCTACTCCCGTCCATTGTGAAATTTTCTCTTCTAACACCCATTATTATGATCAATTCCCCCAACTAAGATAAAATCCTGAGAGTTGTGAAAAAATCTTCCCAGGGCGCCCCTATAACCAACCCTTTAGGAAAGAACCATACTATCCATCCAACTCTAGGTGAAAAAAACCAAGATTATAGGCAAGGGGGTATTCCAACTAGCCTCATCAACCATGAAACCAACAAGGTCAGAGTAGTCATCCACCACCACCACCTAGAAATCCTCAACCACCCCAAATGACTTTACAACTGCCCCATACCAAACTCGAGCCTAGCCTATAAGATATGATGAAACAAATGGCTTACAATAATCTCCAATTCCAACAAACCACCCAAGCTTCCATACAATACCTCAAAACCCAATTTGGCTAACTAGCTAACTCGGTGGGGGAAATTCAAAGTCATGGGTCGGGTAAAATACCCTCTCAAACAGTAGTTAACCCTAGGGATAAGGGAAATTCTAGTGCCATCACCCTTATAAGTGGAACAAAACTTAAAAACCAAATGAATCCTCTATTAGAGTCATCCCATCCTAAGGAAACCTCTATCCCAACCATTGAGAATGTTCCAAATGTTGAAAAACCATGTCTTGAGAGAAGCCCCTCTAAAGGAAAGAGTGTGTCTATTGATAAGTCACCTAACCCAAAAATCCCTCTTCCATTTCCACAAAGGGCTACCCAACCTATAAAACAAAAGGAAACTGAACTTAATAAAGAAATATTGGAAACTTTTAAAAAATTTCAGGTTAACATTCCTTTGATTGATGCCGTGAATAAAATTCCAACATACGCCAAGTTTCTAAAAGAGATGTGTACACACCGAAGGATACTTAGAGGTGATGAGAAGTTAATATTGGGGAGGAATGTCTCATCATTGATAGAACCATCACTACCTACCAAATGCAATGATTCTGGAACCTTCTCGATTCCATGCACCATAGGGGAGTATTCATTTTCCAATGCTATACTTGATTTAGGTTCTTCTATAAATGTGATGCCTCACTCCATTTACTCTTCATTATAGGTTCTATAATTGAATCCAACTAGTATTGTTGTTCAACTATCCAACCAGAGTACCACACACCCCTCTGGTGTGTTAGAGGATGTTCTTATGAGGGTGAAAAATTTAATTTGTCCTGCTTATTTTTAAGTGCTTAAAATGGAAGATGATAAGATGAATGGACATTCCCCAATTATATTAGGGAGGTATTTCTTGAAAACTGCCAAAACCATAATTAATGTCCATAATGGTACATTATCTATAGAGTTTGGTGGTGAAATTGTCTACTTAAACATCCTTGATGCCATAAAGCACCCCTCAGAAGAACATTCCCCTCTCTCTGTTAATTCAATTGATGTACTTCCTTCCCCTGAACAAACAACATTTCTTTCCCCCGATCCCCTTTCTAAGTTTTCTTCATTGATTGAAATTATAGGTAATGAATCATGCATTGATTGTTTTAGTGGTCTAGAAAAGTTTCATGCATGTTTATTAATTGATAATTTCTTGAACACCGAGGATCCAATGACCATCGATGATAATGCTAAGCTTGTAAAAGCTCATTCCTCATATGAGGATGATACAATTGAGCAGTTAGATGAGATCAATGACCTATTACTTTCACACAGACTCTCATCAATCCAAAATACAACTAAATTGTAACTGAAACAACTACCTCAAGATTTAAAATATTCATATCTTGAGAATGGAAACAAGTTTCCCATCATCATTGCTAGTTCACTCCCTCCTGAGCATGAATTGTGACTGTTTGAACTTTTTAGGGAGTATAAATAATCTTTGGGATGGACAATTGCTGATATTATTGGTATTATCCCATCAATTTGTACACATTATATTTTATTAAATGATGATACTAAACCAGTGAGAAAGGCACAACGTCGATCGAACCCAAACCTCTTAGAAGTTGTGAAAAAGGAGGTAACAAAATTAGTGGCTACTGAAATCATTTACCCCATATCTAACAGCCAATGGGTTAGTCCCATTCAAGTATTTCCTAAAAAAACTAGCCTTATATTAATAAAAAATAAAAAAATGAATTGTTTCCAACTCATGTGCAGAATAGTTGGCGTGTCTTCATAGACTATCACTGACTAAACCAACACACTAGGAAGGACCATTTCCCTTGATATTCATTGACTAAATGCTAGAGAGGCTAGCAGGTAAGTACCACTACTGTTTCCTTGATGGGTATTCTGAATACTTTCAGATCCATATTGCCCCTGAGGATCAGGAAAATATAACCTTCACTTGCCCCTTTGGCACATTAGCATATATAAGGATGCCATTTGGTCTATGCAATGCTCTAGGTACTTTCCAGCGATGCATGGTTAGTATTTTTTTGGATTACCTAGAGAATTTCTTGGAAGTATTCATGGATGATTTCACTGTTTATGAATCTTCTTTTGATGAATGTTTAATTAGTCTTGGTTCAATCCTACATCACTGTATTGAAAATAATCTTGTATTAAATTATGAGAAATGCCATTTCATGGTGCAACAAGGTATAGTTTTGGGGAATGTCATTTCTGGGGATGGTATCCAAGTAGATAAATCAAAAGTGGATGTCATTTATTACTTACCATTCCACAAAAATGTAAGGTGTGTGTGGTCTTTCCTAGTTCATGCTAGATTTTACCGTCATTTCATTCATTACTTTAGTAAAATTTCATCCCCCCTCTCCCGATTACTCCAAAAAGAAAAATAATTTGTTTTTGATCAAGAATGTGAGGAAGATTTTAATAAGTTAAAATGGAATCCCACTTCACCCCTAGTAATCCAACCACCTCGGTGGGATTTATCATTTGAGCTCATGTGTGATGCCTCTAACTATGCAGTTGGGGTAGTCTTGTCACAAAGGATCGATTGAGCTCCATATTTCATTGTCTATGCCTCACGTACTTTAGACCATGCCCAAGAAAACTACACCACAACTAAAAAATAATTTCTTTCTATTGTGTTTTCCTTGGAAAAATTTAGGTCATACATTTTGGGGTCCAAAGTCATTGTGTTCTTAGACCATTCAACCCTCCGGTATATCCTTAAGAAATCGAAAGCAAAGCCACATCTATTTCACTGGATGCTCCTCCTTCAAGAATTTGATTTAGAAATTAGAGATAAAAAAAGAGCATAGAATGTAGTGGTTGACCATATCAGTAGGATTACCCCATCCTCATACATTGACTCATCCCCATGTATTACTATAAATGATATGTTTCCTGATAAGCAATTGTACTGATTGCAAGATGTTATTCCTTGGTATGCTGAAATTGTAAATTATTTGGTAGCATCTTGCATTCATACTGATTTCAATAAAAACCAAGCCAGTTGCCTAAAACATGAGTCTCATTGGGACATTTGGGATGACCCCTACCTTTGGCGCACATGTAGTGATCAATTCCTTAGGCGTTGTGTTCCTGATAGAGAGTTTCAGTCTGTCCTTAGATTCTTCCACACTCTTGCTTGTGGGGGCCACTTTGGTCCCCAACAGACTGCTCGCAAGGTCCTCGATTCTGGTCTCTTTTGGACCACATTATTTCGGGATGCCCATGACTTCTGTAAATCTTTTCCTCACTGTAAAATAATAGGGAATGTATCTAAAAGAAATGAGATGCCACAAGAACCCTTTCTCTTCCATGAAATTTTCAATGTTTGGGGAATTGAATTTATGGGACCATTACCCAATTCATTTGGTAACCTGTACATTTTATTTTCAGTGTATTATGTTTCAAAATGGGTAGAGGCACGAGCTACAAGGACTGATGATTCTAAGGTAGTTGTATAATTTTTGAGAACCCAAATCTTCTCTAGGTTTGGCTTACCTAGGTTCATCATCAATGACTAGTGTTCTCATTTCTGCAACCAAACAATGCAATCACTTTTGCGTCGGTATGGGGTCGGTCATAGAGTGTCTAATGAATATCACCCACATACCAATAGTCAAGCTGAGGTGTCAAATAGAGAGGTAAAACATATTCTTGAAAAAACGGTTCAAACCAATAGAAAAGACTGGAGTCTTCAACTTGATGATTCATTATGGGCCTATCATACTACTTTCAAAACTACCATTGGAATGTCACCCTATCGGCTTGTGTTTGGAAATATTTGTCACCTTCTTGTTGAGATTGAGCACCAGGCCTACTGGGCCATCAAACAATGCAATTATAATCTTTCTAGTACAGGTTCTCAAAGGAAGTTGCAGATTCAGGCAAGCTTCATTCTTGCTGGTTTGGACCAAACACTTTTACTAACATCTCTCCATTTGGTTTTGTCCATGTTCAAAATGAATAAACCAAGAAAAAATTCACTGTAAATGGGCAGTGGCTGAATCACTTCAATGAATCCATTCTGGAGTCCCCGATGGAGGAAATCCATGTTCAAAAAGAAATCTATGAATAAAACTCACCAAGTTTTATCCTTCCTTTCCACATTCTATTTTATTAAAGTGAGGACATTGCACACTTTAGGTGTGGGGGGATGGGTATATTCCTGGGTTAGTTAGGAATTTTCATTATCTTTCTTATTTTTCTCTTTTTAGCTTGCTGAATTTTTTTATTACTTTCCCCCTTCCCTCCCAGAATATTACTTTTGTTATTCCCACTTTATCATGAAAAATTATTCCCTTTTAATCATGGAAGTAATTAAAAATGAATGTGTAATTTCCATATTTCATGTTGTTTTAACTTTCAAAAAAAATCTGATGAAATGTGAATTTCTAGAAGAATTAAATACTATGGTGTGTCTTTCTTTTTATATTTGGTTGTTTATAGATGATATAAATGTTTGTATCATTTTAAAACCTTTGAGAAGAATAGTGCCCTTTTTTTGTGAATAGTTTAAGGGAAAATTGTGTCACTTAATCTCTACACACATTTTTGCACCCAACCATGATGTGTGAAAATTTCTTATTTAATGGAAGGTAAATATAAGTTAGGTTGATTTTCTCTACTTTCCAAAATCATTTTTCCATACATTCATTCCTTATCCAATCTATTTCATTACTATACTAGATTGACCTATGTGTGTGTACCTGTTATCTGACTGTTCTATGCCCTAAAAAAAGGGTTGTATAGTGGGCAGGTCAAAAACCACCCTTCCTCGACCTTTGATCTTGTTATAACTATTACAATTAGTGTCGTGAGGAGATCAAATATGGGTTGGGAGAAGAATGTGAGATTTTTTCCAAGTGTAACCTATGAAAAATAAATAAAAAAATGAGGGGAGTGATTAAATGTGAAACATATGAGGATATATAGGTCAGAAGATTATGGTTTGACTTCTAGGAATTCTTAAGTGAGAGGGTCCTGAAATTTGGTTGCAAAGGATGTGGGGAAAGTTCAGTGGAAAGAATATTGTAAGTAGACAATTATTAAAATAAAATATATTTAATCAATAGAAAATGGAAAGAATAGCATGAAATGGTTGACACACACACATGTGGAGAATTAGTGACATGATCAACTTTTGAATTATTTTCTTTGATTGGTATCATGCATCTCTTTTAATTTCATTTGGATACAATTTTTGAGACATCCTTTTCAATGATCGTTGAGAATAACTCATCGATGTGAGTTTTTTATTTGATCAAATTTCTATCAAGAATTAAATTTTTATTAAATATTAAATCTTTATGAAGTTTTAAATATCTACATGCATAATTTTTGGGAATATTACTTTGCCTAAGAGTGAAAATATTTAGGTGTAGGGGTGTGATCGTACCACGATTCACTGTTTCATTTTTACCCTTATACCATTGTATTAAACTGAATTTGTGTTGTAAATTCCAAATATAATAACAAAATGAACTTCATATTTTATTAAAATATTTTTTTTATCACTGTTAAAAAGGGTGATGTTACTTTTTTTGATAATTTCATTGAAGGTAGAGGTGATTTAGAGGACCCACGATGAAGTCTAAGAAAAATGGGTCAAACTGCACAAGGATCCAAGCACACCAGTGGATTAATCCACACACTTATACACGAACGTGCATTAAAATGAGCTTAAATTTTGTAGTATGGTCCAAAATTTAATAGGCTACATTTCATATCAAGAAACCCAATCCAGATTCAGCTTCTATGGGGCCCATCCTGACTAATCTGTCCAAGCCACTGAATCTGCACAAAGTCAAAAGTGGCGTTTTGTAATATGTCTCTATCTAGAGATGTGATTGTCCAAATGATGCCAAAATTTCGGTGGTAATATTTAGGAAGTATGGGTACAACTTTCCATTTTTTTTCAAAAGAGATATTTGATTTTCTAGTATCTTAAAACCATCCTTCAAGTGGTTTATCAAAATATGGGTGCCCAAACCACTTCCTATTTTGGCTATAAAAAGGCACATTGGGAACCCCATTTGCAAGTTCGGCCAAGGAGTGAAGTGCTACCAATTTAGAGTTCCAGAGGAGTCCTCTCCTCATCCTAGAAGTTTTAGAGCCCTCTATCCTCATAGGGGGATCAATAATGAAGAAGGAGTTCCACCTGAGCTTCATCTTCCTCCCGATGTCGAGATAAACGGTGGACGATCATTTCAAGGGAGCTACACACACTTGGGAGGGAGTTATAGCACTTGTTCTTATACTGGTTTTGTGTAATTTGTGTGATAAATATTTCACTTATTTCTTATATTGACATGATTCTCCTTTGATTGCATTTCTATTGATATAATTAAGTGAAACACTTTTTATTTCAACACCAATTTGGTTGAGATTTCAAGTGGGAATCTTGGGTTGTTCTGATTTGACAAGACAAGAGTCCTATTTATCTTACACATACATAAGATTTTAGTATGATTTGGTAGACTTTATTCTCTATGATTTATATCCAAACCTCTACAACATGATTTTTGTGTCAAGGGGTGGTTCTTTGAGCATCGTATAAGAGGCAAGAGGGAAGTTGAGATCATGACAACCATCAATCAAAGGATTCCATTAAACCATGTGTATTTTTCATAATGATGAACTCACCAAGATGTGTAGTGAACTTGAAATTATCTCTTTATCTCATAATTCTAAAACATCACTTTTATTTATCAACTATTAAACTCTTTAAATCAAGTCATTTTCTTTAAAATATTTTAAAAACACCCCTCTTTTAGTACTTATTATTAAAAATGCACACTCTAAAACCTCCAACACTCCTTGAGAGATGAACCAGGGTTTTTCCTAGGCTAAAAATCAACCTTAAAATCATAATCAATTTGACGTTTCATGAAAGCGCGTTCAAGACACTCGAAGGTCTCTCAATAATCCACAAAGGAAAACATCACAAGAAATACCATAAAGGTAATATCACAAGAATGATCTAAATCATGGATCACAAAAGCAAAAGAGACAAATCACTCTAATGGTATAACTTCGATGTTATTGGGATAGGGATGACTAGTTGTAAATCCAGATAATCCTATCTGTAGTAACTTTACTGCTGACCTGTATAGGTCACTGTATGCTAACCCGTATTAGTCGCTGGTGCTGACCCGTATTGGTCGCTAGTGATGACTCGTATTGGTCACTGGTGTGACCCATATTGGTTGCTGGTACAGAGGTAGGGATGATTATTCGTACAGCTAGATCATCCCACTCTGGAGTTTCTGATGCTGACCTGTATTGTTCGTCTTCTTCTTCATGTCACAGCCAATCACTGGATTCCCACACGAAGCATGCCTAATCTCTGGAAGACTCTGATCCTTAATCCATCAGTCATATTTCAACTGGGAAAAAATTCCCATGAAGAAGTAACCCGATGATCCTTCACGTCACGAGGGTTCCAACGCAATAGACAGTGCGTCAACCGGATGGCCGGTCTGTAAGTTATTGGAATTTTAGTGCCGAGGGCCCAGTTAGATTCAGAGTCGATCCAACCTGGACATACTCCAACTTTGTCCAAAACCCAAGTGGAGTATGTCAAAAGGACCGTATCACTCCAAGGATCCCAACGTCATAGATGGTTTGTCAAACGGATGTTCGATTCGCAAGATATGGCCCTTTAAGCGTTTCTGGGCCCGAGAGGGGTCCAGGTCCTGTTCGACCCGGCCCGACCCGACCTAGGCTGACCCGACCCAAAATGACATGGTCCGGCCTAGGTGGGTTGGGCCAAGGAGGGCTCAGCCTGCCAGCCATGGACCGGCCCAGCTCGCCGGCTAGGTGCTACCCGCCGGGTGGTCCAACTCGCTGGCTAGCATGACCCATGCGGTCTGCTGCACCCGAATGGATCAAAGGAGCCATTCAGCTCCTTTAATTGGTGGCCCCACATGGCGCCACTTCATCACCCATGGGACCCGTAGGAGGCAGGTCCTGGCCTTCTCCACCACCACATATTCAATGCCGTGACCCTTCAACATGGTGTGCAGTGGCGTGCCACCTCGGCCTCGGTGGTCGGCTGCCCGTCCGACCACTATGGCACCGAGCGGCGCCACTCTTCCACCGCAGACGACGGTTTCCAGTTGCTGGTTATTGGCATCGCCGCACCAGCTTTTCTTCCGCGGGCCACCAGGTGAGCCCCGATGGTCCGTTATTCCTTCAAGACGCGCCTACAGTCCTCTCGGGATGCCACCATCGTTTCTCAGCCCTCAAAAATGCCTTATCGCTATGTTCTTTATTCCGCCATGAAGAAGTCACCAAGAACAAGTTTAGCAGAGGGTATGAGCCTTGTTGGTTTCGGCTCGCGCCCTCTGCGTTTGCATTTTACACATGATTAATATTAATAATAATCGAAAAGAAGAATAATCCCTAAATTTAAGACCCCACAACAACCACCCACATGATTTGACGAGACGAGGATCAACCCATTAGTCGGTTGGTCTGCGTTCATTATATTTTTCAAGAACAGGAAGAGAGAGAACATCAAAACATGTAAACTCCCTACCTCGAGATCTGTTGGTGGTGTCGTGGTTGCGACATGAGGAGTGTCCATGTTGGATGGAGTCGTCGACGTTCGTCGATCCCAGATCGTTGTCGCCCATGATTTCATCCTCCGTCGGTGGATGTTGCCGCAATAATTCTCCAGAGTATCCTCGCTTGAAGAAGTCATGCCAAAACCCCACCCCGAGCTCCATTTAAATAGGAGGGGGAAAGGTGAGCAATGCCTTGGGGAATTAATGTGGTTCATTAATTGACGTAATTAATGTACCTCATTAATTGACGTAATTAAAGTGCCTCATTAGTTGACATAATTAAAGTGCCTCGTTAATTGACGTAATTAAAGTGCCACATTAATTACGCGAGGGGTGGTTATGCAACCAAAGTGTAACCATGCAATTAACACACCATAATTAAAGTTATTACCACCTCCGTGGTCCCCACCACCACCGCTCAATAGGTGGTAGGAAAAAGAAAAAGAAATAAAATAACAATTACATATTATTTTACTTTTCTTTAAAAAGTATAAAATTTAACTTTTTCTCCCAACCTACTGCAGTTTAAGTGAATCTTACTTTATGAAAATCCCAGCGCTGCAGATTCAACGGTTCCCTTGGATTTTTAATCCAAGAACCGGTTCAAAAGATTGAAAATGTTGCCCGCATGTTTACTGAACGTATTCAAAAAAAAAGTTTAGAAATTCATTCCGGGCACACCGGGCCTCAAAATTATGCACCGTTAATTTTCGCAGACTCATAAAAATCCCAAATAATTAAAAAAATTATATGTAATTTTACAGTTCTTTACATTCTCTCCACCTCAAGTTTTTTACATCCTCGAAATCCAAACAAGGCTACACAAACAAAGAGGGGGTATTGGGCACGCATGTGAGCCTCTCTCTCCCATGTGCTCTTTTAGAGATTACCGTGCTTCCATAGAATGCGCACCAGAGGTATCAACCACCCATGAAGGATACACTCTTGTTGATCCTCTATCTCCACCGGGTAATCTGCAAAAGTATCCCCATCATCAATCTCCAGCTCGCCATGATTGATGACATGAGATGGGTCATGCACGTATCTCCTCAACTGGGATACGTGGAAGACGTCGTGCACCCTCTCCAACTGCGGTGTAAGTTCCAAGCAGTACGCCACCTCACCAATCCTCTGAAGTATCAGGAATGGTCTGATAAACCTCAGTGAGAGTTTTCCGCCTTGGCCAAATCTCCATAGTCCCCATTGAGGGGAGACTCGCAAGAATACGTGGTCCCCCTCTTGGAACTACAGTGGTCTTCATCGCCTATCACCATAGGACTTCTGTCATCTCTGTACAATCTTCATCTGCTCTTAGATAACCTGCACCATCTCAGTGGTAGCCTATACTATCTCTAGGCCCATGAGTGCTAACTCTCCTGGATTTGTCCCGCACAATGGTGATCTTCATGATCGTACATACAACGCCTCAAAATGGGCCATAACAATGGTGGAGTGATAGATATTGTTGTATGTGAACTCCACCAAGGGTAGGTGGTCCTCCCAACTGCGACCAAAATCTAGGACACATGCAAAAAGCATGTTCTCCATGGTCTGGATGGTCCGCTTAGTCTGACCATCAGTCTATGGGTGAAAAGTTGTGCTCAAGTGAAGCTGAGTCCCAAAATCCTACTACAATCCTTTCCACAACTGGGATGTGAAGCTTGTGTCATGGTCTGAGACTATCGTTGAAAGCACCCCATGAAGTCACACAATCTCTTGAACATAGAGACGACCCAAGATCTCTATCGAACCATTCTCTCGAATAACAATGAAGTGGACCGACTTGGTGAGTCGTTTAACGATCACCCAGATGGTATCATGCCCTCTAGACATATGTGGTAACCCCATCACAAAGTCCATCGATATACCTTCCCACTTCCACTATGGTATCTCGAGGGGTTGGGTCAAGTCTGCTGGTACCTGGTGCTCAGTCTTCACTTGATGGAAAGTGAGGTATCTAGAAAAAAACTCCGCCACAACTTTCTTCATCCCTGGACACCAGTACTGACACCAGAGGTCTTGATATATCTTCATCATGCCTGGATGTACTGCCAAGGGGGATGTATGGAACTCCTTCAGCACCTCCTATCGTATCACCACTGGTACAACTATACATCCTCTGAAAAGAATAGCATGCTCCCCACCTTCAGAATATCCATCAGGTAAATGGCCTGAGCATATCTGAGCATGTGTAGTCTCACAGCAGTTGTCTCTGAGTTGTGCCTCCCTAACTCACTAAAGGAGTGGAGGGAAAACTACCATTGACTGGAGGTAGACTGTCTCATCTCTATCCATGTAGTATATCTAAAGTGAGTCTAACTACTCTTAATCCTCATTCAGTAGCTGCAAACTCGATCTTTGGCTAAGTGCATCTGCCACTACATTCCCCTTCCCAGGAGTATAGACTATCTCAAAGTCACAGTCTTGGAGTAACTCTAGCCAATATCGCTATCTCAGATTTAGATATTTATGTGTGAAGATATATATGAGACTCTTGTGGTCCTAATAAACAATGAACCACTCGACCATCAAGTAGTATCGCCAAATCTTCAGTGCAAAGACTACTACTTCCAAATCCAAGCCACGAGTCATATAATTTTGCTCGTGAGGCCTCATCTTTCGTGAGCCATAAGAAATCAATACATCACCCTGCATTAGAATACAACTGAGTTCGGTCCCTGATGCATCACAATAAACCATGTAATCAGTGACCTCCTCTAGAAACCTCAGGATGAGAGCACTAGTCAAGATCTGACTTATTTGTTAAAAGATCTTCTGGCATGTCTCTAACCACAGGAATGGTTTCCCTTTCTTTTTCAAGGAAGTCATAGGTGCTGCTACTTTAGAGAAATCGGGTACGAACCTCCGATAGTATCCTGTTAATCCAAGGAAGCTCCACACCTCAATAACACTCATGGGTGGCTCCTAAGAATGTACTACCTCAATCTTCACTAGATCCACTACAACTCCATCCTCTGAGATGACGTGTCCTAAGAAGTGGACCTTTCATATCTAGAACTCACACTTCTAGAGATTCCCATATAACTGGTTCTCTCAGAGTGTGTCTAGAACTATCCTCAAGTGTACAATGTGATTTTCCTCAGACGCCAAGTACCCCAAGATGTCGTCGATGAAGACCACCATGAAGCAATCGAGGTATGGCTTGAAGATCCTGTTCGTGAGCCCCATGAACACCATTGGAGCATTGGTCATGATGAAAGGCATTACAAGAACTCGTAATGGCCATACTGACATTTGAAGGCTGTCTTCGGTACGTCCTCGTCCCGTACCCTGAGCTGATGATAGCCTGATCTGAGGTTTATCTTCAAGAACCACTTTGCTCCTTTCAACTGATCAAACATATCATCAATCCTCAGTATATGATACTTGTTCTTCATGGTCACCTAGTTTAGGCATCTAAAGTCCACTCATAGCCTCAAACTTTCATCTTCCTTCTTGGAAAAAAATCAGGGATGCCCATGGAGAAACACTGGGCCTTATGAATCACTTCCTCTGTAAGTTCCCAACTGTACCCTCATCTCCTGGAGCTCCACAGGGGCCATTCGATATGCTGGTGTAGATATCAATGTTGTTCCTAGGTACAAGTCAATGCGTAATTCTACCTCTCTACAAGGAGGTAGTTTTGGGACATATTTTGGAAAAACGTCCTCATACTCGTCCACCACTGCTGGGAACTGTGGACTCGCCTCATCCACCGTGTCGAAGGTCATGCAAGCCAGCTGATATGTAATCGGTTTCACCCTCCTGAGTGCAAGTCAATATTGTGCTGTTCTGTTTTCCTTCCCACCAAAAAAGGAAAACTGGCCTCCATCTCTATGCGCACATCGCACTGTACGTCTCAAGCAATCAATCTGTGCATGAAATGCTAATAGTCAGTCCATGCCTAGAATGACGTCGTAGGGCTTTAAAGCCACTACTAGAAGATCTCATTTGAAACTCTATCCTCCGAGAGTAATATCACACTGTCGGCACCAGTGTTTGACCACTGAATCTCCTCCCGTAGGAGTGTCCAAATGCAAAGGTTGAGCTAAAAGCTCAGTCGGAATCTTAGAGTCTTGAACTAAGTCCGCGGTAAGGAAAGAATGGCTATCCCCTGTGTTGATAAGCACTACTACTAGAGTAGAGAAGATACATATCGTACCTTGTATCATCTTCGGGATGTCAGGATCATGAGCCTCTACTACCTATAGCTGGTCCTGTCCCCATCCACCAGCTCCCTGAGCTCATGGTGGACTACCTAGGGGTGGTGGTTGTAGTGACTGGTGACCCCAACCACCTCCCACTACACATCCTGCTCCCTTTCCTCGACCGCCGCCTAGATGACGCTCATGCTCCTGCTATTGTCGTTGCTTCGGTGGCCCCTCTACCGTCTACCGATCATCCGTGTGGGGAATCAGATAGTCACGAGCTTTGTGATCCTGTCCCCCACAGGAAAAACAGATCATGCCTCATTGGTGGCTCCCTCGGCCTCTCGAGCCTCGCACCCCTAACCTTGCATCTCTGGGTCGCCCTCCTGATGGTCTAGCCTACTTGGGATTCTGCATCATCTCTCTATTTCTAGCTAAAGATGACTCTACTACCTGTCATCTGGTAGGGTCTCTCACTACTGGTGCCTGCTCGGCAAGGAAGCTCTCCATTAGAAAAGCTCACTCTAGCACCCCAGCCTACGTCGGGATGCTGAGAGAAACTATTTTAGCTCTAATATCTCATAGTATCCCCTACTCAAAGGTCCATTCTCTGAATTAAAGGCCCCATACCATGTCGGTTGAGTATCAGGAGAGGCCAGTAAATATCTCCATGTATTAAGCCATAGTCAGGATGCCCTACTGCAGATGCAGTAGCTCCTGAATACACATAGAGCATAGTGTCACTGGCATGAACTATAGGTTCCGGGCGTAGTAGAAGCACGTGGGTGGATGTTCCCACTTGGGATTTTGTCATTAGCAATGAGAAATCCGGTATCAATATGATGATAAATGATAGTCTCCATGGATCGATTCGCAGAAATAGACAAAGAAGAAGAAAAGTCCCGGAACCACAAAAGCGGATCGTCATAGGTTGATTATAATTAATTTAATTAATTGACAAGAAGTACCTTTTGGGTGTTCTTTTTTCATTTATATTCTTGATCATGTTACGATGTGATTCGTCATTGCGTCACAGAATCCAAGTGTAGACTTCCTCTAGCGGTGATCCACACGTGCACCTCGTATCTCTAGACATCGCCAAAGGAGTCTCCAGGTGCTAGCGTGGAGAAACCTTTGCTAGCGTTGTCCACCTTAGATCATCTTGATCCGATGGAAGAGGATATCTCTCGGTCTTATGAGAGTTCTTGGAGGAAGAGGTTCTTTCAGCCTTGAAAGAATTCTCCAGAATTGTTGTGCACAACGATTATCTTGTGTAAGGAAAAGAGTTGGGGTTGTGAGGATATTTATAATTGGGTTTGAGGTTGTAGAGTTATAAAAATAAATAAACGCGTTACGCATTTTATCAATTTCATTAACTCCCTTTTGAAAACCCCATGTAGAGTCATTAATTCCTTGACATGCTCCCACACTGATTATAATAAATATCATTTAATAAAATGATATTTCCTCAAAATCCTGACTGGAAAAACTACACAGAGTGTATTAATAAATACACGACGTGTACTTGTTTTTCATTGAAAACTAAACGGCGTGTACATTCAATATACACGTCATTTATATCTTGTTTTCATTTATTCATTTTCTTTCCAAAATGAAAACTACATGGCATGTACATTTAATAATACACGGCGTGTACTTGTTTTCAAAATAAAACTACACAGCGTGTAATCATTGATACACGATGTGTAATTGTTTTATTTTATTCTTCCTCCAACATTAAAATGATTTAGGATTCATCGAATAATTATTAAACCACATACATGAATAATATTTATTCTACTTGAGATACTTGAATACACTTAGTGTGACCCTCTAGGCCTCTTTCTCGTTGGCATTAGGTGGGCTTGTCTAAAGTCCAAGATTACTGTCTAGCAATGGGTCAAGGCACCCAAGAGAAAGAAGTTGACGTCTCATTGACGTATCACCTCATACGAATGCTTACTGTGTAATTTAATCCCTTTGTCTCAATATCTCATCAAGCAGGTTTCATGGGAGTGTCATAAACCTATATGCTTAATCTGTCATTTTTTGACTTCCAGAAATAAACTCGTCATTACACCATGGCCATGGAATTTTTTTGAAAGTTCTATTTCAATCAAAGGGAATGAGATATCTACTTCCATAAATATGGAAGGGACAAATCCTTCCTCGACTTATCCATTAACAACATGTCATTCGTGATGCACCCAACGTACCCTACTTCCCGCCAACTGTCTTTGTGATGGTTTTCATCAGCAAATCTAAGTACGCAAGTCATGACATGAGTTAATGATAATCTTCCAGTCTAAGGACCATTACACATGCTCGCAGATAACAATATACGATGACACCAAAACATACAGAATTACTACTGGTGGGTCTGTTATCATAATCTACCATCTTGGAGATTACCAAGTGCGAACTCCATGAGAGAGAGTCTCATATTCTTACAAGTGCTTTCACATGACGGTATGTATACTATGTGTCCTATCATAGTATGTCATCCAACTGTATAACTTTTTTTAAGAATATTGTTATAGAATTTCAAGGTTCTCATCATAGCGGGGATCTGCCACGACCTTATCAATACAACAAATATTCTAGGACATTATTATATTATAGTCATGCAGAATAATGAACCATATATAATAAGTGAACATTCATGTAATAAAAGTACAAAATAGTTTGTCCTCAGGACACCAACCCTAACAAAATACCACTTGGACTAGAGCCAACTTCCGATGACTTTTAGTCCACTAGATCTCACATGATGATCATGTTTCTGCTGAGTCAAAGATTTAGTCAAGGGGTCCGCCATGCTGTCTTCTGTGGAAATACTGCTCACTTCAACTTCAACTCTCTGAGAAAAATCCCTCAAGAGATGACACTTCTGAAGTATGTGTTTTGTCTGCTGATGTGACCTTGGCTCTTTTTCAAGTGACGCCGCTGCAGTATTATCACAATAGAGTGTGATAGGATCTTTACTGCTCAGTACTACATCTAGCTCTTGGACGAAGCTTCACATCCAATACTGCTTATTTAACTTCCTCAGAAGCTGTGATATACTCGGAATCCACTGTAGAATCTGCCACCACACTTTGCTTTGAGCTCTTCTAGCTCACTGCACCTCTATTAAAACTGAAGATGTATCCAGTATGCGACTTTATGTCATCTTGATCAGTCTGAAAACTAGCATCTACATGTCCTCTGATGACTTGTTCCTCATCTCCTCCATAAACTAGGAACATATCCTTAGTTTGCCTCAGATACTTAAGGATAGTCTTGACTGCCATCCAATGGCGGTCTCCTGGATCTTCTTGATATCTGCCTACCACACTTAATGCGCAGGCAACATCTAGCCTTGTACATATCATAACATTCATGACTGACCCAATCACAGATGCATAAGGGATCCTTTACATTATCTTTCTTTCCTCATGTGTCTGAGGACACATTTTCTTGGAAAGATGAATGCCATGTAACATTGGCAACAAACCCCTCTTGGAATGTTCCATACTGAATCTATTCAGTATCTTGTCAATGTATGTACTTTGACTCAGGCCCAACATTATCTTGGATCTATCATGATGGATCTTGATCCCAAGAATATATGCTGCCTCACCCAAGTCTTTCATGGAGAATTATTTATCTAACCATGCCTTAACTGACTATAATACAGGTAATTCATTTCCAATTAGTAATATGTCATCAACATATACTATCAGGAAAATGACTGCACTTCCACTAAACCTTTTGTAGACACAAGGCTCACATTCATTCTTAACAAAGACAAATTCTGTTACAGCTTCATCAAAACGAATGTTCCATGACCTTGATGCTTTCTTTAATCCATAAATGGATTTCTAAAACTTGCATACCTTGTTGGAATCCTTTGGAGTCACAAAACCTTTAGGTTGTGTGCAATCGGTGAAAAAGTTTCATCATAGTCAATTCCTTAACGTTGTCTAAAACCTTTTGCAACCAGTCGTGCCTTATAGGTTCTGACTTTCCCCTCCATGTACAGTTTCTTCTTGAATACCCATTTATTACCAATAGGCTTTACATCAACTGGAGGATCTACCAAAATCCAGACTTGGTTTTGGTACATGGAATCCATTTCATAATTCATGGATTCTTGCCACTTGATAAATTCTATGCCTTCAAATGATTCCTTGTAGGTAAGAGGATCATCATTGTCAACCAATAATGAGTCACCATCCTCGGTGACAAGAAAACCATATCGTTCTGGTTATCTTACCTCTCTCGTGCTCCTACGTAGTTATTGTGTATCTAGAACAGATTGTTCTTCCATGAGGCTTTGTGGAATCTGTTCTTGTACCAACTCCTATGTATCTTGAGCCTCGACTTCATCAAAGTCTATCTCTCTCCCACTATCTCTTTTGGATATGTGATCCCTCTCAAGGAATATGGCATGTCTTGCCACTATAACCTTTTTGTATGAGGGGTTGTATAGGTAATATTGCCTTGTTTATTTGGGATATCCTATAAGGATACACTTTGTGCCTCGGGGTGCAAGTTTGTTACCTGAAGAGGACTTAACAAATTCTTCGCTACCCCACACATGTAAATTCGATAACATTGCTTTGCGTCCACTCCATAACTCATATGGAATACCATTTATCGATTTAGTTGGTACTTGGTTTAGTATGTGTGTTGCTGTTTGTAATGTATATCCCCGAAAGAATAATGGAAGATTTGCATGACTCATAATTGATCTCACCATGTCCAACAGGGTGCAGTTCCTCCTTTCATTTACGCCATTCCACTGAGGTGTGTAAGGAGGAGTGAGTTGAGATAGAATCCCAAACTCCCGTAAGAAATAAATGAAGTCCTGATTAAGATATTCTCATCCTCTATCTGAGCGGAGTTTCTTAATCTTCTTACCAAGATGGTTCTCAACTTCATTCTTATATTCTTTGAACCGATCAAAAGAATCTGACTTATACCTCATTAAGTAAATATATCCATATCTACTAAAATAATCAGTGAAATTTATGAATTACGAGAACCCACCCCTTGATTCAACTAGAAATAGTCCACACACATCTGTGTGAACTAATTCTAGAAGCTCTTTAGCCCTTTCACCTTTCCCATTAAATGGGGCTTTGGTAATTTTTCCTTGTAGACACGCATGACATACACCAAGTGGTTTTAGTTCGAAAGAATCTAAATACCCATCTTGATGTAATTTTTTCATACATTTCTCATTGACATGACCTAGTCAGTGATGCCAAAGTTGGGTGTGGTATGAGTCATGTGAATTAACTTTGTCAACGATTGACATTACTTGGTTTGTGTAGTCTAACACATAAAGACCATTATATAAATTTTCCCTACCAAAACAAATGTTATCTTTATAAAAGTAGCAACATACACTTCCAAAATTGAAGATGAATCCATAAATATCTAATATGGGTACTGAAATAATGTTTTTGGTTACAGAAGGCACATAATAACAACCCTTTAACACCAAGATCATTCCAGTTGGCAACGTGAGGTGGTAGTCCCCGATAGCTACAACAGAAAGTCTGGCTCCATTGGCTGCTCGTAGATCTACCTCCCCTCGATCAATCTTCCTGAATCTACTTGGTTCCTATATTTGGATACAGTTGTGAGCACCAAAAGAAGTATCTAATACCCAATTTGTAGAAACAGATAGATTGCATTCGATGAAAAATGCACCTGAAGCTTCCCCTTGCTTCCTAGGCTGGGTGCAGTTTTTATTCCAGTGGCCCTTTTTGCCACATGAAAAACAAACAACATCCTGTTCTCTTGCCTCCCATTTGATCTTCTTTTTCTTGGAAGGCCTTGAAGAAGATTTGGGCTTAAATCTCTTTACCTTCCCTTTCCTTTTATTCACCATGAGGACATAAGTCTTTTCACGCTTCATGTCATTTTCCACTTGGCAAATAAGGATAAGAAGATCAAACAGAGACTTCTCAATGTTGTTCATGTTGAAGTTCACAACAAAGTTTGAGAATCTCTAGTAGAGTGATGCAAGAATGAGATCAGTACCCAGTTCTTTAGGGAGTTTAAACCCTATAACCTCCAAGCGCTCAATGTATCCAATGAGATTGACTACATGAGGCCCGACTAGGGCACCCTCTCTAAGATTTCTCTGAAATAGATCCTGGGAGATCTCAAACCTTTCCTGTCTTGCTCTCTCCTAGTATAGACCACGGAGGTGCTCAAGCATGTTGTAGGAATCCATGTCTTCATGAGACTTCATGAGCTCACTAGACATTAATGATAACATCAAACATTGAACGTCGAGTGCATCACTCAAATGTTGATCATAGACCAGTAAATCTTCATCACACGCCCCTAGGGTAGGAGAATCAGGAAGTGAGAACTCCAACACGTAATACTTTCGTTCATGGCGTAGGATAACCCGAAGGCACCTAAAACATTCCTGAAAGTTACTGCCGGTGAGGATATTGTCTTTGTCCAGAATTGATCGCAGAGAAAATGTGGTTGATGAGTTTGTCATATTGATTCTATAAATTAGAAGAGCATATTTATCAGTACTTTCTTGATTACATTTTATGAGAAATAATAAATTTTATTAAGTATCCCACTATTTTATCAAGTCCCAATGGCCCTCACCATTGAACATGGAATGTCCAGTTGCTTTGACATTCTAGTGGAAAGGATCCATATTCTCCTTCGCATAACCCCAACAAGGGTTGGTCAAGCTATTTGAAGGTATTTAGGTAGGCATGTCTTTTCCAACTGTGAGCTTACAGTTCCTTGATCTGTTAAGTGTACTCCCCAATCCTGAAATCCTGACTTGGATTTCCTCAACTCTTTCCTCCAATATTACATCAAGTATAGCAAGGGATACTCCTCTTGATGTAATATGGTTAAGTCAACCTGAAACCTTTCATAAGGGCTTCCTTTATAAAAGTAAGTGTCCCAACAAGGGTTAGTTAAACACATAGTTTTATTGAGTCTTTCCCTTAATCAGGTAACGAAAGGCTTGGTCTGACTTAATATGATATTGAGGGATTTTAATTCTTTATGCGTAGTTTTTCATTATCACATGCTTTTTAATATTAAGTGATGCTTTCTTAAGTGATTAACCATGTTCTGATAATGTTTACGCATAGTTCGGTTTTTATTTTATTCCATCTTTGCATGCTTGTTCATTTTATTAACTATGTGATCACGAAAACACATACATAATAAATAAACCATGCAATCAGACAGAAATAAAATAATATGGCATGATCATGAGATTTTATTGGTTATCTTATCTAGTGGTTTGATAAGCTAACCCTGACCTAGGGAAAAACACCTTGAACTGATGGTTCGTGTTTTGAAGCTCCCACCTATCCACCTTTGTATCTTCTTGGGTTGGTTTCACCTCAGATTCGGGTTTCGAACCATCTCCTCCAGCTTGGGAGATCCTCTATTACATGGGGTTTACATTAAAGAAACCATGGGCACGCAGGCCCTACATTTTATTCGAAGAAGGCTCACAGGCCAATGAATTTAAATTAAACAAATTTAAATGAAACCAAACACACATACAAAAGGGTCTTTGGTCTAGCTCATGATCATCCATGCAACGAAATTTACGCATATTTAGAATTCAAATTCTTTTAATCGTTCTATTATTTAAGATAAGTCACACTTGAAATTAATTAATTATGATCTTATAATTAATAAATTCTTTATCTTAAATTCCTTTCTGAATTTCCTTGAGATTCTTCTCAGCCATATTCCTTTTACAGGTCTTTGTACTTTTGGAGGAAACCTGGTGAAATTCCATTTTTGGAAAGTACACGGCGTGTAGTTTATATTTACATGGCGTGTATTTCTTTCACCTTTTATACAAATTACACACTGGGGGCTTTGGTGTGTTTTCTGTACTTTGGAAATTTTGGAGTACACAGCGTGTAGATAAATCATACATAGCGTGTACTTCCTTGTTACATGGTAACTGGCCTAGCAATCCTGTGTACGTGGTACGCGGATTCTACTTTGTACACGGTTTCACTTGGGCCGGATCGGACTACACAACGTGTTGCTCCAACATACACATCGTGTATTCCAGTTCCCATGTGCCGTTTAATTCTGGTCAACACGGTGTAATAAAACTCAGGTATACTCAATTCACATAGCATGGTTTGGCAGACCAGTGCCAGTTCGTTAAACCTAAGTACACGACGTGTAGTTTTAATTACACACCGTGTATTCCTGTGTTGTACAGACAGAAAGAGTGGCTCCTCCGGATGAGTTCCTCATTTTTAATTTAATCAAAATTAAAATTAAAAGGCCGTTTCTATGATATGAATCGAGAAAAAAAGGAGGAAGAATAGATCTCGTTTATTCAGATTAGAGAAAAATTTATCTTGAATTGAATCAAATATAAATGCGTAAATTATCAATGAAAATTAAATAACTATAATCAACACTGTAACCCCCTCTAATACCAATTGTAGGTTCCGGGCGCAGTGAAAGCGCGTGGGTGGATGTTCCCACTTGGCTTTCTATCATTATTAATGACCAATCTGGGATCAATACGATGATAAACACCAGTCTCCATAGATCGATTCACAGAAATAGACAAAGAATAATAAAAGTCTCAGAAGCACAAAAGTTGATCGTCACAGGTTGATTATTATTAATTTAATTAATTGACAAGAAGTACCTTTTGGGTGTTCTTTCTTTGTTGATATTATTGATCACATTCCTATGTGATTTGTCATTGCGTCGCAGAAGCCAAGTGTAGACTTCCTCTAGCGGTGATCCACACGTGCACCTCGTATCTCTGGACGTCACCAAAGGAGTCTCCGGGTGCTGGCATGGAGAAAACTTTGCTTGCGTTGTCCACATTAGATCGTCTTGATCCAATGGAAGAGGATCTCTCTCGTTCTTGAGAGAGTTCTTGGAGGAAGAGGTTCTTTCAGCATTGACATAATTCTCCAAAATTGTTGTGCACAACGATTCTCTTGTGTAAGGAAAAGAGTTAGGGTTGTGAGGATATTTATAATTGGATTTGAGGTTGTAGAGTTATGACAATAAGTAAACGTGTTACGCGTTTTATTTATTTCATTAAATCCCTTTTAAAAACCCCATGTCGAGTCATTAATTCCTTGACACGCGCCCACACAGATTATAATAAATATCATTTAATAAAATGACATTTCCTCAAAATCCTGACTGGAAAAACCACACGGTGTGTATTAATAAATACACAGCGTGTACTTGTTTTTCATTGAAAACTACACGGCGTGTACATTCAATGTACACAATGTGTATATCTTGTTTTCATTTATTCATTTCCTTTCCAAAATGAAAACTACATGGTGTGTACATTTAATAATACACGGCGTGTACTTGTTTTCAAAATAAAACTACACGGCGTGTAATCATTGATACATGGCATGTACCTGTTTTATTTTATTCTTCCTCCAATATTAAAATGATTTAGGCTTCCTTGAATAATTATTAAACCATGTACGAGAATAATCTTTATTCTACTTGAGATACTTGAATACACTTAGTGTGCGACCCTCTAGGACTATTTCTCGTTGGCATTAGGCGGGCTTGCTTAAAGTCCAAGATTACTGTCTAGCAATGGGTCAAGGCACCCAAGAGAAAGAAGTTGACGCTGCATTGACGCATCACCTCATACGAATGCTTACTATGTAATTTAATCCCTTTGTCTTAATATCTCATCAATCAGGTTTCATGGTAGTGTCATAAACCTATATGCTTGATCTGTCATTCTTTGACTTCCCGAAATAAACTCGTCATTACACCATGGCCATGGAATTTGTTTGAAAGTTCTATTTCAATCAAAGGGCCCGAGATATATACTTCCATAAATATGGAAGGGACAAATACTTCCTCAACTTATCCATTAACAACATGTCATTTATGACGCACCCAACGCACCCTACTTCCCGCCAACTGTCTTCGTGATGGTTTTTGTCAGAAAATTTAAGTGCACGAGTCATGACATGAGTTAATGATAATCTTCCAGTCTAAGGACCATTACACACGCTCATATATAGCAATATATAATGACACCAAAACATGCGTAATTACTATTGGCGGGTATGTTCTCATAATCTTTCATCTTGGAGATTACCAAGTGCGAACTCCATGAGAGAGATTCTCGTCTTGTTACGAGTGCTCGCACATGACAGTCTATATAATATGTGTCCTATCATAGTATTTCATCCAATCGTAGAACTTTATTTAAGAATATTGTTATAGAATTTCAAGGTTCTCATCATAGCGGGGATCTTCCATGACCTTATCAATGCAACAAATATTCCAGGACATTATTATATTATAGTCATGCAGAATAATGAACCATATATAATAAGTGAACATTCATGTAATCAAAGTAAAAAATAGTTGGTTCTCAGGACACCAACCCTAGAATGAACTCCACCCTGAAAAGGATCTCAAAGTCTAGCTAGGTGAGGGTCGTATCCTCATGAAACTGGAGCATCGAGCTCCACCATCATCCTTCTGAGCCCTAAAGAAGGCTAGCGGCCAAGATCACCATATGCTCGGTGGGTTTCTCTACTAAGCGAAAGAACCGTGAAACCGCCTCAAGCTAGCCCTCTACTGCCTGGGGGTCTTTCCCGCCTCAAAACCTCATAGGCCTCTATATATGGAACTCATGTAACATGATTAGCTGGCATGCATGATCCACTGGTAACATATTCTGCTCAATGGGTGGTCGTGCTACTGGTACACCACCAGAAGGTGCCATCACTGTGAGTGGTCCTTGTACCAACGCCTCATCTCTTGGTGGGCCACTGTCATGATCTCCAACTAGAATCTTGGATGGCTGTCTTCGTGGAGGCATCCTATAAGAAACATATGTGCCATGGTCAATAAGTTATACCTGGTGATATGACTCAATAAATATCAAGAAAACTTTTCAAAACACTATAAATTGGTGTTTTCATGTACCGAGTCAAAAAATAGAATTCAGGGTCCTAATGTATGGATACGTCAGCCGCCACACCAACACTAGACTCCCTGTACTGAAAACCAAACTCAAGACACTTTACACTATTGTCTCATTAAAAGTAGACTCTTAGTTCTTCAGGTGGAACCAACTGCCCTCTGATACCACTTTGTCATGACTCATCCCATGGGGCCCAAACGTGAATAACCTAAGCCCACATTCCATAGGCCATGGGTTAGTGACTAGCACCTGAAGGATTTTCCCGAACATGGAAGACATTTCCTTAAAGATCTGTACACACTCAAAAAGGGAAACTAAAGTAAAAAACCAACAAAAGTAAGGTATAACATCGAGAGTAAAGTACAACCACAAGTAAAACTGTAAATTGAAAATAGTGGGTTACAAGCCCTAGAAACTGAAAAGAAAGCAAACAACTATTGCATCTGCCCTAGAGCTTTACCTAGAGGGTAGTAGCTGTAAGTCTGAAGTCGAAGAAGAGGATCTTGACTGCTCCCATCACACCAAGCTTCACAAAGTCCTGAAACTCGAAAGTCTGCCTCAGAGCATCAGTAGTCTGCACCAGACACACACGTGAGGGTAGATCCAATATAGGGGATGAGTATAACAACTCAATAGGGGATCCCGAGACCCCATAAGGTCTCTCAGTAATCCACAAAGGAAAACATCACAAGAAATACCACAAAGGTAATATCAGAAGCATGATCTAAATCATGAAGCACAAAGAAAAAGAGACAACCCACTATAACAGTATAACTTCAAGGTTACTATGATAAGGATGACTAGTCGTAAATCCAGATCATCCTATCTGTAGTAACTCTACTGCTGAACCATATAGGTCACTGTATGTGGACCTGTATTGGTCGCTAGATGCTGACCCGTATTAGTCGCTAGTGCTGACCTGTATTGGTCGCTCGTGCTAACCCGTATTGGTCACTGGTGCTCACCCATATTGGTCGCCGGTGTTGACCCATATTAGTCGCTGGTGCTGACCTGTATTGGTCGCTGGTACAGAGGTAGGGATGATTAGTCGTACATCTAGATCATCCCACTCTGGAGTTTCTGATGCTGACCCGTATTAGTGGCTCTTCTTCTTCATGTCACAGCCAACCACTGGATTCCCACATGAAGCATGCCTGATCTCTGGAAGACTCTTCTCCTCAAGCCATCAGTCATATTTCAACCGGTATGAAGTCCCACTAAGAAGTAACCTAATGATCCGTCATGTCATGAGGGTTCCAATGCAATAGACGGTGCGTCAACCAGACGCTCGGTCTATAAATTATTGGAATTTTAGTACTGAGGGCCCAGTTGGATTCAGAGTTGATCCAACCCGGCCGTATTCCAACTTTTTTCAAAACCCAAGTAGAGTATGTCAAAAGGACCATCTCTCTCCAAGGATCACAGTGCTACAGACGGTTCGTCAAACAGACGTCCGGTTCGCAAGATATGACCCTTTAAGAGTTTTTGGGCTCGAGAGGGGTTCGGGTTTGGTCTGAACTGGTCAGACCGACCTGGCCCGACCTAGCTTGGGCTGGCCCGGTTGGGCGGGGCCGTGGCAGTCTCAGCCTACTAGGCAATCCGGCCCACAGGCTAGCACGACCTGCACGGTTTGTGTGGTTTACTGCACCCGAACGGGTCAAAGGATTCGTTCGGATCCTTTAATTGGTGGTGCCACATAACACCACCTCTTCACCCATAGACTCGCAGGAGGCAGGTCCCGACCTTCACCATCGCTGAAACTTTAATTCCACGACCTTTCAACACGGCGGGCGATGGCGTGCCAACTCCGCCTCCACGGTTGGCCACTGCCGGCCGCCCATTCGAACACCACGGCGCCGAGCGACGCCACTCTTCCACCGCGGCTAGTAGTTTCTGGCTACTTCTCTCATCTGCCAGCGCCGGTCACTGGCACCGCCGCACCGATGCTACACCAAAATTTCTTCTGCAGGCCACCGGATGATCCCCGGTGGTCTGTTCTTCCTTACGAATGCACCTACGGTCCTCTCAGGATGTCGCGGTCATTTCGCGGCCCTCAAAGACGCCTTGTTGTTGAATTCTTTATTCCTCCATGAAGAACGCACCAAGGAAAAGTTTAGTAGAGGTTCTGGGCCCTGTTGGTTTCAGACCGCGCCCTTCGCGTTAGCGTTTTAAACATGAGTATAATTAATAATAATCAAAGGGAATAATAATCCCCAAATTTAAGACCCTGCAACAACCAACAATATGATTTGAAGAGACACAGATCAACCCATTAGTCGGTTGGTCTGTGTTCATTATATTTTTCAAGAACGGGAAGAGAGGGAACATCAAAACATATAAACCCCCTACCTCGAGATCTATTGGAGGTGTCACAGTTGTGGTGGGAGGAACATCCACGTTATATGGAGTCATCGGTGTTCGTCAATCCCAGATCGTTGCCGCCCGTGCTTCCATCCTCCATCGGTGGATGTTGCCACAGGAATTCGCCAGAGTATCCTCACTTGAAGAAGTCGTGCCAAAACCCCACCCCGAGTTCCATTTAAATATGAGGGGGAAAGGTGAGCAACACCTTGTGGAATTAATGAGGTTCATTAATTTACGTAATTAATGTGCCTCATTAATTGACGTAATTAAAGTACCTCAATAATTGATGTAATTAAAGTGCCTCATTAATTGATGTAATTAAAGTGCCACATTAATTATACAAGGGGTGGTTACTCAACCAAAGTGTAATCGTGCAATTAACACCTCATAATTAAAGGTCTGACCAACTCCATGGTCCCTGCCACCACCACTCAAAAGGTGGTAGGAAAAAGAAAAAGAAATAAGATAACAATTACATGTTATTTTAATTTTCTTTTACAAGTCCAAAATTTAAATTTTTCTCCCAACCTACTGTGGTTGAAGTGAATCTCCCCTTAAGCAAATCCCGACACTGAAGATTAAATGGTGCCCTCAGATTTTTAATCTGATCACCGATTCAAAAGATAGAAAATAACGCCTACGCATTTACTTAATGTACCCAAAAAAAAGTTCAGAAATTCATTTCGGGCACACCGGACCTCAGAATTACACGCCATCAATTTTCACAGACTTGTAAAAATCCCAAATAGCTAAAAAAAATTACACGTAATTTTTCAGGTCTTTACAGGAACCCTATGAAGCTCTATATGGGAAGTGATGTAGAAATTCTACTTGTTGGGATGAAGATGGTGAGAGAAAGTTTCTTGGGCTTGATATTGTGCAAGAGATGATGGAAAAGGTTCATGTCATCTAATAAAATATAAAGGATGCCTAGAGTTGGTAGAAGATCTATGATAACAACCACTGAAGGGAATTGGAGTTCAGTGTTGGAGACAAAGTGTTCCTTCAAATATCACCCTGAAAGAGAATTATGCGGTTTAGAAAGAAAGAGAAGATTATCCCCAGGTACATTGGCCCCTATGAAATCCTTGATCGTATAGGAGCAATGGACTATCATCTTGTACTTACACCAAATATAGCTCAAGTTCATGATGCATTCCACATGTATCCCTTGAGGTATTATATACCCTGTAACACCCCATAACGATAAAAGGGTTAAATGACTAAATGATATGACTCATGTCAATAAGGTGCATCTTTCTTTTCACAAGCCTACCTAGTTAGAACTCCATAGTTAAGCATGCTTGTCCTAGACTAGTGATCAGGATGGGTAACCTTCTGAGAAGTTTCCAAGGGTGTGTGTGAGTAAGGAAAAAGCACACTAGAAAGAACATGTGTTGGCCTATGGGGATAGTCATTAGTTAGATGACCCATTCGGGCACATGGGTTGGCCCCGGGTAGGTGGTTAGGTGTCTGCGGGGCAATTGGTGGTACCTGGCGGGCCAGGACCCGACGACCATGTTAAGGTGAGGTGTTTGTACTGTTAGTGGGGCCTAGTTGTTACATTGGTATTATATGAGGAACCCAACCTTAAGTGCAGTACACTACCTGGGTTGAGATGTAGGGTCCACAATGAGGATGTTGTACTCTAAGGGTGGGGGGTAAATGTAATACCCTAGAATGATAAAAGGGTAAAATTACTAAATGATATGACTCATGTCAATAAGGTGCATATTTCTTTTCAGGAGCCTACCTTGTTAGAACTCCACAATTAAGCATGCTTGGCCTGGAATAGTGATCAGGATGAGTGACCATTTGGGAAGTTTCCCAGGGTGTGTGTGAGTGAGGAGGACCGTGGGGACAACCATTAGTTAGATGACCCGTTCGATTATGTGGGTGGGATCTGGGTAGGGGACCACATGTTTGTGGGGAAACTGGTGGTACCTGGTGGGCCGGGACTTGACGACCATGTTAAGGCAGGGTGTCTATGCTGTTAGTGGGGACTAGTTGTTACATACCTAACCCTTCACATGTAATGAATCCTGATGTGGTACAACTAGAACATGACTTCTCTTATGAGGAGCGGTCGGTGGAGATATTTGACCATAGAGATAAGGTTTTACGTAATAAGACTACCCACCTCATCAAAGTGCTATGGAAGAACCACAAATACAAAGAAGCAATGTTGGAACAAGAGGAGAAAATGAGGAGGCCTGTGGGAAGCTTCCCGGGGTGTGTGTGAGTGAGGAGGTCTATGGGGACAATCATTAGTCAGATGAACCATTCAATCACATGGGTGGGCCCTGAGTAGGGGACCACATGTCTGTGGGAAAACTGGTGGTACCTAGCGAGCCAGGACCTGATGACCATGTTAAGGTGGGGTGTCTGTGTTATCAGTGGGGCCTAGTTATTACATACCTGACCCTTTACATGTATTAAATCTTAATGTGGTACAACTAAAACATGACCTCTCTTATGAGGAGAATCCGGTGGAGATCTTGGACCATAGAGATAAGGTTCTACACAACAACACTACCCACCTCATCAAAGTGTTGTAGAGGAACCACAAATATGAAGAAGTAATGTGGGAATAAGAAGAGACAATGAGGCGGAAGTACCCACACCTTTTCTCAACTGAGAGAACAAACTGAAAATTTTGGGATGAAATTTCTTAAGGAGGGAAGAATGTAACAACCCAAACTTTTTTAATAAATTTTATTTCCTAAAAATGTGTGTTATGTTTTATTTTTCACAACAAAACAATGTTTTTTTAATGAAGTTAATATAAAGGGAAATGTGACCATCTGGTTTCAACCATTATATGACCATTGGTCAATATAACCATTGGTCAATATGACCATTGGGAACTATAATTTTTATAATAATTTTAATGTTATCATTAGATTTTATAAGTAATATTTTGACAAAGGAAAATTGATACAGAAAGAAGAGTTTATGGCCTTAACTAGTAGAGTCATGTCATTTGAATCCCATCTACCAGAACTTAAGGGGGAGGTATCATCACTAGGTTTCACCCTTGACCAAGTCCAATCTAACCTTTAATAAGTGAAGTTTGAATGAAATCACCTTCAGGAGAAGTTCAAGTTAGTATAGATTACTACTCAGTTGATGTTATCCAAGACACCCCATGAAAGCAACACCATCACACACCATAATCTTAGGGAATACATTGGTGTAATAAGGGGTTATGTGTCCCAAACTTAGTGTGTAATTAATTTTTATAAATAAAATTTTTATTCTATCATTTCTGTTTTGAGAATAGTTTTTATTAAAAATATAATGAATTTGATAAATTGATTTTTCTGTCAGAAATTGTACTTTCTAGAAAAGAAATAATTATTATAATAAACTAAGATATTATGAATAATTTTTATTTTAATAAAATAGTACAATTTATGCAATTTTATTTAAATTTAAATTATATTTTTTTTCAAGTGTTAGAAATTTTACTGTGCATTTTCTATCCACTATTATTTTTATTAAATAAGGATTTTTATATTTAAAAGTTAAATTTATCATACTTAGAGAATTATTATGATAAAATAAACATTTTTTTTGAAACCATCATGTCAAAATTAGGTTATGGTGAATTTATGAGAATTTTCTAAAATATTTTTTTTCACTAAATAGTATAAATAGAGTTGTGAGTTTTCAGTAAGTTTAATGAATTCATAATTATGTCATAATTATATAATAATTAGTTAACCATAATCCAAGAATCAAAAAATGATATTTTATAAATATAAAATATTATAATATATTTTAATCATTTTTTTAAATAATAATTTACTTTTCAAATTTTAAAATAGAAACTTTAACTTTAAAAATGTTATTTTGTGAAAAATTTAATTTCCATTTCCAAAATAAGTAATTTAAAATTTTGGTTGACTTTTATGGATTAAAATAAGATAAAAGGAATCCCAAGTGTTCAATACTATCATAAAATACCATGGTAAAGCCCATGTTTTTTATTTACCACTACCTAGGTGTCTAATACCTTTATTTAGAAATTAATAAACAAATCCCCCACATTTTTTATAAATACCCACCCATTTATCCATTTCCTTTCACTAACATTTCATAATCAATGAAGATATGATAGTTTTACCTCCTAAGGATTCCTCCCAAGGTTTTCTCAATCCCTAAGGTCCCAATCCTCAAGTTTTAGGAGGCACTCTTCAAGGTAAGGGAAATCTCAACTTCTCATTTAATTTCAAGTTACCTTTTTATGTGGTATGGATTTCAAATTTCCAAACTATGTTCTTCTATCTATTTTATTATATCCCTTTACTTTATTAATATTCTTTTATGAATGTTAGACTATTTTCATTTCTCTTTTTACCATTTTCTAAAACCATGTTTCATACCCGTTATCCTACTAAATTTTCTTCTCAAAATTTCTCTCTTTTTCACAAGAAATTATCTTATTTTATTTTTTGAATATCCACACCTCTTTCTTTTCTAGGGGTCTTCAATTATATGTAAAAATTATCTATTTTATACTAGGATTAACATACATGAAACCATCCTTCCATTTTCATGGGTTAATAATGACATAAATATCTTGTATTCAAGTACTTTTTTTTAGAAAGCCATGATTTTGATATGAAACCTGTTTATTTTATTATCCATGGGTTATTTATGAAATGTTTTATTATGATATATATGTCTCATATTAATTAAGAAATATTAAGGGTACACCCTGATATATCTCCAATGTATTTTGTAAATAATTTAATCTCTAGATATGACATGTTATACGATACCTTGGTGAATAACCTTGATAATTTTTATGACACCTTAGTGACAAACCTTGGTGATATGCTTATGAATGTCTAAAATTAATGTTGTAGCCACATTTAAAAGTTATGATTTATATTATTTTATTTATGATATTCCTCATGTTATATTTTTCATGCCATAATTATATTCCTCATGTTCTCATTGATTTTTCCTCAAGATCACATGTAAATTGTTTCTCTTGTTTTCCCTTATTGGGCCTTATGATCACCCTTTACTTTGATGTATATCACCAGGTTATGAGATGAAGTAATTGTACTTAGGATTAACCTATGATGAATCCTGTAAAATAGATTAGAATAATGTTTTATTTTTTCATGTATTATTTACCTTTTTACTAAGAAACCAAACTTTAAAAAATGCTCTATTTTGTACAATGTAATAAAAATTTTATGTAATAAAAAGGCGGGATGCCATAACACACTTGGAATTTTTGAAAAGAAATAATTAAACTCAAATTTTTCACATGACACAAGGCTCAAAAATGGAATATATTTAAACCTTATAATATATAAGGTCTAAATATTACTAAAAAATAGAAATTGAAAAAGTTTTGGATCATTTTAACCCTTATATTTTTAGTTTAACCCATCGATAATCCTTTTTTTACCTTAACTGTGATAATTAATTTTTACCATTTTCACTATTAATTATGGTAAAAAATTAAGTTGGACTTATTAGATAATATAAATCATTCTTATTATTAATATGAAATCTATTTTTCCAAATTCAATTCACAGAAGTGGTAGAATTTAATTTAAAATAAAACCCATAAACGTGTCGGAAAAACGGTTTTTCAAGAAATGCATTTTCAAGCATAAAATGATATTATAATAACTATATGTCATGAAATCATAAGTAAATGAATTTAAATTAATATTTATATATATATCATCTATAAATTTCATTTAAATAATTCCACATTAGGGGTTATTTATATTAGTTAAAATAGAGAAACATTATGCACTTTAAAAGAGTTTTCAGAAAATTGTGTTTCAAAGCCTAAAAAAAATTATAATAAAGTCAAGTATAAAGATGATTTAAATGTAATTAATTGAATAGAATATAACTAAAAAATAATTATGTTAATTTTAAATCATATTAAATGAATAATGAGACTTTTAAATTACTTAATTAATTTAAATGAAATGATAATTTTATCAAAAATTAGTATTTTTCATTATTCACTGAAAAATAAGTATTTTCCTAAAAATCCCAAAATTTTACCCTAATTTAATATCAATAAGATGATTTAAAAAATTATTTTCATTTTATATAATAATATTTCTAAAAGTTCCAAAAAATAATTATAATATTTTCTCACAAAAATAAATAAAAATCATTTGTTTCTGACGCTTTCTATCAGGGCGCACACCATTGTGCCGCAACGTGCTGATTGTGGCCTCATGTTCCTACTTTAAAAAGTCAGGAATCATCCATCACTTATTTAGTGTTGTTTTCTCCTTGATCGAAACAAGATGATGGGATGTCAGTTTCTCCTTCCGTGGATTCCTCCTCAGAATTTGTCACCTAGTCCGGGTCTCCCTCATAGATTTGAGTAACTGTTCATGAATCTCATTCACAGTGCCATATCTTTGTGGATTCTAGTTAGTTACACTACTTTTTTATGGACCTTCTAAGGGGTCTCAATAGGGAAGAAACCTTCAGTCAGAGTAGATGGTAACATCAGATATATCAGGGCATCTCTAGATGCGTGGACATTAGTCAACTGTATTCCTCCTCAGAAGAGGGCATCTCAAGGGCGCATAACCTGAGGAATATTACATCAATCATGGGATACATTATACAAGAGTAATGTCTATGATGTTTCTCTTAGATTACCATGTTTAACATGGGGTATGCCATGAGTTTAACATCTTGTAGAGATGGTTACAACGAAGGCGTATTTTTCTGAGGTTTTCCTTAGACATCCCATGTTCAACATGGGGTAGGCCACGAGTTTAACATCTTACAGAGACGGTTATGATAAAGGTATGTCTTCCGAGGTTTTTCTTAAGAATATGATGTTTAAAATGAGGTATACCATGAGTTTAACATCTTACAGAGATGAAATGAGAGTGATCAGAACGCCCCATAAAGGTGAATCATATTCATACATCCCTAGGAGGGAGTACCTAGAATGTTTACTATATGAATGGATCATAATGACCAATAAGAGTGAAACTAGGGTGGTGTGTCCCATAAAGGGAAGATATAACACCGTAAAGGCTGATCGGGACACCACTAAGGGTGGATCAGGGAGAGTGCCCCCCAGAAAGGGGGACACCGGATGGATGGATCAGAATTCCCAATGAGAGTGAACCTAGGGTGGTATGTCCCATAAAGGGAACATGTCACACTATGAAGGATGATATGGAAACCACTGATGGAGGATCGGGGAGAGTTCACCCCAGAAAGTGGGACACCAGATGGATGGATTAGAATTCTCAATGAGCGAGGACCTAGGGTGGTGTATACTATAAAGGGAAGATGTCATATCATGAAGGCTGATTTGGACACCACTGAGGGCGGATCAGGGAAAGTGAACCCTAAAAAGGGGAACACCAGGGTTTACCATTGGATGATATTGAATCTCATGGAGTCTTCCTATATACTCTGTGTAAAATATAGGGATCAAAACCCATGTAGTTCTAAGGGTGAGACATGGAATCAGGGTGTACATAAAGGACAATGACCCGGAGACATACTGGGGATTACACATGGATAGTGGCCCATCACAAGAGGGATACTATTGGTTGGATGGTTATAGATTGTTTGGGGATTATTCATGGTTATCTTCCCAAGGAAATGGCATGATCCCACCGTGATTTGGTGTCCTGGGTAAGAATCAGGATAGATGATGGATTATTTAATGAAGTGGATGAGAGGAATGGGATGTAACCGATGTGAAGATGATAGAAATGTTGGGATTGAACCTCATGGAGGCTTCTTACATATCCCCATGGATGTAAATTAAAGTCTACATAGTTCTTTGGGGTGATGGTACACCTAAGGAGGTAGCCCATGAGAATGGAGCGCATGGATGTGGACTCAAAGGAAGTAGAACCTCCAGGCTAGGTCATGATATTCTTGAAACAAAAAGGCTCAAGGGAGAGTCTAGGATGGGACATGGTTGATGGGATTGAACCTCAGGGAGGCTTCCTACATATCCAAATGGCTGGGAATCAAAGTCCACATAGTTCAGGATGGGTCATGGAATCAAGGTATATACAAAGGACAATGACCTAAAGACATACTAGGGATTACACATGGTTAGCGGCCCATCACAAGAGGGACACTCTTGGTTAGAGAAGTATGGTGGAGGGCTGGGATGATTCATGGTTAGAAGCCCTGAAAAATGGTACATGTGGTTAGGGTGTACACAAATGACACTGAACCTATGACATGATAGGGCTTACACATGGATAGCGACCCAAATGAATGGATCAAAACACCTCAAGGAGATGAATACAAATGATGTTTCCCCCAAAAGGGAAGATGTCACATTAGGAGTTTACATACCTATGGGGGAGAACCAAATTTTACCATTGGTTGGGATTGATCCTCAGATATGCATCCTATGTACCCAAAAGAGATCAAAACCAACATAGTTCAGAGGGTGTATTTTAATGTGATATGGTATGAGTGAACTGATGTGAAGTAATTGGAAAAGATGGATGATAGGGAGTGATGGGATTGAAACTCAAAGAGGCTTCCTACGTACCCTATCTAGGAGACAAGGATCAAAGTCCACCGAGTTTGGTGTGGCATATAATTTAACATCATGTAGGATAGAGGGCATGGGACTTATGCATGGTTAGAAACCCATAGTCATGTTGGGGATTATGTGTGGTTAGCGTCCCAAGTAGGATGTCATGGTTGATGTTTAAGCTCATGTGAGTCATGATAAGTGTGAGAAACAAGAGGCAATAATAGACCTGATGATCGTGGAACAAAGATACGACCATGAAGGGTGGTTAATGGGTCTTACATGTGGAAGCTACCTAGGTGCTACTAAGGAGCAGTAATTATGGATGGGGATTACACATAAAAGATGCCCGGGTACCGCTAAGGAGAGACAATAATGGATGGAGATTATGCATATAAGCTACCCGAGTGCTTCTAAGGAGTGGAAATTATAGATGGGGATTACGCATGAAAGCTGCCTAGATTCCACTAAGGTGCAGTAATAGTGTATAGGGCTTACACATAGAAGCTTCCTGGGTGCCTCTAAGGAGAAGAAATGATGGATGGGGCATACTCATGGAAGCTGACCGGGTGCCGCTAAGGAGTGGTAATAGTGTATGTGGATTATATGTGGAAGTAGCCTGAGTACTATTAAGGAGCAGCAATTGTGGATGAGGCTTACGCATAGAATTTTCCCGAGTGCCACTAAGCAGTGGAAATAGTGGATGAGACTTACACATGGAAGCTTCCCATAATGTGTTTCTCATGTCTGGACATGAGGGTATCCCAAATCACTGGTGGGTTGAGGCATATAATTAGGGCCTACACCTATACGCTAGGCATAAGCAGGATAACACCAAGGTCATTGGAACCAGTCTGAACAAAGGGAGATGAAAAGTGTGAATTATATGGCCAACATTAGGAACACAATGAGGGAAGAATGACAAAGGGAGATAACTACTAACCATATTCAAAACACAACATCCACATCACGTTATCCTGAGATAGAAATAGACAAATGAGGGCCAACCACTGACCATATTTAAAACATGGGGCCAAACTTTAAGTGTTATCCAAATTCTTCTGAGGAATTGGCCCAGAATGGTAGGTGAGTCGAAGTGGCATGGGAACAGGACATTAGTGGGTCCCTTAAGATATGAAAGAGGATGAAGATCCCAATTAAGGACACACTAAGCATGAGGTGGAGTGATGGAATGCTCGAATGGATTCCAATTCTCTTGAAATTACACCGCCATAATCATGGAATGAGGCATATTATGCTTGTCACAAAAGGCATATCTTATTTGGAACATGAGGCATCCTATTACTGAATGATAGGGCATGCTAAAGTTTAAAGTCATATAGTGAGGACTATTAGGCACAAGGCGCCTAGAATTGGATGGTGTTGGGAATTATGAAAGAGCGGTCATTTCTAGTTAAACCTATCATAGGAGCCAGATTATGAGGTTTGGATGAGTTTCTTGAGGAATGGTTTTACTCAAGGTACTCAAGAAATTGATGATGAGAATCTCAACTCACGACATGAGAAAGGGACTAAGGGAAATATGTCAACCCAAGGTGTTTCAAGGAGTGTGGAGGAGTATCTCAAATCATGGTATTCCATGTGAAGAAGGTGGGATGTACAAGGTAAAATGTCGCTAACCTAGCCCGAAAAGTTTGTGGTGTGACTCTCTATTTTTCATGGGGGTTAGTGATGGTGGAGAAGGGCCCATACCAAAGGGTTGGGACCGCATCCAGGCATTGTTCTTGAGCGGGGGTGCGGGGGTGCAACCCCCATGATATAGACCGATGGGAATGAAGATGAGAGATTAGTAAAGGATATTTCTTTTTGAAGGGAAGGGGTTCACAAAGCATAGGGCCTCATGAAGGATTGGGATTTTTAGAGCTCAGGGTCTCATGAAAGATGGGGATTCATGGAGCTCAGGGTCTCACAAAGGATGGGGCTTCACAGATCTCGGGTCTCACGAAGGATTCCCAGATTCATAGGGGGAGTGCTTTATGAAGGTTGAGTGCTTTGAGAAGACTCAAGTGTCTCAGAGGGCCTTCTTCCTTCATGAAGGGAATAAGCCTTTGTGAAGGGAATCTCCACTTGAGTAAAAGGCTATCAAGAACACAAGGGAGGTTGCATCGCAAAGCCTAGGGGATTTACAGAAGAGGATCTCACGGAGAACATGAACTTCATGAGTCGAGAGCGTGAGGGTGAAACCCAATGGTGTCTCCTCTATTGAAATGAAGGCATGAGGGGGGTATTTATAGGAAAAGGGGGTCTCATGATGCTCATAGGTATGTTGAAAATACCATCACGCTCTGTGATCGGAGGCAGATCCTTCAGACTCATGGAGCTATCCATCATTACTTTTCGGTATTCTCAAAGCTTGTTGGACTTGCAGAGGCTTCCGTCATTACTCTACAATTGCGGGGGGAGCTCCATGAATGGGCTCCATGAACCAACTTTCCAGCCTAACTTTGAAAATTTAAATTTGAGTGCTTATTTATTAAGTATTTTTAAATAAATTTATATTGAGTAAGACCTTTATATATATTTCATAAATTAGTTAATACTATACATACCCAGAAATTTAATGTCTAGGCTATATTGGTCACATTTAAATAATAATATTTTAATATTAGATTGTAGTTCGTTTAAACTTAGTGTTTCTTGTAACATAAGCTATCAAAAAAGTCAAATTTATTTAAAGATAAATATATTATAAATTATAAAGGTGTTACATTTTATTGACCTTAAATAAATTACATCCTTATAATTTGAACTTGTGCTCAGTAATCAAAGGTTAAACATTTGAAAATTACTTTGTGGAAAATCCACATCATAAAAAGAGTCAATAAAACTTCCTCTCAAAATATGGAAAGAGAAATACAAAGGTCATCACATAAATATGTTTCTATATAGGTAAAAAAATTTTGGAAATGAAAATATGGACGTGGAAGAAAAATAGATATGATTATAGAGACCGATAGGATTCATTGATCTTAAAAAAGTGAATGATCAAACGAAATTTAACAACCAAAAAACCAAAAATATATGATTAATTAAAAGACCATTGATTCATTGGATATGATAGTAATAGGATAATATTTTTGTTTCAATATCCTTCTCCCATATTTGAAGGATTCTTTTACTATCAAGATAGAGAACACTAAAAAAATATACTTACTTGATATCTTTTTATTTCATAAACACAATTTCATCCTTTGGTTGTGCTTTGATCACTTTCTACTTCACCTCTTACTCTAAGGAATGAATATCAAATATAAAATTTTTATGTCTAAAACACTAAAATTAACTATTAATGGATCATAAGATTCACAAAAGAGTAACAATATATTCATATTATATTTATTAGAACCAAAAAAAGGGTTAAAATTTTTTAATATAGTTTCCAATATGAATATATTAATCTCCAAAATTTAACAATAAAACCAAAGGTTTAACATAGATTATTCCTTAAATAAGTAACCATATATCCCAAATAACCTCAATAACATCAACATGAAATAAGGTTCTAACCTCAAAGGTTATCTCATACCCTTCAACGTACATTTACAAAAACATAACAACATTATTCCAAAATAATACTTTATGTTAAACTTAAAGGTTATACATATATCTCAACCTAATTTTTTTTAACAAACTATCATTAATCACCTCAAAATTCTAAAAATTCAAAAAGATTCAATCCTATAATATGTTTACCAAAATCAACTCAATATTTATCCACCAAAATGTTTATGTGAAAAAATGACATACTAACTAGTACATCATGTATTCCAGTGTTATGTGCTACACCCTTATCACACTTTAGTTGTGGGTTTAATACCCAAATCCTTACAAGATGCGATGAGTTATATCCCGACATGTAGGTTGTTCTTTTTCTAAAATTATAATTCCTATAATGTTCTAAAAAATATGATGAACATCCTCAAAAATGACATTAATCATCAAATCAGTTTGTAACCACTAAGGTTTTCTATGCAACTTTTTTCCCAAAACATCAAATAATATTAATTGAATATTATTACCTTAACATAAAAGATAGTATAAACCATAAAAGTTACCAATACCATTAAACTAATTTCCATAAAATACAAGTCATCCTACCTCAAATATTTTTTTTCCAAAACCCATGCTAAATCCAAGAGTTATATTACTACAAATGTCTCCCAAAATACTCTTAATCATATTAGACTTCCATAACATAAAACCTCAAAATGGGTACTTATTCCTAAAATTATGATTGACCTTAGACTTATCAAACCAAGACACTTTAGGTTTAACCTAGGACAACCATAATCATCATTAATTCAATTCCTTCACGATGGTTTATAAAGAGCCTATAAATTTCCAAAACATATCCCTCAAGAGTGTCAAACCATGTGTGTAGAAATCGCATTTCCATGCATTAGGTGATGATCGAGTATAGCTCAATGTGACCTTTATAGAGTTATTAACCCTAGGCACAACTGTGCTAGAGCCACATCCACCTATAACATCTAATCAGGGATGTAAATACAAGGAAACCACTTAATCTAAACTTCTAAAAAATTCTAGGATATTTTACTATACTTAAACATATCTTTAGACTTATCCCTATGGTTCTTACTAAAGTTTTCTAAACCTAGTTTCCAAAGATTAACTAAACCTTTGCTTTGATTCCAACTATAGTGACCTAATCCATCTACATGTATCATTACATGATTTTTAACACAAAAATATATTAATTACAACCCAAATATGGTGAGTCCTAGTGTATTTTGAAGACTATGTTCATAATACAATAAAGTGAGGTTAAAATAAGATTTCTTTATTTTATTCTCCATAATGAGCTCCTAAATTCTTTCAAGAACATAAAACTTCATGGGATAACATAAGGAATGCATAGATAAAATGGGTGATCTAAAAATCCTAGTAATAAAATAAACATGATAAGGAATAATAACATGTGATCCAAAGGTATAACATGATATCATAAAAGATAAGACACATGAGTAATCACATGGAATATAATATAAAGAACATGGCATCATAATATCATGAAATCATAGGAAATGGGGTAGCAATCTATAATATGACATAAACAAAAGTCAAGGATTACTTCATAGACAATATTACATGGTGGAAAAAGTCTCATAGTGGATTGGGTATACCCACTAATACCATACATGATACCACATGAGACTAAAAACATTACCCAATGCATTAGAGCACTATCTGAATCATCCAATGGTATCTAGGATCAACCATCATAAGATTTTCATGATTTATGTGTTACAAAAAATGAAATCAATTATAACACATAAACATAATAATTACCCATGGAAATAAATGGGTTGCATAATCTTGTCTCATATTATAATCAAAGGAAATTTCATAATGAAGGTATTTGTGAGATGAACATAAGGCATGTATTACCTCATCAAAGGAAGGGAGAGTGAGGTAGGTATATATATAAGAGAAATATATAAATAATTTAGAAGTATTATATAACATTAAAGGTTTTTTTCTTTTCATATATAAATACTTTTAAAAATATTTAAAAAATACTTGAGGAAAATAACCTTTCTCTTTAAAGATCACTTTTGAAAAACTAAAACTCAAAAAATATTATGGAAATCATTTTATTTGAAAATAACCTTGGAAACTTGTAAATGAATTTTCAAGGAAAATAACGGTCATGATGGTGGAAAATACAATTCATATAATACACATTAAAACAATGATTCCATTTATATTTTTGGTAAAAAGTCAAAAGTACCTCATTTGGAAAATGATAAGAAGATTACTTTAAAACTATTTTTATAAAAAGTAAAATGAGTAAAAATTAATTTAAAAAATCATATAAGAATATTAAAACTATTTTTTGAAAACACTTTAAAGAAAACATAGACATTGGAGAGAAAGGGGTTTTCGATTGAAGAGAGAAATAAAGTCGATTTTCCTTAAAAACATTTTCTCAATCATTTTAGGTACCAAAGAGAGGGAAATGCCACTATTACTTGAAATGTTCATGAATTAACATATTATAATAAAACTAAATGATTTTATTAGGCAATTATCAAATAATTTCCAACAATTCAAATTCAAGCATAAGTAATCCTGATTAAAATGAGATTGAAACATAAACCCTTAATGCTTTGGTAACTTTTGATTCATAAATCCCATGAATTAAGTAAATGAATTATAACTTAAAATATCATTAATTATGAATTAATAAAGATATAATATGTAAATTGTAGGTATATACACTATTTATAGAAAATTGGGTTCATAAAAGAACATGTGTCTCAAAGAAGGAAGTTTTGAGATGAAACCCTTGCCTCAAGTCCAGAATTTGTTTTGCATGTATTTTATCTCCTATATAATAAAATTATATCAATTAAATGTTTTATTAATAATATTTTCCAGGTTTTATCTCTTATACTTAAACAATTTACTTAATTTATTTTAATGATTTATTTAATCACTTAATTAGTTATGCCCACGTTAGGTGTTTTGAGGATGCTCAGTTAATAGTTTTAAAACAACATCGGCGTGTTAACCATGGTAAAAAGGGTCATTGTTAAATAATATCTAGAATAATAATAAAAATAACATAATTATCATATTTATACATTAATTATATTTTTATAACCAACTATAAACTTTGTTATGAAAAATTAAGCGTGTTACAATCATGAAGACGATAGGCCGTATGTACACATATATAACATTTCCATTTTTTAACGATCATGATGGAAATTAAGTAAGTGTTAATTTATATTTATAAAATAATAATAATATAATAAATATCATATTATTTATTTAAATACAATTATATATACCATCCATGTGATGCGGTAATAAAAAAAGAATCACATTGTTTCGAGAGGCGGTAGTCCGCTGTACACACAAATGAAATTATCATTTATTCAATAGATGGTATGGTAAAAAATTATATGATATTTTTTTCAATAATGATTAATATTTAATTAATAAAATATATATACAAAAAATTAATCCTTATTACCTTCCATGAAAATCATAAGTGAAAAAAAATAACATCGCTTCGTGAGATGGTAGTCCGTTGTACACACAAGCGACATTATTGTATTCCCTATGGAAGGTAAAGTAAGAATAAGTATGTTATATTACAAATATAGAATTATAATTATGTCATAAATATAGTATATAAACATTAAATACATCATTATATCCATACATTAGAAGCGGTGATGGAAAATGAATTATGTCAGTTCGCGAGGCGGTAGTCCACCGTACACATGATCAATGAATTCATTTCCTATTTGAGGGAGGGGGAGATGGATGAAGGTCATTAACTTAAAATAAAAAATACCAATATATTTAATATACTAAGTTTATTATATCAGTATGGTTTAATAATATTTTAAGGAGGTTGAAGAAGAAATAAAACAAAACACTCGGCTAAGAACAATACCTCTTCTTCGGACAACTTCTTCAGGTTTGCACCAAAAGCCTTCCTAGGTTGGATTTATGATCAAACCAAGACATATAAGAATATGGGAGAGAATTAAGGAAGTTATTTGGGTATGTATTTGCTGAACCAATGGGTTTTATAAGTTTTTAAATGAGATGAGAGGTGGTGGCCTTTTATAAGTGGGGGAGAGGACACACTTGGAATTTTTGAAAAGAAAGACTTACACCCATGTTTTTCACACGCCTCAAGAATACTAAATGAATTATTTTAGAACATTATAAGATATAAGGACAAAATAATACCATAAAATAAAAATTAGACAAGTTTTGGGTCATTTTTAACCCTTATTTTTTTAGTTTAACCCCCGATAAACCCATTTTTACCTTTACTGTGATAATTATTTTTTATTGTTTTCATTATTAATTATAGTAAAAAATTAAGTTGATATTATTAGATAATATAAACCATTTTTATTCCAAATATGGAATCCATTTTTTCTAAATTCAATTCACAAAAGTGGAATAATTTTACTTAAAATTAAACCCGTAGACGTGTCGAAAAAATAGTTTTTCAAGAAATGCATTTTTCAAGAATAAGATGATCTTAAAATAACTATATAAAAAGTAATAATAATTAAATGAATTTAAATTAATATATATATATAATATACATTTAATTTAAATAATTCCTCATTAGGGGTTATTTCAATTAGTTAAAATGGAGAAAAATTATTGATGCCCGCCAAATGAGCATTGAAAATTCCACAAAGGAAGAAATACCTAAATATGGGTATTATTTTAACCAAAAAGAACAATAAGAGATGGTGGCCAAAACTCAAAGATCAAATAAAAATCCAAAGGAAACATGATCCCATGACCACTATAAGGTCACACAGACACTTCATGCACAACATATATCCTACTAGAAGATCACGAGAATCCCCTTTGAAAAAGTCTCCTTGTTCTTAAGAAGGTGTCTGAAGACAATTGTTGATCATGAAATGACTACCGGACGAGTTCCTCTAGATCAAATGAATTTATAATTGGTGGATTCCTAAAAATCCTATTAAAAGTCTTGGAAAATAAGGATAAAAATATCCAAAAGATAGAAGCATTTTGTGGTTGTAAATATTGCGACACACCCATATGGTTCACAAGACATCACGAAATCCCCAGTGACATATCCATCTGGTCATACAAGATCCTAATGGCATGTCACCACCGTCATGTGAAAGGCCTTGGACATGTCCAGGCAGTCTCACGCCCCCCTTTGGCTTTAAAGACAAACAAAAGGGTTTGTCCATGATAATGATCGTGCATCACCATGGGACCCTTTGTTGGTCACATGACACATCATTGAAGGGAAGAGTGGTTGTTTTTAATAACACTCTTTTAAAGTTTCAATATAACTAGCCCTTGTAAAATAAATAATGAAATAAAAATGGAAATAAAGGGAGAATATTGTGAGGGTCAGATATGTTGATCCTATGTAAACGAGTTCATATACACTGGACAATCGTCCTTGATCATGTGATTCCCCCATTGACAAGCTAGACCAAATATCACGAAGACCCCCTAGAAAGCCACATATGTATTATGGAATAGCCCACACATTCCACCTTAGATCACAAGAAGGCCTTTCAATAGGAATCCTGATCTCACAAAAGACTCTAGGCATGTCGACCTGACATTGTGGAATCCCCTTGGCATGTCCACATGATTAGGCATGAACCCATTAATTGGACGAAATCTAATAAATAGGGAATTGATGGTATGGTATCATGGTTGTTGAAAATCACGTGATACTTACAAAAGGATCTCACAAAATGCATGAAATCCAAGCCCTCCACTAAGTCCATCATGGATATTCACAATATGAGTCACACAAAGAGGCATATAATCTATAAATACCCTACCCTAGCATGACAAAATGCATCCTTACATCTTCAGATTCTCACACTTTCACACCCAAGCATTGGAGTGGAATTTTCAGAGTGTCCAATCTCGTAATCGCAAAGTTTTTCTACTAGGTAAAACTTGAGGAACAACCTAAGAGATCATGAAGCATGAATGGTTCCTTTGCGTGATCACTTAAGATCACACGAAGGACCTATGGAGGGTCATGAAAAGAGAATCCCAAATATCTAATGGATCATGTGAGACTTAAAAAAGATAACACTAAACAAATATAAGGCACATATGTAATAATAAATGGAATAAATACTAAATATATAAGACTTATATGAATATAGATTTGATGATCCTCATGTGATTCTCATGACTCATCTAGATCATGCAACTACACCAGGTCATGTCACTAAAGTCTTACAACATCTCCTTGAAATACTATTTGTATCATCTGATGTCCTCTAGACACATCAAGAAAGTTAAGAGATGACTTACAGGAATGTCACCCAAGTATTGTAAAGCCCTCTGGTCTCATCATCCATACCTTTTGATGTCCCCTAAACATGTCGCTGAAATTATGCGGTGACACCAATGCATATTATCTACATATCACAAAACCCTTTGGGCTTTCCAACTAGATCCCATGGCACCCTCCAAGTGCATTATCCAAGTTTTATGATCCCATATAGACATTCCACCTAAGTCTCACAAATCCCATAGAGTTCACCAAAAGATCTTGCAAAAAAAAACCAGGACATGATAGCCTAGATCATGCGATGTCCTCTGGATAATCCAACCAAGATCATGCGATGTCCTTTGGACAATTCAGCTGAGGTCATGTGATGGCCTACAAGACAGGTCATCTAGGTCTTATGATGTACTCTGGACATGTCCACTCTGATCATGTGATTGTCCCCAGACATCCTCAACCAGGTCTTGTGACATCCTCTAGACATGTTAACTTGGACCATGTGATTTTCACTAGGAAATATTAGACAGACAACCAGAAATGTCAGGTAGACAACCATAGATGTAAGGAGGATAACCAAGCCATGTTAAGTAGATTTCTCATGACATTACAACCCTATACAATGGTCATACTAGGGAAACCACAATGTGTAATCCCTGATCAAAGGAATCATATGATATGTACCGCATAAAATGGTATCCTCATAGTATAATTCTTAATCAATTTAACTATGATGACTCTGATTCCTGCTTTAACCAGGATACGTAGGACACCTTCTTAAGGTCTTAACTCTATATTAAACATTCAAAATGGTTGGCCCAGCACATAAGTACAACATTCATAAGTAGCGAGATTGACTAATTTCTATCTCTTGTTTCTCACACCGAGCATAGCTCACATGGGATTTTGGATTTGTAATGATCATATCATTCACATCATAAGTCTCTACCAAGATAGGGAATCATCGGAGTATAATCCCCAATAAACTAAACTATGATAACTCTAATTCATTTCATAACTAGGATACGTAGTATGCCTTCCTAAAGGACCAAGCTCAAATAGGATTCCACCTTAGTATAATCCCTCCCATGTCTCTAACATTCCAACCATCAGGACCTAATCTCTCGAATGTGATGATCATCTTTCCTCATCCAACAGTGGACTGAGAAGTCATCTGAACTATGATACATCTAATTCCTTCCATAAACTGGATATATAGGACTCCTTCTTAAGGCATGAGATATATATTAAACATCCAAAGGGGTTTTCCTAGGATGTAAGCCCCACATCCATATGGAATGAGTCTGATCACTCGCTATCCCTCATTTTTCATACTAATCATAGATCATGTGGGATTAGAGAGTTTCAATGATCACATCATTTTCATCATGAATCTCCACCATCTGGGGAACCTTGGTATGTAAGCCCCGATTAGTGGCATGATGTAACTTCCCCCATATAAGGGTATCTACCTTGGGGAAATTCTGAAGGGCATGATTGAAATATGATAACTCTTATTTCTACTACACCCAATATACATAGGACGCCTACTCAAGGTCTAATATTAAATATATGGTGCCCAAGTTACCCCATATATGTCCTTTTTGTATTATTTTAAACTGCACGAGTTTGAAAAACTATGTGGGTTTTTGATTCTTATTATAAAACAAGATACATAGGATGCCTCATAATGGCTTGATCCCATCCTCAAAATATTAACCACCTCCTTAGATAAGAATAGGCTCCAGAGTTCCTGGTTATATGGATTCAACATATAAGTAGCTACCCATAAATGGGAAATGGATGAAGAACCTCAGATATATATAGATGGATTCACTAATAATATATAACATTTTTCATATAAGAGGAACTAACCAATGATCATTTTGTTAGGATTACTGGCACCATATTGAGATTAGGAAGAGATTCTTGAAAATATCTTAAATCTATAAGAGAGTTTGGGAGTAGGCGAAAATTACCCCCCAAAAGGGTATGATGAGCTCGACCTCACATACTCTCAATCAGTGTGAGATCCCAAGCATCGTTGGATTTGAAACCCCAAAAGACCAACTTCATTTAGAAATAAGGTCTATACGTATCTATGGATGTGGGATATGTTGGGAGTTTCTGTTAGGGATAAAAAAGTGGAAAGACCAATTTGAATGATTGTACAAAGGCATTAAACCCCCACTATAATCAAACTGTCAGGTCAGGCTATCCAAATCTTTCCAACAAAATAAAAGTGGTGAACCAGATGAGGAATCATTTAACTATGACATCTCCTTCACAACATGACAGGATAGACAACCCAATTCCTATCAAACAATTTTTTCTCATCGTAAGGGTGGTCCTTATCCCCAAGAACCCATATAAACCAAAAATGGTGAACCCGATGTGAATATATCGAATAAAAAAATGATCGGTTGACTATGAAATGTATCTCAACATTGGTCCTCTCTAGATGGGGTTCCCATAAAATAAGTCCATCCTCTCTTTAACAAGTCCACATGAGTAGAATGTTAGATTTAGTGTCCTAAAACCAACTATTTGTACTTTGATTACATGTATATTTAATGTATTTAAATATTAAACATCTTATTACATATTGTTCATTGTTCTTCATGACTATGATGTAATAATGTCCTCAAGTATTTGTTGCATTGATAAGGTCATGGAAGTTCCCTGCTATTATGAGAACCTTGAAATTCTATAACAATATTCTTAAATATAGTTCTATAGATTGATGACATACTATTATGGGACACATAGCATACAGACCGCTAGGTGTGAGTACTCATAAGCAGATGAGACTTCCTCTCATGAAGTTCGCACTTGGTAATCTCCAAGACAAGAGATTATGAGAACAGACCCACCATTAGGAATTCCTCATGTTTTGGTGTTATCATATATTCCTATCTGTGAGCGTGTGTAATGATCCTTAGACTTTAATATTTTCATTAATACATGTAACAACTCGCTCACTTTGATTTACTGATGAAAACCGTCATGCAGACAGTTGGCGGGAAGTAGGGTATGTTGGGTGTGTTATGAGTGGCATATTATTAATTGATATGTCAAGGAAGTATTTGTACCTTCTATTTATTGAAGTTGATATCTCATCCCTTTGATTGAAATAGAACTATCATGCAAAATTACATGTCCATGGTGTAATTACAAGTTTATTTTAGGTAGTTAAATAATGACGTATCAAGCATAAAGGTGGATGACACTATCATGAAACCAGCTTGATGAGATATTGAGACAAAGGAATTATATTACATAGTGAACATTCGTATGTGGATGTTGTTGTTGTGACTTTAAGTTCTTTCTCTTAGGTTCCTTAACCCATTTCTAGACAGTAATCTTGGACTTTATAAAATCCTGCATAATTCCAAAGAGAAATAATCCTAGAGGGTCACACACTAAGTGTTTCTGGTGGTCTCGGTTAAATTCTATTTGAATTTAATTAATGGAATAAATATTATTCGTATGAAAGTGGAATAATTTTATTAAAGTTAAAATGATTTTACAAATTAAATAAATATTTATTCACCAGATTGTGGGTAAAATATATTTATTTATTTTATTGAACATTTAATAAATATTTCTTTACTAGTTTATAAATAAAATATTTATTTAAGAGAATAATTTATTTATTTATTTATTCTAGTGTTCAATAAATGGAAGTAGAGTTTGAGAAAACCAAGGCTGGTATGGTAGTAAAATAATTATTTTAAAGAAGGTAAATAATTATTTAACTGGTTGACAAAAATTAAAATAATAATAATAGCGCTGCTATTATTTTGTCACGCAGAATTTTATTTATAATTCCTTTTTGCGCAAGTTGGCACACCATAAATAATGATGAGGTATTATTATTAAAAGCATGGGTTTTCTCTAAGGTTATGAATTTATTTAATTTCTGTTACATAATTAAATATTTTAACCGAAGACCCATGTCGATAAATATACACATACGTCTATTATACCAAATACTGAACTGCACACTCGGTGAATTGAGAATTGTTGAGCTAAAAAATTTCTCTCTTGAATCCTCTTCCTACCCCTCACAAGAATGAGATACATTCTTCAAGGTCTAAGAACACGCGATCAAGAATGACAGACACAAGACACTCTCTTTTCCGTACTAGCACCTGGAGAAAGAGTGGTGTCGATCGGAGGCCATCAGAGCATATGTGGATCACCGCTAGAGGGATTCTAGTTTGGATCCTTACAAGTTCAATAAGATAATCTGAAGGGTCATTCTGGAAGATCAAAATTATCAACAAAGAAAATAACAAATATCCAAGTATTCTTTTCTTTATGAAAATAATTAAATTAATTATAAACATGATGTGAAAGATCCTCTCTAAAAGTTTTGTGCCTCTTCATTATTTATCTAAATATTTGATTCTATTATGCAAATAATAGTGTTCATCATCATATTGATCCCAGAATAATCATTGATCATGGTAAAAATTAAAGTTAGGTGCTGGCCCAACCGTGCTTCTGTTGCGCCTAGAACCTTCACAGAATTGCTAGATCAGGAATAAAAGGACAATTGTGTTACCCATGCATAGCTGATTGAGCACATATCATGACTACAATGATACACTAATTGATGACCTTGTTCCTTATTATCTTAATGACTACAAATAATTCTCTCATAAAAAACACTATGATCATTTCCGTCTTCATCCAAAAACTATTTCAGAAAATCAGATATGGTAGTAATCCCTACGGATCATAGAAAAACCGCACCTTCCCAACATATTCAGCATCAGGTGGTAGATGCAATGGTCTAAGAATACCATCTGCATGGTACAATCACAACCCTTGATGATTAATGTGAGAGAATCCAAAATATAAATCCAACAAGTCCACATCATCCAAGGAAAGTTGCAGCAAATCCACTAGACTTCTTTTCCATAATTGACTGCTTCAGAAGCTTATCCCCAAAGCACAACAATCACCACCTTAAGTATCTAATGAAGGTGGACCAAGGAGACAAATATGACTCCATTTCAGTCCAGGGGATGCCAAGGAGGGCTCCTATCAACCTTTGTCTCCAATGCTATCATGTCGGTGCCCTTTAGTCACCTACTAAGGGTACCACCTGATGCAAATCCACCCATGATCCCCATGAACGGGAAGCAAGACACATTGGGTGTGGAAGGGTCTAGATAATTCTGAGTGGGATCATATCCCCACTCTCATTGATGATGTCTTCCTACATATTCCAGTGATAACCAGTGAGAAAATTCACATCCATACTCATTTGGAACAAGTCTATGGACATATTCATGCAGCATGAATGGGGGAGGCACATATCCCTACCCCCCATGCATGAAGTCCATAAATATATTCTAACGGTACAATAAGGAAAGAAGTGGGATCATATCCATACTTCAATCAGAGATATCTTCTGGTATATAGTGGAGACCTAAAATGTGTAGGCCTATATCCCTACACACACTTTCTAAAATTCCATTACATCTTAGTAACAACTATAAAACTCCACCGACATATTCTGAAATTGGTATAGATATAGGGATAGACACATATTTATATCCCTATAACCAGGGAAACTAAACACTTTGATCATTATAAACAATTGGTTTCTCCAGAGAAATCACATATTCCTATTACAGTCCAAGAAGATTATCATTATATTCTGGTAAAGGATAAGGCATCAGACTAGACTCATATTCTCATTCCAATTAGAGCTCACCATGTGAGAGCATCACATACCTTGAGACAAGCTCATATACCTATTGTAAAATCCTAATGACATATTCTAAAGGACCAGGATTGGGTTCATATCATCATTCTAGATGGGTCTCATCATGTGAGATTGACACATGCCTCAGGACATGCTCATATTCCTGTCAAAGAAGACCAGTGACATACTCCAAAGTCTGAGGATCAGGAACATATCCTCATTCTAGTTGGGGCTCACCAAGTGATAATGACACATGCCTTGGGACATGTTCATATTCTTATCAATAAATCTTCATGGAATATTCTAGTAGATCACATAATCTAGAATCATATTCCTACTTCCACCAATGAATGATTGCATCATCATCCTTCTATGGATATATAAGAGGAGGATTATATCACTTATCCCACTAATGAGGTTTGTCTGTATATTCCAATGGGGAATGCATATTCGGACCGATCTCATATTCCTATTCCAACCGAGGCTCACTAAGTGATAGCGGCACATGCCTCGGGACATGATCATATTCTTGTCGCAAAAGACCAGTGACATATTCCAAAGGCTCAGGATCAAGACCATACTCCCTTTATTATTGATGATCACTAAGTGAGAATGAAACATGCCTTAGGACAAGCTCATATTCCTATCAATAATGAAGAAGCTCATTGGAATATTCCAATAGCTTCTTAGTGGTTGGATCATACTCACATGACACCAAAAATTTATAAAAAAGGTCCAAAAACCATCATACAACAAGCTCATATCCCCAGACAATTCTATAAGGAAGGCTAATATATTCTGACCATGAAGCAGAATGAGGATCATATCCCTAACCTTCTAAATTCCATTGTCCTTGAGGTTGTTTGAGACACATTATTAACACCCCAAGGGTCCAAAAACTCTTAAATAAAAGTATAATATGATCATTACCATGATAGTAGTCCTCATGGTAGTGCGAAGATGGATCACAAAGACTCTACTTCTGACAACCACTATGGTCAACATCCCTACGGTGATATCTACCACAGACAAGGAAATACTCCATTACCCAGACACCTATGTATATATAAGTGTTCAAAACTCAAATTCCTTCATATAGAGAGGTTCTTGAAACATCGGGGTCAACCATATATAGTTCCCCATCAACTTTCAGCAGCACTCTACTTCAATCAGAAGGTGACCCCAAGAACCAACTTCTATGGTCTGATCATATGGATTCAAGTAAGTTTGATGAAGAAGAGGTCGACATTGACATATGGAGATAGTTATCTATAAACAACCTCCCCCATGTTCTTCTACCTTTCCACTTCTAACTATGAGATCCCAAATGATCTATAAAAGGAGTTCAAGGCTTATCTACACAAAAATATGTGGGATACTCATAAATGATTGAATACTAGACATCTCCCCTATCTAGGATATGACTATCAACTTTAGATCATCAACAGACTCTATTCTTAGTTGGATATGGTCACATTTTACATAGCCTGAAACCTAGGGATGGAGGAGCATGAAAATTTCCTACACAGTGTTTGTCTTCACATCGCAACAAATCTCTACTGACCGATTTCTAGATCATCTCCAGATGCATTTTTTTAAGGATGGGTGAAATATATAGAATTAAACCTCACTATGTCCTAGAATAGTAGAATCCATCATATAAGTCATATTTCAATGTTATAACCTATGGAGAAATTAGAGGATCGGGTAATGCGCAACCCAGTTGATCACTACAATAGAATCCTCCTTCTTCAATGGTGCCACAAAATCATAAATGAAGGAAGAGGACAACCCATGGATCTTTGAACCAGGACCCTTGAAGAAATAAGAATGCATTTTAGACACAGAAGCCAAGTTTATAATCAACTTGAAAACATCCCATATAAAATGACTCCAGTCATGGGATGCCATTGCACCCAACTCTCAAATGAGCACAATTATTCCACATAAAATAGGCCACAGTAGCAGCTTATATAACATCCATCTAGGAGCAAACCCAGCCCGCCGGGTTTGGGTAATATCTATCACTTACTCTACCCATCAGATTGTTAATTCTTAAGAGGATTTAGGACATGTTATAAGTATCTCCGAACAAACCCTATCCTACTGGGTTGGGGGAATTTATATCTTAATCACCATTAATAGGATCATCATCCCCCAAGAGGGTTATGGGGAAATCAACAATGGTTCCAGATCAACCCCATCCCACTAGGCTGGGGTAATTTATATCTCAATGCCCGTTATAGGAATCATAAAATCCTTGACTAGAAGCATCAGATCATAGACAACAGAATTAATCAATGCCAATTGTGGCCTTGTATAGGACCCATCCCATAGAGCTGGGGGCATTTTCATTATCATCACCACCATAAAGAGAACCAGTCTCCTCCAAGTTTGGAGGTAAATATCAGTGATCGACATACCATCCATTCCTCTTGCCGTAAGATAAACATATAATATTAGGGGGTCATTTGATAATCATGACCATAAACTCCCTTAATTTCACTACTCATAGGATGATATGGGAGGATCTTACTATATAAGCAATCAAACCTCTCTAGGTTTTCAATCCAAAACAAACGAATATGGATAATGGTTAGAGAGGCGACCCTAATGAAGGTAGTGTAGAATCATCCTATTGAGTTGAAAGTAATGAGATAAAAACCATTACCTGATACACCTATTTGAATTTCATCATCATCAACATAATAGATAATGTGCATCAAGATGCATATATAGAGGGACACAACATAGAAAATTTACCTTGAGAGGACGATTATTTAAATTCACCAACCGATGCTGTACATACCCGAAACTAGAGGAGGCTACAAAATCTATCACCTTTGAATATTGAGTTTCCACCTCTCTAGAGGAACACTGCCAAAGATAAAGGGAAAGGTGTGGCTATGTCCTAGTCACCACCAACAAGAATCAGAAATCCTTCTATAAAGGAGAAGATGTCACAATATGAAAATGAGATACAAGTTCTTAGACCACCCAATGAGGAGTTACTCAGGGGAAATATTCCCATTGGGTATCATCTTCAGGTTGAGGCTAATATTACTCCTCCTATACATCTAGAAAGAGCCGATCCACCTACAACAACAATATACAAGAATAATACCATCTCTTCATCTAAGAAACTGATCTACATAAATGAGGAAGTTAAAAATGATCATGATTTTTCCCAATTACGGTGAGTACCTCTCCATCTATAGAGAAATCATTCATTATTTGAATGAATGGAGGATTAGTAGGAGATGAAAACAGGGACACCTCATCATTCCCCACCCACTCCCTATAGATGAGAGGCAGTTCAGATAACAGTACCTCTAGAATTTCTCAATGCCATCAAGTCCCTGGCTACTCAAATGGAAGCTATTGAAGAGAGATGCGCACCTATGAAGCCTGATAAGAATCCATACCCTGAGTGGGTTGATCACCCTTCCCCCGCCACCCAATTTCAAAAATCCTACCTTTTCTACCTTTTAAAATGTGGGATACCCCAAACAACATCTCACTCACTTCATAACCTAAGGTGGTCCGATGATGGGCCCTCAAGATTAGTAGGAGGTGACTAAGATGAGGTGTTTTGTATAGACTCTGATAGATCAAGCCTTTTTTTGGTACAACAAGATTACAGTAAGATCTTTGAAGGATGGGAATACCTTCTTCATAAATTCCATTACTATTTCATCTCCACACTGAGAAAAACAACAATCTTCAACCAGACAAACTGCATGCAATGTGAAAATGAGAGGGTTTCTGACTTCATAGCTAGATAGAAAGGTTTAACATATTCACTCAACATCTATCTCTCATATAAAAAAATTATTGGAACTCTATGTTTAAAATTTCTAGAATGAGCTATAGACACCTTTGATCCTAATGAAGTATCCATGTGGGTTCCATGAGTTCACAAAAACAACATAATGTTTGGAAGATTCCATTCAACGAACCCGAGCTAAATCTCATCTCATTACTTCATCATAGGGGAAAAGTCTTGTAATATAAAAATATATTACGATCACGCTAAAAATAGAAAAAATTTCCATTCAAGTACTTAGAAAGGTACCAAACCACCCATAACCTCTTTCCGAGCGGCAACAACCATAAAACCGACCTCATCCAAAAGCACAAAGAAATCAAGCTCGCCTAATATTTTAGGAATGGATGAATAAACCCTAATACTTATGAAATTAACAAGTACCCATTTATTTCCTTACATACATGGATAAAAACATGCTAAAGCTACCACAACCTAAGAATCCCAATGAAGTCAACATCACTGATTATCCTGACTACCGCCCTTTCCATAGGAGGTTGGGTCATAATATCCAAGATTGCTTCGTCTTAAAATACTTAATTTAAAACATGGTTGATTGAATATAGGTGGGGTTATATAACTCATCGGAGTAAGTGGAATACATAAAAATTTCCCAGTTAGAAGAAGAGGATGATTGGAAGAAATTTCCATCTAGATGTGAGTAAAAGTTCAACAACTGGATGACTTGAAAAATAGTTGACCGAGCTCATGACACCCTGAGAGAAAAACTATAAAGACCCACAATAGTTCCTCCACCCAAGAAGGTTAAATCATATATGTACCCTTAAGGTGGATATGACCATTAGACACATAAATAAATATAAGAGTAAGAGTCATATTCTGATCCTGTGCAAGCTCTAACCCTTGCATATTTCTTTCCTACGACATATTAAGCACAGACACTGCCCCACCAAACAAAACCCTCATCAGATGAAGAGATCATATTTGGTTTTGTTAATGTGATACACTTGGAATACCTCTTCTCTAATGGTGAGTATTCCTTAGAGTATGAGTTCCTCGAACCTAACTAGGGAACAGGATACCGCATGCATAGAAACTGAGGATACATAGGACAACATGATCATGGTCGGACCTAATATTTCAATCACATACTCAAAGAGGACATATATGTAGCTGATACCTTTAGGAAAGTTCTCCAGTAGGACCAACAGAGACATGGAGGTGTCTTAGACCCTTTCAGCGGTCATTCGTGCCTAGTCATCTTGCACGACCATTTAGCAGGGGTACGATTATCTAATCATCCCAATAAATTTGGAATGATAGTGTGACCCATGCCATTAGAAGAAGATTATCCAGAAACCTCTGAACAAGAACCAAGACCATCCAACTCAAATACCATAGCTCCTGAGCCACATAATAAAGAGCTTCCCACCTTGGGAAGCATCGACCTATGGCACAAAAGTATGACATTATGATGTAGCTGGCGGTTGTCCCATCCAAAATATCAATCCCAGATGCACTCTATATTTAAAAATAATTTAGGGAGGAACTTATTGAATCCCTATAGAGTTCTTATAAGTTCACAAAATAATTTGATGCAGCTGAGGTCTATCGAGTGGAGACTATGCCAGTATAATTCCATGTCACCATCTTTTTCATAGATTAGGATCATAAAGAGGTCATCCAGGGACACATCAGACCCCTATATGTTTTAGGTAGATTCAATAATTTATAAATATGAAGGTATCTGATTGAAAATGGTTCTAGGATCAATCTCATATTGATTTGAACCCTCTAATGGTTAGGGAATAGAGAAGGTGATTTGTCTCTCACAAAGCTAACCATTCAAGGGTATGATAAGCGTGAGTAAAGACCTCTCAAAAAGATCAAGCTTAAAGCCTAGTTTTAGGATCTCACATATGATCCTGAGTTTATGGTTATTCAGAAAGACATCATATACAATGTCCTACTTGGAAGGCCCTAGATCTATATCCACATAGAGATACCCTCAACATTCCATCAGTGTTTGAAATACACCATAGATGGAAAGGTCTTTATACTACATGGTGATAGTGCCCCCTTCAAGACTTGTGAAGCCACATATTCTGAATTAGGTTTCTATAAAAGGGAAGGAAAACAACCAATGGTGAATGATGATATACATGTTGTAGCCCCCAAAATATTGGATACTGCCCCTATGAATCCTTGTAATATGCTTGATAGTGACTATGCGCTCCCCATAAATCTAGTAGAGGAAATAGACCTGGTCCCAGAGGTCCAAACCCCTTCTGTCCCCAACAACTGTGTAAAAGAAAATTAGATCTAACATTTCTCTACAATGAATCTGATAGTAGGGAATGATAATGTCTTTATTTATAGACTCTCTCATCTTGATTGTGATATAGATGCCCCAAAATTCCCAACTTCATCTAAAAATTTCTTCACAAAATCAGATGTGGAAGAAGAATAGGATGACCTCAGGAATTCCCCTCTTCCATTTGAGGAAAGAATTTCCACCACCATTAATGAACTCAGGTAGGTAAATCTAGGAATAGAGGAATACCCACAACCTACACCGATTAGTGTCTCCATGCCCCATGAGGATTAAGATATATACATCACATTTATAAAGAAACACTGATATGTGTTCACTTGGAATTATACATAAATTCCTAAAGTGAATCCAGATATAGCTACACACTATCCTAGCTTACCCAAAAACCATAAATGATTCAATTAGGAAACCAGGAGGATGAACCCATCTCATGGTACTGATGTAGAGGTGGAAGTTGAAAAATTTATCAAAGCTAACTTTGTTCTAGAAGTGAAATAACCAAATGTCTTGCCAATATCATCCCTGTAAAAAAAAGAATAGACATATTGGGTTCTAGATCAATTTTAGATACCTTAATTAAAACTACCCAAATGAAGATTTCCCATTACTGACCATGAAACTCTTGATCAATGTAACTTCTGGATTCCAATACTTTTCCTTCATGGATGAGTATTTAGGGTAAAATCAGATAAAGATGACCACTAAAGATTAATAATCCACTACCTTTAGAGTACCCAAAGGGATATTTTTTTATCAAGTCATTCCCTTTGTCTTAAAGAATTTTGGCACTACTTATAAACATTCCATGTATCACATCTTTAAGCCCCTCTTGGGAAGAATAACTAAATTTTATGTCGATGATCTAGTGGTCAAATCTCAACAGTGAGACAATCACTTCACATATATTCAATAGTCTTTGATAAGATGTGACAACACAGTCTGAAGATGAATCTGTTGAAATTCACTTTCAGAGTAAAATCTAGGAATTTCATTTCCTTTATGGAACACCACCATGGCATCGAGGTAGAACCAGATAAGACTATTTCTATTTTGATAATGTCACCCCATAGAAATCTCAAAGAACTATGGGGACTCTAGGGTCACCTAACATATATTCAGTATTTCATAGTGAACTTAGCTGGAAAATATATCCCTTTCACTAGATTAATAAAGAAGGGAATTGCCTATAAATGGGATGGATACTGCTAAGAATCCTTCAAAATTATCAAGCAGTATCTGCTACACCCACCGATATTGATTCCATCGGTGAAGGGAAATCCACTAAACTTATATGTGGCCACTATGGGATGCTAATTTGATTCCATCCTCACACAAAAGAAAAATGCATGGAGTGAGAACAGTTTATACTACCTCATCCGAACAATGATAGGTACCGAGACCTGATACTTGGATGTCGAGAAGAACTACCTCGCAATCATCTTTGTAGTATAGAAGATAAGAAATTATTTACATCACCAACAAGTCTATATGGTCTCTCGTATTGATCCTCTCAAGTAAATACTTGGTTGTATCATGTTTACTGGGCATCTAGCCTGATGGGAAGTCATTTTTCAATAGTATGAAATATTTTTCATGTTACAAAAGGTGGTGAAAAAAATCCCAAACTGATTTCCACCTAGTACATCCCACCTTAGAAAGTATACCAGTGGACACTAAACTTTTAGATAAACATGTTTTCTACACCCATGACACCCCCTGGACATGGTAGATGTATTTTGATGGTGCCTCCTGAAGTCCTATCAGTAAAAGGATAGAAAATATGAAGCTCAATCGGGTTGGATTAGGGATTTTATTTATTTCTCTAAACAAAGTAATTTTTACCTACCCTTTCTCACTATCCAAAGGCTGTATGAATAATTCGGAAGAATACCAAGCCCTCATTTTTTTCCTGAAACTATCCCTCTAACTACAGATAGCCTACTTGAATATCAAATGGGTTTTAAAACTAGTGATAAAGTACATCAATGGAGAATATTCCATCAAAAAAGAAGAGTTGGACCCTTTCAATGCCTACATTAGGGGACTAATGAAAGAATTTCCTTTTGAGACCATATTTTATCATGTACCTTAATCACATAATGCTCATGCTAACACATTGGCTAATGCATCCATAGTCCTGGATGACCCTGACCGGGATGAAGAAATATTTTATATCATGAATTGAAGAATGGTCTCATCAATCTCCATCTTTTATATGGATGAAATCAATCAGTTAAACACTAACCCTGAGCATGATGCACTGATATCCAACCCTAGATGGATGGATCCCATAATTGGTTATCTCTAAAATGGGATCCTCTCGACAGACCAGGTCCGAAGGGAAAATGTTCGGCACCAAGTAGTGAAGTTTACCCTACGGGATAGTCCAAATGAGAAAAGATACCTCTATAATCACGGATTCTATTAAATCATTCTCAGATGAATATCTAAAACAGAGATTCCCACCATTATAGAAGAAGTACATACGGGCTCCTGCGATGCTCATAAATCTAGTACCAGGCTCTCCCACCAAATCAAGAGGCTGGGTTACTACTGGAAAACCACAATACATGACTATATGGAATTCACCAATAAATTTCATTCATTCCAAATCCATGAAAACTTTATCCATCAACGTCCAAAATTTCTACATATAGCTAAATATTCCTATCTATTTTCCATATGTTGAATGAATGTTGTGGGGCCATATCCCCCAACCATAGATAAGAAATTTAAGTACATCCTTAATGTTACCAACTTATTTTCAAATGGGATGAGGTGATACCCCTCAAGGAAATAATAATGAAGAATATCATCAAATTCATAAAGTCTCATATCATCACTAGGTTCGGGGTCCCTAACATAATATTAACAGACAACGAAATCAACTTATATTCAATGGAGTTTAAGAAATTGTACTAGGAGTACAACATAGAGTCCAATCATTCATCTTGATATCATGGAGCGGTGAATGTATAGATAGAGGACTTAAATAATACATTGAAAAATATACTTCATAAGATGGTGAATAAAGACAAGAAATCCTAGCCGACATGATCCTCCATGCTTTATCGACCAACTATACCACCACACATACTACTACATAAGAAACTCCATACTCATTGGTGTATGGAACTAAGGCAGTATTTCCCATAGAAGTAAAATTACCCTCGCTTTGAATAACCATTTTTGGAAAACTCTCAGATGATGAGAAGTCTCAAAAGTGGATAGATGAGCTGGAGTGACTCAATGAGAATAAGTTTCATATGTTGCACAACCTTGAAGTTTATTAGAATCAGATTGTATGGGCCTTCAATAAAAGGTCCGCCTTTATTCATTTCTCTAAGGGGAACTGGTGTTGGATCTCAGAAACCTAATGATACTAAGGAAGAATCTTCCAAACTTGGAACCCAAATTGGAAGGCTTTATATTATATATAAGGTCTATCATAATAGAGACTACTCCTTGACTATAATAAATGGGTAACATGTCATATCCATCACCAATGAAATATTTCTTAAGAAATAATTTTTATAGCTTCCATCAAGTGTCTCATGTCATGACCACATGATGTTAACCTGTATAGAAAAAGTCTGTGCTACAAGACTCTAAATTGTATAATGTTTCTTGTCTTAGTTACATGATGTTAAACTGCACAAAGATATCCTAGCAACAAGATGTTAAACCGAACAACATCTCTCATCCTAGCAGTAGGCATTAAATTTCATAGTGTCTCTCATCCCGACCACATGATATTAAACTGAGTAAAGATGTCATTACCACATGATGTTAAACTGAACATATCCCACAATGATTTATCTCAATTCACATTGGGTGACCCTTTTCCTAGCAGTAGGATGTTAAACTGTATAGTGTATTATGCCCTAAACACATGGCGTTAAACTATACAGAATATATCGTTACTATAAGATGATAAACTAAAAAAAATATTTCCTCACCACATGACACTAAAATGCATGGGAAGAACCATCTCACTAAAAATTCACTGCACATGAGCTAGATCTGTATGAAAGAATGCTGAAATGTTATCGTCCCTATGTGAGAGTCAGATCCAAATAGAAAATCTATTCATACAAGAACTACTTGTGGCTTTATTCCTATCATAATATGATACGTAGTGACACCTAGATCTCTATTCTTGGGTTAAGGCACAATATTTCTCTTCTTTCATATTGAGTCACCCATGTCCTTACCGTAAGATGTTAAACTACAAGGATGATCTCCTTATCGCATGGAATTAAACTACACGGGTTTACAGAACTACGTATAACTTTATTATCATTATAATGAGATATATAGGGATGAATCAATCCTATATCTTGGTCCATCCACTTCATGATACAAAATTTCCCTATCCTACTCATTAATTGCCTATGAATGATGAGATAAAATTTTTCCATTCATTGTTTCTCACACCTAGAATAGTTCACATGAGCTTAGGAATTTCGGTAAGGGATTCCCTATATGAACAAGTCATACAATCTCATGAAAAACTCATCATGGTTCTAAACAAAAGACCATAAAAGGAAAAAATTATTCCCCTCTATATGACGTTAAATTTCACAGTTGATGTCTCTTTCATGACATAAAATTGAATATCCCTCTAGACCTTTCCTGAGAGGACCACTATTATTGGTGATGGTCTCCTACCACGCCTCCATTAAATAACTATATGTGAATTGATTCTTATCATCACAGGATATGTAGTGACACCCAAATCTATAACCCCGAGTCTAGTCACAAAAAATAAACATAAAAATACCCCTCCTTGCATACAGGTCAGACTTACTTAGGGATATTTTGTTTGAGAACTATGTGTGGATTAATTCCTATTACTATAGGATATGTAGTGACATCCATATTTTCATCCTTAGGACCATCCAAAATATTCCCTTTTAATGCTAGAGATCCTATGTTCTTGTTGTAGGATATAAACTGCATGGTCTCTCATGAACTACCTATGGATTGATTTCTATCATCGTAGGATACACAATGGCACTAGAATCCCCAATCCCGGGCATAAATACAACAATATATGGAAACATTACCTACATCTACATATGGTTCAGACATATATAGAGAGTTTCTCATTCAAAGAACTATATGTGGATTGATTCTGGTCAACTTCAGGATAGGTAGTGAGATCCAAATCTCCAATATTGGGTCCAAATACAATAATCGACTAAATAAATGCACCCCAAATACATAAGGGTTGAGTCATACAAACTCATTTTACCCACATATGAGTGAGATATGAAAACAACATGCTTGTGAACCTAATATATCTTGCATAGTTTTTCACATTAGTTCTCACATCTTTAACACATGCCGTTAAATTGTAAGGAAAAAAATACATCCATACCATATGAGATTAAAATAAAAGCCAAATGTTCTAGTCTCATGGAATTAAAACTTTAAAAAAAATATGTCCTTATTACATGATGTTAAAATTTTCATTCCATCACCCATTATTATCCCTTATAAAAGGAACATAAGAGCCTTACCCCAATCAAACAGAGTACGGGGTGCTTCCATTATCTGTTAATAAACTCAATTAAAAAAATAAAACTTCATTTCTTAGCACCTTGGGTTTTTGAAAACCTTTCATGGCCCTTGGAATGGAAAAAATATATCTATTATTGTCCATGCTATCAATGCATAAGGGTTCAGAGCTACCAACTAGAGATGTATTGCCTCTTTAAGGAGGGATTTCTAATCCTTGTGATCCCAACATCATCGTGGAATAACTAATCACCTAAGGGTGTTATGGACCATCCCATTTATTATTTTCCCATATCATTAATCAAGACCCCAAAACCTCAAGCCATGATTTACAACATTTTCATCTCCCAATCAGAAGGATGTTTGAGCACTCTTGAACCTGGGTATCCTAATTAGGCTCTTGTGTAACACTCCCCTCATATTAGGTATACATGCATCATGAACTTAAAATTATTTCACTTTGGTAAAAGATGTACAACCTTAAAATCTAACCATTGATGGTCCAAATTTAAAGACCTTAAACTGCTAGAAAAAAAGACACAAAACTTATCAGGTTAAAAACCCGTAAAGGGTGGCCTGAAAAAAATTCAAGTCCTCACTCGTTAAACTCTTCATCCCTAGATTTTAGGAAAAAATAGGGTGTAAATAAATAAGGAATAAAGATCATTAGTCCTAATTTATAACCCCAGTAAAATCCAATCAATTCTCAATAGACCCCCTGGTCCAGGAAAAAGTTAGAGTAATGATTTTTCATATCTCCTTACTGTGAGAACATGCTATCTAGGTAACGACACAAATTATAGGGTTCTCAAACCCTTATTGTATATTATGTTTTCCCTAAATCACACTTCATTATTAGAGTGCCTTAGATCACCATAAATCTTCCATGGCCCTTGGAAAAGGATACCCGGCTTCAAGGGACCCCTTATTTGACTATGCATGTATGCCTATGGATCCTGCATATGTTCCTATGGTCATTAACCAAATATTTCACTCAACAAAAGGTATTTCGGATCTTTGTGATCCCTGACGTCACCATGGTAGAACTCAGCACCTCATTGTATTCTAGCCCATTCCTAGTATGATTGTCTCATACCATCCTCATAACCCGAGCACTTTAAACCATGATTTACAATTCCCATAACAAGAATATTCAAGCAGATTTGACATCCTCGACATCATGACACCATGTTTTGTACCCTTTCTCAAAGAAATAACGTGACACCCCATTCCAGAACCTTTTGATGGTTCACACCCTGTGATTCAAAACCACATGGCATATGGATCAAGTTTCACAATTAAGAGTTGAAATAACCTTCCTAGATAGACTTCTTCTACACCCAAATTCATCTTTTGGATTCCTGAGTCTTCACAAATCTTTCATGACCTTTTTAAATGGGAGAGAGAATCTATATTTGACCATGCTATCAATGCATAAGGGCTTGACCTATCAACATGAGGCATTCCCTCCTTACAGGAAAGGAAACCTAATCCTTGTGAGCCCTTGTAACACTGTGGACGAACCCAACACCTTAGGATGTTATGGGTCATTCCCAACATGTATAACCCATGCCATACTCACCAAATTAAACATTTGGGTTATGACTTACATCATCCACATTACAACTATCCATGTGGACCCAAAATCTCTAGTATTTTACCCTCAACTAATATTACCCCCATAAATCTTCCATGTTCCTTAGAGAAGAGTGGGGATACCTCTATTTGACCATGATATTGAAACATAAGGGCTTTTAACTACCAATCAATAAATTCTCCTCCTTGTAGAAAAATAAATCCAATCTACGTGATCCCTGGAAACACCAAAATGAAACTCATAACCCTAGGGTTTCTTGGGTCATCCCTATCATGTATGTCCCATACTCCATATTCAAAAATATAATTTTTAAGATAAAATAACCTAAACTACATCAATAGAAGGTTTGAGATAAAAGACCATAAACTAAAACAATAGAAGGTTTGAGCTAAAATACCCTAAACTACAAAAATAGAAGGCCCGAGCTAAAAGAACCTAAACTATAGTAATATAAGGTCTAATCTAAAATACCCTAAACTATAATAATATAATTTCTGAGCTAAAATACCATAAACTACAACAATGTAAGGTTTGAGATAAAAACCCCAAAATATAGTGATAGAAGGTCCGAGTTAAAAGGCCTTAAACTACAACACAATAGAGATTTAGCCTGAAAGAATAGAAAATATATAAATCTCGTGAGGTCCACCATATGGCCTTAGAAAAAATCAAGCTACGCTCACCAATACTATCAACTTCGGAAAAAGATAGAGCACTCTCCCTCCGGGACATATATTCTACCCAAATTATCCTTATGTGAATTAGGTGATCTCAAGATAATTGGGACAAATATATCAATAAATAATCTCATTTTGGTGGAAGTTCATGATCCTTTATCAATAATAATATGTTAGAATTCAAAAATTAAACTCCAAACATTTAGGTTTACTTGATATTATGTAAAGGATGGGTATCATTGATGATTCATGCAATATCAGATCAGTGAAATGTCACGCACATCATGAATGGATGAAAACTAGACAACAACATATAAAAGTTAGGTAAATCCATTCATTGGTAGCATACAAATGGAAGAATATCCACATTTTAGAGTCTCTATAAGAATTTCATAAAAAAATGCATATAAACAATTAAAATATAATAAGAATCAATTGGCTAAGCTAACTAAGTTAGAAAGAGTTTGTTAAGAAGCATTGATTGAATGTTAAAGTGATGCTCACCCTACTTCTTCTAATTCTTCTTCAGGATGAAGGGATTTAATAAAAGTTGATATATATTCAACTCTCTTATGAGAAGTTTCCAATGAGGATGATGAAACTGAGAGGTTAAACTTAGAGTGAGCCAGGATCACCTCATATATCCATATCTTCATGGTCAAAACATCCATCTAGCCCTGAAGCTTAGACATAAACTGGAGACTCTATTCCAACTCCTTCGAAGATTCCTTCATCAACTTGGATAAGGAATCCATATCATCAAGGATGTGCTATTCCCTCTCACTGGAATCCAATTCTTTCCACATCTGGATGAATTGTTTCATGATTTTGTATAATGACTAACGGTCAAATATTCTCTCTCACAAATAATGAAATAGCTCATGAAGATGTTCCTCTTGGTCACAAAATGTTCCTAGAGGATTATCAGTAATAAGGGTATGAATCTATTACTAGATCAGCCTATTCCATGTTTAAGATTCTGTGGATGATGGAGTGGGTACACTAAAAGAAGCAACAACTAATTAAGCTAATGAGTAAGCAGAAGATAAATCCCCACATATTCATCCCTCAGTAGGGTCATTTCCCATTGATTTTTCTAGAGGTATAATTTCATCGACAGATTCTTCTCCGTTATCAGTATGGTCATCACCAGGATGAGAAAAATTCCTCAAAGATTCACCTGATACCTAAATCAATTCTATAATTTCTATGGACAAGGGGGTTGGTGAGGAAAATGGTTTTCCCACATGACAGACCAATCGGCTCATCACACCACTTTGGTAGGTTTCCACCCAAGCTTGAGTTTAATATTATATAACATTTCATCAAAAGGGATGTGACCATTATCAATGATTGGCCCAGTTGGTGGAATATAAGGCATAAAATCAAAGAGATCAGGTTGGCTCAACACATCAACAACCTCATCAGGGCCTAACGACATGTCCTTAACCCCAAATATGTTTAGTAGCCTGGGAAAAAATAAGGCAATGAGGATCCCAGTGGTATTTAGTGTTTTTAGTAGTAAAAAGGCTCCCATATCTAGCCAAATAAAAATAGGAAATGTCCACTGATCCTATAGGGGGTGTTTCCCTATTGAATGTGGACTAGGAGTTAGTAGAGGCATGAAAGAATTGGTACCTCTAAATTGAGGTGTCACCCCTCTTCTAGTCATGCTACCATCACCAACATACTAACCTAGATTCATGAGTGCACACCCTAGCTAGGAAAATCCACCCATTTAGGAACATGTCCATGAAGCCCGCCAACCTAAGGCTTGGTGATATCTCCGAATTCACTTGGTATACCCATGAAGTATGATCCCCAGATTCCAAAATAACCTAATATGAACTGATGCAGTCATGAACCTACTGGGAAGGGAACTGATGGGTTCTTATAGTAGTTTTCCTAGATTCTTTATGATAAGGTAAAATGTTGATACACTATTTGAAAGAGATGAGTGATTCTATAGTCATTTTCTTTCTTAAAATTTTCTTTATGATGTTGAGCATTTACCTCACCAAGACTGGAGTTTGAAAAGGGTTATCCCATACATTTTTGGCATGAAGTAACTCATTTTACATCTATCCAAGAGGGGATATCCCACCTAGTTTATAGATATACCAGAGGATGATTCCCACCTTTCCATAGAAAAGATGGAATGAGTTGGTTCCAGGACACCAATTGCTAACTAGCTATTGAAGAAAATCATATTAAAGATAAACAATGATTTGGGAAACCCATGCAACTTCATAAAGGTGGAAAACGTATAACTAGTCAGAAAACTCTAAGAAGTTTTTTCAGACCTAGAATGACCACACCCATTTTCCAGAAAAGTTTCCACTAAGTCAAATATCCCATTTCAAACTCCATCCCCCACCCAGGTTGTTTAGATAAGAGATAAATATACTTGAATATCTCCGAGCGATGGGATGGTGAGAAAAATCATAGATGTTTAGACCCAAGAGAGAGTTTTTCAATATATAAGACAACCCTCGAGATTAAGATATAACCAGTTGACCATTCTTAGAAATTTTTGTTAGAATGAAGTAAAGAGAAGTTGACACCCATCAAGATGATAAATTATAGTCTATATAAGGAATGGTGATGTCTTACAATAGGTAAAACTTGTATAGATGAAGCCGATGTGATAAAGTATAATTCTAGATCTATGAAGGGAGAATACTTTTTAGAACCTTGTTTTCAGAGCACATAAGGTAATAAGGGACAACATTACAATTCTTGGAAATTATATCCATATGGTTAGATATGGATAAGGAGGTATGAAGAGAGCCAGAATCCATCTAAAAAAAAGTGGAATATGTCAAACAAATGAAAAAAAAAATCTTATCAAAGGATACATAAAATTATGATAGCCTCAAGTGCATCGCATGAATCATCAAAGGGGTTCATGATCACATAAAGGATTTTTGAATTTCCTAGATCATAAATATCTTGAAGATTTCATAAACCTACAAGATTGAGATCAACCACAAGACCCTCCATTAGACTCAAAATCGTGTAATCTTGACATGGTTACACGATTCACATAAAAGTCAAGTGGTCATGCAACCCAATCCAGAAGGTCTTGCAACAAATTCAAAGAAAATCACGCAGCCGTATATCCAAGGTTCAACCAATTATCAAAAATGAATTTGTGATTAGTTCAAAAAATCACTGGGCAAAGAAGGTCTTATGAAGCAATGATTGTGAAAAGATATCACGAATGAATCTCATGACCAGTTCTTGTGGGAAGGACACATGACAAAGGTAGGACCCAAGATCTCAGAGAGTTGAGTAGCCAGTGAATGAACTTCTCTCCTTCCCTATTTATAGAGCATTTTATGGAATTAAAAATTTCATCCAGAAGGCTAATTATCACCCACGACACAAATTGGTGGTAGTGCCAAATCCTTAAGTAAGTATTTACTTTCCTTAGAAGTGAGCCCTTGTCCCTGAGAATGTCACTCCCAAGGGGTGACATTTTTTGACACCCACCAAATGAGAATAAAAAAATCCAAAAAGGAATAAATACCTGAATAAGATTATTATTTTCCCTATAATGAAATGGAAGAGAAGGTGTCTAGAACTCATAAATCGCATAACCCTCTAAAGTACATTTGATCTATTGACCATCGAAAGGTCATGAAGATACTTCATGTACAGTGAATAAATTTCTAGAATATCCCATAATTCCAATTTGACAAACTCTCCTTATTCTTGAGAAGGTGTCTGAAGAAAATCGATAACCATGAAACCACTGCCAAATGAGTTCCTCTGGATCACCCTACTTTTAAGTCAGTGGATGTTTGATAATCCACTAAATGATCCTTATAAAACCAAGAGAAAAATATCCAAAATATGAGATCCTTTCATGGTCATAAATATATTGTGATGCACCCATATGGTTCATAAGATACCATAGAAGCCCCGATGACATGTCCTCATAGTCTCAAAAAAGCTCACTAGCATCTCACCCCCATCACGTGAAAGGCCTCAGACATGTCCAAGAGGTCTCGCGATCCCCCTCTAGATCCAAAGACAAACAGAAGGGGTTTTCCATGATAATGATTTTTCATAACCACATGAACCTTTTTTAGTCACACGACACACCATTTATGGGGATAGTGGATGTTTTAAACAACACTCATGTAAACTCTTGAGATCCATAAACCTTGTAAAATAAACAAGGAAATAAAAAGGGAAATGATGGGAGATTCTTGTGAGGGGAAGATACAATGATCCTATGTGAAAGTCCCTATACATGCTGGTATGACATTGTGGAAGCCCCTTATCATGTACACATGATTAGGAAAGACCCCTATAATTTTCCAAAATCAAATAACTAGGGTGTTGATGGTATGGTCTCATGGTCACTGAAAATCATGCCGCACTTATGACATGATCTCATGAAACACATGACACCAAATCCCTCCACTGACTCTATCCTAGATCTATGCAATACGTGCCACAAAAAGTGGCATATAATCAGGGTGGAGAGGCCTATAAATCCCCTACCTTAGCATGAAAAAATTATTTCTTACATCTTCAGATCCTTTCACTGGCTCACCCAAGAATTGAAGTAATATTTTTGTAGTGGCCAATCTCACGATCACAAAGGTTTTATGCCAGGTAAAATCTGGGGAACAACCTAAGAAATCACAAAGCATGTATGGGTCATCCATGTGGTCCCTTAAGATCATGTGAAGGACCACTGGTGGGTCTTGTGAGGAACATCCCATATATCTTCTAGATCACGTGAGACTTAAATAAGTTAATACTAAAAAAATATAAGGTATAAATTCAATAAGAACTAGAATAAAAACTAAAGACGAAAGATTTAAATGAAGATATATTCAATGATCCTCATGTGATTTTCATAACTCATCTAGATCATGAAACAACACAAATTCATGTCAATCAAGTCATGCAACATATCCATGACATACCATTTGGATCATGCGATGTCCCCTGAACACGTCAAACAAGTCAAGCGATGCCTTCTAGGAATGTCACTCAAATCCAATGAAGCCCTATGATATCATCATAAACATATTGAGATTTACTCTAAAAATAGTGCCCAAATTATGCAACAAAACCAATTCATGTCAGATAGGTCTTGAGAAACGCTTTGGGCCTACCATCTAGAACCCATCACACCCTCCAAGCACATCATATAGGATGTATGATGCCCTCAGGACATGCCACCCGAGTCTAGTGAAGCCCTCCGGGCTCACCATAAAGATCTCACGATGACACCAAGACATGACAACCCAGATCATGTGATTTCCTCTAGGAAATCCATCCAAGATCATGTGGTGTCTTTGGAAAAGTTGGTCGAGGCCATATGATGGCCTCTAGGATAGGTCATCTAGGTCTTGTGATGTCATTCAAACATGTTAGCACTAATCATGAGATTGTACCTAGACATCCTTGTCCATTTCTTTTCACATCCTCTAGAAATGTCAACATAGATCATGTGATTATCACTAAGACATATCGGGTAGGCAACTAGAAATGTCATGTTGAAAACCAAATATGTCAGGTAGACAACCAGGCCATGTAAAGTAGACGTCTCAGGACATGATAGACCTATCCAGTGGGAATACCATGGAAACCTCAATGTGTAAGCCCTTATCAGTGACATAATATGATATGTACCACATAAAATGGAATCCTCTAAGTATAATCCCTGATTAACAAAGCTATGATGACTCTAATACCTTTATAAATCGGATATGTAGGATGCTTTCTTATGGCCTAAAATACATATTAAAAAATGAAAAAGAGTGCCCCAGCACATAAATCCCACATTCATAAGAAGTGATACTGATTAATTTATACCCCTTGTTTCTCACACTGAGTGTAAAGACCCAAAAATTTCAAGGAAAATTTTCTTTTTTCTTAATTCTTTGTAATTTTACGAATCTTCAGTTTCTGACGGCACCTGATTTCGAGGCCCGGTGTGTCCGGAATCAATTTTTGAAGTTTTGTTTGGGTACGTTTAGTGAACGTACATGTGAGATTTTCTTTTTTTTGAACTGGTACTCGGAATTGAAATCCGAGGGAACCGATGAACTCACAATGTCGGTAATTGCTTAAGGGTACCTTTACCGTAGTTTTGTTTTATGCGGGTTGAAAGTTAATTTTCGAGTTGTTGTGAAAAATAAATAAAAATACGTGTTTGATATTTTTATTTGTGGTTGGTGGTTTTTCCCTCCCAAGGGGAGTTAGAGGTGGGGACCACACCCACATAACCTCCCATGAGAGGATATTTGTGAGGTGGGGCCCACACGATCCCTAACCCTTCACCTCCCCTCAACTCCCCATTGTTTCCCCTTTAATTAATTTTGAAAACACCTTCCATTTATTATGGTTAAACCCCCATCTCCCTCTCTCCCTAATTAATATGACAACACCTCTTAGTTAATTAATTGATCAAAAATTAATTAATTAATTTAAGAGTTTGAATGTTGAAAAGGAATGGAAGTATAATATATTGGGTAAGCCTTCACATAATTTTGGGTTGGCAAATATCCTATTGCGAAGGCTCTTAAGAAATAGAAGAGAAGGGTTCTTCCCTCAATGAAGAACCACCAAAGAATGAAGATCGTCTCCTTCAATATTCGGCCAAGCCAAAGGAGAAGGAGCCACCCACAAGGAACGCCGATGACGCACCATCCTCAGTTTCTTTTTTCTTGACGTCAACGAGTTGACACCGTCTCCCCGTGATGCCATTCTACCTCGACGCTTGTCCTCTTTCCACAGCTCGACGACGTGCAACGTCATAATCAAGGTAGGGGGATTATGTTAAATTTTAATGGATTAAAATTGTTCTTGTTCTACGTTGTAAAAACTGTATTGTCTTTGGCCAACTACTATCGCCTAACGCGGAGGGCGCGGGCTGAAATCACATGACCCGGTGACCCTCTGACGTTTTTTGTTCTTTTAATTCATGAATGGAAGAGGCGGCGACGGAAGAAGCAGCGACTGTGTGCCGGCCGCATGCGGAAGAACTGCGGCCCGCTCGACCAAGAAAGAACCGGTCGGGCCGAAGGGAGGAACCGTGGTGCCCCACGGTGCCACGCTGTGGAGAAATGTGGCTCGCACAGGGCGGGCTACTTCGGCAGAAGAACCGACCGACTCGTCGTCCGGACGGGCAGAGGAAGGCCGCGACACCAGGGTGTCACGCTGGACAAAACGCAACCTACCCGAGAAGGCCACTTGTGCCAAGAAGGCCGGACGACTTTGGCTGGTTGGTTTGGGAGGGCGGAGCCACTTGGCGCCACCGGTTCGGGCAGCTGCCCCCCCTCCCACAGACCACTCGGCCAGCCAGCCGAGCCGCGGCTGGCCGGGCCATGCCGCGCCGGGCCGGGCCCTGCCCCACCGGGCTAGATCGCACCCTTCGGGCTGGACCGGGCCACGCGTTTCATCGGGCCGGTCTGACCCCCCCTACGAGGTCGGACCCACCAACTCTGGGTTGACCTGACCCGCCAGCCCACTGGGCATAACGGGCCGGGCCCGTTTTCACTTAAACGTGAATAACACGAAGACCACGTGTCTGATCGACGCACCGTCTGCAGCACTGGGACCCTAGTGACGAGGCGGTATTTTTACGATACTCTAAGTGAGTTTTGGGAGACTTTAGAAAAGGGACGAGTTTATAATGAACGTATTTCAAATCAGGCCCTCGGAGCGGAAACACTTATAACTTAAGGACCAGACATCTGATGGAAGTTCCGTCGACTATGTTGGATTACACTTGATGAGATAGTTATTTTGGAATACTCTACATAGGATTCAGATGTGGTTTGAGCATGACCAGGTTAGATTGTACTCGAAATCCAACCGGGCCCCTCGAACGGAAATGCTAATAACTCACAGACCGGGCGTCCGATTGACGCGCCGTCTGTTGCTTTGAGACCCCTATGAAGAGGCGGTCCTTTGAGATACTTCCATGTGAGATTACGTGACACTTGGAAATATAGACCAGTAGATCATGGAGTGGACCCTCCCAGAGATGAGCGTACGGAGTGCGGAGACCTAGTAGCTGTAGACCTGACGACTGCTTGACCGATTTGACTCAGAGTGATTCAATTAGCCCAGTGGATGGAGCGCCTGGTTTGGAGGTAGACCCATGGTGGACGAAGCGCCTGGTTTGGTTGCATACCAACGATACTCGATAGGAGGAGTACATCTATAGGCTATTAGGGGGAGCGCTACTATGTTGGGGCGGCAGACCCACAGCGGAGGAGTGCCCGGTTTGGAAGCAAACCCGCAGTACTCGATACGAGGAGTACCTCAGCAGTCTCAAGTTAGTGAGTAGTGCCTCGATGTTGTGACATGGCCACTGTACTCGATAGAGGAATAGTTCTCCAGCAGTTGTGGTTTCGTCAATGAAAATCCTGGTTTGAGCTGAGTCATTGACCTTTGTGTTTTCCTCATGATTGAGATGGGTTACTTGATAACTTAGGTATATGTATGGGAATATACCTAAGTAAAGGTTATATGTTGAGATCTTTATTTGTGGTTTAAACTTGTGGGATTTAGTGAGACCTTGAGGGTCTCGGGGTCCCTACTGAGTATCATTATACTCACCCCTGCACAGGCTATACCTGCACCTCATTGTGTTGGATGCAGATGAAGAACAACACTGACCGAGGCAGAGTGTACGAGGACTGGACGGTACCCGGAGGTGGACACTCGGTGTGACGGCACATGGAGTGGACTGATAGACGCGGAGTGCTGAGGAGGACATATGTACCTACCCTTCAGGTAGGAACCCGAAGGACGATCCAGGAGCTGCTTCTCCATTCAGATGTTTGTCTTTTCAGTTGTACTTCCTTTTAGTTGTAGCTGTACCTTTCTGTTGGGCTTGTATTTCTAGCCCCTTTGTACTTTCAGCACACTTGTTATACTACTTCACTTAGTGTTTTCTTTCTCTTGTTCTCGGGTTGTGTGTGTTTACATTATATAAAGGCAATGCCTTCCTAGTTCTAGAAAATTATGCCTTTGGTGCTAGTCGCCAACTCCTGGCCTATGGAAGGCGGGCTTAGGGTAGTCACGATGCAGGCCCTGGGGGACGGGTCATGAAAAATTGGCATCAGAGGAGTCAGTTCTACTGCAGAACTTAGAACTCTGATATTCCCTTTCTGTGAAGCAATAGTGTTAAGGGTACCGAGTGTGGTTTTTAGTTCAGGGAGTCCAGTGTTGGTGCAGCGGCCGACGTATCCATACACCAAGACCCTGACTACTGATTTCTGACTCAGTGCATGAAAACACTGATTGCTTATGTGTTTTCAATAGTTTTTATTTAATTCAGCTCAAACCAGGTCGGCTCACCATGTATAATCTTTTAACCGTGTCGCATCTATTTATTTTCAGGATGTCTTCACCTAGTCAGTCAGCGCGGTTTTTGAATGGAGAGCATGATGGTATTCCACCGAGCAACGAGGCCATGGTGCAGGGCCCCATCACAACAGAGGCACCAGCGGTACTATTACTTACTGGGCTACCATTATCACCAGCCCCAACAGAAGAGGGTGCGTGCTGCTTGAGCATGTTGCACGGGTTCCTGCGAGTCCTCCGAGGTTTCAAAGCGAGACAGACTTTCAGACGGCTGGGTACTGGTTGGAGTTTGTAGCACAAGCTTTCCACATAGCTGGGACACCCGCTAACTTGATGGTGTACCTAGCTGTTAGTCTCTTTCAGGGAGCCGATGAGAGGTGGTGGAACTAGATGCTTTAGTTTTGTGACGAGACGACCTTCACCCGGGGAAACTTCACAAGTTTTTTTTTCAGGGTGGAGTTTATACCAGCGAATCTACACTCTGTGTGTGCTCAGGAGCTTCTGCTCTTGCCATATGGCTTTCTGTCAGTATCCGAGTCATCGGTAGGTAGTAGACAGATGTCACAGGGGTACGAGCGGGTTAGACCTACTGATAGATGACCCCAAGATGTGGAAATGGAGGTGCGGGGCACCCGACGCCAAGGAAGAACTAAACGGAGAAGGGTCTGTTATTCCTATAGGGAATGGGGTCACAAAGCACATGAATGTCTGACTCTCCACATAGTTGATCAGCAGGAATTGGAGGAGCCACTGAAACAGAAGCAATGACGAGAGCTTGAGCATCAGCCAAGTGGTGGACAAGGCAGTAAAGCAGGTCCTTCAGCGGATGGTGGTTAGAGTCATCAAGCACTACTACTCCCACCCTGAGGTGGTTCACCTCGAGTTACGGAAGTAGGTGGACAAGAGCGAGACTAGTTCCAAGTATAGATTCCTTTATTCATGATGTCTCTAGCTTCGTTAATGTCGTTGTTATGGTTGATTTGTGTCTTTTTTACTTCGAGCTGCAGTAATAAAAGACACTAGTCCTTGTGACGTTTTCTTTCCTTCTTTTAGTGTGGTTAATACTAAGAGGTTCCGGTTAAAACCGTTGACTTGACCCTCACTTTCAAGATTCCTACTAGAGGAGACCCAGTGACCACACACTGATGCCAACAGTGTGACTCGACCCTTGGAGGCGAGAGTAACAGTTCGATATCTTGGTAGTAGCGTCGAGGCCTTACGATGTCATCCATGGAATGAATTAGTACTATTCATGTTAAGATGGACTGTATTAGGCAATGGGTGTGGTTCATCTAGGGGATGAGACCAGATTTATCTTTTCGTCAAAGGAGAAATCCTAGCAGATCTTATAGATCGTAGGCGAAGAAGGGTTAACGTCGACCGACTTACCAAGTCGGCCAACTTCCTACCGACCAGAGATGGTATGAGATACGATGGAGGAGGTGCAGATCACCCAGGAGAAGATGAAGACTGCATAGAGCAGGTAAAGGTCTTACACTGATAGGAGACGAAGACCTATGGAGTTTGAGGATGGAGACCACATCTTCCTACGGGTCACACCTCGACGAGGTCTACATAGATGTGGCCAAGGTGGCAAGTTGTCTTCGAGGATCATCAGACCATTCCAGGTCCTCAACATGATAGGTGAGGTAGCTTACCGCTTGGCCTTTCCACCATAGTTGCACCGGGTGCACGACGTCTTCCACATATCTCAGTTGAGAAGATACGTGCACGAACCGTCCCACATCATCGACCATGAAGAGCTAGATATCGATGACGGGGAGACTTTCACGGAGGTTCTGGTAGAGATTGAGGATCTACAGGATTGGGTCCTATGAGGACAGTCGATTCCTCTAGTGCGCTTTCACTGGTAGCATGAGAACCTCTAGGAGATCACATGGGAGCGGGAGGCTCAGATGTGTGTTCAGTACCTCATTTGTTTCCCTGGTGTGTGTTGTACCTTTACGAGGACGTAAATCCCTAAGGTGGGAGTAATGTAAACACCCAGAAATTTTAAGAGAAATTTTCTTTTTTCTTAATTATTTGGAATCTTACGAGTCTGCAGTTTCTGACGGCACCTGATTCCGAGGCCCAGTGTGCCCGAAATCAATTTATGATGTTTTGTTCGGGTACGTTCAGTGAACATACGTGCAGGTTTTTCTATCTTTTGAACCGATGCTCGGAATTGAAATCCGAGGACATCGATAAACTCGCAGTGCTGATAATTGATTAAGGGGACCTTTACCGCAGTTGTGTTTTATGCGAGTTGAAAGTGAATTTTCAGGTTGTTGTTAAAAATAAATAAAAATATGTGTTTGATATTTTTATTTATGGTTGGTGGTTTTTCCCTCCCAAGTGGAGATAGATGTGGGGCCCACACCCACATAACCTCCCATGAGAGGATATTTGTGAGGTGGGGCCCACACGAGCCCTAACTATTCACCTCAACTCAACTCCCCATTGTTTCCCCTTTAATTAATTTTGACAACACCTTCCATTTATTATGGTTAGACCCCCACCTCCCTCTATCCCTAATTAATATGCCAACATCTCTTAGTTAATTAATTGATCAAAAATTAATTAATTAATTCAAGAGTTTGAATGTTGAAAAGGCATGGCAGTATAATATATTGGGGAAGCCTTCACATAATTTTGGGTTGGAAAATATCCTATTGGAGAGGCTCTTAAGAAATAGAAGAGAAGGGTTCTTCCCTTAATGAAGAACCACCAAAGAATGGCGATCGTCTCCTTCAATCTTCGGCCAAGCCAAAAGAGAATTAGCCACACACAAGGAACGATGATGACGCGCCATCCTCAGTTTCTTCTTCCTTGATGTCAACGAGTTGACACCATCTCCCCGCGATGTCATTATACCTCGACGCTTGTCCTCTTTCTGCGATTCAACGACGTGCAACATCATAATCGAGGTAGGGGGATTATGTTAAATTTTAATGGATTAAAATTGTTCTTGTTCTAAGTTGTAAAAATTAGATTGTCTTTGGCCAACTGCTACCGCCTAACGCGGAGGGCGCGGGCCGAACGCACATGACCCGACTATCCTCCGTTGTTTCTTGTTCTTTTAATTCATGAATGGAAGAAGCGGAGGCCATGCGCCGGCCGCATGCGAAAGAACCGCGGCTCGTAACTACGGGCCGCTCGACCGAGAAAGAACCGGCCGACTATAGACAATCAGACCAAAGGGAGGAACCATGGCACCACGATGTAGAGAACCGCGACCCACACAGGGCGGGCCGCTTCGGCGGAAGAACTGGCCCGCTTGTCGGCCGGCCGGGCAGAGGAAGGCCGCGACACTAGGGTGCCGCGCTAGATGAACCGCGGCCCACCCGAGCGGGCCGCTTGCGCCAAGAAGGCCGGCTGGCTTCGTCCGTCCGGTTAGGGAGTGCGGTGCCACTGGGCGCCGTCGGTTCGGGTAGCCCCCCCCCCCCCCCCTCCCCCCATGGACTGCTGGCCCCTTTCGGGGCGAGCCGCTCGGCCAGACAGCCAAGCCGCGGCCGGCCGCACCGCGCCGCGCTAGGCCGGACCGTGCCGGGAAGGGCCGCGCCCCGCCGGGCCAGACCATGCCCTTCGGGCCAAGCTACGCCCTTCGGGCCAGGCCGCTCGGTCAGACAGCCGAGCCGTGGCCGGTCGGGCCACGCCGCGCCAGGCCGGGCCGTGCCGGGAAGGGCTGCACCCCACCGGGCCAGACCACGCCCTTCGGGCCGGGCCGCGCCCTTCGGGCCGGGCCGCGCATTTGATCAGGCTGGTCTGACCCCCCGTTGCTGGGTCAGACCCGCCAACTCTGGGTTGACCCGACCCGCCAGCCCACTGGGCTTAACGGGCCGGGCCCATTTTCACTTAAACGTGAATAACATGAAGACCGCGCGTCCAATCGACGCACCGTCTACGTCACTAGGACCCTCGTGATGAGGCAGTCATTTTGCGATACTCTAAGTGAGTTTTGGATGACTTTGGAAAACGGTTGGGTTTGGAATGAATGTAATTCCAACTGGGCCCTCGGAGCGGAAACCCTTATAACTTAAGGACCGGACGTCCGATTGACGTGCCGTCAACTATGTTGGATTCCACTTGATGAGAAAGTTCTTTTGGAATACTCTATATAGGATTCGGATGTGGTTTGATCATGGCTGGGTTAGATTGTACCCGAAATCCAACCGGGCCCCTGGAACGAAAATGCTAATAACTCACAGACCGGGCGTCCGATTGACGCGCCGTCTGTTGTGTTGAGACCCCTATTATGAGGCGGTCCTTTGAGATACTTCCATATGAGATTATGTGAAACTTGGAAGTATTGACTAGTAGCTCGTGGAGCGGACCCTCCCAGAGACCAGCGTACGGAGTGCAGAGACCTAGTAGCTGTAGACCTGACGACTGCTTGACCGATTCGACTCAGAGTGATTCGATTAGCCCAGTGGGCGGAGCGCCTGGTTTGGCGGCAGACCCACGGTGGATGGAACGCCTAGTTTGACAGCATACCCGCAGTACTCGACAGGAGGAGTACCTCTGTAGGCTATTAGAGGGAGTACTACTGTGTTGGGGTGGCAGACCCACAACGAAGGAGTGCCCAGTTTGGCAGCAGACCTGCGGTACTCGACAGGAGGAGTATCTCAGTAGTCTCAGGTTAGTGAGTAGCTCCTCGGAGTCGCGACAGGGCCACTATACTCAATAGAGGAGGATTTCTCCAGTAGTTGTGGCTTCGTCAATGAAAATCCTGGTTTGAGCTGAGTCAACAACCTTTGTGTTTTCCTCATGATTGAGATGGGTTACTTGATAACTTAGATATATGTATGGGCATATACCTAAGTAAAGGTTATCTTTTGATATCTTTCTTTATGGTTTAACCTTTTTGGATTTAGTGAGACCTTGAGGGTCTCGGGGTCCCTACTGAGTATCGTTATACTCACCCTTGCACGGGCTATGCCCGCACCTCGTTGTGTTGGATGTAGACGACAGAAAACACTGACCGAGGCAGAGTGTATGAGGACTGGATGGTACCCAGAGGTGGACACTCAGCGTGAAAGAACACGGAATGGACCGATAGAAGCGGAGTTCTGAGGAGGACATCTGTACCTACCCTTCAGGTAGGAACCCAGAGGACGATCCAGGAGCTGCTTCACCATTCAGCTGTTTGTCTTTTCAGTTGTACTTTCTTTTAGTTGTAGCTGTACCTTTCTATTGGGCTTGTATTTCCACCCCCTTTGTACTTTTAGAACACTTTTTATACTGCTTTACTTAGTGTTTGCTTCTACTTGTTCTCTGGTTGTGTGTTTTTACGTTATATAAAGGCAATGCCTTCCCAGTTCTAGGGAATTACGCCTTTGGTGTTAGTCGCCAGCCCCTAACCTATGGAAGGCGGGCTTGGGGTAGTCACGATGCAGGCCTTGAGGGACGGGTCGTGACACTGATCATAGCTCATGTGGTCTTAGGAATGATCATATAATTCGTGTCATAAGCATATCCCATGATATGTATCCTTAGAGTATAATCCCTAATCAATTAAATTATGATAACTCTGATTCCTACCATAACTAGGATATGTAGGACACCTTACTCAAGGATCAAGCTCAAATAGGCATCCACCCTAGTGTAATCCCTTCCATGTCTCCAAAATTCCAACCATTAGGACCTAATCTCTCCCATGGGTTCATCATACTTCCTCATCCACCAGTGGATTAATAAGTCACCCAAACTACAATGACTCCGATTCATGCCATAACTAGGATACATAGGAATCATTCCTAAGGCCCGAGATCTATATTAAACATCTAAAGGGGATATCCCAGCACATAATCCCCATATCCATATGAAATTATGATAATCACTCACTATCTCTTGTTTCTTACACTGAGCATAGATCACGTGGACTTAGAGTGTTGCAATGATCACATAATATTTATCATGAATCTCCACCATCCAGGGAAATCTCAGTATTTAAGCCTCGATCAATGGCATGATGTAACTACCCCTATATAAGGGTATCTACCATAGGTAAAGTCTCAGGGGTGTGATTGAACTATGATAACTCTGATTCCTACTACACCCAGGATATGTAGGATGCCTCCTTAAGGCCCACGATCAAATATATAGTGCCTAAGTGCCCCCATATATGTCTTCTTTATATGAAGTTAAACTACATGGGTTTAACAAACTATGTGAATTTTGATTCCTATCATAAATTAGGATAAATAGGATTCCTCATAATGGCTTAATCCCATAATCAAAAAATTAACCACCTCCCTAAATGATAATAAGCTCCAAAGTGCCTGGTTATACGACTTCAACATATAAGAAGCTACCCACCAATGGGAAATGAATGAAGAATCTCAGATAAATAGATATGGATTCACTAATAAGATTCCCCTTTTTTCATATAATAGGACTTAACCTATGATCATTTTTAGGGTAACTAGTCCCGTATCGAGATTAAAAAGAGATTATAGAACATATCTTAAATCCATAAGAGAGTTTGAAAGTAGGTGAAAATTCCCCCCAAAAGGGTGTGGTGATCCTAACCTCCCATACATTCAACTAATGTGAGCTCCTAAGTGTTGCTAGGTTTAAAACCCCCAAGGACCACCTGCATTTGGAAAGCAGGTCTATACCCACCTATGGATGTGGGACATGTTGGGAGTTTTTGTTAAGGATAAAAATGTGGTAAGCCCAACTTTAATGGTTGTAAAAATAAATTGAACCCCCACTATCACTAAAAAATAACTACTTAGCGGCAGTTATAATAACCGCTGCAAAAAATAAATTTAGTTTTAAAAAATATATAATATAGTGGCAATTTGATTAAACCGCCACTATATATTTTTTATTTTAACAATTAGTGGTGATTTAAATTAAAACTCCGCTAAAAGTTTTTAAAAAACCCTAATCCCCTTCCCTCACTCCCTCTATGCAAACCCGACCCCTATCCCCCCTCCCCCGACCTCCTACCCACCCCTCCCCAGTGGAGACCCCAACCCTGCCACCTCATTGGAGACCCTTGGTCCCCCACCACTCCAACCTACCTCTTTCCTCAGTGGTAACCCCAACCCCCACCACACCCCCTCTCAGTTCCCCTCCTCTGTGGCGATGTAGACCCCCTCCAACCTCCCTCTCCCCAGCTCAGTTCCACTCCTTGGAGGCGATGCGAACCACCCTCATACATTCCTCTCCCAAGATTGGATCCCCTCCTCAGTGCCAACAAAACCCACCCCTTAAAGTTTTCATCATCCCCTCATAATCAATCTAAATATATTATTCGTCAACTGGGTTATTTTATTATAATTTCTATCTATAGTTCTGATTTTATGTTTACCTGGTATTATATTACACTTTATTAGTTAGTTAATAGGTAATTGTAGTTGTGTCATTTTATAGTTTTTACTAGAAAAATCCTTTATAGGGAGTTTATTTCTATATAGAATAGGGTATGTTGGTGAAATGTGTTAGGGGTATGGCCTTGGTTATCAAACTTATAGGATATTCATTCCTTTGATTAATTAGATAGATATCATTTGATATATGTTTCCATATAGTAGAGACAAATGTTGATTATACAACTAAAATATTAATAAATTGGGAATATTTTAGGGTTAATATAATTTATCACTTTCACATTACTTATAAATCATCATTTTTTATCATAATTATTCCAATGAATACATGGAAGCTTTAAAATTGGAAATAGAAACACTACATATAGACAGATCAAATGGTGTTCTTTGGGGTGCATCCTTTATAGTGGTATAAGTGGGTGTGTTATCTTTTACAGTCATGGTAGATATATAAAGTTGAATATTTTGGGTATGCATGACATATAATGATCTAATATAGAGTTAAATATTTTGGTAATAGTAATTTCCCTACGAGAACACATTTCATTATATATATAATTTTTTATTATAAATATTATTAATTTTAATTTTATAAAATAAACATCATTTTTTGATTCTAACATGTCAGTATTATCTTATGAATAATTTTTCATAATTTTCATAAATAATATTTTTTCTAGATAAATAGTGAAAAGATACCAAGTTTTATAAAACATTTACTTTCATTACATTACTATAATGGAAGAATGAATTAATTTTTTTAAAAACATTTTTATATTATAAATATATATATATAATAAATAATTAATGTACTTTTTTGTATTTATAAAAAACTTGTATATAATTTTTCAAACATATGTAATATTTTAATCAAAATAATAATTTAGTCGATTAAATTAAAAAATTATTTTTTCTCACCTATTGAATTTATATCCATAAAACGTACATTTTATTTTAGATCAATGTTATCCTATTATATAATAATTCTAGTTTCTTTTTTGGGAATAAATGTGTAATTACTATGTAATGGGTATTCCTCTACCCAGTCTAAATAGATCTTTTCTTTAAAGAGTTCTTTGCTTTAAATAACTATGATTAATGTTGATAACCACGACAATGGAAAAAATATTATTTTTGAAGAATTGTTTTATTAATGTTTTGTAAAATTTAACTAACATATTAAATTGATCTATATAAAATAATGACATTATAATGATGTTTACAAAAATATATGGTTATATAAACATACATTTTATTATTGATCAATTCATTATAATATTAAGAAAAAATAATAGTAAATATATCATTTTTCTATAGAAAATAGTTTTCCAATATATAAAATGTTTTATTTTAAATGTATGTTTTATCATGATTATAAATTTCATTATATTAAATTCATAAAAATGAAGGATTAACACATACAAATTTAGTTATAGGGGTTATTTTATATGTTCATTAAAACATAATTTATATAGGTAAAAACATGTTTCCACAGTAAAAATAAAAAAAAATAAAAAGTAAATATATAAGAAAAAATAATTTTATCTTTACCAAGAAATAAACTTTATATTATAACTCTAAATTTAGGATGACATATTTTATATCTTTTAGAATTTTCATGGGTTTCCTTTGTGCTAAAATTTATTGTTTCATATTTATGTTTAATTTATTTATTTTTAGCATTACTCATTTAATAATTTTTTTCTTATACAGGTGGATTATTTTGTAAGAGTTGGGGTGGTTTTTTCAAATCTTCTCCTGAATGTGAGAGATTGTACTTTAATCCTGCAACTAAGATAATGAAAAAATGGAAATGCATCAATAATGCATACAACCATCATGAAAAGGTGAATTCCTAATAATTATTTAATTAAGTTTTTCATTATTTTATCTACTATTTGTAAGTTAATTTCCTTATAATTTTTATTTAATAATTATTTTTTTCACAGATCTTTTGGGAAGTAATATTTTTTTTCAACTATCTACAACAAGCCACAAAAGAGATAAAATGTTTCTTTTTTAGCTAAGAACATCAAATAAATATGAAGTGTTGATAGTTTGAAAAAGAAAGGAAATGGAAATCATGGTAACATTGGTAGTTAGTATTGTTTTGAGACTTTGGGATGTGTAGGAATCATCTGCACCTCAATACTACATATGGTGTGACCAGTATGACTCAAAGCGCTTCTTTTTATTTAAAATTGACATTAATTTTAGTAAAAAATACAACTGACATACTCAAAACTGAGAAAATATATTATAATTGTTTTGATACTTTAAGACAATGATCCATAATCCATTTTTGATGTGTAGGAATCAATATCACCTCAATCAGATACATGATGTTCCCAGTATGACTCAAAATGTTCGTTATTAGTTTAAAATTGATATTTTAGTTCAAAAAGTGTCACTCATTGAAAACCAAGAAAACACACTCGAATTTTCTTAATAATTTATAAAATTGATTTATAATTTATTTTTGATGTGTAGGAATTGGTCTCACATCAAACTGATATACGAAGTGATCAGTATGAGTCAAAGTGTATGTTTCCAGTTTAAAATGACATTTTAGTATAAAAGACAAGTGATGTAATTAAAACTTAATAAATGCATTCATATTGTTTTAATACTTTATGAAAATTACTTATAAGTCATTTGAGAGATATAGGAATTAGACTCACCTCAATTCTATTCATTGTGTGACCATTATGTCTTCAAGTGTATCTTTTTATTTAAAATTGACATCAATTTTAGTAAAAAGGACAACTGACCTTCTCAAAACCAAGAAAACACATTCAGATTGTTTTGATACTTTATGAAAACGATTCATAAGTCATTTATGAAATTTAGGAATCAACCAAACATCATTATAAATCACGATTTTCCCTAGATTCCCATAAACACATTTTTAGTGTTTTAAAACACAAAAACATGCATGGAACAGTCAAAACCATAGAAAACAACCTCATATTGATGTGGAATCATGGGAAAACCATCGATGAGTTGTTTTTGATGTGTATGAATAGAAAAAATGTCAATATGACATGTAGTTTGTTCGTAATTACTTGGTAAACACTTTTTAAAGGTATAAATGCCTTTAAAAATAAGTGTTGGGGGGGTCAAAACCTGCAACTTGATGTCATTTTTTAGGTTTTGACCCTCAAAAACTTATTTTTAAGGGATTTTATACCTTTAAAAAGTGTTTAATGAGTAATTATGACCACAATGTATGTCATATTAACTTTTTTTTGTGCGTACACATAAAAAATAACTCACCGATGGTAACCAGTGACATGTCATTCCAAATTACGGTTTTCCCTAGATGGATAGAAACCCATTTTTAGTGTTTTAAAACACTAAAATGTGTATAGAATGGTGAAAACCATATAAAAATACCTCAAATTGATCTGAAATCATTGGAAAACCACCACTAAGTTTGTTTTTGAAATATATGACATGCTATGATATCAAAGTCTTTAAATTATTTTAATTAAGTAAATTTCAAGAAAACCAAACATCGCTTAAAAAAAATTCGAATATTTACTTATCCCTTTTCAGTTTCAATTTTGTAATATTATCATAAATAGGAAAGTTTATATTTTCAAAGATTTTTTCATTATATATTATTTATTTTATTTTAAATTGTATTCTATTTGATTAATAAAATAACAAATTTCATGCGAATCATTCTGAATATATTTTGTGTCTTTTATATTTTGCATTTATTTTATTAAATGTTTTGGTTTTTATTGTAGGTGGAATATGTAATTAGTTTTTATATTTATATTTTATTATTATTATTATTATTATTTAAAAAATCTAATTTAGTGATGGTTTTTAGTAACCGTCACTAAATACATTTAATAAAATATATTTCGTGGCGGTTACGATTAACTACTGCTAAAACAATCCATCAATAATATTTTCAGTGCCCGTTTGTTTCATTTTATTTATATTTTCCTATATTTTTTTAAAATAAAATAACCACCACTAAATAAACATGAAACTACTGCTAAATTTCCCAAAAATGACACATAAAAAAACCATTGTGAAATTAAAAAAACCACTGCTAAATGATAGGCGATCCTTCAATACATGATGTTTTTAATAAACACCACTATACTATTTATAGGGGGTTTGAAACACCTTTAGTCTATGAAAAAAACCATCACCAATGACCCTTTTTATTGTGTATAATCAAACCATCAGTTTAGGCCATCCACATCTTTCTGAAAAAATAAAAGTGGTGAACGAGATAAAGAATAATTTAACCATGGATTCTCCTTCACAAGATTAAAGGATGGACAGACCAATTCCTATAGAATAATTTTTTTATCATCATAATGGTGTTACTTATCTCCAAAAACACATATGAAACAAACATTATGCCCTTTAAAACAGTTTTCAGAAAAATGTGTTTAAAATATTAAAAATAAACTTATAATAAATCCATTATAAAGATGATTTAAATGTAATTAATTGGATTAAATATAACTAAATAATACTTATGCTAATTTTAAATCATATTAAATAAATTACATGTCTTTTAAATTACTTAATTTATTTAAAATAAATGATAGTTTTACCAAAATTTAGTATTTTTCACTATTCACTCAAAAATCAGTATTTTTCGAAAAAATCCCAAAAATTAACCCTAAGTTAATATCGATATACTGATTTTAAAGTAGATTTTAATTTTATAAAATAAAATTTATAAAATTTTAAAAAATTAATTATAATATTTTCCCACAAAAAGAAATAAAAAACATTTTTAAATGAAACATATTTTTTTTATAAAATACAATATTTTTTCAAAGTTGAGTTCTTATTAATTAATCATTTATCAATAAAATTATGTTATTTATTTCCATCATATATATTTTATAAACTATTTTATAGTATACATACCCTACAATTTAATATCTAGGTTATATCATTCATTTTTAAATAATAATATTTTAATATTATACCACAGTTTGTTTAAACTCAGTGTTGTGTGTAATACAAGTTATAAAATAAATAAAATTAATTTAAATATAAATATATTTTAAATTCTCATGGTGTTAAAAATACCATATCACAAATTTTTTTTTAATAAAAATTATTTTTAAAAGAGAGAAAATGAATTATAAAGATCATTTAGAATAACACATACTAGGTTTCCAAATATAGAACATTAGTGAGAAATGAAAACATGGACATGGAGGAAAAATTAATTTCCAAATTATGATGGAGATTGATATAAATAATTGATCAAAATAAATTAAATAATCATGAGAAATTTAACAACCACAAAATATTAAATCAAAGAGATGTGAAAAAGACCATCAATTTATCAGAAATAAAGGTAATATGATAACAATTTTATTTCAAGATCCTTTTCCAAAAGTTAAGAAATTACTTTATCATAAAGAATAATAACTTAAAGAACTTTACATATTTAACAATTATAATTTCATTCTTTAATCAATTTCCACCACAATATCATCTTTTTCTCTAAAAAATAGTAGTGAAGTTGAATTTTTTATGCTTGAAGTAATAAAATCAACTTACAATGAATCACATAATTTCAAAAAAGGATAAAAAATATTCCTCCTATATTTAGACATTAAACATAACCAAAATGGTTAGCATAATTAAATACAATTCCCAAAATTAATAAACCTTCATCACCATAAAGTAATATTAAAATCATATATGATTCCAAAAGATAATTCAAACTTTAATCCTCAAATAAAATCTCATAAGATTATGTTTACCTTAATCATATAATGTTCTCAAAAAATATAGTGATCTTCTTCCAAAATAGAATTAATCTCTTAAACACCAAATCAATTTTCAGTCCCATGATTATCTATAAGATAAAACATATATTCCCAACATCAAATTAATATTTATTTTTCAAGTCATTTATGTAATTTCATACTAACCATGACATCATGCAGGACAGTGGTTGGTGCTGCACCCTTTTCTCATTTCAATTGTGGGTTCAAGTCCCGCGACCTTATTGGATGAGATGAGTTGTTGCCCAGTATACATGTTTTAATTTTTCTAAAACTATATTAATATAATTCTTAATATATTCCCCTAAATATTATTAACATCATAAAAAATAACCTAAATCATCAAAGATCAAATAAAACCTAAAGGTTATCAATGCCTTTAAACTTATGTTAACAAAATGAAAAGAACATTATTCCTCAAATAATTTTTTCTCATGCTAATATTAAGGGTTAAGTATATGTAAAAAATCTATAAAAACTTAATAAATTTATCCCAAAGTACTCCCATCACATAAAAAATAAAAAGAGTATTAATAATTTAAAACTTATGATCACCACTACATTATAACTCTTGAATCACTATATGTAAGTACCATATTCATTAAACATTATTCATAATCCATTAACCAAAATTTTCTATATTATTCCTTAATACTTCCTTCCCACAAAAAAATATGAATCATGTACTAAGATTCAATAGTATTAAAAAAAAATCCAAGATATAATCCATACCTTTGATATGTCATTTTCAGTTTCCTAATATTCAACTTAATGAAATTAGGCATTTATAAAGATTTATTTGTATAGTATTGTTGATCCTCTTCTTGAGATTCTCCCCTAGGACATCAATTTTAAAAATAACCATACTACCTAAATTTAAAATACTCAATTGATTACATGGGAAGACTTTATTACCCTTTATGAGATTAACAAAATACTTCCCTTTTTCCTTAGTTTATTACGACTTTATATCCTCCTTTACCTTATACAAAATATATTATGGTTCTTTTAAGTCATTTTCCAAGGCCCTTCTTCCCACATTCTTGAAACATAGTTCATTGAATATATTTACCTTTATGACATTTATCACCTTAACTTCTATGGAGATTCATTTCTCTCTTATTTTATGTTTTAGTAAACTCACATGGGTTCAAGTTTTTAATCATAACTCATGATAGCTAGTTAAGAATAACCATAATATTTTTCACTATAGTTCCCATTTCGTTCAGTTTATTATTTATACAACCACCACATTTTCCTTAACATCTATTATTACTTTGGTTCATGCTGTACCCATCTATGTTCTAAAACCTAAAAGGTTAGTGTGAGCATATCAATAAAATTATAATAAACCATATTATAAGTAGAATAAACACCAACATATCCTTAACCATGTTATCTTAAACTATTTTGATTTATTAAAAATAACTTATAATTATCCCTAACATACTAACTATTTTGGTTCTAGAGAACTTTTACCTTATTCTAAAATAACATCCTATCCAATAAAGTTACCTAAACAATTCCTCTAATACCAACTGTAAGGACCCAATCCTTATTCAACCCATAATTTTCATTTTTTCATGAATTCACATTCTTGCATTTCAAGGATCATTTTAGGTTTAGAGTTTTAGAGAATTTGGTCATAAATCTTACATAACAAAATCATATGATAAATTTTGGACACTTCCTCTTAGTATCCATTTTCTCCACAATACAAAACTTTTAAAAAGAAACCTATTTTCTTTTCAAGGAAAATCTTTACAATTTTTAACTTTACATATTCTTTGTTCCTATCCATCCTTAAAACCCACAAAAACCATTTAAAAACATGTTTTGAGAACAAAAATCTCAGTAATGAACATAAAAAAAGAAACCCATTAGTCCATTTTAAAACTAAAAAATAATAAAACAAATTCACCTTTTATATAATCAACATTGAGCTTAGATAATCATTTACTAACACATGAAATCAGCATTACCGCCCAAATTTTTTCATAAAACACTTTACAAGAAAAAATAAAGGAAAAATCATAATCATGAGTATTTCTTAGAAAACATGAGACCCCATTGAAAACATTTTCTTAAAAAAACTTACCTTTTTACCCTAAAAGGGAATAATCCTTTTAAAAAAATTGTTATATTACCTTTTTAAATAAAACTATTTCACTAAAAACTCATTAAAAAGTTTCAAAAAGTCATTTAGGTTCCTTGGGACATCAACTTTATAGAACCCTTACAATTACCATTACAATTAGAATAACCATATGCTCGACTTCCAACATAATTATCCAAATAACATAATCATTACCCAATTAATTAGAGAGATATAATAGGATCAACTGATCATAATAAATTCATAGGGACCATGACATGCATGAAACACATGAAACATTTCATTTCCATCATCAAAATCATAAAAATATCCTTTAAACCCATAATTAAAACATTTTTAGATATTGATATATCCATTTTCTTTAAAAAAATAATTTCAAAACTAAAACACCCAAAACAAAAGGGAAGGAGGATTTTTCATTGAAGAAAACATGTACGATTATAAAGTAATAAAAAATAAATTAATGTTTTCCATCCCGGGAAATGTCACTGATGACGTATACGTAAAAATAGAATATTCCTTTTACTTTTTTTAAAGAAGGTCAAAACTTTACGTATAAAATATATAAAAATATTCCTTTTAAAAACCATTGGAAGAAATTAAAAATATACATAAAATATTATTTATAATTAATTTATTTCTATATAATACATACATAAAATAATTTTATTAATATGAACATAGAATAAAAATATTTAGAAAATAAATCTCTAAAATATTTAAAACGAGGTTTTTAAAGTAAGGTATCCCTTACCTCGAGTCCGACTCATCACATAAATTCTTTATCTTCATGAATAATAAACTTATGTTAATTATTTACTTTATTAAGAACCATTTTCAATATTATAATTCCTTTTACCATGTTATAATCAATTACTTAATCAATTAAGTTCACTCAGATGTTTTGAAAATATTCGAATTATATGTCCAAAATGACTTTGGTAGGTTGAATATGGTCAAATAGGACATTATTAATCCATATATAAAACAATAATAATGATTTAATTATCATATATTTATATTAGTTATTCTTTTAAAACCAACTATGAAGATGGTTATAAAAAATGAACTATGTTTTAATCATGGAGAGGGTAGACCGTATGTATGCACGAGTAATGCTTCCATTTTTCAACAATCATGATGGAAAGAAGGTATATGTTATTTTATATTTAAAAAGATATAATTATACCATAAATATAATATTATATCTTTAAATAAACTTATATATATCATTGATATGATGCAGTGATGAAAAACAAATCACATTTATTTGTGGAGGTGGTAGTCCACACGTACGCACGAAACGATGTCATCATTTTTCAATGAATGGAAAGGTAAGAAATTAGATGATATATTATCTTTATATAATGAAAAATATGTCATTAATATCATATATATACATTAAATATATCATTTTATATAGTTGTGAGAGGTGGTGATGGAAAACGAATTACATCGGTTCACAAGGCAATTGTCCTCTGTACACATAAATGATAGTTTCATTTCCCATTTGATGGAAGAAGAAGATGGATATAGGTTATGAAATTAAAATAATAACATCTATGTATTTGGGAGATCATTATGTTTTTATATCATCATGGTTGAAGAAGAGTTGAAGGTGGTGAAATAATAAATAAAACTAAAACATTCAGTTAAAAGCTATACCTCATCTTCATACATTCTTCTTTGATTTACACATTAATCCATCTAAGGATCGTAATAATGCCTAAAATAAGACCGATATATGAGGTGAGTTATTCTAGGAAAATATTTTGGTAGGTAATGGATGAACCAAAAATGCTTTTTAAGTGTGAATAAAAGAGGAGAGGAGGTGCCCTTTTATAAGAGAGGGGAGAGGTACTCTTGGAATTTATTAAAGTATTAAAATAATATAAATTAATTTTCATTAAAAAATGGATCCAAAATGATATATTTTCAATATAGGATGAGTATGGATAAAAATAGTCTCATATAATAAAATTTTGACAAGTTTATACTGTTTATTTACCCTTATCTTTTTCATTTTAACACCCCATTAACCTTTTTGACAATTATAGTGATAAAAAAGTTTGTTACTATTTAGGGGTTAGAATATTTAATATAAAAGGAAAATTAAAATTTAATGTAGAGACCCTATTTATTCCTTTTAATACTTTAAAATATATCAAGGAATATTTTTGGAGACAAGTGCTGAGACGACGTGCGATTTTGAGGTCCGGTGTGCTCGAAATTAATTTTATAAAAATATTAATTATATTTTATATCACACACACATTATTTTTCATAAATAATAGAACATATCCTAAATAGAGTCTAAAATCATAAATATAATACCATTTTTGAATCTGAAATGTGATTTTTTCCCTAGGTGTGGCATAATATTGGTCAGTGCGGGGCATTCAGATAAGTCGACTGTTGGAGCGTACATTAAGTGAATTAATTAATTATTTTAATTCATTCATTTAAACATAAATACCTATAATAATATCCTATTATGGAACATATCCAGGGTTAGATTCATAAAACTAGGACCATTGAGAGGATTAATCTACTGTTCTATATTGGCAGATTGAGATTGGACGACAACGATCTTCCAAATCCAGGCGAATCGAGGTGCAATGAACACAATAGATATCCATAATTGGAAGTTGAATTCTTCAATAATTAACAATAAAATATCAAGGTATGACTTTTCATTTTTGGATTACACCCTTATTATTAAATGATTTAACATGATCATGCTTTTATTCTTTGATCTACATTAAAATTTATCCTTTGCACGAGCTTGTACATCAGATTAAATTTTTTATTCTCATTGTGACATATTTATCACCACATTTATCCCCAATATAACTCATTGGATAATAATTTTTGACCAAATATTATTGCACCTTTTTCCTTGTTCTTTTCTTCTAACTTTTCTTCACGTTCTTCGCCGTTGGCCAACAGGGCCACAATTCGACATTTTTGGGTGGGTTCAATCACAATCGAACCCACGGATTCAAGGAAGATTAATGTATGATAAAAAAATTGAAAAATAAGGGATGATTTCAGATAGGTTGTGGTATTTGGGTGATTTCACCATGGATTAGAAATCCTGTGAGGCAAAGAGAGATGGCCAGAGACACGAAAACGTGTGTAGGTGTCGAATAGAGAATCAAAACTCTGATTTCTAGAAGCTGGAGGGATGAAAATGATGACTAGAGGTGATTACCATTGATTTCGAGATAACTTCAGCCAGAATCAATAGCTGGGATGGTAGATCTGGGATCTATGAAGTTGATCTGGAATTCTACAGAAAACCTGACTACACGCCATGTAGTCTGATGAACACATGACCTGTAGACCCATGGATCTGGTGGTTAGGGTTTTTAGGTGAGTTAAATATCACACACCATGTGGGACCCTCACACACAATGTGATTCAGTGCTAGTGAACAGGCATGTACTTTGGGATTACATGGACAAATTCACAACTAGACACATGAGCAGTGTACATGGACACGACCCGAAAGACACAAACACAACCAAGAGAACACAGATCAGCCTGGGGTGGACAAGACATGCTGTGGAGTATCCTTACACACCATGTGGGACTATAGGTCTAGTGAGATGTGTGTTGGTAAAAACAAAACCAGGTAGTAGAGTGATACCACACGCTGTGTGGGTCCCCTACATGCCATGTACATCTTTTTGAGGAAACTTCTAAATCTCATATATCATTCCTTTAGATTTGTATTTTGTCCTGTGAGTATCCTATCTTGATTATTTTTCCCTATAGAATGTGATAGCGGCCTCTTTATTGGATTTCTAGATACGATGTGAGATGTTCTGGACATAACGCTTCTAAATTCATTAAATAAAATATGTTTTGTGGTAGTTACGATTAACTACCACTAAAAAAACCATCAATAATATTTTCAACACCCGTTTGTTTAATTTTATTTATATTTTCCCTAGATTTTTTTAAAATAAAATAACCTCCACTAAATAAACATGAAACCACCTCTAAATGCCCTAAAAACCAGACCTAACAAAACCACTGTGAAATTAAAAAAACCACTGCTAAATGACAGGCGACCATTAATTACACGACTATTTTAACAACCGCCACTATAATATTATTTATGTATTTAAAACACCTCTAGTATATGAAAAACTATCGCTAATGACCCTTTTTTTAGTGTATAATCAAACCATCAGTTCGGGCCATTCACATCTTTCCAAAAAAATAAAAGTGGTGAATGAGACGAGGAATCATTTAACCATGGAATCTCCTTAAAAAGATGAAAGGATGGACCACCCAATTACTATAATTTTTTTTATCATCCTAAGGGTGGTCCTTATCCCCAAAAATTCGTGTGAAACAAATATTAATCACTTTAAAACACTTTTCAGAAAAATGTATTTAAAAGCTTAAAAATAAACTTAAAATAAAATCCATTATGAAGATGATTCAAACATAATTAATTAGATGAAATATAACTAAATAATAATTATGTTAATTTTAAATAATATTAAATGAATAATGTAACTTTGAAATTACTTAATTTATTTAAAATAAATGACAGTTTTAGCAAAATTTGGTATTTTCACTATTCACTCAAAATCAGTATTTTTCAAAAAAAATCCTAAAATTTAACCCTAAGTGAATATCGATATGCTGATTTTAAAATTTATTTTAATTTTATAAAATAAAATTTCTAAAATTTTAAAAAAGTAATTATAATATTTTACCAAAAAAAGAAATAAAAATCATTTTTGAATGAAACATATTTTTTATAGAATACAATATCTTTATTAAAGTTGATTTCTTATTAATTAATACTTTATCAATAAATTTATATTATTTAGGACCTTTATATAAATTTTATAAAGTATTTATACTATACATACCCTCTAATTTAATGTCTAGGTTATATCGGTCACATTTAAATAAAATATTTTAATATTATACCACAGTTCGTTTAAACTCAGTATTGTGTGTAATGAAATATATAAATGAAATAAAATTCATTTAAAGATAAATATATTTTAAATTATCATGGTGTTACATATACCACATCACAAAAAATATTAATAAAAATTCCTTTTGAAAAGAGTGAAAACGAAGTATGAAGATCATTTAGAATAACACATACTAGGTTTCCAAATATGGAACATTAACGGGAAGTGAAAACATGGACATGGAGAAAAAAGTAATTTACATATTATGATAAATATTGATAGAAATCATTGATAGAAATAAATTAAATAATAATGATAAAGCTAACAACCACAAAATCCTAGATCAAAGAGATGTGAAAAAGATCATCGATTTATCAGAAATAAAGGTAATATATTAACATTTTTATTTAAATATCCTTTTATAAAAGTTGAGAAATTAATTTACCATCAACAATAATAATTTAAAGAAATTTTATTAGTTTATAATTACAATTTCATCCTTTAATCAATTTCCACTAAAATAGCATATTTTTCTCTAAACGATGAGTAATGAAGGTGAATTTTTTATGTTTGAAGTAATAAAATCAACTTACAAAGAATCACATAATTTCAAAAAAGGATAAAAAATTATTCCTCCCATATTTATACATTAAAAAAAACCAAAATGGTTATCATAATTTAATATAATTTCCAAAATGAATAAACCTTTATATTAATAAATAATACATTAATCTCCAAAATTCAACACTAATACCCAAAGTTAAAACTAAATCATTCTATAAATAAATATACTTAAAATTCTTCAAAATATTCCTCACTAATATTTAAGGAAAATGATTATAACAATTTTATCACATATTATTACAATATAAATTTATCATTTATCTCCGAATAACACCAATCACTCTTAAAGTATCATACAAAAAATTTATATGTTATAGTTATTTAATATTCAAGATATGCTAATCATTTCTATAAATGACCTGCATCACCATAAAGTCACATTAAAATCATATATGATTGAAAAAGATAATTTAAACTTTAATCGTTAAATAAAACCTCATAAGATTATATTTACCTTAATCATATAATGTTCTTCATAAATATAGCGACCTTCCTCCAAAATAGCATTAATCACTTAAACACCAAATTAATTTTCAGTCCCATGAGTATCTATAAGATAAAACATATGTTCCCAACATCAAATTAATATTTATTTTTAAAGTCATTTATTTAATTTCATACTAACCAAGACATCACACTGGACAGTGGTTGGTGTTGCACCCTTGTCTCATTTCAATTGTGGGTTCAAGTCCTGTGACCTTATCAGATGCGATGAGTTGTCATCCAGTCTACTGTTGTCCTTTTTCTAAAACTATATTAATATAATTATTAATATATTCCCTTAAATATTATGAACATCCTAAAAAATAACCTTAATTATTAAAGATCATATAAACCCTAAAGGTTATCAATGCCTTTAAACTTATGTCTACAAAATTAAAAGAACATTCTTCCTCAAATAACTTTTTCACATGCTAATCTAAAGGGTTACATGTACCAAAAACATCTATCAAAACTCAATAAATTCTTCTCAAAGTACTCCCATCACATAAAAAATCAAAATAGAATGAATAATTTAAAACTTATGATCACCACTACATTATAACTCTTAAATCCCTATATGTAGGTACCATATTCATTAAACATTATTTATAATCCATTAACCATGATTTTTTTATCTTATTCATTAATAATTCATTCCTAAAATAAAATATGAATCATGTAATAAGATTCAACAGTATCAAAACATAATCCAATATATAATCAATACCTTTCATATGTCATTTTTTAGTTTCCTAATTTTCAACTTAATAGAATTATGCATTTCTAAAGATTTATTTGTACAGTCTTGTTGATCATATTCTTGAAATCCCCCTTAAGAAATAAATTTGAAAAATGAATATACTACCCAAATTTAAAACACTCAATTTATTCCATGGGAAGAACTTTATTCCCCTTTATAGAATTAACTAAACACTTCCTTTTTTTACTTAGAATATTATGACTTTATATCCGCGTTTACCATATAAAAAACATCTCCTAATTTTCTGGGGTGCTTCTTCCCACATTCTTGACACACTGGTCATTGAATATTTTTACCTTTATTAGCTTTATCACATTAAATTATATAGAGATTCATTTCTCTATTATTTTATGTTTTAGTAAAATCAACTAGGTTCAAGTTGTTAATTATAACTCGTGATATCTAGTTAAGAATAACCATAAGAGTTTTCACTACAGATCCCATTCCATTTGGTTTCCTATTTATATAACCACCACATTTTCTTTAACATCTATTATTACTTTGGTACCTACTGGATCCATATATTTTCTAAAACCTAAAAGGTTAGTGTGAGCATATCAATAAAATTATAATAAACTATATTATGAGGATAATAAAAACTAAGATATCATTAACCATGTTATATTCAACTCTTTTTATTTATTCAAAATAACTTATAATTCTCCCTAACATACTGAACATTTTGGTTCTAGAGAAATTCTAACTTATGCTCAAATAATATCCTATACAATAAAGTTATCTAAACCTTTCCTATGATACCAACTATAAGGAACCGATCCTTATTGAACCCATAATTTTCATTTTTTTTTCAAAAATTAACATTCTTTAATTTCAAGGATCTTTTTAGGTTTAGAGTTTTTGAGAATTTGGTCATAACTCTTACATAAAAAAATCATATGATAACTTTTGGAAACTTCCTCTTAGTATCCATTTTCTCCACAATACTAAACTTTTAAAAAGAAACATATTTTATTTTCGATGAAAATATTTACAATTTTCAAATTTACTTCTTCTTTATTCCTATTCATCCTTAAAACCCATGAAAACCATTTAAAAACATGGGATGAGAACAAAAATTTAAGTAATGAAAAAAAAGAAATCAGTTAGTCCATTTTAAAACCACGAGATCATAAAAAATTTTCATCTTTTAGATAATCAACATTGAGCTTAGATAATCATTTAAAAACATATGAAATCAGAATTACTACCCAATATTTTTTTCATAAAACACTTTACAAGAAAAAATAAAGGCAAAATCATAATCATGAGGATTTCCTAGAAAACATGATACCCCATTGAAAACATTTTCTTAAAAAAACATACCTTTTTACCCTAAAAGGGAATAATCTTTTAAAAAAATGTTATCTTACCTTTTGAAATAAAATTATTTCCCTAAAAACTCATTAAAAAGTTTTAAAAAGTCATGTAGGTGACTTGAGACATCATCTTCATAGAACCCTTACAATTTCTATTAAAATTAGAATAACCATAAAATCGACTTCCAACATAATTATCCAAATAACATAATCATTAACCAATGAATTAGAGAGATATACTAGGATCAAATGATCATAAATAATTTATTGGGACCATAACATGCATGAAACACCTGAAATCTTGCATTTCAATCATCAAACTCATAAAAATATCCTTTAATCCCATAAGTAAAACATTTTTAGATATTGATATATCCCTTTTATTTAAAACCATAATTTCAAATCTAAAACACCCAAAACAAAATGGAAGGAGGGTTTTTATTTGAAGAAAACATGTAATATTATAAAGGAATAAAAAAAATCCATTTTTTTTGGCCGTGACGGGAAATTTCCTTGATGCCGTATACATTAAAATAGAATATTCCTTTTACTTTTTTTTAATAAAGGTCAACAAATTATGTATAAAATATGTAAAAAGATTCCTTTTTAAAACAATTGGAATAAATTCAAAATAGACATAAAATATCCTTTATAATTCATTTGTTTCTATATAAATACATCCATAAAATAATTTTTTTATATGGACATGGAAGAAAAATATTTAGAAAATAAACCTCTAAAACATTTAAAACGAGGTTTTTAAAGTAAGGTGTCCCTTACCTCAAGTCCAACTCATCATGTATATTATTTATATTCCTAAATAATAAACTTATGTTAATTATTTACTTTATTAAGAACCATTTTTAATATTATAATTCCTTTTACCGTGATATAATCAATTACTTAATCAATTATGTTCATATTATATGTTTTGACGATATTCGACTCATATGTCCAAAATGACTTTGGTAGGTTTACTATAGTCAAATAGAACATTATTAAGACATATATAACATAATAATCATGAAATAATTATCAAATATTTATATTAATTATTCTTTTAAAACTGACTATGAATGATGGTTATAAAAAAGGAACTACGTTTCAATCATGGAGAGGGTAGACCGTATGTATGCACGAGTGACACTTCCATTTTTCAATGATCATGATAAAAAGAAGGTATACATTATTTTTTATTTAAAAATTATAATTATATCATAAATATAATATTATATATTTAAATAAACTTATATATATCGTCCATATGATGCAGTGATGAAAAAAGAATCACATTGTTTTGTGGAGGTGGTTGGCCACACGTACGCACAAAACGACGTTATCATTTTTCAATGAATGGAAATGTAAGAAAGTAGATGATATATTATCCTTACATAATAAAAAATATTTCATTAATATCATATATATACATTAAATTCATCATTTTATCCAGTTTCAAGAGGCGGTGATGGAAAATGAATTACATCGGTTCACGAGGCGATTGTCCTCCGTACACATGAACGATAGTTTCATTCTGCATTTGATGGAAGAAGAATATAGATATAGGTTATGAAATTAACATAATAAATTCTCAGTATATGGGATATAATTATGCTATTACATCATCATGTTTAAAGAATATTTGAATGTGGTGTAATAATAAATAAAACTAAAACATTTAGTTAAAAGTTACACCTCTTCTTTAGACATTCTTCTTTGTTTTACACCTTAATCCCTATAAGGCTCATATTATGCCTAAAATAAGATCTCTATAATAAGGGGGTGGGGGAGTGGGGGATTCTAGGAAAATATTTGGGTAGGTAATTGTTGAACCAAAAGGCTTTTTAAGTGTTAAGAAAATAGAACAGGAGGTTCCCTTTTATAAGAGAGGGGAGAGGTACTCTTGGAATTTCTTAAAGTATTAAAATAATATAAATTAATTTTCATTAAAAAATGGATCCAAAATGATATATTTAGAATATAGGATGAGTATATATCAAAATAATCTCATATAATAAAATTTTTACAAGTTTAGACTATTTATTTACCCTTATCATTTTTTAACCCCCCATTAACCTTTTTGACAATTAGGGTGGTAACAAAGTTTTTTACTCTTTAGGGATTAGGATATTTAATATAAAAGTACAATTGAACTATAATGTAGAGACCCTATTTATTAATTTTAATACTTTTAAATATATCATGGAATATTTCTAAATCCAGGTGTTGAGATGACGTGCGATTCCGAGGCTCGGTGTTCCGGAAATTAATTTTATAAAAATATTAATTATATTTTATATCACATGAACACGATTTTTAAGAAATAATAGAACATATCCTAAATGGAGTATCAAATCAAAAATCCAAGACTGTGGTTGAATATGTAATGTTATGTTTACTCTAGGTGTGACATAATATTGGTCGGCACATGACGTTCAGATAATGCGACCGTTGGCAGGTACGTTAAGTAAATTAATTAATTATTTTAATTAATTAATTTAAACCTAACTCCTTTTATAAATAGCCTACTATGGATAATTTCAAGGGTTATATTCATACCACTAGGACCATTGAGAGGAATAATCTACCATTTAATATTGGTATATTGAGATTAGACGATGACGATCTTTTGGATCCAAGAAAATTGAGGTGCAACGAACATAACAGATCTCCATAATTGGAAGTTGTGTTCTTCAATAAATAATGATCCAATATCAAGGTAGGAATTTTAATTTTTATATTTCAATCTTATTATTAATTGATTGAGCTTGATCATTCTTTTATTCTTTGATCTATGTTGAAATTCATCCTTTTCATGAGCCCGCACATCAGATTAAATTTTTTATTCTCGTTGTGTTGTATTTATCACCCATATATCCCTAATATAATTAATTGGATAAGAATTATTGAAAAAATATTATTACACATTTTTTATTGTTCTTCTCCCCAACTGTTCTTCATGTTCTTCACCCTTGGCTAATGGGACCACAGTTCGATATTTCCGGGCGAGTTCGATCACGATCGAACTGTTGGATTCATGTATGATGAACAGATTGAAAAATAAGGGATTATTTCAGATAGGTTGTGGTATACAAGTGATTCCACCTTGTATTGGGAATCTGATGAGGCAACGGTAGATAGATAGAGACATGAAAATTCATGTAGGTATCAAATAGAGAATCAAAACTCTGATTTCTAGAAGATGGAGGGACAAAAATGATGATCAGAGGTTATTACCATTGATTTAGAGATAAATTTAGGAAGAATTGGTAGTGGGAATTGTAGATCTAGGATCGATGGTGTTGATATGGAATTCTATGGAAATGTAGACTACACACCATGTAGTTTGATGAATAAACGACGTGTAGAACCTTGGCTCTCACGGTTAGGGTTTCTCGGTGATTTAAATATCACACGCCATGTGGGACCCTCACACACAATGTGATTTTGTGCTAGTAAGACGACATGTACTCTAGGATTACATGGACGTATGCACAAATAGACACACGACCGATGTACACAGACATGACTTGAAATACGCGGACACAACTAGGAGAACATGAATCGTCCCTAGGTGGCCGAGACATGCTATGGAGTATCCTTACACACCATGTGAGACTACAGGGCTAGTGAGCTATGTGTTGGTGAAAACACAACCAGGTGACAGAGTGGGACCATAAAATGTGTGGGTCCCCTACATGCAGTGTACATCTTTCTGAGAACTTCTACCTCTTGTATCTCATTCATTTAGTTTCGTATTTTTTCTTGTGAGTAGCCTATCCTGATTATTTTTCCATGTAAAACATGATAATGGCCTCTTTATTAGATTTATAGATATGATGTGAGGTGTTCTGGACATGAGACTTCTTTAGGAAATTCTCCTTGTTGATAGTTCTAGGGTAGGATCATTAGAGATATTAGAGTGAAACCCTCCTATTGGGATAGGGCATGAGTCCTATATTGACAATTGGAGTGACTCCCTTCTGTTGTTCAGGACATGGGTGCTCTATCTACTAAGTGACACCCTCTTGTGGTTTTAGGTCATGGGTCCACTACCATTAGAGTGGCACCCTCCTATGGAGTTAGGGATTGAGTCCTCTATCTTTTGAGTGGCACCCTCCAACGGTGTTAGGGCATGAGTCCTTTACCATTATAGCAACATCCTCATATGGTGTTAGGTCATGGGTACTCTATATATTGAGTGTCACCCTCCTGTGGTACCAGGTCATGGGTCCTCTACCATCAAAGCGGTACCCTCCTACTAGGATAGGGAATATTTCCTCTATTTACTAATTGGAACCCTCCTACGGTATCAGGCCATGAGTCCTATATCCATAGAGTGGAACCCTCCTATTGTATTAGGGAATGAGTCATATACCGAGAGATTATGTCCCCTCAACTATGTGGTATAGTGGAGAGGTATGCCTCAACATGGATATTTCTTCGGATAGATACACGAGATGCTGAGTATTGTTGATGGACCTCTTGGAATTGATGAAAGACTCTTTTTATGGGCTGGGTTGTGAGATAGAGATCCCCTTTCTCTCTTATTTGGGTTTCTTTTATGAAAATATATCCTTGTTGATTCTTTTTAACTTCTCAATTACCATGGGTTGACCTGTTTACTTCTATCATGTCTATTACTGTTTCTCATTCAACTCTTGGGGAATCCTACTGGGTATATATAAACTCACCCCTGTATGGGCTTTTCCTACACGTGTCGTGTCTTATGTAGATGATGGGCAGGTCAGTGGTGATTATAAAGGATCATAGGGATACCCTATTGAATTTTATTGTCTATAGTGGTTGGGGATTAGAGATATAGATCTGGGCTCTATCATTATTTACTTTTTTGTTTTTTTAGGTTGGTACATCTTTTTGGTTGGGTGTTTATTTTCCCATTTACCCTTTTTCAGATTACGCTATCATACTCTTGTATTCCCTAGAGGTTGCTACGTGAATGATTGTTATTATAGATGTTTATTTATTTCCTTTTATTCCTATACACTTATAAATGGATATGGTTTTTTGTGTGCACATAGGTATTAGGAAAAATCCTCCCATATTAGTTATGGATTTCAGCACTTATCGCCAACCCCTAGCCTATAGAGGCGGGCTTGGGGTAGTTGCGGATTGAGCCCTGTTGCATCGGGTCATGACATAAAATAGACCATGGTTAATATTTTAAACCATATCACAATATCTTTGAAAATTATAGTATTTTTAGGAATTTTAAATCATTTAATAAAATATTATTTATTATGAAATATCATTAATGTTTTTTGGAACTATTCATTTAATTTGACTTTGAAAACTACATAACAATAAAGGAATTATAATCTAATAATTTTAAACACCTATAACATGTTATATTTATATATAAAATTTATGGAATATAAAAATTAATTCAAATTATATTACTTTTAATATTTATAGAATTATTTATTTTATTTTTCTATTAATTGATTAAATACCGTGTTGACGTTGCATAAATTTTTAATGTAATTATTTTATCACTAAAAATTTGAAATAAATTACCATGACAAAAAAATATATTTCAACTAAATATTAAGAACAAAAAATTAGTTGTTTTAATCCCTTTCAAAAAATATTATAAATATTAAAAGATAGAAAGCATCATTTTAGGTTTATCTTTTACTTAAATATTATAAAGGTTAAATTCACATACAGATGACAAAAAAGATCATATATTATGATATTGGATTCTTATAGATGAAGTAGACTCATAAAATTAAATAAAGGTAAGTGTTATGGTCATTTTATAGCCCTTATCATATTATTTTTAACCTTCATTACCCAATTTACCCTTATGATTGTGATAAAAATTTACCAAAGTTACTATTCATAATGACAAAAAATAAAAGAGCCATATTTAATAAATTTAGGTGTATTGATTATAAATAAGGAATAAATTTTTAAAGATTAAATTAACATAAGTATAATAATTTAATTTAAAATTAAACCCACAAAACATGATGAAAAATAGTTTTTCAGAAAAATGGATTTTAAGTATAATATTTTATACCGAATTCAAGTATAAAATTCATTATAAAGACCATAATTGGATTATATTTAATAAAAAGGAACTAATTAAAATTTTAAACTAATCCAAAATATAATTTTACTTTGTAAATACTTTAAAATAAAATATAATTTGCATTAAAAATTATTATTTTTCACTATTTATTGAAAAATAAAACTTTTCAGAAAATTCTAAAAAATTCACCATAACCTAATTTTGAAATTATTATTTATAAAATGATATCATTTTTATAAAATAAAATTTATAAAATATCTATAAATTAATTATAATATTTTCTCACAAAAAGCAATATAAATCATTTTTAAAGAAAACATATTTTTAAAGAATAAAACGATTTTGCTAAAAATTGAGTAATTATTTCCTAAAAATTAATCAATATAAATGAATTGATTAGTACCTATATATATATATATTTAATAATTTGGTTAATCCTATTCATACCCACTTGTTCAATGACTATATTATAATGGCCATATTTAAATAATAATATTTCATGTTTTTTTTGTGCTCAGAGTTGTGTATCTTGTACACTATCAAACATAATATTTCTTTTAAAATATTGGGATATTACACTCCCTCTCGAGAGGATCCATCACCCCCTAAATATGATACAAACCACCAACCCCAAAAATATCTCCCTCCCTGCTCTACAATGAGTCCACCGACAAAACATTATTATTATATATTAATTTTTTAAGCATGGAACCAAATCCTTATTCTATGGGTCGGACATGGATAAGCCTGTGACCTTTAATTCTACGTCCCATATTCTTTGTGGATCGGGGAAGACCACTTGAAAAAATTTGCATCCCATATAGCCCACCTTGTAGGCTGACCCAACTTACCTCGTTAAAGCCTCTAGATATATATGTGGTAAAGTTATATGTGTGTCAAAGTTTTATTGTTCAGACCAATATAGGCATATTGTTTGGAATGATATATGTACAACAAGGGTTTATGTATCATGTGATAAAAGTTATCCCGTCATTTGATATTGGTTATCACATATCATAATCATTTCATTTATTCTATTTAGATTATTGAATGTTCAATTTATCATCATGAGATGAGGTTTAATGGGATGATAATGAATCACATTGAATATTTAAATGTTAAACATTCATATTTTATTTTATAATAAGTAATTATAGTATTTTTTACAAAGAGTTGTAACATATGAAGTGTTTATGAAATGATCGAGTTATTTATACCTTGGAGTGTCTATGGTATCCTGTATATAGAGGATCTAACCTAGAGGAAATGTGTGTGATCACTCACTATTACAGAGATAGGTGAAAAAAGTTGTGGATTTTATCTGTGTTTTTAATAGGCAACAATGAAAGTAATATTTATCATTGTTAAAAGTAAGAGCTAATAAAACTTGTGTTTTACAGTAACTTATTCTACCACTAATAAAGAGTTTTAAAATCACACACACACACTTTCATATATAGGGATCTTGGTTTCATTATGTGTATGACGATGATTATATTTACAGTATCATTATATAATCTATGTTAATGTATCAAATAATATCAAATAAAAAATTTCAAATGAAAAATTATTTACATAAATGTTATATATATATATCTATATGTGTGTAAATTAATTCATAAAATATAAATATAAATTTTAAATGAATAAATTTTAATTTAACTTATAATTAATATATTTTGTAGAAATAAAATTTAATAATTTTACAAATATATAATTAATATAACATAGATGTGTATAAATAATAAGGAATAAAATTTTTAAATATATATAACAATATATATAAGCTATGTTAATTGATGATATAGTTTTTAATATAATTAATTATTTTATATATTTTAATAATAATTTATACATAAATACAATAAATAAATATTAAAATTACAATTAAAAAGTAATATAATTTAAATATAATTAATATTATTTAAGATATATATAATCATATTTAAATATGATTAATAATATATTTAAAAAAATTTATAAACATTTATTCTTATGATATTATTTTAATCACAAATAATTATTCCATTTTACATAAATAATAAAAATATTTTATATAAATATAATTAGTAATTTTATTAAAATATAAATTCTATATATAATTAATAATTAATAATTAATAATAAAATTTATAATAGAATTAATTATAATAATATAGATAATATATATATTAGAACAATACATGATCCGGGGGACTTACCCAGCCTAATAAACCAGACCTGATAAAAAGGTGCAACAAGGTCTAATTTTGTAGGCCCGATTATTAAATAGACCTAAGTTTAAAGCTATATTAATAACAGGGTTATAATCAAACTTTAATAAGTGACTCAATACATGACTCATCCAACACGATTAAGTTATATTATAATTATATTTGTTAAAAAATTATAATATTATACATTTAATATTTAAAACTAATTATTTTTATATATTGAATTTATTTAATTTAATAATATTTTAATTCTTGATTAATAAATAGATTAAAAATTAAATGGGATTTAATCGGGATTTTTTTAAAGATCTATTAATAAATGAGGTGGGTCAGGGTTAGTCTGGACAAACCCAATTAATAAACTGTTGAATTTTTATTTTTCCAGCATGAACTCAATAGGGTCATCCCATGTAAAGGTCTAATATATACATAAGTATACATATTGTAATTATTTATGATTTTAAAAATATAAATGATAAAATATATTATATAATTACTAATAAAATTTTCTTATATATATAAAATATATATTTTTTAAATATAAATAATAAAAAAATATAAACATTACTTAATAATATTGTTTAAAATATAATATATTGCAATATTATATATATATATAGTAATCTATTGTGAATTTAATTAAATTTAAATATAATTAATAATAAATTTAAATATAATTATATAGTTATATATTAAATAATATGTTTTTAATCCAACAATCCTGTAGCCGAGTTATTAGGTCCACTAGGTCGAATACCCCAAGAGGGGGGGGGGTGAATCAGGGTGTGGTAGATTAAAACTTTATCCCTTTTGGATCTTATTTCGTTATTAGAAAAAACTCAATTCTCTATTTCTCCCATAGAAATATACGAATAGATATGAAATCATGGACATGACACAATGATCTTTACTTGGTTTACCCTCACTGGGCTACGTCTAAGGAGCATACAATGACAATGTGCCGATGTACCAAGTTCACTAAGGCTCACTGCCAATAATGAATACAAAGTTCGGTTTAGATCTTCTATACCCAGGTTCACTGCCTTTACAAGGTTTAGGGTCTGCTCACTGAATTCCCAAGGGTTACTCCCTATGCCTCTTTCTCTGGCTCACTGCCGGTGGAAAGGGTCACTATCTTCCTCTTTCTTCACTCACTACTCTTGGAAAGGAATTCACTCACAGTTTATGGACTTGTAGGTAAAACAAAGTTTATGGACATGTAGGTCCCTTAATTTGCATGAATTCCTGCATCCTCAACTATAGGTAGATGCACTGTTGACATTCCTTTTTCAACTACATATGAAATCCACCTTCCCAGGTACTGCTAGATATCGGAAAATACTTTCGCAAACTGATTTGAGGCTTTTTCAAGATTCCTTGTACAAATCGTGAACCACCAACTCCTCCTGTGTACTAAGTACCGAGTTTGGTACGCGAGACACCTTCTTCGCGTACCACTTCTACTACTGTGAACCACCCTTCGTTCATAAACTGCCTTTTCCTTCATGATCGTGTACCACAATTGTGTACCGATTCCATGAACCTCCGTTGCGAAACACCCTTTATCCTCGAACTGTTCTTTGTTTGTGGAATGTATTCACTTCTACGTACCAGAGCTCCCCCTCTATATACCGCTTGCAGAATTATCCTTATCGCATACCGGAGATTCCTCCTCTATGTACCGAGTTAACTCCTTCTGTGTACCGGACTTCCCTCTCTGCGTACCAGACTTCCTTTGTGGGTTAAGAATCCCTGCAACCACCTTTAGTGCAAACCACTTTCGGAATTTTCCAAATTCCAAGAGAAAAATATGTTCTCTAATGATGTTCAATCTCCACAGTAATCAATGATATTAGCTATTCTTATATAGACAAAGATATTCTCTAAATCCACTAAACCAAGATTTACCAAATCTTCAATCGAGCCTTCACCACCTACCGATCCTTCTACCACCGCGAACTACAAACTATTCGCGAACCACTTTTTCATACGCACTCTCTGTACTACCTTATCTCTTACACGACAAATCTCCTCCTTCGACGTTATTCCATCTGTGTACCGCATCACCTTAAGCCGTGAACCCTCACTGCGAACTATTTCTAGTTTTGCAAACCGCTTCATCGTACCATTCCTGCCACTTCGTATACCGCTCCCGCCGCTCTGCATACCTTTCTCAGAACATGGTGCGTGGTCCATGAATTATGGTATGCAGTTCTCACCCTTTTATGATTTTCTTCAAGTTATTCACATAGTTCACTCCTATGAAGAAATCATTCCTTTTCCAACATCAAACTCCATATTTTGAGGCCTAAAAATTTGGCAAACACTGGGAAGCTGCGCCACCTTAAAACCCTATCTTTAGCAAACACCTACCATACTCATTTGCGGTCATCTGGTTTTTTCAACAAACACAATCATACTCAAAACATACCAAGAGGAAACCTTGAGGGACTTTTTCCCAAAAATATCCCCCTTTGGGTTTATTGACAACTCTTCTCATAATAATTCTACACATTTAGATATCTCATTAATAATCCTTCCAACATCAGCCACCATTCGCTTCATGCAATTAAGATAGTGATCAAGGATTTACACAACACATACTTTAAGACCACATGATCCATGCTCAGTGTGAGAAACAAGATTATAATGAAAAGTTCATCAATGAATCACTTAATTTCTAATCACCAATGGCTGATACTTGACTAATACTAATGAACTGCTTTCATCACAAACCTATGCCATCGTGATATTTAATCATTGATCGATCACTTCTAGCATCATCAGATTTTATTCTACCCCTAAGTTACATCTCCTCCAATAGCTTCATCTTAGATTCAACTCCCCCTATCTCGTTGATCCACTTAGAAGCTTCTCCCCATGTATTTTCTCCCCCTGTAATAGTCACACTTTCTCCCCCTTTGTCAATGAACCTGAAGGGCACTTCAAGGTTATCAACAATAGGTTAAAGAACACACACATAAAAGCACATTAGGGAAAGACACATCATAACATGGGAAGAGGGGCCCCCACATCCAAACTTTTTCAAGTGTGGGAAGTCAACTTGACTCCCAGTTCCAGTCGATGCCTTTTAAATTATTCTTTGGGTAAGATCGTTGTCAAAATGTCTATAACCTGTTGTTCTGTAGGCACATATTCCAACTTCACAAGCCCTTTATCCACCTTCTCCTTGATAAAATGATATTTGATTTCAATTTGATTTGTCCTTGAGTGATGGACTGGATTTTTTCTAAGATTTAAAACACTTGAATTATCACAATGGATTACGAACATATATTTCACTTCAAATACCATATCTTCAAGTTGTTGCTTTATCCATAATAGCTGCATGAAATCTTGAGTAGATTCAATGTATTCAGATTCTACAGTGTTTATTGAAATGAAATATTTTTCTTGATTAACCAATAAATACACAACCCTCCAAGATAAAAGGAACCTCCTGATGTTGACTTCCTATCATCTGCTAAACCAGCCCAATCCGCATATGTATATCCTAATAACTCTGGCTAATATTTTTATTATATATTAGGCCAAAATCCATTGTTCCCTTGACATACCGAAGAATTATTTTTACTAAAATCATGTGGCTCTCTTTGGGATTGCTTTGATACCACACTGCTTGGAATGTGGCAAATACAATATCTGGCCTTGTCACTATCAGGTACAACAGACTTCCAATGATTTGCCTATATTCCATGATATTAACTGCCATGCCTTCATCATCCCATGATAGTTTCAGTTGGGTAGCAACCAGAGTCTTCATCTCTTTTTAATTATCCATTCCAAATCTTCTCAAAACCCCTTGGCATATTTAGATTGAGAAATAAAAGTGAGATTTCCTCCTTGAGTCACCTTTAATATAAGGAAAAATGTAATGCCCCAACCCTAGTTACCTAGAGTCAGTTCATTATTACATAACATTGGCATGATCACAAGAGATCAAGTCTCGAAAGACTGATTAGTTTACTAGACTTAGAAGTACTAGATAAATACATTAGTTTTTACATTACATCATAAAAAACAACAACATTGTGTTCCATTTAAAAACACTCATATCCTCTGTCCTATCCCTGTAGGTTAATCATAATATACTTCTTCACATCCTGGAAAAAATAAAATAAAGAAATGGGTGAGCTCAGATGCTCAGTAAGGATAAAAATATAGAAAAAACTATCATAAATAATCATAAACATTTAAGGCAATGTATAAGAATAAAACACAAGACTTTTAAACATAAACTTCATCATAATATGGAAAAGATAAATCAAATAATTCCATTTACTTATTCACATGGATATTCTACTAGTCGAATAATCACATGTAATATCAATATCCAATTTTATAATGATGGAATGTATAATTCCATACATCATAACCACATAGTCAAGGCCTTGTGCCAAGACTAAAAATATGATTTTGTCAAGGCTTTGTGCCAAGACACTAGTTTGTCTCATGAGACCTACTGATGCATCAAGGAGATATAGAGGGCTCCACCCATCACTTACTAAGTCCAATGTATTCCTTATATGAAAAGGTTGAAACATAACATAAACATTTATATTAAAACTAACATACAAAATGTTAATACTTTAACCACAAACCATGAATGGTATAAAAATAACACATCCAAATTCAAACATATCACAAAACCTTAAATACAATATAGAAGATTGTATCATAATAAATCAACTTCAAAGAAGTGTAAAATCAATAAAAGGATGTTGACATAGATGAAATCAAAAATATTTGAGAGAAATATCTCTTTATATTTTGCAATTATTTAAAGGTAACATAATTATAAAAGAAAACATTTATTTTTCAAATATTCTTATAATATTTTAAGGGAATCTTCTCTGGTTTTATAATGGAAAAAAATATCCACACCTGCCGTACAAGTTAAAAAAAACATCTTTACCTTAATTTGTTGAAAAGGTCATAAAGTAACTTTCTTGGAAAATGACAGAAACATTCCTTTCAAAACATTATATATAAATTAAAACAAGGGTATAAATGAATTTAAATCATATTCTACGAAATAGTAAAAATGTTTTGAAATGAATTTTTAAGAAACACGAATGTGGATGATAAAGAAGTCCCAGTAGGTACTCACATATAAACAACCTCGGATAATAAATAGATTGTAAAATTAAACCTTACCTTGTACTTTTACTTGGTAGAGGGTAAGTTAACCTCCTGTATAATAGTTAAATCATTATTATTAAATTATACAAGAACTATATACATAAATATGATATTATATATGATCTTCTAATATTGTTTTGTTAATAATATTTCAGCAGTATCATTGTTTTTGGTGTTAACTGATTCATTTTCCTTTATATGTTTTATTATGTAAGTCATTTTTGTTATGGGTAGGCTGTATTTTATTCATATCCAGAATGATATTAAGTTCTTAAACATTATTTTTAATCATAAAATGAAAATTATTCTTGAATGGTTATGATGGGGAATGAATCTCTTTGCGTTCGTGGAGAGCGTAATCCATACGTATGCACGACCAACAATACCATTCTATTTATGGATAAATCGTATGTAATTGGATGGTATACCATATATACAGAATCATTAAAATGTTATATTTATTATTTACATCAATTATACTCATTATTATACCCATCTAAATAATGAAGTGTTGAATAACAAACTACACCACGATGTGGAGACGGTAAGCCGTACGTACACACCTATGACGAATTTTTCATTCATAAGATGGACAGAATAACGAATATGGTTGTACCATATTAATAATAGAATAACAGTATGCATAAGGTACTGAAGGTATTATTTTGGTATGGAAACAACAAATAAAGAGGAAGTGGAAGAAGAAAAGAACTTTGAAAGAGGTGATGAAATTATTACCTCTTCTTCAGGTGCTTCCTTTTGATTTGATCAAAAGGGATACTTAGGTTGGATTTATGATCAAAGTAAGAACTATAGGTTTAAGTGAAGGTTTTTGGGAGGATATTTGAGTAGGGTTTGTCCGAGCTAAATGGATTTGGAGGTGTGATTTTGAGATAAGGGGAAGTACTCTTTTATAAGAGAGGTGAAGGTCACTTTAGGAAAGGCTTGAAATATTAATTTATTATACAATCATATTCGTCTTATAATGGATATAAAAGGATTTATTTCGATGATAAGGTGGGTTTTGGTCTAAAACCTCTCAACAAATAGGTTTTATATAGGTTTATATCACCACATTAACCTTATATTTTAGATTTAACTCTTAGTTAAATAGTTTAACTTTTACCATGTATTCTTGTATTATTATAATAAATGGTTAATAAACTTACTATAAAAAGACAAGAGAACCCCAATTGGTTCTTTATTGACATATATAACCTTATCTAAGTCATTTTTCTGAAACTTAGATTTTTAGTAATATTATATCAATTAATAATATAGTATTTGTTTTAAAAACTCATTTATGTCAATTTTGATACTATTTTGTATTTGGTTTTTGTGAAAGTCAACGAAACTTAATTACTTCAAAAAAAAATAAATTAAATAAATAATAACATGTAATATTAACCTATAAAATTAGTGTAATTCATAAAAAGTCTCAATTTATATTTATTTAGATATTTATAATATCAATTATTTTAATCTTTCATTAATAAGGTAATTACTGCATCATCATTGTGTCATAAATAAATTTAATTATTTAATGTCTAAAAATTATAAATAAAATAAAATTATGTAGAAAATCTTTTTATATTTATAATGAATATTTATAGTTGAATTTATCTTATGTATAACCCTATATTAAAAATGTTTTAGTTATGAAAATTTGAATTTAACACTTTTTAACTATTCTTTAAATAAAATAATAATAAATGTCCTAATATAATTAGAGTGGATCAAAGATAATCATATATTATTCATGAGGTTCATTTTGGTCGAAATAAACTTATTAAATAGAATTAGGACATGTGTTAGGGTAATTGTAATATCATTTTTACCTTTAATTACCCTATTTACTTTTAACCGTGGTAAATAAAATTCAAAAGTTACTATTCACAAAAAATTATTTTCATCATATTGAACCTAATTTTACTTACTGATGTCAAATTTATTTCTTGTATTTTTGAAATTCAATTCATAGAAGCAATAAAATTACGTTTTATGCAAAGTTGCTAACGTGCCTAGAAGGTGGGTAAAAGACGTTAAAAAGTTCAATAAAAGTTTATACATCTAATTTTATTATAAAATGACTCCAATGAATTAAATTGAACTAATATTGGTATTATGTATATATTTCTACTTAAAATAAATTTAAACAAAATAAATAATTATTTAAATAAAAATTCGGTTTTAAACGATAATGCAGTGTTTTTCACTATTCATCAAAAATTGAAAGTTTTCAAAAAAATACCAAAACTTCACCCAAAGATAATTTTGATATTCCAAATTAAAAAATGATTTATATTTTACCAAATTCAAAAAATATAAGTTTCATTAATTAATATAAATTTAATTCCCGTAGTCAAAACCAGAAAGTGAGTTTTTGAGAAGTAAAAACCATCAAAAGATTGATATGTGTTTATATCCAATTTAAATGTAAAATCACTTCCAATGATATAAATTATATTAAATGATAAAAATATAATATAATTATGCTATAAAACCACTCAAATTTATAATTTAACACTATAAATTATTTCGATTAAAAAAGTTATTTTTAATTAAAATTTAGTATTTTTCTCTATTCATCAAAATATGAAAGTTATCAGAAAAGTACCAAAAATTTAACCAAACTAAATTTTTATGTCCTGTTTCTGAAGAATAAATTTATTTTTTTTCAAATTTAATATATAAAAGTGTCAAATATTGGATTTAAAAAGGGTTCACCATTAAAGGTGAAAAAATTGCATTTTTTGAAAGACACTTCTTTTATCTGAAAAATTGAATTTGTCCATATATTATGTCTAAGAAACACAAAAGATGAATGTTAAAATTATATAGGATATATATAAAATTATTATTTTTTAATACTATTCATAAACACTTTTTTAAATGGCTAGTTTGATAGGTCATGATGCGCTTGAACTCGATGTTGCGTGTAAGAGAAGCTATTGAATTAATTTAAAGAGATAACGTACTTTGAAATCTTGGGTTGTTACATTCTCTCCTCCTTCAATAAATTATGTCCTCACAATTTGAAAATTTTATTCAAAAATAAAAGGTTGAAAATAGAAAATACCTTTGTGGATAACCCACATTCAAAACTGGGTTACCAAAATTTAGTATTAATAAGAGGGAAAGGGAAATGAAAAGGTCACCAACAAATTAGGGTTTCGAATAGGAAAACATTGGTGGAAATTACATACACATAATTGGATAAAAAACATAAATATTTACAGGGAGTTATTGAGGTCATCAATCACAAACAAGTGAACAATAAATGTAAAATTGAGGGCCTCAAAGCCATAAAAATATCATCAGTTTAACAAAACCTAAGGTATTAGGATAACACATTTTTGGTTTTGAGATCATTTCCATAATGTTTAAGAATTAATTTCTTCATAGAATAAAAAAGTAAAAAAATAATACTTGACAAGTAGAGTTCCATCCATTAATTATTTCTACCACAATCTCATCTTAATCTCTAAAAGATAATAGAATTCAAAAATATTCTATTAAACCTAATCGTATAGGGTTTCAAAAAATAATTAATTTATAACTCATATTTCATAACATTTAAAAAAAACTACATTATAAAAACCAGGACATCACGTAGGCTAGTGGTAGGTGATGCACCCTTGTCGCCCTTCGGTTGTGGGTTCAAGTCTCGCGACCTTTCCAAACGCGATGGGTTGTCGCCCGACCTTTAGGTTTTTCTTTATATAAAAAAATCCAAAAAAAATCTTGAGAAATATTTCAACCTTAAACTATAGTATCCAATGTCCAAATTAATCCATTCCAATATTTAGACTTATCCAAAATACTTGTATCCGAACTCATAGTCCAAATTTTTTTAAGGAAGGTCAACATAACATAATAAAGATCTCTTTTTTCCACATAATAACATGTGAGTACCTTCATCATGTACTCTCTTAAAACATGGTAACACACTGAATTACCATAAAACCTTATTTATTAAATTCATGATCCCTTATTCCTTATAGAATACTAGATATATTCCTTATATCCAAAATTTTTTAATACTCCAACAAAGATGGAATAAACAAACCATTAATCAGTTCTAAGGTAGTCAAGAATATCCAATATAATTTATCAAAAATAAACCATCTATTATTCCAAAATAACTACCTCAATATTAGGACTATATTGAGGTTTATCTTTCCTTCAACCATGTATTTTTTTTTCAAAAATTTTAACTTGCTATTGAGTTACTTTTCTTAGTACCATATAATCTCAAAACCTCAATGAAATAGTACTACAGTACAATCCTTATTTATTTCCATAATCCATATAACCAGTACATTATTGATACAAAACTAAAATGACATAATTATTTAATAACAACATAAGAACACTAATCATTCCTCTTCATCTGCGGTAGTATCATAACTTGATTATTATCCAATAACATCATTTGGGGTATACTCTGATGATTGGGACATTGATTCACGTAGTGACCCAACTCCTTGAAGATGAATCATTATACATTTGAAACCTTTTTCCCACCCTTAAAATCAAGAACTTGATGTTTTTTTCTCCACACTTATAACAAACTCCCATTCCCTTCAGGCATTTACCAAGGTAATTATTTCTATAGTTATCACATGTGGGAAAACCCTTCTTTCCCTTCTTCCGTTTATCCATCTTTTTCTCTGCCATTCTCTTCTTCTCTTGTTTCCCTTCAAATATACATGGCTCAGAGAATTCATTACTTATCTTATTAACACATGATACTATTTCTTCATATGATGAGAATATGTGGGAAACTATTTCCCTTATAAATGCTGGCTTAGGACCATGAATGATATAATCCTTATAACTCTTTGGATCATGAGTATTACTGGAGTTCTCATTCCTTCTATTGGGAACCATTTCTAAATGATGACATACACTAGTGCAGATCATATCATATTATATAATCCAAAAACTAGAAAAATTCTCAACATTAATTGAACAATTTCACACATCTAGTATCATAATCATAAAAATGGTTTCTTTATTGGCATATTTACTCATAAATCCTTCATAATGGTTTGTAAATAAAATATGAATTATACTAAGAATATCTCCCAAGAGTATCATAACCAAGAGTGCAGCAAGGCCCGTTGTCATGTACCAGGATACCCCAGGTCAAGCCTAAAACTCCTTGTCATATTTTTCACTCCTAAGTACATCTGTGCCAGAGCCGCCTCTACTCGATCGTATCCAGACAGGGATGTATTTCTTGGAAAACCCACATAATATTTACACTACCAAATTTTTTGGATGTTATTCTATACTAATCCTCAAAGTCTATCTTAGGGTAATGTTCTCTAATAAGAGTTTTTCTAAATATAGCTTCTAAGGTTTGTACTAAACTTCTTCTGAGACCAACTATAATGCCCCAACCCTAGTTATCCAGAGTCGGTGCATTATTACAAAACATTGACATGATTATAGGAGATCAAGTCTCGAAAGACCGATTAGTTTAGTAGCCTTAGAAGTACTATATACATACATAAGGTTTTTAAATTACATCATAAAAAAACAACATTGTGTCCCCTTTTAACACACTCATATCCTTTGGCCTATCTCTATAGGTTAATCATAATATACTTCTTCACATCCTAGGAAAAATAAAACATAGAAAGGGGTGATATCAGATGCTCAGTAAGGATAACAATATAGCAGAAACTATCATAAATAAGCATAAACATTTAAGGAAATGTATAAGACTAAAATACATGACTTTTAAACATAAACTTCAACATAATATGGAAAAGATAAATCAAATAATTCTATTTACTTATTCAAATAGATATTATACTAGTTGAATAATTAGATGTAATATCAATATCCAATCTCATAATTATGGAATGCATAATCCCAAACATCATAACCACCTAGTCATGGCCTCGTGTCAAGAATAAAAATAAGATTTTTTCAAGGCCTTGTGCCAAGACACTAGTTTGTCTCATGAGACCTACCAATACATCAAGGAGCTATAGCGGGCTCCACCCATCACTTACTAAGTCCAATGCATTCCTCAGATGAAAAGGTTGAAACATAATGTAAACATTTATATTAAAACTATCATATGAAATGTTAATAATTTAACCATAAACCATGAATGGTATAAAAATAACACACCCACATTAAAACATATCAAAAATACTTAAATAAAATACGTAAGATTTTATCATAATAAATCAACTTCAGACAAGTATAAAATCCATCAAAGGATGTTGACATAGATGAAATCAAAACTCTTTGAGAGAAACATCTCTTTCTATTTTGAAATAATTTAAAAGTCATGTAATAATAAAAGAAAACATTTATTTTGGATATATTCTTATAATCTTGTAAGGGAAGCTTATAAGGTGTTATAACGGTGGAAAATAGCTGCACCTGTCGTATAAGTTAAAAAAACATCTTTACCTTAATTTTTTGAAAAGGTCATAAAGTACCTTTATTAGAAAACAACAAAAAGATTCCTTTAAAAACATTTTATATAAATTAAAACAAGGGTATAAATGACTTTAACTCATATTATAGGGAATAGTAAAAATGTTTTGAAATGTATTTTTAAGAAACACGAATGTGGATGATAAAGAAATCCCAGTAGATACTCACGTATAAACAACCTCAGATAATAAAGAGATTGTATAATTAACCTCTACCTTGTACTTTTACTTAGTTGAGGGTATGTTAACCTCCTGTATAATAGTTAAATCATTTTTATTAAATTATACAAGAACCATATACATAAATATTATATTATATATGATCTTGTAATATTGTTTTGTTAATAATATTTCTATAGTATCATTGTTTCGAGTGTTAACTGATTCGTTTCCCTTTATATTTTTTGTTATGTAAGTCATTTTTGTTATGGATATGATGTATTTGATTCATATCCAGAATTATATTAAGTTATTAAACATTATTTTTAATCATAAAATAAAAATTATTCTTTAATGGTTACGATGGGGAATGAATCTCATCGCGTTTGTGGAGACGGTAATCCGTACGTACGCACGAGCGACAATACCATTCTATTGATGGTGAAATCATATTTAATTGGATGGTATATCATATATACATAATAATTAACATGTTATACTTATTATTTACATCAATTATACTCATTATTACACCCATCAAAATAATGAAGTGTTGAATAACAAACTAGACCATGAATTGGAGACGATAAGCCGTACGTACGCACGTATGATGACTTTTTCATTCATAGGATGGATAGAATAATGAATATAGTTGTAAAATATTTATAATAACATCACAGTATGTGTAAGGTACTATAGGTATTATTTTTTTATGAAAAAAACAAAGAAAGAGGAAGTGGAAGAAGAAAAGAACTTTGAAAGAGGTGATGAAATTATTACCTCTTCTTCGGGTGCTTCCTTTTGATTTGATCAAAAGGGTTCCTTAGGTTGGATTTATGATCAAAGTAAGTCCTCTAGGTTGAATTGAGGGTAGTTGGAAGGATATTTGAGTAGGGTTTGGCTGATCCAAATGGCTTTGGAGGTGTGATTTTGAGAGAAGGGTAAGTACCATTTTATAAGAGAGGTGAGGGTCACTTTAGGAAAAACTTGAAATATTAATTTATTATACAATCATATTTGGTTTATAATAGCTCCAAAAAGATTTATTTCGAGGATAAGGTGGGGATGGGTCTAAAAATTCTCAACCAATAGGTTTTATATAGGTTTATGTAGCCATATTAACCTTATCATTTAGATTTAACTCTTAGTTAAATAGTTTAACTTTTACCATGTATTATTGTATTATTATAATAAATGGTTAATAAACTTACTATAAAAAGCCAAGAGAACCCCAAGTGGTTAATTATTGACATATATAACCTTATCTAAGTCCTTTGTCCAAATGTTAGATTTTTAGGTATATTTTATCAATTAATAATATAGTATATTTTTTTAAAAACTCATTTATGTCAATTTTGACACTATTTAGTATTTGATTTTTGTGAAAGTCAACAACAGTTGATTACTTAAAAAAAATTAAATCAATCCTAAAATGTCATATTAACCTAGAAAATTAGTGGAATGCATAAAAAGTCTCAATTTACATTTATTTCGATATTTATAATATCAATTATTTTAATCTTTCATTAATAAGGTAATTACTGCATCATCATTATGTCATAAATAAATTTAATTATTTAATGTCTAAAAATTATAAATAAAATATCATTATGTAGGAAATATTTTGAGCTTTATAATGAATATTTATAGTCTAATTTATCTTATGTATAACCCTATATTAAAAATTTTTCAGTTATGAAAATTTGAATTGAACACTTTTAACTCTTCTTTAAATAAAATAATAATAAATGTCCTAAATCCAAGTGGATCAAAGAGGATCATATTTTATTACTAAGGTTTATTTTGGTCAAAATAAACTTATCCAATAGAATTATGACATGTGTTAGGGTAATTATAATATCATTTTTACGTTTAATTACCCTATTTACTTTTAACTGTGGTAAATAAAATTCAAAAGTTACTATTCACCAAAAATTATTTTCATCTTATTCAACAAAATTTTACTTACTGATGTCAACTGTATTTTTTTTATTTTTGAAATTCAATTCACAGAAGTAGTAAAATTACGTTTTATGCAAATTTGCTAATGTGCCTAAAAGGTGGGTAAATGATGTTAAAAAGTTTAATAAAATTTTATACATATAATTTTATTATAAAATGACTCCAATGAATTACATTGAACTAATATAGATATTATATATCTATTTTGACTTAAAATAAATTTAAATAAAATAAATATTTATTTAAATAAAAAGTCGGTTTTAAACAATAATGCAGTGTTTTTCACTATTCATCAAAAATTGAAAGCTTTAAGAAAAATACCAAAACTTCACCCAAATTAAAAAATTATGTCTATTTTACCAAATTCATAACATAGAAGTTGTATTAATTAATCTAAAATTAATTCATGTTGTCAAAACTAGAAAGGAGGTTTTTGAAAAGTAAAAACTATCAAAAGATTGATATGTGTTTATATCCAATTTAAATGTAAAATGACTTCCAATGACCTAAATTATATTAAATGATAAAAATATAATCTAATTATGCTATAAAACCAGTCAAATGTATAATTCAACACTATAAATTATATCTATTAAAAAAGTTATTTTTAATTAAAATTTTGTATTTTTCTCTATTCATCAAAATATGAAAGTTATCAGAAAAGTACCAAAAAATTAACAAAACTAAATTTTTATGTCCTTTTTCTAAAGAAGAATTTGATTTTGTAAAATTGAATATATAAAAGTGTCAAATATTGGATTTAAAAAGGGTTCTTTATTGAAATGAGGTAAAATTTCATTTTTTGAAAGACACTTCTTTTATATGAAAAAATTGAATTTGTCTATATATTATGTCTAAGAAACACAGAAGATGAATGTTAAAATTATATATCATATATATATAATTAAAAATGTGGTTAATACTATTCTTAACCTCTTTTTAAATGGTTATTTTGATAGTTCATGATGCGCTTGAACTCGGTGTTGTGTGTATCGTAAGCTATTAAATTATTTTAAATAAATAACTTACTATGAAATACTAGGGTGTTACAAAAAATGTCAGCTCACAAATCATCGACATTTCTAACTATCTTTTCATTGATTCAGAAAAATACCTGCATTGTGCTTCATCTGATCCACCAAATATTTTGTCATCGACATAAACCGGCACCATCATCCTTTGACTGTTTCCATTGTTGAAGTATAGATTGTAATCAACTCCACCATACTAGAAACTGAGATTATTTAAAAACTGATCAAGCCTTAAATACCACGATCTTGGTGCTTGATTCAAACTATATAAAGCCATCTTCAGCTGACAGACTCTGTTCTCATCTTCATGAATGAGAAAACCATCTAGTTTCTCAATGTAGACTTCTTCTTCCAGAACCCCATTCAGAAATGGTGACTTGAAATCCATATGGAAAACTTTAAACTTTTGTTGCACTGGTATAGCCAAGAATAATCTAATTGTCTCAAACCTTGCAACATGTGAAAATGTCTCATCAATATAAATACCCTCTATCTGAGAGTACCCTTTGCACACAAGTCGTGCTTTGTTTCGAATCACAACACCATATTAATTCATTTTGTTTGGAAAGACCCATTTTGTCCCAATGAAATTCTTATCTTCTGGTCTTGAAACAATTTTCTACGTTTGATTCTTCTCAATTTGGTCAAGCTCTTAATTTATTACCTGAACCCAATTCTCATATCCAGCTGATTCATCAAAGCATTTAGGATCTACTTGTGATAAGTATGATGCTTGTTGTAGAGACCTCATCCTTCTTTTCTGCACTAGTGTTGTCTGATCACCAATTATATTCTGCCTATTAATTTTAGTTCTTCTTGCTGGTCTCTAGGAAGACACTAATTTATTCTTATCATCTGAGTCTTATTTTGAATCAATATCTAGAGATGGAGCGTCCCATGATATGCTTATATTTTCATTGCTATCCTCCTATGTCTGATCATGTATTTGCCGAAGATTCTATTCATTTTCTACTATAGTCACATCATGAATTTCAACTATCTTTCCCAACCACTTATTGAAGCATTTATATGATTTTATTTTCATTGAGTATCTGAGAAATATTCCTTCATCCCCACAGAATTCAAACTTCCTATGTTTCTTCTTATTGAGAATAAAACATTTACTTCTGAATATTCTAAAGTACTTTAATGATGGATTATTTTCATACCATAACTCATATGGAGTCTTCTCCTATTTTGGACAAATTAAATCTCTATTTGAAGTGTATACTGCTGTAATCACTGCTTCTTTCCAAAATTTATTTGGAAGGTCTTTCTCAATGAGCATCGTTCTGGCCATGTTGTTGAAAATATGATTTCTTCTCTCAACTACTCCATTTTTCTGTAGAGTTCTTACTCTTGAAAATTTATTTTGCATCCCATATTTCTCAAGATAATCCTTCACTTGACTATTTGTAAACTATGTTCCATTATCTATTCGAATCGTTTGGATTTTCTGACCAAGCATCTTTTCACACTCCCGTCAATATCTTATAATACAACTGAACACTTCAGATTTGTGGATGATTATTGATACCCATGCCATTCTACTATAGTCATCAATAAAGAGAACAAAATATCTCCTCCCATCAATAACCCTTGGAAAAATTGGACCACACACATCAATATGCACTAACTCACTGAGTCTCATTGACCTTTTCTCCTTCTGCTTATATGTCTTTCGAATGATCTTCCCCTGTTGGAATGCATCACACGTATGAGTACGATCACATGATAATCTAGGGATATTTTGAGATGCATCATATTTCACTAGATCTTCCAAGAAACCTTGGATTATGTGGTCAAGATTCTTATGCCATAACTTGTTTTATTCATCCTTGGATAGAAAGCACATATCTTCTTCTCCACTCATGAGATATAGATTCCCTTTCCCACGCTCTCCTTGTAACACAACATCACCATCCTTTGCCTTGATGATACATAATTTCTTGAAAAAACTTATGACATGTCCTAAGTCACACAATTGACTAACACTAAGTAAGTTGTGACTAAGCCCATCAACAACCAAGACATCTGCTCGTCTCATGTCTTTTCCTCCAAACTTTGATTTTCCTGAACCAATAATTTTTAGGCCCTCATCATTACTTAATCTTACAATACCTTCTTTATCATACATGATTCTAGTCACTAGATTCTTATTTCCCATAATATAGGAAGTGAATCCACTGTCAATTATGCATATATCCATGCGATCTGATGCCTTGAACACAATTTCTACAACCACAACCTTCTCAACCCTTTTCTTTTTGACCCAAGCCTTTGAATTCATACCTGACATGGAAAAATAATCTTGATCTTCCTCAGCATATGATGGGTCAGATTCAACTTGCAGAGCTACAAATCGATTTTAAATTCTCAACTCACTTGAAGATACTTTTGGCTGCTTCTTAGGAACAAATTCAGTCTACCTCGGCACATTCCTATGAATTGTTGATGTGCAATATCTTTCCATATGTCTAAGTACTTTACACCTGAAACAATGACCATAAAATGATGACCTGCAATTTTGAGCTCTTTACGACCACCTCTGTTGGTCTTGTTCCCTTTGCTACCTTTTTTCTATGGAACATACATTTTGAGAGTGTCCCATATTACCACAACAATAGCATCTTATGTGAGGTACATTTCTATATGGAAATGATGCACCACTAGTTGTACATTGGGTTATCTGAATCTTCTGATTCTACTTTATGCTCAAGTCAATCTTCAATCTTGGACTGGGTTCTTGTGGTATGACTTGAACCATGACTGCTTTATATTTTACATCAAGCCCCATACCAGCCTTATCATTTAGAGTGGGTTTGTTCTTCTATTCTGATAGACCACCCTGCTCAAATCTCATGTTCTCAATTTCCTGTATGATCTTCTTTCCTAACAGTTTCTCCTGATCATCAATTTTTCATCGTAGACTGACTAATTCTTCTTCTAGTAGTTTGATACGCTTGATTTGATCTTTTCCAGTTTTAATCAAACTATCAATTTCAATTTTCTATTCTTCAATTTTGAGTTTGTACTCCAACAGCTTTTCAGATCTTTCTAGCATTGAAGACCTCAGCTTTTCAATTTCTTCATTCAGATCAGAATTCTATTCTTCCTACTTCTTCATAAAGAGTTTTTCATCATGAAAAACTTTGTTATCTTTCTTTGTTTTGGCTCTCAAAATATCTACCTCTTCAAGGGAAGCTTCTAATTCAGCCTGAAGATCAACTCTTCCTTCAATTTCTCCTTCTTCATTGTCACTTTCTTCTCTTATTGCAGAATTTATAGCAACTAACACCAAAGCATATACTTTATAATCCATGCAGTCCTACAACTCTTATACCTCAGATTCTTCTAAACTTTCATCCTCTCTTGAAATAAGATTCTTCTTTTTGAAGAACTTTCTCCTAGTACTTCTCCTCCCTTTCTCATTTGATGAATACTTCTTTTGGGGAATTTCACTATTTCCTTCATTTTCATAATCAAACTTCTTAGGAAACTTTGCTACAAAATGATCAATATTTCCGCATCAAAAGCATGCAAATGGAAGTTTACCTTGGAAACTCCCACTTCCCCTTTGCATATCAGAGGAGAGAAATGACATGACATTATCCATATTATCCTCCTCATGACTATCTTCAACAGAGAGATTCTTCATGGCCTTGAATGCCACTTCCTTAGACTTCCCTTTTTCCAATGCATCATTATCATCATTTCTCATTTCATATGCTATAAGGGTACTGTGTAGGTTATCTAGTGTATGCTCTTTTGGGTTTTTTGTCTTCAAACACTGAAAATTTCAGATTGAACCATGGTGGAAGTTTCCTTAAGATTCATTTCACAATATTTATATCTTCAATGACTTCTCCAAGATCCTGCATGTCTTCCAAAATAATATTTATCTCGTCGATGAATGCATCAACAATCTCATTGGGATTCATTTTAAGATCCTCATACTTGTTCCATAGAACCTACAACTTTTCTTCTCATACTTTTGTATCACCCTCATAAATGTTTAACAATTTTCCCACATTTCATGTGATGTTTTACAAGACATCAAATTCGTATACATTGAATTTGATAAAGCTTATTCTAAAGAATTGATCACTTTAGCATCAGTATCCAATTCCCTTCATTCAGCATCTGATAGAGAACCACTATTAACTTCAGATGATATTCCATGAATGGCTGTTTTGAAGACATCCATCCCTACTGATCGGAAGTAGTGCTATATCCGATTTTTCCATAGTTGAAAATTATTTACATCAAAGATCAGAATTACTTTATGATTGACCACCTCCATTTATTTTTCTTAAGAGAGAACCACTGAATTTCAACCTTTACCTCTGATACCAATTGTTAGGTCCACTAGGTCTAATACCTTAGGGGGGGGGGGGTGAATCAGAGTATGGGAGATTAAAACTTTCTCCCTTTTGGATCTTGTTTTGTTGTTAGACAAAAATAAATTCTCTCTTCCTCCCCTAGCAATATAAGAACAAATATGAAATCATGCACATGACACAATGATCTTTACTTGGTTTACCCTCACTGGGCTGCGTCCAAGGAGCATACAATGACAATATGCCGATGTACCAAATTCACTAAGGCTCACTTCCAATAATGAGTACAAAGTTCGGGCTTGATCTTCTATACCCAGACTCACTACCTTTACAAGGTTTAGAGTCTGCTCAATGAATTCCCAAGGGTCACTCACTATGCCTCTTTCTCTAGCTCACTGCCAGTGGAAAGGGTCACCGTCTTCCTCTTCCTTTTCTCACTGCTCTTGGAAAGGAATAAACTCACATTTTATGGACTTGTAGGTCAAACCTACTTTATAGACATGTATGACCCTTAATTTTCATGAATTCTAGTATCCTCAACTATAAGTTGATGTACTGTTGACATTCCTTTTTCACCTACAGATGAAATCCACCTTCCCGGGTACTGCTAGGTATCGGAAAATACTTTCGCAAACTGATTTGAGGCATTTTCAAGATTACTTGTTCGGATTGCAAACCACCAACTCATCCCATGTACTGAGTACTATGTTTGGTATGCATGACACTTTCTTCACATACCTCCTCCACTGCCGCAAACCACCCTTCTTCCATGGACTACCTCTGCCTTCACAATCGCATACCGCTACCGCGTACCGATTCTGCGAACCTCCACTGTGAAACACCCTCTCTCTGAGAACTATTATCTATTCATGGACTGTCTTCACTTCCACATAATAGAGCTCCCCCTCTAATTACTTCTTGATGAATTTTCCCTCTCACATACCAAATATTCCTCCTCCATGTACCTAGATAACTCCTTTCGTGTACCGGACTTCCCTCTCTGCATACCAGACTTCCTTTGCGGGTTAAGAATCCCCGCAAACACCTTCAACATAAACCAATTTTAGACTTGCTGAATTCCTTGAGAAAAATATATTCTCTAATGATGTTCAATCTCCACAGTAATTAGTGAGATTGGGGATTATTATATAGAAAAAGATATCCATTATATCCGCTAAACCAAGATTTACCAAATCTTCAATCCAGCCTTCACCACTTACCGATCCTTTTGATGCCGCAAACCGCAAGCCATTCGCGAACCACATTTTCATATGCACACCACATACTACCTTCTCTCTTATGTGGTTGATCTCATCCGTCGACATCATTACATTCGCATACTGAATCACCTTAATCCGTGAACCCTCGTTGCAAACTGTTTCCGGTTTCGCGAACCGCTTCAGTGTACCATTCCTACCACTCTGTGTACCGCTCCCACCACTCTGCGTACCGTTCTCAGATCATTGTATGCAGTCCATGAATTATGGTACACAGTTCTTATCCTTTTCCGATTTTATTCAAGTTCTTAACATAGTTCAATCCTATGAATAAATCCTTCCTTTTCCAACATCAAACTCCCAATTTTGAGGCCCAAAAATTTGGCAAACACTGGGAAACTACACCACCTTTAAAACCTGTCTTCAGCAAACACCTACCATACTAATTTGCGGCCATCTGGATTTTTCAAAAAACACAATCATACCCAAAACATACCAAGAGGAAACATTGAGGTATTTTTTTCCCAACACGAGTGTTATAGGCTCCTGTTTGGCATTTAAAAGGCCCAGGTTCAAAATCAAGTGTGGCTGGATTCTTGAGTTACTGTAGTGGTTATTGTAGCAGTTGAACTATTCCACAGAGTTGGGCCTATGGGCCACCGATTTGGGCCTCCGGGCCATAGGACCTTTGAAACAACACACGTGTTTGAGCCCTAGGGTCTCCTAACTACTAAAGAGAAAAATTTAACACATAATGACCAGCCGATTGGGGTAATTTATTAGGCTGACAGTGCATCTTGGCTGCACACAACATTGTTGTGTGGTAAGATTGAAAGAGAGATATGTGTGTTGGAACCTATTAAAAGGTCCTCTAACCACTTGGGGTAGAGGGATACTCTTACATGATGTTGAAAAGGGTATTACAACATGATGGTTCTTGGTAGAGGGGGTGACACATCATATGAATGGTGACACATCATGTGAATGGTGAAGACCATATAGGCAAAGTGACACATCTTAGTAGGAAGCGTGACATAGAGACATGCATAAAATGCTTTGTGGGAAGCTCAAAAGAGTGATGTGTGGAATAACACCTATCTTCTAGTCCTATAACCAGAAGTGGGTTAGAGAGTGGTTCTCTTTCATGACATTACGATGGGGTAGTGCAATGCAACATTTGCTGTTGGGGGGGGCATTGTAGTGAGAAAAATTTGATCATGATGTGAAAGTTTGGCTCCCTAGTTTAGGAATATGGATTATATACTTCAACTTTCAAGTCACAAGGACTTTGTACAATCAAATTGTAATGGACCTTTAGATCATGTAAGGGTTACCTCTCAACTTAGTTGAAAAAATAGGGTTTTCTTTCCTTAATAAAAGGGGTCATTGATACCAATCTATTTTGAAAAATTGTTTTTAAAATAACAAAAAATATTTTAATATAATTAATAATTAATAATGTATTTATATACAATTAATATTAATATTTTCTTTTTAAATATACATAATAATATTTAAACAATCTAAATATATATGATTATATTTTAGTTTATTGATTGTAAGCATATAAATATTAATAAATTATAATATACTTATATAATATATATATATATATATATATATATAAACAAAAAAATGTGATAAAATACTAGATGAACTTTTCGGGTCGAGTGGTTGTCCAAACCATTCCCTGGATTGATTGTTGAGTTCAAATTTCATTGATGTCCCAAGGAGAGTAAAGTTTTTATATAAAGATTAGTGTTTATCAATGATAAATTTTTAAGCACTGATAAATGAATCATTTATCCACAATTTTAAAAAAACTTATAACTATATTAAATTTTATAATTAGACTTAGACATCATGATATTCAATCTTCTCCATTAAACTCTACATGTAAGAGATTCACAGTTGAATTTCCTCTAAATCCGCTGGATAAAGAGACTTATAATATTTCAGTGTGTGCTAAAAAACATCAATTTATTGATCTATCTACAAATAAAATATCTGTTTATGAGTGATTGATTTAGTTTTTCATCATCATTCACTTGCACATACACACACATGTAACACCTTGAGATTTAAGATTATGACTTCCTTTAAATGATCCAAATATGTTTGATAGCATGCTCCACACACAACGTTGAAGTAAAAAAAATGGTAATATGTTTAGATAAAAATATAAATATTAAGTATGACTATTAAAACATAGTTATTGAATTAATAGGAATGAATAGTAATTAAAACTTTATGAAATATTTTTATAATGAAAATAAAGGCTACTTTTAATATGAATGAAATTCAATTGGTATAACTAAAATGACTAATATGATCATTTTATACTTAGGAATGTATTTTTATAAATATTTTCATTCTATGAGATATACATTTTGATTTCATGAAAATTGTGATTAATTATGATAAAATATATTTGATATGAAAAATTGGTTAATACTAATTTAATTAGTAAATGGTATGAAATATGAATAAGAATGGTTAATATTCTTACAAAGTTATTTTCCTATAAAAATGTTTTTCATAATATCTCCCCATTTATTTAAAATTTAAATTTCTAAAATTTTTAATTTTAATTTGAAAAAATTAATATTATTTTTATATTCATCATAAAAATATTTTCTTAATATGAATTTTTGGTATTTTTCTAAAAAAATGATTTTAAGTGAAAATATTGTTTTTTACAAATAACATGACTTTTATGATATTATTAGTATATAAGTATGAATTGTTAGTTCATGATTTTTTTTCTAATACCAAATATTTATTTTATAAGTAAATTTATAATTTTAAAAATATTGTTTTTAATTTACAAACACCTATTTTATATTTGAGAACCTATGTAATATCTTCTTCAAAATTATTTTTAATACATTATACATTTTTATTTTAAAAATAATTTTTATCACTTCTATAAATTTCATAAAATGAAATATATTTAAAATTAATAATCATTGAGTACAAATTATTTAATAAGGATCACTTTATTTTTGGTCATAAAGGATAAGTTACCATAGTTAAAAACTAATTACCAGGGTAATATCTAAAATGGTAAAAGTAAAAAATCTAAGAGTAAAATACCTAAAACATGTTAAAAAATTTATGGTAATGAGTTTTTGAGAATTTAATCAACCTTATACCTTCCTATATCTATTATTTACCAATTTTGGATCCACTTGAGATGTTTAACATGCATTATCTTTATATTAAGTTTAAATATTTATGAAAAATCCATTCTTACCGCTTATAAAAGGGGCCCCTCACCACCCCTTCAAAACACTCCTAACAATTAGTTTTACTCTAGAAAACATACCCTTTTCATTCCCCTATAATACCATTTCAATCACTTGAGATTTTTATCACAATATATTATTCTATGTCATCCATTTCTAAGGGATCTTCCATGGAAATCTTAAGGTGCTCAACATGAGTAATCATTTTTACTTAACTTATTTATTTTTATTTTTATTTTAAAATTAAATATTTAAATATATAGGTAATTAAATTAGTATTTTTTATGTCTTTAATTTTATCATTATATGATAATAACCATCAAACCCCCTTTCCCTTTTCTATTTATAAAAATGAAACTGTCCTTTATGTGTTGTGTGGACTACCGCCTCCACGACACAACATGTTTCATTTTTTTCCTTCACCACCTTACAAGGTTGGTATAAAAGTGTAATTTAATAAATAAATATTATTTTATTTATTTTATTTATTATTTTTAAGCAATATATCATTTTAATCCATTATCTTATTCTATGGAAAATGAAATTGTCAACCATACGTACGTGTGGACTACCAGTTCCATGGAATGATTGATTTCAGTTTTTATTTTCATAAACACCTTAAATGTATGGAAATTAGGATTATATTAAATGATAAATATTTTTTATGATATCATTAATGTTATGATATGGAAAATTTCATAATCTATTAATGACATGATCAATAAACAATTATCATTACTCTAATCATTTAAAATAAGTGAACTACGATGAAAACAATCTATTCTTTCTAAGTAATTAATTTATATAAATAATTTTATCTTTATAATTATTTCCAAATATGATATATCATAATAATAAACACTATATAATATCATTATTCTTCTTTTACAATGATATTACAACTAAACCGTCTCCTAATCATCCATTAATCATGGTAGTTTCATGTTTGGGTCGGTTTAACCACCTATTTGAACAATACTATACATTTATATCATGGATTACTATGAGAATTTATTTATTGGTTTAATATGATATAAATATTAAAATAATGTTTTTTTGGTAAGGTTATATCAACATTTAAATCATTAATTAAGAATACACCTTTCGTTTGTTAAGAATCACCAAAATATGATCACCGCTGATTTAATCTTCAGGGTTCGTAACCAAAACTGTTATGAAATGAAATTATAGGTTTAAAAAATATCATGGTACATATATTATAGTAACTATAATTATATTTTAATGATTAAATATATAACAATAATGAATACCAACACCGTTTTTATGAAACTAGTACAAAGTGATAAAGATTACATACACCCAGTGTTGAAAATAGGTAAAAATTAACTAATATTTATATGTATAGAATGATTTTAAATTATTAGTATAGATGATTATAGTCATCAATAAGTTTCTTTGTTATGTATTTAATTAAATTTATTTAATCATTCAGTTTTTTTATGTAAGGTCATAATAAATCAGGGATGAGGTAAGGGTTTTCGTCTCAAATTCCTCTCTTTGAGTCACATTTGGTATTATGCACCTAATTTAATTTATGTGGTGTATATAATACCTAGTTGAGATATCATATAATTAAATATATTTTAATCATGTAATTTTAATTTCAATTAAAATACCTCTCTTTCAAGGGGTTTGATTAAAATGTTACTCAAGTCACAAGGGTTATCTTGGTCTTAATTCTAATTATTTGAGACATGTTACATGTTATGTATCATGTTTTATTTTTATGATGTTTCATTTATTTAATATAACATTTCTTTTATATAATTTATTTCCTTTTAATTCATGGGATAAAATATTCAAAACCATGTTCTTTTCTTTAAATTTATTTTGACTCAAGTGTTACCCCAGTCGTAAGAGTTTTTGATAACTCGGTTTTTATTCATTGAGTTATGATCATTAATTTGAACTCATTTCATATAATTTTGGGTAAATTATTCAATTGGAATGTATTATGTGGAATTATTTCGTTGTTTAAATTTTTACCACTAAAACACCCTTTTGAATTATTTCAGGATTCATGGAGTATGTTGCCTATAATGGATATTGATAAATCAAATATCTTTTATTTGAGTTATAATGTTTCATCTTGAACTTTTATTTTTATTGCTTAGGTTACACTATTATTTTATTATATGATATCTTATAATATTATTTGGTAAAATTATGTTTTAATACAAATAAATTTTTTGTTACTCTACTTATAATGTGAGTTTTGAATAATGGTATTTTCAAAATAATAAAATGGGTTTTTTCCTTTCACCTTAATATGTTTTTCCTTCCTCTTATCTTTTCAACGACCTAAAATTTGTGTTTTTCCAATAAAAAATTATTGGATATTGTTTTTAAAATTAAATATATTGAAAATATTTCATGTCACATTTTCAGAAGTTACCTTTTAAAGCAACATGTAAATTTGTATTTTATATCAATATTAAAAATGTTTTATAAAAGTTATTTTATGTTTTTTCTTCCATTTATCTTATATATTTAAAAAGTATTTAACCTAACAGGGTTTATGTATCATGATTTATCCTGTTATATATATATATATATATATATATATATTATAATTTGGGGAATTGAACTCGCAGTATCAAATAATTTGATTCTTGATCCCTTCTTTTTTGATACCGTCCAAATCATTATTTTCGGGAGGGTGTTTCTCATTTATTTAAACAAACTTATAGGTTTCGTTTGTTACATTGGGGATATGTTATTTTGAAACATGAACATTATTTCTCTAGATTTATTATGATCATGTTATTACAGTATTGATTTAGCTATATTCTCACTGCTCTTTATGATGAGAACACCACATTTTACATAATTCAGATTGGATGATGTTCATTTAGAAAAAATGTTATTCTGGGGAAAATTATTGGTGTTCCATATGTTGTTATTCCATTATGGATGATTATTGAAAAGTTGATTATGTATTGTTTAACCATATAACTTTTTCCTCCAGTTGAGTTATGATCATGTTATCCCTACAATTGATATGGTGAAAATTATTTACATTCATGATGATTGTTGACTACTAACATAGGTTGATCATGTATTTATATTATATATTCTTCATTATATGGATATCCATGTTTTTATTCAGCTATATATTCCTTATGGAATGACATGAAATGTCTTTTTGAATCTTATGGTGAATATATTGGAGTTAAACAAGTGGTAGGTGGGGCCTAAAATTATATATCCCCTTGATGAATCGATAAGTATCATAAGAGAAATATGTTTAGGTTTTTTGGTGGATCGTTATCCAATTCAAAAATATTTCTTGACTGTGGTCTTAATGAATATTTAATGCCTTACTAGAAGTCCTTGATTTTTTATGTTTGACATTATACATTCCATTAGTATGAGATCAATATTATTAATATCCACATTTTCATTTATTGTTATGGATATAAAATGTTATTATTTTTAAATTATTATGAACTTATTCAGAATTTTTATTCCTTCCATATTATTTATACCATGTTTATATTTTTGAAAGGTTCAGTTATATGTTTCCCTTAATGAGCATTTGATGTAACACCCTGACCCTAGAAGCTCAGAGCCGGTGCATTACTTATTACATTGGAATGATTAAAAGTAATGAAATACCAAAGGAATTATCAGTTTATTAGTATTGAAGAAGCTAGATACATATGTGAAACTCATATTACATTGGGAAAGGTACCAAAATACAATACATAACAACAACTAATAAATTGTATCCACGAGAACTCAATAATGATATCCTCTTTATAACTTTTTGAAGGTAAAAAAATGAAAGGGGTGAGTTCAAATTATTAGTAAGGGTTAAAAATAGTGCAATCATGAATAAAAAATAATGGAATCATAATAAAATTATCATATTCACTATGGCATGGTGATTAAATGGAAAACACACACCATTAATAAACTAAGAATGAAATTGCATCCATAGATTTTTTCATAGTGAAAACCTCATGGATAATAAGGAAGAAAAACGAATAAAGAGAATTATTATTAACTGGATGCCATGTATCTGGAACATGATACCTCTATACTATCGAAACAGTTTAAGTCTGTTGGTAGATATCCATATGATTTTGTTTTGGAAACAAACTTGAAGGTTTTGTCACCAACTGATTTGTATCATGAGACCTATCAATGCATCAAGGGGATATAGAGGGAACCACCTATAACTAAAAGTATAAATATTTATTTATGCATATATTTAATAAAAGTAAAATATTCCATCTCAATATCCGTATAGAGTAGAGGATACAAATTCATCAATATTTCCATAGTTAAAACAACATCCCAAATAAACACCGTATGTAAAAGGGTATACAACTTAAGAAAAAAATCATATCCATGAAACTATAATATGGATATATAATATATTTACAAGTTCAAATGAAAAATTATCTCAAAGGGTCAGTAGGTACACCACATAAGAATGATTAGATTCACAATACCAAGTAAATCACAATGAAATGGAAATCGAAACAAAGTCCCTTACAACATTGTAATCAATAAAGTTAATAATAATCAATAAAATAACTAAATACCATGAATATAAATAGAATCATGATATTATATATCAAATTTCAGTAAACATACACCACATAAAAGAAATAAGTGGTGAACAATGGAAATCTCACGGAAATAAAAGTGAGATAAGAAACCCCTTACCTTATGCCCGAATGTGTTCTTATATTGATCTTAATAACCAGAATAATAAAATTTATCTTAATTAATTAATAATTTAATAACTTCATATAAATATAATTGATTTATTTTAACATTATTATGTCCATTAATGGCCTTTTGATGGGTTTAATAGGTTCAATTTAATTGTTTTGGAAGCATTTTCTTCCTTGGTTTTCATGATCGCTTTACTTGTATTCATGAATGGAAGTTCGTTTGAAATGTGGTTAATCATAAAGAATTTTTAATATATATTATTAGTTATATTATAGATATATAAGTGATATTATAATGATTTTGTTTATATACCATGGGGATGACTCATTAAATAAAAGTTAATGATAAACACTTGGATTAACTTGGCAGTTTTGTGCATAATGAATTTGTTTTGTATTATTATTTTATATTATGAGTGTGTAAGAATTACAGAACATTTCATAAGGTAAATATACATATATTATGATCTGTTTCAACTATAAAAAAGGTTTCATGACTAGTCTTGAATATATTAATAGAAATTGAAAACCCGTCCTCCTTGAATGTGATAAATTAACACATCTTGAACGATATTTTCATTTTTAGTGTAAGAGGAGGGGGAAAAGAGAGATGAGGATGAAATATTACATTATAATAATAAAATTCTAGTTCATGTAAGTTAATAGAATTATCATATTTTTTGGATGTGGGTACGTGATGAGAGAGCAACAAAATAATGGAACTTGTAAAAGAAGTTGAAAGAAAACAGAAAAGAGGTTAACCTCTTGAGTACTCCTCCTTCAGAAACTCCTTAAGCCCTTTGTTTTTGGACTTTTGGTGATACCAGAAGGTCTTGGATATCGGGGGATGGTTTGGGAAGTTTATTTGGTAGAACTCAGGTAAGGATAAAATCTTGAGTGGTGTGGGAGGAAGAGGGGGTGATGGGTGGTTTATATAGTGAAGGGAAAGAGGGTTTTCTTAATATTTTAATCATTAGTTTATTATTTTACCCTAAGAAAATAAATAGTGAGGATTACATGACCTAGAATAGTAATAAGTTAATGTGAGTTTGATATTTGTGTTCTTACATTACTCATGATGTTAGGAATAATGGATTTAAATTATAATGTATTTATACGGTAAATTAATATAATTTACTATTCACAAAAAATTCAAGTATTTTTGAAAAATATTAAAAATTCACCCTAATCATTTTTTTATGTGTAGAATAAAAAAATGAAATTGATTTTTCAAAAATAATTTTCTATATATGATAAATTTAATTTTTAATTAAAATCATCATTTAATCAAAAAATACCAACACTTAAAATATTCATCTTCATTTTGAAGGTGCCTAAATTTTATTTACACTTTCACGAGTAATGTTACCATTAATAAGGTTCATATTAATATTCATAAAGGGTAAGTTACTATTCATAAGGGTATGTTACTATTCATAAGGTTAATTTACTATTCGTAAAAAATTAACTCGATTCTATCAAACTCCAAATTTCACCCTGATTGCAACCGTGTATGTCTATTTTTTGAAATTCAAAACAAAAAAGTGGAAAATTTAAGATTAATGGCTAGGTTATGAATATATCCTATAATAACCAAGTGTTGTATTACAGAGAATCAGTGCTTCATGCAATATAGGCTATCTAATGAATTGAAAGTTTTTAAGAGAAACTTACCGGAAAATGTTTGGGGTGTTATATTCTCCCACCTTTGAAAATTTCGTCCTCGAAATTAAAGCCCTTTAAAATTATGTGGGTGGTTATTCTTCATAACATCCTCAGGTTCCCATGCCGACTTTTCCATTTTATGGTTTCTCCAAATAACCTTTACCAGACGAGCTATTCGATTTCTCAATACTTACTCTCTAGTGTCAAGAATCTCAATAGGCTCTTCACAGTAAGACAAATCGGGTTCCAGCTCTATTTCTTCATAGGCGAGTACATGCATTGGGTTTGGTATGAATTTCTTTAACAATGAAACATTTGACACATTATGAACTTTGGAGAGACTTGGTGGCATTTTTAAATAGTAAGCTACAACTCTGATCCTTTCTAGAATTTCAAACGGTCTGATGTACCTGGGGCTCAGTTTCCCTTTCTTACCGAACCTTAAGACACCCTTCCAAAAAGATACTTTTAAAAATACATGATCTCCCACATGGAATTCCAAATCCTTTCTTTGATTGTCAGCATAACTCATTTTCCTACTTTGGGATGCTTTAATATGAGCCATAATTTTCTTTACCTTTGTAGTTGTCTCTTCGATAAGTTCTAGGCCTATAAGTTTCCTCTCACCAACCTCATCCCAACAAGTTGTAGTTTGACACATCTTACCATATAATTCTTCATATGGCTCCATTTGAATGCCAAAATGGAAACTATTATTGTATAAAAATTACACCAAAGGAAATTATTGATACCACATACCCTGAAAGTCAAGAGATCATGATCTCAACATGTCTTTCAGTGTTTGAATAGTCCTTTCAGATTGACCGTCGGTTTGGGGGTGATAAAAAGTACTCATATGAAGCTCAGTATCCAAAGCCCCCTGGAGAATTTTCCAGAATTTTGATGTAAACCATGGATCTTGACCAGACATAATTGATATAGGTTCACCATGAAGTCTTACAACTTTATTAATATAAATTCTTTCCAGCTCTTAAGTGGTAAATCCTCTCTTATAGTAAGGAAATGTGATGATTTTTTGAGATGATCAACAATTACCCATATCACATCATTCCTTCTAGCTATCCTAGGTAGTCCTATAAAAAAATCCATCATAATGTCATACCACTTCCACATAGAAATAGGTAGAGGTTTCATGAACCCTCTAGGATGTTGTCTCTCTACCTTCACCTATTGAAAAACTAGACACCTTGTCACATAGTTGGAAATTTCTCACTTCATGTTATCCCACAAAAAATGTTCCTTCATATATTTATACATCTTAGTGATACTAGGGTGTATAGGGAAATTTGAGCTATGAGAATCATTTAATATTTCCCTTTTTAGGTCAGGTACTGATGGAACACATAACCTCTTCCCAAATTTTAGAACTCCATCCTCATACATGAAGTCTGTCAATCTTACAAACTTTAATTTTCTTTTGTATATCTTCATCATCAGATTGAGATATTTTTATCTTCTCTAGTAAAGATGGTTTATAAATAATTTGAAAGAGGAAAGATGTTTCCCTTCCTTAACAATTCCCATATACATATTTAGAAGATCCATGAGTATATGATCTCTCTCAATCCTCATTTGGGTCATAAGTCTATGATCTTTCCTGCTTAATACATCTTCCACCTTATTTTCCTTTCCTGGGTGGTAGTGTATTGAACAATAATAATCTTTGAGTAACTCAAGCCATATCCTTTGCCTCATTTTGAGTTCTTTATGTGTAAAAATGTATTTGAAACTCTTGTGATCTGTATATATCTCACATCTTTCACTGTAGAGATAATGTCTCTATATTTTCAGAGAAAAGATTACAGCTTCTAACTCAAGATCATGAGTTGGTTAATTTTTCTCATGATTCTTTAACTTATTTTATGCATAATCAATAACTTTATCATTTTTCATAAGGATGAAATCTGGTCCATTCTTTGATGCATCACTGTATATCACAAATCCATCATTTCTAGATGGAAGATTCAAAATTTGAGCATTTCCCAATCTTCTTTTCAATTATTCAAAGCATTTTGTGCATTATTTTGTCTATACAAACTTAACCCCTTTACGCGTGATCTTGTTTAGTGGGTTAGCCCATCAGGAAAAGTTTTGAATGAAATGATGACAGTAACCTGCTAAGCCAATAAAACTACATACCTCATTTATATTCGTTGGCATGGGCCATTCTTGGATTGCCTTTTTCTTTACATGATCAACTAGGATTCCATCCTTAGAGACAATATGACCTAGAAATGAAACTGATTGAAGCCAAAATTCACACTTTAACATCCTATATAAGTCATTTATTCTAAGAGTTTTCAGAATAATCCTCAAGTGATTCTCATGGTCTTTATATATTTTAGAGTATACTAGGATATCATTAATAAGAACAACAACAAATTCATTATGATATTCCTTGAAAAATCTATTCATTAGATCCATGAAAACATAGGGTGTATTATTAAATCCAAATGTCATTACTATAAACTTGTAATGCCCATACCTGGTTCAAAATATTATCTTTTTAATATCTTCCTTCATCACACATAGCTAATGATATCCAAATCGAAGGTTAATATTTGAAAAATATTGGGCTCCATGAAGTTGATCAAATAAATCATCAATTTTTAGTATATGATACTTGTTATTTATTCTAATAGAATTAATTTCCCTGTAATCAATTCATATCCTCATGGATCCATCTTTCTTCTTGAAAAAGAGGATATGGGATCCCCATATAGAAACACTAGGTCGAATAAATCCCTTTTCACTCAATTCCTCTAGCTGTTTCTTTAGATCCACTAATTCCACAGTGGCCATTCTATATGGAGTATTTGATATAGGTATTTCACTAGGAATTAAATCAATAGAGAACTCAACTTCCCGCTTTGGAGGATGTCCAAGTAAATCATCTAGAAATACATCAATGTATTCTTGCACAATAGGAATGTCTTCAATTTGAATATTTCTTTCCTCACCCATAGATATTTTGTTCTCTTCCTCTCCAAGAATTTGATTCAATAGAGATATTGGATTTGGATATAGATAAGAATCATATGGTAAAGTTTCTTCTATAAAGATAAGTGATTCTACACCATTCTAAAAAATTGCAACTTTCTTCTTCTTGCAATAGATCTTCATATCATAATTTGACAGCCAATTCATATAGAGAATTATATAAAATTCAATCATTGATATGATGATAAGGTTAACAACTAAATCACATTTATGTGTCATGAGGGGGACTGATCGACACATCTTTGTTGCAATTATATATCCCCTAGGAGTTTTGATTGAAAAATCCTTTATTAAATCAAATTGTACATGTCTAATTTTCTTGGAAAACAGGGAAGATATAAATGAATGCGATGATCCAAAATCAAATAAAGCATTGTCTAAGTTTGTGGAAACAATTAAAGTACCTACCACCACATCATTAGGAACTTCAACCTCCATATTTGTAATTCCATAAGCTTTCCCTTGATCTCATGGCCTTTTTTGAGGCAATTTTCCATGGAACTTAGGACACTCATTTTTATAGTGTCCCATCTATTTAAAATTGTAGCATTGAACATAATTTAATTATCTCTTACTCTTACAATCACTAGATCTATGAACCTTTTCTCTATACTTAAAAAAAACTCCCATGCCTTTCAAGCATTTCCCAGGATGATTATTTCCAGAGTTCTCACATAATTGGAATTTCTTCATTCCCTTATTATTCATTGGTGCTTTAGCTTTTCCATGGTTATTAGAATACCTCTTATTATATTGATTTCCCTTGAACAAATTTTATCTAGAAAATTCCTTCTCTATTTTGACGGCACTTAATAAAATTTCATCGTATGATGAAAATGTTTGAGAATCTAGTGCCATTCGAAGACTTGTCTTAAGAACTTAAATGAAATGATCAATCTTGTCTTCCAAATCACATAAATAATCTATAGCATATCTGGATAATATTGTGAAGGTAGCCTCATACATTACAACACTCTCTTCTTCCCTTTTCTTTAGGCTAAGTAATTTCCTCTTCATTTCAGTTCATTATTCACGAGGGAAATATGCATTGAATAATATTTCCATAAAAGTTCTATATTCTATATATTCTATTTATTCTTCCTCCATGTTATTCTGGATCAAGGTCCACTATTTATCAGCATCAACCTTGAGGCAATATATTACTAGTACTACCTTTTCATTTTCATTGCATCTTAATTCAAGAAATATCTTTTCAAGGGAGTTGATCCAATGCTCAGCTACCACCAGATTAGTAGTCCCACTAAAATATAGGGCCTTCTTCTACATGAAACGATCCAATACAGGTGTAACATCATTATTCAACACAACCTAAGTAAGTTTTCCCAATATGGTCATGATCTGATCCGCTCCAACACAGATTGTGTTGACTTGCTCAGTGGGGAAATCCCTACATTATCCATGGGTATTGATTCCCCTTCATCCATTAGGATCCATCAATAAACAATGGAATACACTAAATTATGAAATAATTCATAATTTCTAACTAGAAAACAATTAACATAATATTAAAATTTATGCACAACTAATATCATAATCATAAAAATTGTTTATATTTACTTTTAAATCCTTTATAATGGTTTGTAAAGAAAATGTGAATTATCCTAAGTATATCCCCTGGGAGTTTCAAACTAGGTGCAATGTAAGACCCATTTTCATGTACTATGATACCCCGGGTCAAGCCCAAAACTCATTGTTGGAGTTGTTACTCCTAGGTATATATGTTCCAGAACCACATCCACTTTTAGTATCCAGACAAAGATGTATTTTCTAGGAAGACTCACATAATGAATACTTTACCAAAATTTTAGGATGTTATTCTATGATTATATTAAAAGTATAACTTTGGGTTATGTCTTATAAACTATGTTTCCTAAATCTAGTTTCCAAGGTTGCTAATAAACTTCCTCTGATAGCAACTATAACACCCCGAACCCAGAAGCCTAAAGTTGGTGCATTACTTATTACATTGGCATGATTAAAAGGAATGAAATCCTTAAGTAATGATCAGTTTATTAGTCTTGAATAAACTAGATACATACATGAAACTCATATTATATTGGAAAAGGTAACAAAATACAATACATAATATAAACTAATAAACTTCATCCATGAGAACTCAATAAATGGATTACTCTTCATAACCTATTAAAGGTAAAAAAAGAAAGGGTGAGTTCAAATGATTAGTAAGGGTTAAAAATAGTGGAATCATGAATAAACAATAATTAAATCATTATATAATTGGCATAGTCACTAGGGCATGGTGACTAAATGGAAAACACACGCCATTAATAAACTGAGAATGAAACTGCATCCCTAGATTTCGTCGTAGTGAAAACCTCATGGATAATAATGAATGAAAATGAATAAATAGAATGATTATAAATTGAACACCATGTATCTGGAACATGATACCACTATACCATCGAAATGGTTTAAGTTTGTAGGTAGATACCTCTCTGATTCTGTTTTGGAAACAAACTCGAAGGTTTTGTCGCCAACTAATTTGTCTCATGAGACCTATCGATGCATCAAGGGTATATAACAGGCCCCAACCATCACTTTAATTCCAAATAATTCTTTATACATAGATTTAATACAAGTATAATATGCCTTCTAAATATCTGTATAGATTAGATGATATAGATTCATCAATATTTCCATAGTTAAAACAACATCCCAAATAAACACCATATGTAAAAGGGTATACAACTTAAGAAAATAAACATATCCATGAAACCATAATATGGATATATAATATATTTACAAGTTCAAATTAAAAATGATCTCAAAGGGGTAGTAGGTACACCACATAAGAATGATTAGGTGCACAATACAAAGTAAATCACAATGAAATGGAAACTGAAACAAAGTCCCTTACAACATTGTAATCAATCTAGTTAATAATCATCAAGTGAATCAATTAACACCCTGAATATAAAGATAATAATGATATTGTATATCAAATGGAAGTAAACATACACCACATACAAGAAATAAGTGAAAAAAATGGAAATCTCATGATAATAAAAGTGAGATGAGAAACCCCTTACCTTATGCCTGGATGTGTTCTTCGATTGATCTTAATAACCTGAATAATCAAATTTATATTCATTAATTAATAAGTAAAAAAACTCATATACATTTAATTTATTTATTTTAACCTTATTATGTCCATTAGTTTCCTTTTTATGCGTTTAAGAGGTTCAATTTAATTGTTTTGGAAGCATTTTATTCTTTGGTTTTTATGATCGCTTTACTTGTATTCGTGAATGGAAGTTCGTTTGAAATGTGGTTAATCATACAGAATTTTTAATATATATTATTAGTTATATTAAAGATATATAATTTATATTATAATTATTTTGGTTATATACCATGGGGATGACTCATTAAATAAAAGTTAATGATAAACACTTTGATTAACTTGGCGGTTTTGTGCATAATGAACTTGTTTTGTATTATTATTTTATATTATGAGTGTGTAAGGATTACAAAACATTTCATAAGGTAAAAATACATATATTATGATATTTTTAAACCATTAAAAAGGTTTCATGAATAGTGTTTAAGATAGTAATATAAATTGAAAACCTGCCATCCTTGAATGTGATAAATTAACACATCTTGAACGATATTTTTATTTTTAGTGTAAGAGGGGGAAAAGAGAGATGAGGATGAAATATTAAATTATCATAATAAAAGTATAGTTCATCTAAGTTAATATAATTATCATATTTTTTGGATTTGGGGACGTGAAGAGAGAGCAACAAAAGAATGGAACTTGTAAAATAAGTTAAAAGAAAAAGGAAGAGAGGTTCACCTCTTGAGCACTCATCCTTGAGAATATCATTAAGGCCTTTGTTTATGGACTTTTAGTGAGACCATTAGGTCTTGGTCATGGTGGGAGGGCTTGTTAAGTGTATTTTTCAGAACTTACGCAAAGATAAAATCTTGAGTGGTGTGGGAGGAAGAGGGGCTGAGAGGTGGTTTATATAGTGGAGGGGATGAGGGTTTTCTTAATATTTTAATCATTAGTTTATAATTTTACCCTAAGACAAGAAATATTAAGGATTACATGACCTAGAATAGTAATAAGTGCATGTGAGTTTGGTATTTGGGTGCTTACATCACTCATGATGTTAGGAATAGTGGATTTAAATTATAATGTATTTATACGACAAATTAATGTATTTTACTATTCACCAAAAATTCAAGTATTTGAGAAAAATATAAAAGATTCACCCTAACAATTTTTTGATGTGTAGAATAAAAAAATGAACTCATTTTTACGAAAATATTTTTCTAAATATGAGAAATTTAATTTTTAATTAAAATCAACATTTAATCAAAAAAATACCAACACTTATAATATTTATCTTCATTTTTAAGGTGCCTAAATTTTATTTTCACTTTCATGGGTAAGGTTACCATTAATAAGAGTAATATTACTATTCATAAAGGAAGTTACTATTCATAAGGGTAAGTTACTATTCATAGAAAATTAACTTGATTCTATCAGACTCCAAATATCACCCTGATCGCAACCGTGTATGTCCATTTTTCAAAATTAAAAACATAGAAGTGGAAACTTTAAGTTTAGTAGATAGGTTATGATTATCTCCTATAATAACCAAGTTTTTTATCACAGAGACTCTGTGATTCATGTAATATAGTCTATCTAATTAGTTGAAAGTTTTAAAGAGAAACATACCATAAAATGTTTGGGGTGTTATGTTTGAGCTCATACTTTTATCATTTTCTATTCCTTAGGTTATGAAGAAAAAATAGTACATGTTATATGTTTATAAGGATAAAACATGTGGAAGATTTTTCAGGATTTGTTGAATAAATATAATAAATTAAGTAATTTACTATATAGTGTAAAAATTTCCCTTAGTAGAGAAATACATTAGATTTGTTAGTTTATTTTTGTCTTAATTCTCTAAATCTCTAAATAAAATGGCCTTAGTAATGTATGTAATTTAATATTTTCATTAAGTCATGTAAATATAGATAGTTATGTATGGGAATTTATATTTTATTTCAAATTTATCATGTAAATTATATGTTTTTGGAACTGGGCTCAGGAGTGTAGATCCAGGGCATCATAGCTAGTATCAGAGAATGTTTTAGATAAATTTAGAGATTATGATGTTTTTAGGATAATTTAAGGGTTGATAAGTTAGTTTTGATCATAATTTCAAAGGTATAGATAACCCTTTGGTATATTATATGATTTAATGTTAAATTATTAATGCACATTTTATTTTTGGATTAGGATAATAAAACATTAGTAAAAAACCCTAGGGATAAGACAAATCGAGAATTCTAAGTATAGGATAAATTCATGATGTCTTGGTAAAGATGATATTGTGCGGTTATACTAGAAATTAAATCCCTATCTGGTTACTAAATGTAGATGTAGGATCTGTTATAGATTTACCTAGATGTAATAACTATGAAAATGGTGGATTGGATATTAACTTGATCGTTATCTGGTGCATGACAAAGCAGCCTGACTACACACCTAGTTTGACACTCCTAGGGGATATGCTTCAGTTAATTCACATTATATTTATAAAATAATATGAGATATTTGAATATGTTTAGGTTATATACCTAATAGGAAAGTGACCATGAATAATATATATTGAAATAAAGGGATTCACAATTTAAGGTACATATTAATCGATATGTGATTTCCTGGATAAGAGATAAGTTGGATTTTTTGATCATATTTTTAATTATTTTTGGGAATTTTATGGTAATTTGGGATTATTTTGAGGATTAGGTTAAGAAGCATGGTATAACCCAAATCTAAGAAACTTAGGTTAAACTAAGGATGATATATGTTAAACTCAGAGTGATATTGGTTGAGCCAAGTCTGATACAAGTTGAGTTTTAAGAACTATAATCTAACATGATAATATTATACAGTGATACATCTTGTGGTAAAATTTTCCTGTGGTTATTTATGATATTTTTTTATAATTATCATCACACATGTTAATTATTTTGTTTTTAGTAATGGTTGAATCCAAAAGGAACCAAACTAATAATGTATGCCATGGACAATGTGAAAACTATCCAATGAACAACCTAACATGATAAGGGATGGAGTGAGAAATATTGTGATTATACAAAATCATCTATCAAGAATTATTATTAACAACGTGAACATAATTGAAATCCCAAACACACTAAAGATGAGAAGGATTAAATCTCATAGAAATTTGGGTGACTAAGATGATGAAGTAAGGAAGATTCAATTTCATACATGTAAAAAATGTGAGAAGAAGCATGGTGGACATTTACTTAAAGGAATAGATAAATTCTTTAAGTGTGGGAATGAATGTCATCAGATTCACAAGTGGAAGGGAAATAGAGAATCTATAAAAATATATTTCTTTAATTACAAGAAAGTTGGGCATTACAAGACTCAATGTCTTGATCCAAGGGCCAGTGAGGGAAAAAATCATCAAAAACCATGAGAACAGGGAAAATCCTATGAAACCACTACTAATACAGCGAATAGTATTTTTTCAATTAACATTTTATAGTTTCCTATTTCATGTAAGTTTTCACCGACTACTGGATATTGACTCATAAATAAAAACCCATAGTGGTATGATTATCAAATAAATCATTTTTAAGGTTTATGGGAAGTTATTCCTTATAGATTTAGATATTATTCCCTTAGTATAATTCTATGTGAAATTATAAATTAGTTATCTCTCTTTATGAAGTCATTATTATAATTCTTCATATATAAAAATATCATTCTACATTCTAAATAAACCCATGATTATCTAGCGGTGTATAGTTAAATATTAGTTACTTATAGAAATTAGTTTGATATTATGAGTAAAATTGAAAGGATGAAATTTATTTAAGGGGGAGAGAATGTAACACCTCAATTTTTTAATATATGGATTACTTCAAATGATCCAAATGTGTTTGATAGCTTACTCCACACATAACATCGAACTAAAATGAAACCTTGATATATTTAGATAAAAATATAAATATTAAGTATGTCTATTAAAACCTAGAAATTTAATTAGAGAGAATGAATAGGAATAAATTCTTTATGAAATATTTATAAAAATAAAATAAAGGCTACTTTTAATATAAATGAAATTCAATCTATATAGTTAAAATTCTTAATACGATCATTTTATACTCATAAATGTATTTTCTAAAAAATACCCTTTTATATGATATGAATTTATATTTCAATAAAATTATGATTAATTATGAAAAAATATATTTAAAATGAATAATTGGTTAATTCTATTTTAATTAGTAAATGACAAGAAATATGAATAAGAATAGTTAATATTCTTAAAAATCCATTTTCCTATAAAAAGTGTTTTTCATTATATAGAACTATTTTATTTAAAATTTAAATTTATAAGATTTATAATTTTAATTTCAAAAAATGAGAACTATATTTAGATTCATAATATTAATAATTTATTAATATTATTTTTTGGGATTTTCCTAAAAAGAATGTTTTTATGTGAAAATACTATTTTTTACAAATAACATGACTTTTATGACATTATTAGTATATAATTATGAATTTTAAATTAATGAAACATTTTTATAATATCAAATATTTAATTTCTAAGTTAATTTATAATTTATATTTTTTTTAAATTTAAAAACATGTATTTTATATTTTATAACCTATGTAATATTCTCTCATTTTTTAATAAATTATACATTTTTATTTTAAAATTATTTTTTCTCACTTTTATAAATAAAATAAAATGAAATAGATATCATATTTATAATTAGTGGGTCAAAATTATCTAATAACAATGGATTTATTTTTTTGTGAAAAAAGACAAGTTACCTGAGGTATAAACTAATTACCACAATAAAAGCTAAAATAGAAAAAGTAAAGAATATAAGATTAAAGGACCTAAAAAATGTTTAAAAAATGTATTCGTATGCATGTTTGGGGCCTCTAGTTTTCTTATACAATCCCATATACATTATATTTTAATTTTGGAGCCACTTTACATGTTTAAAATTCACTCTATTTATATTAAGTTGAAATATTTATGAAAATGACATTCTCCCCACTTACAAAAGAGGCCTCTCACCACCCGTTCAAGGAACTCCTAAAAAGTAGGTTTCCTATATAAACATGATTTTTTTATTCCCCTAGAATAATATTTTACTATCTTAAGCTTTTGGTCAAAATATAATATCCTATGCCATCCATTTCCAAGGGATCGTTTAAGGAAATATCAAGGTGTTTAACCCGAGTAATCATTTTTATTTAACTTCTTTATTTTCTATTTTTCTTTTCAAATTATAATTTTCAAATACCTATGTAATTAAATCATTATTGGTTATATTATAAATTTTATTATGATATTATAATAATCATTAATCATATTTTCCCATTTCTATCAAGAAAAATGAAACCGTAATTCGTGCATTGTGCAGACTACCGCCTCCACAATGCAACATGTTTCATTTTCACTTAAACACATTAAAAAGATGGTATAAAAGAGGAATTTAATAAATAAATATTATATTTAAATAATTTTTATTATTTTTAAATAATAAACCATATTACTCATTTCTCTCGTTCCATGGAAAAAAAATCGTTAACCATGCATATGTTTAGACTACCGACTCCATGTAACAATTGATTTCCATTTTTCTTTTAACAATCACCTTAAATGGAAAGTTACGAGGATGTTATTAAAGGGTAAATATTATTTTTAAGATATCATTATGTGTTTTTATGGAAAATTTTATAACCTATTAATTATATGATTAACAAACTATTATTGTTAATTTGATCGTTTGAAACGAGCAAATTAAGAGGAAAACGATCACTTATTTATATATCATGACTTTATATAAATCATATTATCTTACTATTTTTTTAAATTGTGATATATCATAATAATAAAAAATAAATATGTTTATTATGACTCTGGTATAATGATATTACCACTAAACCATATCATAATCATTCATTAATCATGAAAAGTTCATACTTGGTTTGGTTTAACCACCTACTTGAAAAATACTAAAAATTTATATAACTAATAACTATTAGAAATTATATATTTTTATAATGTTATATAAATACATAAATAATGTTTTTTTGTTCTGGTAAGGTTATATCAATATTTAACTCATTAATTAATAAAACACCTTTCGTTATTTAAGAATCACCGAAACATGATCTTCATCAATTTCATCTTCATGGTTCGTAATCATAACTGACATGAAATGAAATTACAGGCTCATGAAATATAATGTATCATCTATTATAGTACCTTTAATTATATTACAATAATTAACTTTTTTAAAAATAATTAATACTAACATTTGTTTTACGAAACCAGTACAAAGCGATACAAATTACTTACACCCAGTATTGGAAATAAGTAAAAAATAACTAATATTTATATGTATAAATGATTGAAAATGAGGATTATAAATGTTTATAGTTATAAAAAAGGTTCTCGGGTATGTATTTAATGAAATTAATTTAATTATTTAAGATTTTTGGTGTAATTACAGTGAATCAGGACCGAGGTAAGAGTGTTCATCTCAAATTCCTCTCTTTTAGACACATTTGGTATTATGCACCTAATTTCATTTATGTAATTCATATAATTCTGAGTTGAGATATCACATCTTGAATTATATTTTAATCATGTAATTTTAAGTTCAATTATAGTCCCTCTCTTTCAATGGGTTTGATTTAGATTTTAGTCAATTCACAAGGGTTTTCTTGGTCTCAATTCCGATTATTTGAGACATGTTACATGTTATGTATCATTTTTCCTTTATATAATGTTATATTTATTTACTATCACATATATTTTATATAATTTATTTCATTTTATTTCATGGGATAATATATTCCAGATCACATTCTTTTCTTTAAATATATTTTGACTCAAGTGTTAACTTAGCCGTAAGAGTTTTTGGTAACTCAATTCTCATTCATTGAGTTATGATCATTCAATTGAAATTATTTCATGTAAGTTGGGTAAATTATGACATTTTATTATATTATATAGTATGATTTAAATTTTTACATTTTACCACATAAACCTTTTTTCAAAATTTTCATGCTTCATGGAGTATGTTTTTCATAAGGGATATTGATAATTAAAATATCTTTTCTTTGAGTTATAAAGTTTTATCTTGAAATTTTACTTTATATTATTGAGTTCTCCAACCCTAATATTTTATTTTATGGTATTTTATAATCCTTTTTTATAATGTAGTTTTAGTACAAATCATTTTCTTTTTTACTCTTCATACAATGTGAGTTTTAAACAAAGATATTTTCAAAATAATAAATTAGGGTTTTCCTTTAAATTTAATATGTTTTGACTTCCTACCCTCATTTATCCAATATAAAAATTATGTATTTTCAAGGATCCATTATTAGATATTTTTTAAAAGTAAATATTTTTAAAATATTTCATGTGACCTTTTCAAAATTCAACTTCTAAAGCGACCTTTAAATTTTTATTTTACATCAATGTTAAAAATGTTTTCTAAAAGATACTTTATATTTTAGCTTCCATTTCCCTTATATTATTCAAAAGGATTTACCCTAATGGGGTTTATGTTTTATGATTGATAATATAATATATATATATATAATATGTTATCATTTAGAAAATTGAACTCATGCTATCAAAGAATTTGATTCTTGATCCCTTATTTTATGATATCGTTCGAAGTATTCTATTTTTGTGTCAGTGTTTATCATTTATGTCTACACCCTTATAGGTTTACTTTGTTACACTATAGATATGGTCTTTTAAAACCATCCAACTTCTTTATCTAGATGGATTATGATCATGTTATTACACTATTGACTTATCCATACTCTCATTTCATTATACGGTGTAAACATGACATTTTACATAATTTAGATTAGATGATGTTTGTAACAACCTAAACTTTTTAACTGATAATTATTACATGAATAAATGTGTATTAAATTATATTATATAAGTATTATACATATATATCATATATAGAAAAAGACAAAAATTTATTTCATTAATGAAAATTATTATATTAGTCAATGACTAAACCCATGAAAATTACAAACATTATAATGGGACAAAAAATATAAATTAATAAAATTAGAGTGGGAAAATTCAGATCCTTCCAATCTACTAGAATCATCACCCCCACAACCAACATAATAGAGATGAAACAAAATATTAGTAAACTAATAGAAATCTTAGAAAATAGTAATATATAAATTTTCTAGAAACTATAGAGAATGTTTAATGAAAGAATGAAGAGGTATTTATAGGAGGTAATATGACTGTTGTAATAGTAATATGACCATTGGGAATAGTATCGCAACTACTGGGAATAGTAACATGACTGTTGGAATAGTAATATTGCCTAAAAATAATAATGTTTAATATTAATAATATTTATCATGATTAATTTAAGTAAATATAAATATTATAAATCCATAAAATAAATATAACGATTATAAACTCAAAGAAAATATAAGCACATTTTTAATAAACTGTATTTTAAGGTATTTCATAAAAATCATAATTTTTATATTGAAAATTAAAATTAATTATATTATAATTTTTTTATTAAATTAATTTAATTTTTGAAATTAAAATTTCAAAATTATCCAAGGGTGATTTTTTGGTAATTTTCTTAAATACTTCAATTTTCAAATGAATAGTAAAAAAAGTTTTTTTGTTAACTAATGTATTTTAAATTACATTATTCATGATTTAATCAATTATAGAAATTTTGACTCGAGAAAAACATATTTAATTTTTTACATGAGTCATTAAAATACAATAAATATGTTTTCAAAACCTAAAATTTACTTTTTAAAGTCTAAAGTCAAAAGTATTCCTTAAAAAACATCTTTTTTTCATTTTCCACTTTTCTTTTTAATAAACCAATGATTTAGAATTATAAAGGGATTTAAATTACTAAAAAAATTATATTAAATTTATATATGATTTATTTTTTAAAAAATATCACCATCACATGGTTTACCTTGGATAAGGTATTTTATTCAATATTTTAACTCAAAAATACCCCTCCTCAAGTATAAATAACACCTCTTATTCCCCTTAGAAAACCAATTAACTTAGACTCTATATATCTAAATATATGCCCAAATACTCTATATTAATCCTCTAATAATCCTTAGTTATGTTCTAGAGTAAATGATCCCTAATAATCATGGGATTTTACTGTCATATAAGTGAAGAAACATTGAGGAATGAGTAAGTTTTTATCAACTCTTCTCTCATTTTCTTATTCTCTTCGCTCTTTTTCCAATTGTTTTCAAAACCAAGTCTTTTAAGATTGATTAGGTAGTATTTTAAAATCATATTAATTATGTAAACCTACTATAAAAATTATATTTATAAAGTAATTATATTTTATACATTGCTTTCATCCTCTTTGGGCAATGTCCTGTTAATGGTTGGTTAACCTCCAACGAGGATGTTGCCAATTATTTCATTGTCACCAAACAAATGTATGGTTATAATAAATTATTTATGATATATAGATGTATAAATATATTTATTCTAAGATTCTAGAATTAATTCTACTTATGTATAAATTACTTTGAAAAAATAGCGAAATCAAAGTAAAATAGTAAATTTTTAAAGAAAAAATAATATCAAAATGCTTCAAATTCAATAACAAAAATTAATAAAAATAATAAAATTGTTATAATTGATAAATAGTGACATAAATTAACAGAATTAACTTCTGGTTAAATGTTTAAAAAAATAAAATTTTAATATTCAGGAGGCATAAAAGTGATAAAATAATACAAGATTTAAGGTAAGGGCATTCTCGAATGCAATTCCTTCTTTTGGGGTATCTCTCATTTCACATTTTTTATAGTATGGACATTACCAAAATACCCTAAAAATGAATTTTCAAAATCCTCTCCATTTTATTTCTAGAGATATACATGTTATTACCTTATCAAAATTATTTCTAATCCAATCTCAATGATTTTTAAAAAAGACTTGATTTTTTTGAAAACACACCTTTGAATGCTCATGTATTATTTCTCCTAAAAAAATGGTATTTTATAAAATATTATGATCTAAATTTTTCATTTGGGAATCCCAAATTCCATTCGATGTTTTATCATATGTTGAATCCTTTATGAAACCCATTCCTTTCTATGGGCGTATTTAATAACTAGGATTGTTATACATTCCATGTGGCATGTATGATTATGAGCATTTTATGATGTTATTGGTGGGATTGAAATTATATATCCCTCTAATTTACTGGGTAATGTAATATATCTCATGATATTATCTGTATTATTTATAAACCTTATGATATCTTTGTTTAAAATGATGATTTTATGATTTATATACATTTGTTATGCATGAACATAATGCTAGAATTATTCACAACTATATGTGGAATTTAACCACTATGTTATGATTTTTCATTACTATGAATATGATACATTCCATGCCTTTATCAGATGTTTCCATCATTCTTATGAATATTATCCCATTCTTATGAAAAAATTCTATTGATTATGCTTACCCATGTACTATTGATTCAAGTCTCTTATTCATTTTATGTTATCCCTCCCCATACTGGGATTTTAGCTCACCCCTTTCTTTGATTTATATCCTTAGGTGAATACATATACTAAAGAGAACGTGATATCTTTTAATTAAATAAATAAGAAGGATTTTAATAATGTATATTTTTTATTATGTATAAGTGATGTATGAGCCTAATTTTCCCAAGATACTAAACCTTTAGATCCTTTAATGTATAAATATTATGTTGTTTATCTTTAAAATTATGCAATATTCATGTAAGAAAAAGTTGGGTTGCTATAATTTTCACCCTGAAATAATGTTATTCTATTAACATAGGGAAAATTATTGGAATTTCATATGTTTTTATTCTAATTGAAATGATTATTGGATAGTTGATTATATATTGTTTAACCATCCAACTTATTCCACCGAATGAGTTATGGTCATGTTATCCCTTTTATTATCATGGGGAAAAGTATTGATATTCTTGATGATTATTGACCACTGATATAGGTTGATTATGTATTAACATTTAATATTATTCATTATAAAAATAACCATGTTTTTATCCAGTTATAGGTTCCTTAGATAATGACATCAAATGTATTGTTGACTCTATAGAGAATGAATTGGACTTAAATAAGTGATAGGTGGGGCTAAGAATTATATAGCCCCATGATGCATCGACGAGTCTCATGAGAAAAACATGTTTGGGTATTTGGTTTATTCTTACCCAATTTAGAAAGATTCCTTGACTTCTTCCATGATGATAAGTAAATGTCTTAGAATAAGGTCTTGACAACATATTTTTGATATTATACATTATGAATTCCATCAGTATGAGATCAATATTATTGATATCCATGTTTTAATTTATTTCCATTGATAAAACATGCTCAAAGTTTCAGCTAATTATGGAATTATTCAGATTATTTACTCCATCTATATTATGTATACCATGCTTATGTTTTTTATAACTTTATTTATATATTCCCCTTACTAATCATTTTATCTCACCCCTTTCTTATGTATTAGTTCCCTAGGTTATGAAGAAATTTAGTACATGATATATGTTTAAAATGATAATACATGTGGAAGATTTTGTGGGATATGTTGAAGAATTATCATGAATTAAATTGTTTCCTATATAGTGTAAAAAATGAACATTAGTTGAGAATAGAATGGGATTTATTAGATTATATATTTTTTCTAATTCTATAAATCCCTAAACCTAAAAGGTTTTGGGAATTTATGTAATGAAATATTTTCTTTAATGAAATATTTTCATTAGTTCATGTAAATATGTATAGTTATGTTTGGGAATATAAAATTGGTATCAAATACAGTATATAAAGTATGTGTTTATGGCATTGGGTTTGGGAGTGTGGGCTTGGGGCATCACACACATGTATACACTCTAAGTACTCTTTCTTTATCTCTCCCCTCTATCCCTCTCTGTATGTAGTCAGAATATATAGTTGTTTATATATATATATATATTCAATTATATTCACACACACACACACACACACACTTTTACACACACAAATGTATAATTAGACGACACACAGAAACACACACACACACACACAGAGATATATATATATTTATATATACCTATGAATATATATATATATATGTTTAAATTTATAGACATATATATACATAAATAATATTTATAGATATATTGTCCTAATATGTGTATGTATTATAAATATATATAATGACCCAAGCCTTAAACACACTTTATTTCATATTATTTCACATAGATTTCCAATAAGTACAAACCAATAATCTAGAGGTCTAGTGTATTTTAAAGATTAGACACATAAATACATCAACTTAAAAATAAAAACATCATCATTAGTTAAAAATACACATAGTTATCTATTCCCATAGATCTTCTAAAACCATCTAGTATACCCTAAGGAATATACACAAGGAAAAGAGTGATCTAGAAAGCCTAGTAAGGGAATAAACTTGGCAATACCATATATAAATCATAAGCATGATCAAACCCATGAGAAGGAAGTGAGTTTTATAATTATAATTCAAGGAACAACTATAGAATAAATCATAAGGATTCCTAAAAAATGAGTATTTTTTTGAACTTTTATAATTGAAAAATGGATATAGGACTTGAACATGCAATTATAATATAGAAAATTCATGGTAATGATCTGAAGAAGAAATAATAAAAATGAACTACTTGGGTAATACTTTATGAAATAAGAAAATAATATTTTTAAGGAAGGGTATTTATTATTGTTTTATATAAAACCAATAATTTAACAAAGAGGGTTCTATATAAAATAATTATAGTTTTTATAATCTATTATTGTTTTAGAAACATTTTCTAGAGGTGATGCTTGACATGTGACAAGAAATTGGAAAGTTTCCTTTAATTGGGTTGACTTTAGAGTGGGAATTTCAAAGGGAATTAAAAAAATGAATAACCACAATAATGAAAAATATATTAAACTAGGTATATATGTAAGGAATATATATAATAAAATATAATAATTTTATGAGAATAAGATTGCATAAAATGGAGAAAAAGAAAGAGAACATGTAATTAACAAGTAATGAGGGTGCTACGAAAGATCCCTTAACTCAGGTTTGAATTAACTTTGGAATTGTAATATTTTTATTGAATAATTAAATTAAGTTCATTAAATACATACACAATAATATTATTCATCTATATTTAATTTAATAAGGTCTGTTTATTATATTTTTTTATTTATTTTTAATATAGTTTTCACTTATGTCGGTTACTCAGAGTTTTTAGTTAATTTCTTCATAACACTTTTGGTTTTTTGACCGCATGATCTTGATAATCATGGAGGTATATGTACTTTTTTATTACATTAGAATAATGATTATACGTTTTCAAAGGCCACCCCAAAATAGACCTAAATTAAGAAAGGTGCCTTAATAATTCCATTTAAAATAGTTAAAGTTACTATGACCATATCTTGTTAATAAAACATATATAACTCCCAATATTGATCTTCAAAAAATCTTAATGGTGTAAAAAATATAATTTTTACATACTAATTAAAATTTTAAAATCATATATGTTAGGATTTCATAGAAAAAACATGTCATTTCATGGAGATGGTAGTCCGCACGTATAAACAAATGACACTTTCATTTTTCATGGAATATGAGGGGGTGCAAGAAATGAAATAATTATAATTTTATAACTATAATAATGTTATAAACACTATATTAGTTAATTAAGTAGAATTTTTTAACCTTACATTTAATGTTGTGATGAAAAATTGAACACATCGTTCATGGAGGCGGTAGTAGGCACATACACATGATGACATTTTCATTTTTCTCATTGATTTTGGAAAAAGATATAAAATGGATATTTAGTTAGTATAATAATACTTCATAATATTAAAAAATTATATTTTTATCTCAACTTCATGGATATAGGGGACTTTAGGGGTGTATAAGAAGAAAATAACTAGAAAACTTGGGTTGAGAGTATTACCCCACCCTCAAAAGTCCTCCCTTAGGCGACTCCTTAAGTCTCATTAGCTTGGTCTTTTGGGGAGATCAAGAATTCAAGGGAATGGGGATGGTTTTTAGGTGATATTATGTCAGATTTTTGTTTGATCCAAATCTTTTTAATGTGTGGATAAGTGGGGAGGAGGTGACCTCCTTTTATAAGTAAAGAGAGAGACATTTTTTGTAAAATCTATTTACTTTTCAATAATTTAATTGCATTATTAAAAAAAATCTAAAAAATGGCCAATAATGGTGTAGGTAAAGAGATAAGTCCTACCCTCATTCCACTATCTAGTATCATTCATTTTTTTACATGGATTAAACTTTTTCACTATGTTAAACCACTTTTACCCTAATTTACCCCTATAGTGGTAACTCTACATTCATCCTCGAAAAATAATTTTAATGACAAAAAATTAAAATTGAAATTATTTACTAGTTTTAATATTATGATTTATAATATGGAAATAATTTTATAAAATAAAATTTCTAAGAGTTAGAGAAATTAATTTTAGTATTTGTGAACATAATGTGTAAAAACCGTTTCTTATAATTATATTTTAAGCTTAAATATTATATGTGGGATAATATTATCAATTCACTTGGTTTATTAGAAAAAAATTTGTTTAATAAAAAATTAAATGTTTTTTTATCTTTTATGAAAAACCAAAATGAAATTTTTAAAAAATAATATTTAATTTAAAGAAATGACTAAAACAATTTTTTATTAGGATTAAATATCAATTAAGTCCAAAAATTATAAACACATGATCTCTACATTAAATATAATATTTTAGAATTAATAATTTTTATTCCTTAAATACATATTAAATATTTTTAAGTTTCCATCTCAAGATTGTTTGTGACAATATCATAAAAAAATTACAATTTTGGTAAAAACAATATTTTTCACTATTCAGCTAAAAATCAATATTTTTAGATAAATACAAAAAATTAACCTTAATTTAATATTTAGTTGATAAATATAAAATAATATTTTTTCAAATTAATATTCCAAAATTTATATTTTTTTAATTAAAAATATAAAATATAGCGAAAAACAGTTTTTATATGAAAACCTCTTTTGGTATATTGACTATTATTTTTACTATAAATTACTAATTAATCTAAAATTAACTTATTAATAATACAATCAATATATATTATTATTATTCAATCATAATAAATAGTATTCCTTGAAATAAAATGCTAATTTTAAGAAAATACATTTTTAATCATAAAGTGAATTTAGCAAAAATGGCCTTTCAAAAAGTTTAAAAATCATGATATATCTATATAGATAATATTTTTTAACTATTAATATAATCCTAATTCCTAAATACATAACAACTTATGATATCCACATGAGACCTAAGCATTAGATAAACTTTGATTGCAATTTTGGGTGGTGGATCAGCTAGCATGGATCTTGTGGTAATCTCCATGAACTTGAAATTATTCCGTATGTGGTTTCTCTCAAACATTAATTACTCAATTTTAACTTGTAATTGGTCTATGTAAAAACCTTGTGAAGATACATGTATCACCATGATATTTTAGAAATTATTTTTTTAAACAATACATTTTATATCATGTGGTTTACACAACACTGAGCTTAAACGAACCATGATATACTACAAAATTATTATTATTTAATTATTAATATTATGGCCTAAATGTTGGTTTGATGTGTATACATAAGAATATACATATCATGAAATATATATATATATATATATAGTTTTTACATAATAAAATTAATAAAAAAATTATATATTGATTATTAATTGGTTGGAAATGAATATAAAATATTTTGAAGGTCGAAGATATTTTTTTCATAAAACTATTTTTATGAACCCAATGTATTTTTATCTTAATATTTTAAATTTAACACTATTTATAAATTATTATAATGTAATTATTATATTATATATCTAATTTAATTAATTAAAATTCATTTAACTATATTTATTAACCAAGGAATGGAATAAAGTAATTTTATGCTTCAAAAATACATTTTCTTCAAAAATGGTTTTTATTTAATTTTTTTTCATGAATATTATAATTATTTTCTGAAAATTTTATAAATTTTATTTAAATTAATTGACATAATTTTTTAAATTATCATTTAAAATATATCCTAAGATTAATTCTTGGGTTTTTTTCTCAAAAGATTGATTTTTGAGTGAATAGTGAAAATGCCATTTTTTGCAAAACATTCGTTTCATTTCTTTAAACCGAGTACTATAATCGTCCCATAATATTTTGGATTTGTCCTTAAATTAATATAAGATCCATTTAATTAAAAATAATTTAATTTATTCCACAGTAATAAACATTATATTTTATTTTGGTATAAGTTCATTTTTATGCTTTAAAACAAATTTTTCTATAAATTGTTTTTCATTGAATTTTGTACACTTATATTTAAATTAATTGATTCCAATTTTGTAAATAGAATCTTAAAAAATGGATTATTTATTTGTATTCAAGATTTTAAAATTTATTTATGATTTCAATCTCATTTATGGTTATTATGAATAATAACCATGGTAAAAATGTGTCACAATAGTAAATGGTAAATCAGGCTAATTAAGGTAATAACTTTATAACAAGGGAAAAAAATTAATCTTAATTATTATTGGATGATTATACTTTTCATATTATAACCTTATATTCTAAATTGGATAGTTTTGGATCCACTTTTCATTGGTTAATACTTTATAATATTTAAATATTATAAAAATTAAAAGTGTGCCACTACCCTCACTTATAAAGGAGAACCTCCTATCCTCCATTCCTTATACATTTTGAGAAATATAGTCCATAAAATACCTATAAAAATATATCACCAATATCCCTCACCCCATTATAGATTTCCTGATTTTCTCAAAAGACCAATCCTAGAAGGATTAAGGTGAAAGACAATGGGAGATATCCGAGAAGAAGGTATAAGTCATAACCAACTGATTTTATGTTTTTTTATTTTACCTCCTTAAAATATTTTTAAAATATGTTGAAATAATAAAATCAATATTTTACATATACTAAAATTTTATTATGATAATGGTATAACCCTTTTTCATATCCTTTTCTTTCTTATGAGAAATGAAAAAAATACTTAATGGGTATGTGTGGACTGCCACCTTCTCGAAGCGATGTGTTTAGATTTTAATCACCAGATCATATGGATGGTTACAATGATGGAACAAATGAATATATATGATATTTATGATATAATTATTATTATATTAAATTAATATATTACTTTAATTATTACCCTTTGTATCTATTCTAAATCGATAACGTCACTCATGCGTATATGTGAAATACCACATCCACAGAGTGATGTGATTTAATTTTAATTTTCACCTTATAAGGATTGTTATAAGGATTAAAATAATGAATAAATATAACATGTATAAAATATTTATGATTTTGGAAAATTAAGATATTATCTACTTTATTTATTTTTCACCCTTTAGAAAAACGAAAGAATCCTTCATGTGTACATATAGACTGTTGTCACCATGAAACAACATGGTTCATTTTTCATCACCGTCTCACATGGTTGGTTATAAAAGTATATCTATAATATAAAAGTTGTATTGATGTGTTTAAATTTAAAAGTAAATTTTAATTTTTATTTAGTGTATGGTATGGATTTTGAATTAGGGTTTATAATGTAACTCCAAATGTTTATCCATCTTTAAGTAATGTTTTTGAATGTGGTTTGGAGCCAGAGAGGTGCATTAGGTGACCAAATAATTCTTGATAACTTCAGGTTGAGTTCTGAGGTATTTGGAGTTTTCTATTAAAGGTTCATGGTTTGGTGTGCACAGTTTAGGAGAAACAATGTGACACCTTAAGTGTGAGTCACTTTTTAGTTTATGTTCAATAGAACATGGTTGAGTTTCACTGTTAGTGCATGGTTTAGGGTAAACCATTTGAGATTAAGGGGAAACTGTGTGATATAGAAGGGGTCTAAGGCACGGTTCATAGTTTTTTCATGATTACAAACAAACCACATTCCTTGTTATAAAGGGTTCTATAGTTGAACTTCATGGTTGGTTTATGGTTTTTAAACAGTGTGATATAGTCATGCAAGGTGGGGTGTTTGGGACAACACTAACCATATGGTTGGTTAATCGTTTGAAAAAATGTGTAGTCAAATCTTGGGCCCCTTTAAAAGTGGATTTTTTTTCACTTTTCCATTTCAATTCTATAACCCACCCCCTTAATTTCCCCACTCCCTCGAACCAGTATCCCCTATGTGTTCATCTCTACCCCTCCTCTATTCGATGATGGATGTTTTGCACTTCTCACCCATTTCGTTCACCGTCTCTTACAATGAAGAGACTAAGGTAAGCCTAAGAATCATTTATCTCCTTATGATCCTTCTTTAACTTTTGTTTTCCTAGATATTAATCTAAGAGACTATTCCACTAGAGTATGGTGGAATCATCCCAAGATGATAGGGATTTTGTACTTCATTTCTTGAGGACATCCCAAGATAATGTATGCATGCTGTCACCTGCCGTTTTTATTAGAGGTATGTTTCTACTTGATATTTTTAAGGGTTTTGAGATAAATTAAATATTATCTCTTATGATTTTTTTCCTAATGATAATTATTTGGCTTGGGTTAGTTCTAGAAGCTTCGTGTTGGAATTCAGAAGATCATTTGTCTTAGTTTTGGTATAACGAGAGTGGACAATGAGAAATTTTCTATTTATTAGTTTTTGGGTAGTTTTGGTTAATTATTGTAAGTTTTAATTAATTATAATTTTATTATAATTAGTTATTTTGGGTTATTTGGAAGCGATATAGGACCGTAGGTGGTTTGATCATTGACTGTTGGTCTTGGATAAGCTTGAGAGATGAGTTGTTGGTCTAAGAATTGAAATGGAAGAGCTTCATATATGAGGTAGGTGGTCCCACTAATTAATCCACTGTGTTTCATGTTTTTTATAAGTGTATGGGTGTTCATCATGCATAAATTTATGTTTATAGACCAAAAATTAACTAAATAAACTCATTTTAATTAAATGTCTAAAATTAGTTTCCTTAGTTTTAAATGTCCCATTTAACATGAATTGAATCATAGAAGGGGATAATTCCTTATGGGGAGATCTTATTTGGGTCATTACCATGATTTAGCTAAGGGTAATCCATGGTTATATTTGATCAAATGTAAAATTAAACATTATAATCTGAATAAATAGGTGTGAAATAGAATTTTACAACTGTCGATAATTTAATGATGGGTTAAACCTTGAGTTGGGCCTAGTGGATGGTGAGAGGGAATTGGTAAATGAATTTTACCCTTGAAATGAATATGATAAATGATGGATTTAGTTGAATAAAGTGATAATAAGAAACCTATAATGAATTTTCCTTTATATATTGTGGATGAAATCCTATTTAATCAATCCTTAGAGAAATATATTAGGCTTTTATAAGAGTAAAAGTGAGTTTTCTTAATGGTAAAGTCTCTAATAATGGGTATGGTGATTAGTAATGGTATTTTCTTGTGTGGATGATTGTTATGGGTGGAATGACTTAGGTGATATCCCTTAGATTCCATTTTAGACATAATATGTTTAGAATACCCTAATTGAATGTGGATTCCATTATGGGAATCACTTGAATGCCATGGGAGGATAATAATTAGATTTAAGGATGTCCAAATCTAATTAATTCAAATAGCTACCATGGATTCCTCACGGATTAATCACTATGAATTAATTAGGGTGGATCCAACTTGGATTTAAGTGATTTATTATATATTGAATTCCATAGATTAATACTATGAATTCCCTCAACGTGACCTTGAGAATTCCACTAGATGAGGTCCCCAGATTTAGCTTGATTATATGAGACCAAATTCCATGGGTGTGGACCTAGTTTCCGATTAGTCATATTACTTTTAATTCCTTGGATATGTGGTCCCTTGGATTAAATTTAGATATTTATAGGGTTGGATTCCTTGGATTCACTTGTATATAATTGGGAATAAAGATATGAATGACTTTTATGGGTCTAAGATGGCTAGTTTGATGGGAATGCTCAGTGGATCCCCCATAGATTCTTATGTGCTTTCTTAACCATGGATATCTCAATTGTATAACTTAGAACCAATTGAGCTATGGCATGTACCTTGATTAAAGACACACTAATGCAGGCTGAATTAGGTATTATATCTATGAGGGGTGTCACCACAGAGTCTGTGAATCAGTGGTTATTATACCACCTTTTTATATAAAATAGAAAAATTGATATCTATAAAATGATTATTTATATAATTTTTTCATGAACTCTAGTATAGAATGTTTATTTTAGGGATTCAATTATTGGTGGCCTATTGAGTTATACCCACACCCTACTCAATATGATATAGAACTTGGATATATAAGCAGTTATCACTATTGCATTGTAGGTTCAGGTATGGGAAAACACTTGATGTTGTTGATTACTTGGTTACTAGGATGGATCCTGAAGTTAGGATAAGTACAGAACTCAAAACCATTTTCATGGGTTTCCTCATTTTGCTTTTTGGTATTTTATAATATTTTTATGGTTTTTTGATGCCTAAAATCCTAACATTATGCATGATTCATTCATTGTAGCATGAGTTATTTATTTTGTTTATTTATCATCACTTATCTAGATGTTATATTTTTTTGATCTTATTACCACTATTGGTTTTATTATGATATATTGGTGTAGTCTCCCCACTGTACCACCCTAGACTTGTAATTCTAGTTGGCATCCTCTAGAGTATGAGGAGGAATGCTTGAGGCTATGTAGAGATCTCTAGTCTGGGCATTGATTAGTGGTTTGGCATGGGAGGGAGTGAAAAAATGGATTCAGAGAAGTTTTATTTTATGTTACTATTTGAGGATGAAAGACAAGAGAATAGGACTATGTCAAGATATGGTATAGAGATTTTTTTTGAGTTTTTTCACCCCACATTTGAGGAAGGTCCATGTTAACAGGGATGTGATTGCTATTCAGGTTGTTCTCTTTTACTAGTGATCTGATTTCACCCAAAGTGATACACTTGATTATGAGGTTATTGGTTTATGGTGTTTATATATTGGAATGATATGGAAAGGTAGGGTGTGGTCATGAATCATATAAGGCATGTAGTATTCACATATAATTTGCATGGTTTCCTATAGTTTGTTACTTGTTTACCTGGACTATGACTTGAGATGATTATTTAAAATGTTCATAGCCATTTATTTGGTATTTTCTTATATGTGTATGATGAAATATTACTTAAATAATCCTATAAATGAATAAAATGCATGTGGTGTGATTATTTTTGTTTTCTTGTTATGAGGCACCAATTAATTTAAATTATAGTTAAAACTTAAAGAAAATTTTCCTCTATAAGTTATAATTGACATCTTCTTTAACTAAGCCACATTTATGAAAACTTTTGGATAAATTAAATATTTTAAAGGAAATTTTGTGATAATTTTCCTAGATTTCTATGTAATGTTATCAAAATAAAATTTCAAGTGCAACTTATAAAGCATTTTACTCTATAACTTGTACATGACATTTCATTTATCTATGCATTGTTATGTAAGTATTGTATAATGTAAAATAAAATGTATAAAGTTGTAAACCTTGTATGTATATGGTGTTGAACCTATGTATAGGTGGTTGGGTATGTTTATACCATCCAAATTATATGATTTTATTATGGATTAGACCTTGTTTATGATAGAAATGTAATCTTGTGTGGGTCATGGTGTGTGTGACCTGACCTCGGTAGTGGGTGAAAGGGCTAGAGTGAGAGACCAACTTGTAAGAATATTTTTTATGTGTCATGGATGCTCATGAAACTGGTGTTTTATACCTAAACTAAGAGTGGGTATTATAGGTTTGACTCTAGATTGTGCATGAGACCCTCTAGTGGGTGTTTAACAAGTTAGGTGTCCGGTGATATTGAGATGAGGGTGAGTACCATCCTGAGTTGTGGCCTATTTGAGACTTGGCTTATTGTTTTGGCTATGTGGGAAATCCTAGTGACCTTATTCAGTTTGAATGTTGGTTATGGAGTTAGTACCTTGTTACCTTCAAGGGTGACCCACGAGAGGGTCCAACTAGGTGTATGAATACTTTTACATATGTGGGGAATTTGTAAATGCTTCAACGTATAATATCAGTACACGAAGGGTGTTATCGGGTACATGGTGTTGGAGCACTATATGTTTTAGTGTTTTTGGTTGAATCACATGTGTGTGAGTGATTATTATTTTTTGGATAGTTTTTAAAGGGACTTTCTTGTTAAGATGTCTAACCCTATTGGCTCCCTTATATGTTTATAAAGGTGATGTGCCTTGAGAATTGAAATTCAGGTGGGATGGGACTGATGGTTATGAGTTTGTGTGAGATTGAGGTGATCTGAAAATGGAATGACCTTGTAAGGGTATAATGTAATCCTTATGGTAATGTTAGTACTTTTTATAGGAAATCAATTTAAGTGTTTGTGTTTCAGTAGAACATACGGTTTTCAAGGGTAGGATCAGTTAAGTTTCTAACCCTATTTACTTAGGAGGAACCTTAAAGAATGTGGCGATATAGTAAATAAACTCCATTGGAATTATATAATTAACCTCATATTTTAAGTAGTCATATCAATGGTTTATTGTGGTGAGATTTCTACTTTTGAAAAGTTATAAGAGTGTCCTCTATTTGGTGAGAGTGGAATGCACGAGAGGTATGGATAGTGGGTTGGGTGCATGAGTTAAGTCTTAGTATGATATAACTTAATGGAGTTTGAGTTAGGTTTTGTGGTTGGGTTTCAAAGTGTTATGAAATCATTGATATTTAAGGTAATATTTTAGGCACACACATGTTGGATATGCATAGTGCCACTTGACTTATGGTTTGTGGGAAAGAAAGTGTATTCCTGAGATTCTATGTGGGCAAGTACTCATGTGTGTGAGCTAAGAACTAGTGTGGGTTCAAGGGAGGATTGTAGATAGGGAAACCTAGTGCCTCGATTGAGAGTCATTATGTTCCTATTATAGGGAATGAAGTTTTTGATAGACTAGGTTTGGTGACATGGATAATACAGGGTTTAACCGATTGAGAGAATTAGAGGTTGATAATCTAGATGGGGGAGCATGGATCAAGAGGAGTTATAAGAGTGTGGTTTTGGTGAGACTTGCTTGGGTTGATGCTGTAAGAGTGGTAATAGATGAGATGAATAGTTTGAGGCAAACTATTATTCATTTAAATGAGAGATCCTAGTTTTTGGAAGGTTGTTGGTAGGTTTTATTAGAGGAATCCATGGGTAGAATTCTGGTAATCCAAGAGAAGTCATTAGTTTACCTTCTTTGGTGACAATTAAGGATGATTAGTCTTGGACCCTTCTAGCCACTATGTTTTTTATGAATAAAATGTGAATCTTTGTGTTTACAAAAATGGTTCAATAACATGAAGAAATGGATTCTCATATGGTGATGAGTAAGATATTGATCCCGGTAATGCAACCCTTGTGCAAGGGGGATAAAAAATGCATGAGGTTGATAAGTGGATAATTTTTGTCGTGCTTTGGTGATGGTGGATAAATGAGGTTGAATTCAATGGGTTCCTCGATTAATAATAGGAGTAGACTTAAATTTTGAATCATATGGGCTCCATACATCATCTATAATCCTATAGTGGTTTTTAGTAGTCAAAACATGGTTGGGTTAGGGGTATGTTGGTGCTTTTAGAAAGCATGATAGTGTGGTTTAGTCAATTGATGGAAATAGATGGTTGGTGGTCCAACCTTGAATTTTCACCAAAAATTAGGTACAAAATTTAGTGGGAATGTATTTATGATCATATGATTCCTTTGGGGTTTACGACATCATTATTTGGTAGGCTAGTGATGCATTAGTGGTAGAAGTTGAGAATTTTTTAGGGGAAAGTTGGATAGGAAATGTTTGACTTGCGTTCTTGTATGTAGTTGGATGCTTTGGGTTGGAAAACAAAGAGGGTGAATTATTAAGGGTGTGATAGGTAAGTTTTAGAGGTTGGAAAATCTTTTTTTAGGAAAAGGATAGAATTTTTGAATGGTTCTTGGACAATATATTTTTGTCTGGTCATTTTGGAAGTTGATACCAACAAGGGGTATCGGCTTTTGATCAGTGTTGTCATTGATGTTAGGCATGATGGATTGGGAACTGCTGGAGTTGGTACCCTATTACCAACTTTTTTGTACTTTATGATAACCTATATTCATATTTTTGAATATTAATAAACACCTTATCACATCATGATTGTTCTTCTATGTAACACAGTATGTGATAATGTTCTTAGAGTAACAATCACACTAAAAGGTCATAACAATTCCCTACTATGATGAGAACCCAAAAGTGCCACTACTACAAATATGACCTATAGCCACGGACCTATAGCCACGGTTCTATAGGTCCATGGCTATATCTTATATACTTCCACGTTAATATCTTCATCCGTGGCTATATGCAGCAGCCCCATTTATTTTTCCCAAACCTATCGGGCTACTTCTCCCCCCCCCCTCGCGATTCCTCCTCCTCGTCGCGCCCTCCTCCTCCCCAAAGCCTCCTCGCCGACGCCTCCTCCGTGCCGCGCCCTCCTCTCCACGCCCTCCTCGCCGCGCCCTCCTCCTCGCCGTTCCCTCCTCGCCGACTCCTCCTCGCCACACCCTCCTCCCCGACGCCTCCTCCGCGCCGCACCCTCCTCGCCGCGCCCTCCTCGCACAGGTGTGTTAATGATGGGTTCTTCGATTCTTCTATTTGTCGCAGTGTTTACTTGATAATAATTCTTCGATTCTTCTATTTGATATCCCCTTCAAGCATTTTTCCTATACTCGATACTACTCGGATGGCTGTAGCGCTTCATCTATCTTCATTTCCATGAGTTCTAATTATTGTAGAAACCATTCCATCATCTACTCTATCGAATCCAATTTCATCTCCATTATAGGATGCACTGACCATGATCCACAGACACTACCAAATCTCTAAATTAAAGCACCAAATTTGTTCTGTTTTGAACTTTAAATTTTATAAATTAATGTATATGTTTACACTTATAGGAGATGAAATTTTGGAAACCAAAGGTATTTAGTCAACAAGAAAAGGAGGGAAATTTTTTCCAATGATCTCAAATGAATAGAGCATCTACAACATGGGAGTAATAGTTTAAATTCTGTGATTTTTCTACTTAAACTTGAAAATTCACTTCTTCTTTTTAGTTGAAATAAATGGTTGGAAGTTGCCTTTTAATAAATTTTGTATGCTGAAATCATCTTGTTAAATCTATTGGTTGTTGCTTCCTTTTTTACTACCTTTGTGTATTGAAATTCTGGTGTGTATTCTTATTTTAATGTTTTACTAAAAATCATTTTTGAACTTCAAATGTTTACATGCATCTACATTAAAACCCATGAATATGTGTTGAAGTTGTTAATATAGTAACTAGTGGGTATCATTCATGCATTTTGTGTGATTGTTTGAACTCTATGTTCTTCATTTATTTTGTTTTTAATATATTAGTTATATGCTTTGTGTGTAATTAGATAAAAAAATTCATTATTGTTACAAATTGATGCATATATCTAATTAATCATTTCTACCATAGGACGAGGTGGTTGGTGTTGGTTCTAATGCAGGAATGTTGGCATGAAACCGACAAGCAAGGGGGAACATCCATTCTTGGTAATGGGCATCTATGTGAACTTCACTTCTCAGTTATTGGTTTTGATTAGAGTTATATTAAAATATTATTTTTTTCACATGTAGTTTTACAAACATAAAATAAAAATTTAATCATAGTTTTATGGTTGCAATTCTAAAATATTTTTTATGAGCTGAATTCTACGGTACTCAATTGTTGTGCTCGATATGATTGTATCACCTTCTTTCTTCCATAAACCTTTTATAGTTTAATGAAGATAGGGTGCAACTGGTGATGAAATTTTTGAAGCTCTAATTTCCAATAGTAACTTTTCAAAACAAAACATTTTCCTCTCAAGTAAGCTTTGATTTGTGGTTCTTGCATCTACTATTTTTGCAGGATACATGTTTGTATTTAGGCACATAAACACAAATATATTTCTTATCAATTATTTATTCTCTACATAATTACTTCTGATTTATTTTGATCTTTTTTTATTTATTTCTTGTAGGTAAAATATAGGCTTAGGGTGAAAAAGAAATATGCACCCAAAGTACTCTTAAGGCACCATTTTTTATGATGGTAACATGTTGGTAAGTTCATTTATTTATTTTTACCATACTACATCATGTATGTTGAGAGGGGTCTTTGATTTGTGGTTCTTGTATCATATATTTTGGTCTTTTGTTATATTTGTTGAAAATAGTCATTTTATGTCTTGAAGTGTTTTTGATAATATCTTCGGGATGTATTGAAGTATGATAGGGGGCTGGGTGGAGGGGGGAAGGGGGCAGGGTGGAGGGGTGCAGGGGGCAGGGTGGAGGGGGGGAGGGGGCAGGGGGGAGGGGTGTCCGGGGGGAGGGGTTGTCCGGCAGGGGGGGAGGGCTGTCCGGCAGGGGGGAGGGCTGTCTAGTAGGGGGGAGGGCTGTCCAGCAGGGGGGAGGGCTGTTCAGTAGGGGGAAGGTTGTCCAGCGGGGGGGAGGGGTATCCAGGAGGGGGGAGGGGTGTCCAGGCAGGGGGAGGGGCTGTCCAGCAGGCAGGGAGGGGTGTCCAGGCAGGGGGAGGGGCTGTACAGCAGGGGGGAGGGGCTGTCCAGCAGGGGGGATGGGTGTCCAGTAGCGGGGAGGGCTATCCAGCAGGGGGAGGGGTGTCCAGCAGGGGGGAGGGGTGTCTAGCAGGGGAGAGGGGTGTCCAGCAGGGGGGTGTCCAGGCAGGGGGAGGGGCTATCCAGCAGGGGGGAGGGGTGTCCAGGCAGGGGGAGGGGATGTCCAGCAGGGGGGGGAGGGGTGTCCAGCAGGGGGAATTAAATAGGACTTAGACTTGGTTCATGCTATGAATTCTTCCCTTATTTATGATGTTGTGGCAAGATCCCAAAACACTCCTATATATTTAACAGGGGTGAGTGGTATGTGAAAATCATCATGAAGATTCTATATACAGATGAACAAAAAATATTCTTGAGGAAAATGTTGTCTTAAGAAGTATTTCAACTCATTTCACCACGAAATGAAATATAAAACCCTCTCATTATCCTACCATTTGTTGTTTGAGAGATTTAGTATGGTTTTCTTCTATAGAATCAAGCTGAATTGGAACAGAAACATCCAATATAGATCTTCCCACCCTATAATTGATTGAGTCGATGAACTGATGTACCCTACAAATGTTGTTCCCTATAATTTCTGTATAAAGATCTTGGGTTTCACTACTTATTTTTTAGGGGTCCCCATCATGGAATCACAACGGGACACAAAATGGATCAAATTCTTCTTTGGGTCCCCTAAACCATTTAAAATTGGAAATGTAGTGTTTTCCAAATTTAGTGGGGAAAATTCAGATCACCCCCTTTAGGGTAAGGTTTGTTTTATAGTTGTACCAATTCCCACTATAACTCTATGGATTCTAATCAATCCATTAGATAATCAATAGTTTTTATGATCCCTTAAGGAATGTCTAGATGAGAAGGAGCATGAATAGGTACAACAGTAGGTAGAGTAAAATGTGGAAACCCTATTAGTATATGTCATGTGTAACCTATAGGGTGAGGTCTGTAATGATGCTCCTAGAAATGTTTTGGTTGTGTAAAAAATGTTGGTAACTCTCTATTTTCTATTTCTTGATTCATGTATGTTGGTTGTTGGTACCCCATGTTGATAGGATGTTTCATCTTAATTCTAGTTGCGGTAGAGAACCCTCTTTGATAAGGTGCTCAAGTTGGGAGTACGAGTTGAGGATCTGCTTATAGAATATATCCAGCAGGAACTCTACCTCAAAGAAGTTATTCATTTATTCTTCTCAATTATTTCAAATCTTCTACCTATTGAGAAAATCCTTCCTCATGTGTAAGGGGTTTAACCACTTCAGTATGTGGTTGCAGTGTATCCTTAATTTTACTCTTTTCCTTGGTGGATAATATCTAAGGAGGTAATCATGGAGTGGTTGAGTGAATTCCAAATTTCAGGGAAAGCATATGAAGGTTGTAAGACTTGGATGGTCCAAGAATTATTAAACATATAGGGAATTGTTAGCTTGTCCCCCTTAGCAATGAAGGTTGTAAGAATTGGATGGTGATCAGAATTGTGCTTTACTAGAGTGACACAAGAGATGGTTTTCCAACTTCCATGAAGAGAGTGATTACCAAAGGCACGGTCAACCCTACAGGCCCTACTTCCATTTAGATTCCTCCTATACCAAGTGTATTTGGCACCAATCAGATTGGTTTCAATAAGTTTTAATTCCTCAATACAACCTCTGAAATATCTCATTGTGGTAGCATTGGAAACATGTCCAATCTTGTCATCTGCATGTAAAATAGCATTGGAATCTCCCATTATAACCGAGGGATCTAATATAACTCTTGAAATCTCATTCATGTGTTTCCAATGAGTTCTTCGACTGATGTAACAGTAGAAAGCATAAGCCATTTAACAAAAAGAGATCTGACCCTCATTAAGGAAGGTTCAAGTGATAATTTGGTTGTCCACTCAAAAAATGGAAGGATTAGTAACATTATGATGGAAAACCAAGAAAATTATTTCAATACTAGTGATATCTTTCACAGAACATAGAAAAGAATTACCATTTTGGGAAAAAAGAACCAAAAGTGATGTTATTAGATTTTAGCTCAGAGATGCCAATGAAATCAGGTTTCCGTTTACTCACAAGAAGCCTAAGGCAACATAATGTTCTAGGGTTGGCTAGCCCCTGGAAATTCTAGAAGAGGATACACATCATTGTTTCTGAATGGGGGAAAGTCCCCCTTTCTGTTATTTCTCAATTTCACTTTTTTAATTGGATCTTCTCAACTCTCTCTTGTTGGAATGGTTGGTAGAATAAACTTTCTTTATAGTGAGATGGATACCCAACCTCAAATAATCTTCCCTGGTTTGTAATCCTTTCATTATAGGGTATGAATCTTTTATACTGATGTTTATATGTTGAGAAGGTGTGTGCTCTGACAATTGCATAGAGAGAGCAGCCTGAGAAAATCCAGCTACAAGTATGTCATCCATATCAACTATTTTTAATAATTCTGAGGTAATGAACTCCAAAAGAGGGATTCAGATAGCAGATTTAAAGAAAAATAGAGAATATAATCCGATGCCTCTTGGAAAATTAAGGATTCTTTAGAAAAATCACTTAGTATTTCTGCACCATTAGAGTTACCAGTTTCAGCATGAACACATCCTTGGGATTCTTATTCCTCTACTAAGTCTTCCTAGGATTTACTAGTAGCAGAATTGTTATACCAGGTGACCTCTTTTTAACCTTCTTTGTATTTTTTTCTAACATAGTGTTTGGTATTAATATTTTTCCCTTTCAGATCATCTTTCAACGAAGTATTAATAGAGGATGGCTTGCAGAATTTCTATACAATTCTGCACTTATTAGGGGGTCTAGGGGGGGAGGGAGGGGTGTCTGGGGGGGGGGGGGGTCCATGGTGGGTGTCTAGGGGGGAGGGAGGGGTGTCAAGGGGGGTTTTCTAGGGGGGAGGGAGGGGTGTCCAGGGGGTTGTCTAGGGGGGAGGGGGGATGTGCAGGGGGTGCAAGGGGGGGTGTGCAGGGGGGGTGCAGGGGGGATGTGCAGGGGGTACAAGGGAAGCTATACAGGGGTGGGGGGGGGTGGCAGGGGGGCAGGGGGTGATCCTCACATTTGGAATCTATCAAATAAAGATTCGTTAAACTCTTTTATTTTCTTAATCTTAACTTCCAACTGAGCATCACTGACATTTATGGATACTTTATGCAATTTCTCCAAAGCATGGATCACTTTTTTAACAACATTTTCAAACACTTTTCACATAAAATCTTTGCAATTCTTCATCATCTTGAAAAAATATTTCAATGCAGGGGTGGGGGGGTGTCCAAACATGCATTCTGTTTTCATTATTTTGTTTGTTCTATTGCATTCTGTTTTTGCATTCTGTTTTTGATTAGTTATTATTTTTGTTTGTTCTATTGCATTCTGTTTTTGTTATTTTGTTGTTTTTAAATTTCTGTTGTTCTGGAAACATGCATTCTATTTTTTTCCATGTGAATCAACAATCTCCAGGACGAGATGTCAACACAATTCATCTTGTTGATGTATACAGGTGGGGAACAATATTTCTCTACCATTTCCCAACGAATAGAGGATTCCTTGAAAAGTACTAATCTCAAGTCCAGGGAAACTCCATCAGCCCCAAGAAAAAATACTGGGAAGAGATGAAATAGCTTCTGTTATGATTAATATACCCCCTACACTAGCAGGAACTCCATGCCCTGCACCGAATAGTGCAGGTCCCCCTAGATGTCAAAAACATCCTCTTCATTGACACGACTAGAAGAGGTGATCCAAAAGAAATCAATTAAAGGAGAAAAGGAAGAAAATATACTAATTATGATAAGATCATGTGTATTGATACTTTTTAGACACTATGAATTATAACTTTATTCACCTACCAATACTGAATAGGGATGATGATGCAAGTCTTGATGACTGACCATAATATTATCTCTTCCAATGGATACTATGACACAACAATCAAGAGTGTTTTTTCTTCAAATTTTTCATGTATAGGGTGATAGATTCTAGGAATGTGATGCTGGGACTGCCACCACCACATGATTTATATGTTTCCACCATTGACTCGGATGAAGGATAGTGGGAAAAATTGTTATAAAAATAGTAGAAGTTTAATAGTTGGGTGTCTTAAAAAATAGTCCACTGAGCTCATGAAAAAACATTTGAATTGCTGAATCACCCTACTATTCTTCCAACAGATCCTGATGTTGTGTAGAAATAATACTCAGCACCATGATCCTCCAAGGGTCAAGAAAATCAGGTATAGGAAGATGAACCTACACCAAGAACAAATTTGTGTTGTACACTCTTAGATATCACACATGCAAATATAAGGAAATGGGCACCAACCCGCCAAATGAAACCATTACCACCTTCTAGACAAAAAGATCCACCTAAAGAAGTTATTTGAGTAGACTAATCTTCTAATTAGTAACTAATCTTTGACCCCGTTATTGTCATAAATTTAGTAGAAACCTTATCCAATTCAGCTCTTATAGCTAAAAGAAATACTAAACAATTCGTATCCCCCACCAACAGCAGCCCCTCAATTTAATAACCCCCACCCACTGCCAAGGTGTCAAATAGAATAGCTTGCAAGTCGGGTTTCATGTCCTCAAAGCACACAAAATTTAGAAAATTTCTTGAACTGTCCCAACTATTTTGTTTACATCCACATTGCCCAATAACTAATTCCCAGCTCACCATAAGCCTGACAAGGATAAGCTCTCTCTTTTATCCAGTTCCGATACCGCCATCACTAGCTGGTCCATTATGGACACTTAATGAGTAGGTTTTCACTAAAGGTAACCTTACACCCTATGCTACAACTCTATTCTACTATGACAATAATGAGGAAATTTCATTGGGCCAATAGGGGGGGCTGTCCAGCAGGGGGAGGGCTGTCCAGTAGGGGGGCTGTCCAGCAGGGCAGGGCTGTCCAACAGGGGGAGGGGGTCTAGGGGTGGTGTCCAGGGGGTGTCCCGGGGTTTAGGGGGTCCAGGTGGTGTCCGGGTGTGGTGTCTAAGGGTGTCCAGTGGGGGTCCAGGTGGTGGTATCCAGGGGTGTCCAGTGGGTGGTGTCCAGGGGTGTCCAGTGGGGGGCAGGTGTGATTGCATTTCTGATAAAAAGTTCTGGAATTTGAAACTGATGAATTATTCACGTGTAAAAGCTTTTTGAATTTTCAATGGAAATCTCTACCTTAGCTACTGGTAATGTTTTTGTTTTCCTGTAGGGTCTCAAGCATGAAGTTATTATTGATTTAGTGGAACAGTTCCATGCATACAATCGAAGAGTGGTACACTTTGTTCATTTGATATATCAAATTTGGTTTTCCTGCACTTAGAATGTTATGTGTTATCTTGTTCTATTTTTAATCATGGCTGCTACTAGCATCTATTCAGACTTACTAGTTTGGTTATTTATACAGGAATCTATATCCCCTGGGAATGTATATCTTGAATATGGTATTTTACTCTCATGATTTTATTCTATGTAATTGAATCGTTTCTATACAGAATTTCATTTTTGTTGCTATGAGAATATTGTAATCCTGAATTGATGTGTAATGCCTTTGTTTAATTATTGTTTCTATTTTTCATAGATCATGTGTGTCCAGGGGGGAGGTGTCCAGGCAGGGGGGAGGGAGGGGTGTCTAGGGGGGCTGGCAGGTGGACTAGTAGGGGTGGACTAGCAGGGGGGTGGCCGGGGGGGGGGGGGGACTAGCAGGGGGCAGGGGGGACTAGCAGGGGGGGTGGCGGGGGGCAGGGGGGGGACTGGAAGGGGGCAGGGGGGGGGGGGCTGGCAGGGGGACAAGCAGGGGGGTGGCAGGGGGGACTAGCAGGGGCAGGGGGCAGGGGGTGGCAGGGGGGACTGGCAGGGGGCAGGGGGGGACTAGCAGGGGGTAGGGGGGGGACTAGCAGGGGGTAGGGGGACAAGATGGTGGGTGTAAGGGGGCAGGGGGGGGATTGGCAGAGGGTGGTAGGGGGGACTAGCAGGGGGTGTGGCAGGGGGAAGGGGGGGGGGACTGGTAGGGGGCAAGGGGTGGGCTGGTAGGGGGACAAGCAGGGGGGGCTAGCAGGGGGGGTGGCAGGGGGCAGGGGGCAGGGGGCAGGGGGGACAAGCAGGGGGGTGGCAGGGGGGACTAGCAGGGGGCAGGGGGGAGCTGGCAGGGGGTGGAAGGGGGGACTAGCAGGGGGAAGGGGGGGACTAGCGGGGGGCATGAGTTTGACAAAGGATGCTTTGGCTTGGAGTTGCTTATAGTTGTGATGTGCTACTTTGGAAAGGTTGTAGAATCTATGAATTTATTGTGAAGGGTGAACTTGCTGCTTTAATAAGTTTTTTTTTCATATTCTTCCTGCCTATTTTTTTGATTCGTTTTTTCTTGTGAGCTGAGTTAAAAGTTGAAATGCATTGCAGGTGGGGGGAAGGGAGGGGGTGTGCAGGTGGGGGGGTAGGGGGGTGTGCTGGTGCAGGGGGGGACTGGTGCGGGGGGGGGGGGGGGTGTCTTCAAGGCAGTGGGGAGGAGGGCAGGGGGGGTCTGCAGGGCATAGGGGAGGGGTGCAGGAGGTGTTCAGGGGGGTGTCTAGGGGGTGTCCAGGGGGTGTCCAGGGGGGTGTCGAGGGGGTGTCGAGGGGGTGTCCAGGGGGGTGTCCAGGGGGGTGTCAGGGGGTGTCAGGGGGGTGTCCAGGGGGTGTCTAGGGGGGTGTCCAGGGGGTGTCAGGGGGGTGTCAGGGGGGTGTCCAGGGGGTGTCCAGGGGGTGTCCAGGGGGGTGTCCAGGGGGTGTCCAGGGGGTGTCCAGGGGGTGTCCAGGGGGGTGTCGAGGGGGTTGGGGGTATTTTTTTAAGTATGAGCACACCCTATAGCCACAGTTTTAAATCGTGGATATTGGTTTACTTCCACGTTTTTTAACCGTGGCTATAGTTCTAACTCCACGGTTTCCAACCGTGGCTATAAAGCCTATCCTGCCTCTAGTATAGCCACGGTTGAAACCGTGGCATTAGGTATACAGCCACGGTTCCAAACTGTGGCTATATACCTATAGCCACGGTTTGGAACCGTGACTATAAGTTTAGGCCTATAGCCATGCCAAACTTAGCCACGGTTCCTCAAACCGTGGCTATTACCTATAGCCACGGTTTAGAACCATGGCTATAGCCCGAATTTGCAGTAGTGTGCCATGATAGTATTATTAAATATATGTTCTATATATAGATGATATCATTTTAGAGACATGAATGATATAGGATATCAGGGTTGGAGACTCATAGGACTTTGAGGTACCTTTTCATGGTGTACACCCTTCATAATATCTAGTGTAGGATATTATGAGAATGAGAATCGCCAGTAAGAAATTAAAATTTATATGTGTCATTAGATGTTTCTATCTACAGATGTGTGTATTAATCCTTATACTTTTAAGATTATTATTAATGAGTATTATAAGTCATATACTTTTATGTATTGATGATGACATATGTTCATTGTGAGGTAAGATATGTTGGGTGTGTCATGAGTAATATTGCATTAATGAATAATGAGAGAAACAAATTATCTCTTTAATTATTTAATGAAAGCTAATATCTCGAGACCTTTTATGGGAATGATATAGCCTAAATTAACCCATTTAAATGGTGTTCTATAGGAAAGTTTGATTACCATAAATTCAAAGAAAGAGACATCAAACATATAGGTTGATGACACCAGCATGCAACCTACTTGATTAGAGATACCATGATAGATGGATTATATTATACAATGAGTGTCCAAATTAGGTACTATGTCATTGTAACATTAACTTATTTCTCTATGGGTGACTTGACATGTTTCTATATGCTAACCATGGATATTAGTCTACTTCACCTAATTCCACTGAGAAAGAGGCCTAGAGGGACACACATTAAGTGTATCTAGAATCTCAGTTAAATAATATATTATTATGTATTATTTAATAAGTTGAGTAAATATTATTCCCACATGTGGTTTAATAATTATTCATGGTTTCATGATCACATATATTCCATAACTAGTTATTCGAGAGAATATTATATGAGCAGAATATTTAATAAATATTTATTTTCAATTTATTGAATATAAATTTTTTTCATTTATTAGTGAACAATGTAGTGATATTAATTTGTTAAATAAATATTCATTATTCAAGGACCGATAAATATTATGGAGGAATGGAAGACCGAGTTTGATGATTCAGTGAGAAATAATATATATTCAATATTATTTGATTAAATAATATTTAATTTCAATTCTCAAGTTTAGTTCATGTCTACAAATAATAATAATAATATTATTATGGACATGGGGTTCCATAGGGATTAAATAAATTATAAAGGGAACTTGTTAAATTATTTATTTCGAACCCTAGTGGTAGATAAACACAATTATATTATTTTTCAAGAGAACTAACTTTTTTTTTATTATGTAAAACAAATTTGGAGAATCCTCTCAAAGCCCTAGAGAGATCCCTTCTCTAATAATGCTCCCAATAATTAAGAGAGATCTTCCTCCACCTCACAATCTTGAGTCAAGAGAGATCAAAGAGAATCCTTTGGAATAATTTCTTGATATGATCAAAGGAAAATGGTACAAGAAATAAGATTTTCCATGATAGAACCCAAAATATTCTTACGATGACATTTAGAGATTTGTGGAACACATGTGGATCACTACTAGAGGGAATCTACTCTTGAATCCTACAACTCAATGACGGTACAACACAAATCTATTTTCAGATCCATCAATGAAGAAAGAATTCTCACAAGTCAATTCTTTAATTGATTAAATTAATTATAAATAACATGTGATGATCTTATACTTTGGTTCCATCATTTTATTGATTATCTATTTTCTTTGATTTAATTCGATTGATCACAATGTTTATCGCCGTGTAAATCTCATATTGATAATCGATCATGACAAAAAGTATAGTTGGTCATGACCCATCACATACTTTCATTACACTCATAACTTACAAGTGGTATCAAAGAGATCACATAATTATTTATAATTATTTAAATATCATTTATTTATTTACACATTTTTCATTTAGTTTTTAATTTAGGTTTAATCATTATTTAATTAGAATTGTGAGATTTTATTATTTCTATTTCATTTCTCATAAATATAATCAAATTGATTAATTTTATGAATGAAATAAAATTAAAGATCTCATATGGAGGTTCCAAGGAATATGGTCAAATAACACAAGAGTATAATCCATGTAACCTAGAGGTACACACCGTGTACTAGTTTCTAATGCACTATGAATTAATTTGGAATTAATTCAAGCCATGTGTATTTATAAACATAGTGAATTTCATTATACACCGTGTGCTAACTGAGCTATCCTAGTGCATGGTTAGTAGGAGTATACATCATGTAACTACTATACATGGCATGTATTCCTTTAATCACAGACAATATATGTATCTTCTTACATGGTCTACCTAACTAGAAACAGTGTAACTTGGAGACCACATGACGTGTATCCCTTGTACACTACGTTTACACTAAATTTTTCTATGGGACGGTTTCATGCCAAGTCCCTAGTCATGTTCTATGGATAAATTGTGAGGAAACATACATTCCATGTAGCTCCAATATACACACCATGTACTTTTACCAAATTACATAGAATTAAAATTAATTTATTAAACTTTCAAAACCTTACCAACGTGTACTTGCATGTGGTCATTAAGTTTATAGGACATTCCATGTGATGAGTTTTAATATATATAAATGTTTAATAAATTTCTAGGTAATTTTTAGATATGTATATCATGTGTGAGTTATGTTATAGTTATTACTCTATGTGCATTGAAGAATAATATGTGACAGAAAAATCATGTAATCCATGTAATCATTAAGTTAATAGTACACACCATGAAAGTATGTGATAAATCTTGTATGCCACAAATCCCAAGAGTAAATAATATACGATTATAATACATGTTTGGTAGTTTAGATGGGTACTCATCATGTTTCATCCAATATATATTTTATTATTGTACATAATTAATTTTAAATATTTTTTTAAATTTGTTTAAAAATTTAATGGATGAGAATATAAAGGAATTTAAAATGATAATTAAGATAAAATAATTGATTAATTAAAGAATATAATTAATTTATTTGAGTGTAATTTATCTTAGATAATAATGATTAAGAATTGAATGCTAATTTTATTAAATTCACAATTCGTTTTATGCACGTGAATGATCTTGAGACTAGACCGGACCATTGTATGTGATTTGTTTCATTTAATTTATTATTATATAAAATTGTTTTTCTATATTACATATCGACTCTTATTATGTTAGGTACAACATTACTATGGTTTCTTTTAAGTTGGTATAGACTTACACTACTTCCGTTAAAATTAAACCATAGTTAAAAGTGCTTGACCAACCAAAGTTGGGGTACTTTAAAGTATAAGTGAATTCAAACATGATTTTTCAGGTTTAATTAACTTAGTTCACATCAAGGGTTGACTTCCAAAGTAGGACTTGGTGTCACTAAGAGGTAAAGGGTTGAGGAAATCCAAGTTAAGGATTTTAGGATTAGGGAGTCCACTCAAAAGGTCGAGGAATGTGAGTTAATGAAGTTGGAATTTGGAATGCCTACCTAAAACCCTTAAAATTTCTTAAACAACCAAAGTTAGGTTGATGAGAAGGGTAATATGGATCCTTACCACTAAAATATATAATAAATAGGATATTCTAAAGATAATGGTGAAGTATATTTATTTTCAATAAAATAGTGGTATATTAATAAATATAATATTTATTTATTTGTTTAATTTTTTTAGATAAAGTACTAAATCTATGCTCATATTATTTGTTAAAAAAAATAAAATAAATTTAAACATATCACTATGATCCATAATTGATAAGGATAACTTTCCCACTTAATTTTTTTTTCAAAAGTGGAAATGGCGCTTACATGTTATCTTATTCCATGAACAGAAATTATATATGTTAGAAGAACCTATTTCTGATACACCTGGAAATGAGGTTAGTGAGGATGATTTGTCTCTCTATGAGAAACATTTAAATGATGATACATATGTTCAATGTTTCATGATATCATCTTGAACCAATGATACTTTGAAGAAACAAAAGGACAAGGATGTGTATAGTAAGATGTATCACTTTATAGATATCTATCAATATAAGGTGAGAAAAGAGAGATATGAGGTCTCCAAATATTTATTTATAACTAAACTTAGAGATTCTATGCTAGCTGGGCCTCATGTAGTCAAGATGATTTTCTATATTGAATGATTAGATATTTTATTGATTAAATTCTAGATGAGTTGCATGTAGATCTCATAATATCCACACTACACAAGTCCTTATAAGGTTTTATTATTAATTATAACATGAGAAATAATGAGAAGAGTCTTTCATAACTTATTACTTTGATTCATCAAGTAGATAAGGAAATGGGTGATGAAAAACTTACAATCCTTATGGTGAATAAGGAAAGTAAGAACAAGGGAAATGGTCTTAACACTCATAAAAAGTCTAAATCTCTCGAGTACCATCCTTCTAAGAAGAGGAAGATCTAGAGGCAGTTTAAGGAAAAAGAGGCAGTATGTTTTGCATGTGCAAGCAAGACCACTGGAAGAATAAATTCACCCAAAAGTAAAAGGAAGATAATGGTGAATTTATTATTGAGTGCATTCTTTCGACATCAAAATATTGGGTATTAGATACAACTTATGGTGCTCATATCTATATCTGTATAGAGAAACCAAGCAGACTACAAAAGAATGCTAGAGGATAGGTGAACTTGCAATCTTCCAATGGTGCAAGGATGGCTACTCTAGCCATTAGTGACTAACACATTTCATTTATAATAAGAATGATATTGGTTTTAAGGGGTTTTTATTATATACCAAGTTTTACCAATAAAATAATTTATATATCATGCCTAGATGCAGATGGTTTTATTTTCATGTTCAGAAATAAAATTTTTTTCTTTCATAAATATAACATATGTTATGGTATAACAAATTTGAATAATGGTATTTATGTATTAAATTAATAAAACCAAGTATTTTAAATAGATAACGAATCATTTTCACATGAATCATATAACACCTAGCTATAGCATCACCTTCTTGGTCATATAAATGAGAAGCATTTGAAAAAGTTCTTTCAAGATGGTTATTTATACTCTTATGATCTAAAACCACATGAAATATGTCATGCATTTTTACAAGAAAAAATGACCAAAACACCATTAAATAGACAGGGTGAAAGGGCCAAAAAACTTCTAATATTGGTACACACTGATACGTGAGGACCATTTCCAATAGAATCTAGAGGTGGATATACTTCATAAATTTTACTGATGACTTGAGTAGATATGGATATGTCTATTTAATGAGGTATTAGTACAATTCCTTTGAAAAATCCAATTAATTCCATAATGAAGTAGATAATCAACTTGAAAAAAAGATAAATAACCTTTGATCAGATCAAGGTGGTGAATATCTTAACCAAGAGTTTATCAATGTTTTATAGAAGTTTGGGATTCTATCTCAAATTACTCAACCTTACACACCATAGTGGAATGATATTAGTGAAAGGAGGAACCATACCTTGTTAGACATGGTAAGGTCATTGAAAATTCATGTATATCTTCCATTATATGTTTGGGGATATACATTAAAAATACAGGATATATATTAATCCGAGTACCAACTAAAGAAGAAAATGGAATTCCCTTTGATTTATGAGTGGAAAGAAACCAATTTTGTCACATACATGTGTATGAGGTTGCGAGGAATTTTTTAAGGCCTTATCAGGAAAAAAATATCCTCCATAGGCAGAAAGTGTATATGTATAGGACATCCTAAGGAAATAAAGGGATACTACCATAACAAACCTTCAGATAAGAAAGTGACTGTCATTAGACAAGCCATATTTCTTGAGAGGAAGCAAATTCTTAGTAAGGAAAATGGGGGAAATATTGACTTCGAAGAAGTTGATGCTCAAGATACACAAGAATTGGTAGAGGAACATATTCCACAGGTCCTCATGGAAGAAGTAGTTCCTAAAACACAAGTACTGTGTAAGAGAACTAGAGATGTAAGAGAACTATAGATATTTGGTTTTCTAGTCACCAAATATGGTGACTAATTATTGATTTAAAATAATGAACCTCTCTCATATAAAGATGAAATAGAGATCTAAAAAGTTTAAAGATGAAAAAATTGCATGAATTATAAAATGGATTCTATGTATCAGAATGAAATTTGGGTTTTTTCAAGGTTACAATTGATGTAAATCCTGTAGGGTGAAAATGGGTATTCCAAATAAAACTGGACAAGGTAGGTAAGGTAAATACCTATAAAGTAAGGCTAGTGGCTAAAATGTTTAAACAAATTCAATGAATTAACTATAATGAAAAATTTTCACCAGTCTCGATGTTTAAATCCATCAGAATTATACTTGATATAGAATCTTACCATGACTATGAAATTTAGATGATGGATTTTAAAATAACTTTCCTTAATGTAATCCTTCAGGAATGTATCTACATGACACAACTGGAAGGGTCTGTGACTCCAGGTAATGATAAAAATATTTACAAGTTATAGAGATCCATTAATGGATTGAAGCAAGAACCCATGACATGAAACATTCGATTTAATGAAACTATAAAAGAATATGTTTTCATTAAGAATAAATGTGATCCATGTGTTTAAAATAGATTTAGTGAAAATTTAGTCGTTATACTAGTAGTAAATGTTGATGAAATATTACTTATTGGAAATGACATGCCAATCTTATAGTCTCTTAAGGACTAGTTAAATAAGAATTTCTCTATGAAATAATTAGGTGAAGCAGCCTGTATTCTAGGGATCATGATCATTTGTGATAGATCCAATAGGCTTCTTGGACTAAGTCAAGGTACATACATTGACCAGATATTAAAGAGATTTAATATAGAATAACCCAAGAGGGTATTGGCTCCAGTATCACATGGTATACATCTTTATAAGAAAATGTGTCCTCACACACAATAAGAGAAAGAGATAATTAGTAATATACCATACTCTCTAGTGATAGGATTAATAATTTATGACATGTTATATACTAGAATTGATGTTTACTATTAATTTAGCATGGTAGGATGATATCAAGATGATATAGGGGAATAACATTGGTATGTTGTTAAGGCTATCCTCAAGTATCTATGAAGAACTAAGGATATTTTCCTAGTGTATGGAGGAGACCAGGATATAGTCATTAGGGATTATACAGATTCTATTTTTCAAATAGATTAAAATGATTTGAAGTCATATCCAGGATATGTTTTCTATATCAATGGAGGAGCTATGAGATGGAAGAGTTCAAAGAAGCCATTTTTCTGTGATTATACATTGGATTAGAAGTATATAGTGTCTTATGATGTATCCAGGGAATCTATTGGATACAAAACTTTATCTAGGAGCATGATGTGGTACCTAGTAGTAAAGACCATTTCACATTGTATTATGATAATATTGCAATGGTGACCCTTACAAAATATCCAAGGTCACACTAAAAAACAAATCACATACTCCAGAAGCATCACCTATTGATATATTTTTCTTATAGGGGTGAAGTTTTAGTAAACATAGTACCCATGGAGGAAAAAATAGTGGGCCCCTTGACTAAAGGCCTATCTTATTAGAAGCATGAGTATCATGTGAGAGATAGTAGAATGAAGGTTGTTTGCAGTTGGACCAAGTTCATGTGGGAGTATATTAGAGTTTGTGCCCTAGAAAAAACTTGTGTGTACTTCATAATAACTTATATTCATAGTTTTTAATATTAATAAACTTCTTCTCACATCATTATTATTATTATATATAACATAGTATGTGATAATGTCTTAAGAGTAGTTGTCACACTAAAAGGTTATAGTAGTTCCTTGCTATGATGAGAACTTAGAAGTTCCATGATAGTATTGTTAAATATATGTTCTATAGTATAATGATATCATTTGATGGGAAAAAATGATACAGGTTCTCAATGGTGGAGACTTATAGTACTTTTAGGAACCTTCTCATGGTGTACACCCTTGGTAATATTCGATGTAGGATATTATGAGAATGAGACTCACCAATAGAAAATACACATTTAGATGTGTCATCAGATGTTCCTATCTAGGGATGTGTGTATTGATCCTTATAATTTAAGATTATTAATAATTATTTTTATAAGTCATTTAATTTTATGTATTGATGAAAACCATGACGATATAAATTTGTGGTGAGGTTGGATGAGTTGGGTGCATCCGGAGTAATATTGCATTAATGAATAATGTGAGAAAGGATTTATCCCTTCTGATCTTTAAAGAATGTTGATATCTTATTACCTTTCATGGAAATGATATAGCATAAATAAATTCACGGCCATGGTGTTCTATAAGAAAGTTTGATTTCTATAAATTCAAAGAAAGTGACATCGAGCACATAGGTTGATGGAACTAGCATACAATATACTTGATTCAGAATATAATTATAAAGGGATTATATTACATAGTGATCATCCATATGAGGAACCATGTCATTGTAGAATTAACTTCTTTCTCTATGGGTGCCTTGGCGTGTTCCTAGAAGCTAACCTTGGACTTTAGGCTGCTTCACCTAATTCTATTAGAAAAGAGGACTAGAGGGCCACACACTAAGTGTCTACAAAATCTTGAATGAATAATATATTATTATTTATTATTTAATAAGTTGAATAAATATTATTCCCACATGTATTTTAATAATTATTCATGTTTGATTGATTACATATATTCTGTCACCAGTAATTCGAGAGAATATTATATGAGCATAATATTTAATAAATATTTATTTGCTATTTAATGAATATAATATTTAATTATTTATTAGTGAATAATGTAGTGATATTTATTTGTTAAATAAATATCCATTATTCAAGGCTTGATAAATATTATGGAGGAATGGAGGACCTTGTTTAATGATCTGGTGAAAAATAATATATATTGAATGTCATTAGATTAAAAAATATTTAATCTTAATTCATGAATTAGCACATGCCGAAAAATAATAATTATATTATTATTATGGACATGGGGTTCCATAGGTATTAAATAAATAATAAAGGTAACTTTTATAATTGTTTATTTATAACCCTAGAGGTATATAAAACCAATTATATTATTTTTCAAGAGATCCAATTTGTTTTTTATTATTGTGCACAACGAATACAGAGAATCCTCTTGAAGCCATATAGAGATATCTTCTCCAATAATGCTCCCAAGAATAGAGATAGATATTCCTCCACCTCCCACTCTTGAGTCAATAAAGATCAAATATAATCCCTTATAAGTTATTCTCAAGGAAATCAAAGGTGAACGACGCAAGCTATAAGATCTTCCTTGCTAGCACCTGAAGATTCTAAAAATGACATTTAGAGATTTTTGGAACTCATGTGGATCACTGATAGAGGGAATATGCTCTTGATTCCTATAATTTAATGATATTACAATGTAGATCTATTTTAATATCCCTCAATGAATAAAGAATTATCACAAGGTAATTCTTTAATTGATTAAATTAATTATAAATAATATGTGATGATCTTGTAAAATGGTTCCAATTTTTTTTTTCTATTATCTATTTTGTTTGATTTAATTCCATTTATCATGTAATTTATCATCATGACAATCTCATATTGATAATCTATCATGGAAAAAATAAAAGTTTGGAATTACCCATTTCATGATTCCACTGTACCTGAAACCTACAATGGTGGAGAATGTTGTGGCTTGAAATTAGAATATCTTAGCTAAGTCTTATGGGGGGCACAGTTTAGGCTTGGTGAGATTATAGATGAAAAAATATCAAGTGCCTTGGTATAGACAGGATCAAGTGATCATTATATTGGTGTTTCAGTGATGGATTATTTTTTTAGATTTAAGCACTTGAGATTAAAACTTCACTCATTAAGCTTGTTGGGTGTTCAAGGTTGAAACATGACCCATGGGTGGATTTGATGACCAATATAGGCTGGGAGATCCAATTATATGATCAAAAAACTTATTAGAGATAATAATTAGTATGATGGGGAGTTTTTAATATCTATTTTTTTTGGATGAGTTTTAATTTTGAAGGAAATTCTATTTTTTGTTTGGTGGATGGGTTAAATTTTGAATCGGGGTTTGGAAAACAATTATGAAATTTTGGACTTCTTTAAGTGATTTTTTTGAATTTTGTTTGGGAAAAAAGAGTTACAATGGGTTCCCTAATAGTCCTTAGGAGATTTGGGAAAGGTTTAGAGGTTTTTGTAGTTTTCTGTTCAACGTGTATGCTTTGGTGTGCATGGTTTAGGAGAAACCATGAAACACATTAACCGCAAGGTTATTTTCAGTTCAAGTTCAATAGTACATGGTTGAGTTTCATGATTAACACATAGTTTAGGTTAAATAATGTGAGATTAGGGGGAATTATGTGAGGTGTAAAGGTTTTGGTACTTGGTGCATGTTTTTTGCACGGTTTTATTCAAACTGTGTACCTTGTTGCATAGGGTTATAAATCTGAATTACATGTTTGGAATATTGTTTATAAGCCATGTGGTACAACCATTCAAGGTGGTGTGTTTGGTACAATGATTACCACAAATTTTGTGCATGGTTTGGAAAACCCTATGGCTAAATCATAGATCCCTTTAAAAGTAATTTTTCACACTTTTACCCTTATGATTTTATAAATCAACCCCTTCCATTTCCACTCTCCCTTGGCATAGCCAACCCCATTCATGCCTCTTTCCATATTTTCTCTTTCATGATGGATTCCCCCAAAATCTCAACCATTTTTTTCTGCCATAACTTGTGATCAAGAGACAAAGGTAAGAATAAGGCTCTTTTATCTCCTTCTCCTCCTTCTCTAAATTTTGTTTTCTGGGTTATGGTTTTGAGATATGGTTCCACTGAAGGATGGTAGAATCATCCTGGGATGATGGGGCTTCCATTCCACATAGATTGAGGACATTTCAAGACAATGTATACACGTTTTCACCCATCTATTTTTTTCTAGAGGTATATTTCACATGATTTTTTAAATAATTTTGAGATAAATTAAATTTTTTTATGGTTTTGACCATGGATGATAGGTATTTAGACTGAGTTAGGGTCAAAATATTTCCATAGGCCTTCAAAAGATCATTGCTCTCATTTTTGGTATGACAGGAGTGTCCGGTGAGTAATTTTTTATTTATTCTTATGTGAGTAGTGTTGGTTAATTTTTTAAGTTGTTAATTAATTATGATTTTATTATAATTAATTAGTTTTGGTTGTTTGGATGTGAGATAGGGTGGTGGGTGGTTTGGGAAATTTCCATTGGTCTTGGATGAGCCCAAGCGGTGGGTTATAGGTTAGGAATTTAAATGGAAGAGATTAATATTTGAGGTAGGTAGTCCCTCTAATTAACCCATGTTCTCACCTATTTTTCATAAGTGAATGGGAATGCATCATGCCAGCATTGCCATGCATAGACCAAAAAATTAACTAAATAAACTCAATTTAATTAAATTTTTAAAATTAGTTTTCCTTAGTTAAATGTACCATTTAAAATGCCTTAAACCAAATAAGTTGGATAATTATTTATGTGGTGAGTCATATTTTGAAGATCCTTAAGGTTAGTTATTGATGGAATGCTTAAATTTTAAATTTGGGTGTTATTACTGAGGGTTTGTAAATTAATGTAGTATTTCTTCATATTTGATGTTATCTTACCTTATTCTAACCACTTTGGTTTTTTAATGCATAAATCTATGAGAAATAACTTGTTACCCATTTTTTGGATTATGTCATATATTAGAATTTGATTTTAGCATTTTAGGCATGAAAAATTCATCATGAATTTTTATTTCTTGGAGTAATAGATGATATAGAAGTGATAAATATTATCTAATCACAAAAAAAGGTTAAAAATTTTCTCATGGAATTAAAATAAATCAAGTAAGTACATTTTCTAACATTCTCTATCTTGATGGTAAAAGAACCCCTAAACATTAAAAATAATATTGAAAATGAAAATGTTATTATTTTACGATCATTTCTGATGAATTGATGGTATATTCTATTCTTATAAAAGTATAACATTATCTATTAAATGAAACTTCTTTCTAAGTCCATGTTTTCACTTACCTCAAATGTTCTTCTAATTTAGGAACCCAATTAGGTGTTATTTTGGGTGGCCTTCATATTTTATTTCTCATATTTTGAAAAGTGTATTTTATTATTACTTTTTAAAATGTCATTTTACAAAAAAGGTATTTTAAATACTAAAAATATTTTTTCCCCTTTCATGATCTTATGTTTTATCTTCCAATCCTTGAAATTGATGTTAAAAAAATGTTTTAAACTCTTTTTGTAGGAAACGAGATAAAATTACAAGGATATAATTTATCTAAGGTGTTAGAATGTAACACCACAATATTTTTTAATTTACTTTCTTTAAATAATATATTTGATAGAATGTGGTATACATGACACCAAACTTAACTAAAACATGATATAATATAAAAATATTATTTTTTAATTATGAGATCCATGACCTATATATTGGTTTGGTGGGAATGAATAGGAAAAAACATAATATGAAATATATGTAGAATATTTTTCCTTAATAAAATGAATAATTAATCATGCATTGATTATCAATTTATTGGAAATAAAGATAAAATATTTTTTATGTACAATATTTTTTTTTGTAAAACTGTTTTTATGTGTGCAATGTATTTTATCTTAATAGATTAAATTTATCACTAGTGATGCAAGATCTCAAACTTCATGAAGGTATATACTTGTTTAATTTTGGTCTAAATATCTTGCTTGGTTTAATGAATTTTTGAAAAATTTCAAAATTTGCACCTTAGGGTTTTATGTTATAACTTGGGATTATCCTCTATTTCACCTCCTACAACCCTAGGGAAAAAACCTATCCACCCAAGCTTCCAAGAGGTGCTTATGCTTTGATCCTAATCCATTTTGAGTGAAATTGGTTGCATATCAAAGCTATGGGTGATTCTAATCCCTCTTTTGATTCTCTTTTTTTAAGGTTGACATCTTTCTCTTATCTCCATAAGAAGCTCTAAAACCCTATTTTTCTAATGAGGTCTATTTTGAGGCTTAAAAGGGTGGTTGAATCAGAATCTAAGGATTTTATTAGGAGTGTGTTCATCAAAAAATTTGAGTTAGGTGGTCTCAAAGTTATATACCATGGTTTTTATATGGATTTGTGCATGCAATGTTGTGTTCCTTTTTTTCCTTCGGTATTTTTTTGGTGCTATTGGTGAGATTTGATAAAATGTGTGTCTAAATTACAAATAGAACCTCTCATGATCCCCTTAGGATTAATGGGGGATGATCTAACTAATTTAGGGCCACCCATGGGGTGCACCAACCTTCTCGAACAAAGTTAACAGAAATGTTAAGTGTGAGATAGACTTATGGTTGATTAGATCCCTAGGAAAACATGTTAAATTGATTTTGTGATGAATAAGAAGGAAATGGGTAGTTATTACTATATGTGGGTAATGGAAATGGGGTTATTTGGATTGACATGAAATTATTTAAATGAGTCTAATGGTAATGTATTGAATGAAGTGTGATTTGTTCTTGAAATGCATAATTGGGATAATACATGGGAAATGATAAATGGGTTAAATGAATTAACATATGGAAGAGATCGATATGTTAATTGGGAAAAAAGAGGGAAAATTTGTGCACATGACTAGTGAGTTTGACATAAGAAATGGAAATTGGGATAAATGGCTAGGTAATATAAATGGTGAATGTACTAATGGGTTGTGACATAATGTTAATTTCCATATTGGTTGTTATGATTTTTGATTGATTTTAGAATTTTTTATGTTTGGTTATGGTATGGTATGTGTGTGGTTATTGGAAAATAATCATGTTCACATGGTTTGGTAGAGTGGGGTATTGGCATGAGTATGTATGCTGACATGTCGGGTTAGACTCGGGCTCTAAAATCCTCCCAAAATGCACGAATTAGGGAAGGGGATGAAGTTCTATTCCCCTAATGGTTGCATTTGATGAGACCACCTGGAATGAGGCTTCAAGGTGAGTGTGTTGTATACGTTTTAATGTGATTATCCCTAGTTAGATAAGGAACTTTATTATTTTCCCCTATACATTAAGTTGATGAAAAATCTAAACCCATTGATGATGAGATAAAAGTGAACTAAGTAATGAAGTTGGTGTAAGTATTGAGATTGGAAATAATGATTGGAATGGATTAAGTGAACTTGTTAACTAATGGAAAAAAACTTGTCTTCATTTACCCTATCTTTTCTTAGCACTTTCATGCATTATATTTTTACTAGATATTTTTTAGACACCATTGGTCGTGGTCTACTGAGTTGTACTCACACCCTACTTGGGCCGCCTTTGGTACCCGAGTAGACTTTATGCTTACTGGTCAGGATAAGGGCAATGAACCTATTCTTGGGAGTTGAGTTAGGAATAGGACATGAATGGTTGAAGTTACAGACTTGAATTCAGGACCATTTTGTGGATTCCTCTATTTGTCTTTATTTTGGGTTTTGTTCACTTTAGCACTGTTGCATGATATGGCATATTGACTATTAGTTGTGGTTTTACCTAGTTTTGGGAAATTGTTATTTATGTATATTAATTTATTATGATATTTATTTTTCGATATTCTATTTTTTATCTATTTCATATTACTCTAGTAAAGAGGTATAGTCTCTACACATGACTTTTAGACCCTCACTGCTAGTCAGAAACCTCTAGCATATAGGGAGGCCTTCTTGAGGCCATGTGATGACCCGACTCAGGGCACCAATTTAGTGGCTCCTCGGTCGGGGTTGTTACAATTGATAAGTGATTATATTGAAATAATCAGATAATATATCTAATTTAATTAATTAACATTCATTTAATTATGGTTATTAGGCAAGGGATGATAATAAAGTCATTTTATGCTTCAAAATACATTTTCTTAAAAAATGGATTTTATTGCATTTTATGCGTGGATATTATATTTAATTTATGACACTTTTAGAAAATTTATTTTAAAAAATGGAAAATATTTTTCAAATCATCATGTAAAATATATACTAATATGTCATTTTTTATCTTTATGAAAATATTGACTTTTAAGTGAATAGTGAAAATGCCGTTTTTTGCAAAATTGTCATTTATTTTCTTTAAATAAAGTAATTTAAAAGACCCAAACTATTTTGGATTTGATTTTAAAATAAAATTAGATTAATTTTATTAAATATATACTAAATAATTCCACACGAATAAATATTATATTTTATTTTTGTATAAGTTCATTTTTATGCTTAAAAATGAAATTTTCTAGAAAGTGTTTTTCATTTAATTTTAAGCACTGAATTAAAACTAATTTCTACCACTTAATAAAATTTAATAAAAAAATGGAATAAATATTTTTAATTTTCAGGTTCAAATTTATTAATGATTTTAATTTAATTTTTGGTCACTATAAATAATAATCATTGTAAAAATATGTCACCATAGTAAAGGGTAAATCAGGTTAATTATGAAAAAAAAACAACGTGATAAGAGAACACCATTTCATATTAATTATTATTATATGATTTTATTTAAAATATTATCACCTTATATTATAAATTTTATATTTTTGGATCCAATTTACCCTGATTAGGACTTTATATTATTTAAATGTTTAGAAAAATTACAAGTATGCCACTCCCTCACTTTTAAAAGGGAACCTTATCTCCCCCATTTCTCACACCTTTTGAGAAATATATTTAGGAAAAACCATAACAAAATTTCTATTAAATGTCCCTCCCCATGTCCTATAGGTCATTTTATTCTCAAAATACAAATCCTAGAAGTCTTAAGCTGTATTCCAAATGGAGATATCCAAGGAGAAGGTATAAGTCCTAACTGACCTATTCTAAGTTCATTTATTCTTTAAACTCCATAAAATATTAATCAACCATGATAAAATAATAATATAAGTATATTAAATATAATAAAATTTTATTATGATAATTTTATAACCCCCTTTAACCTCCTTTTCCATCTTTTGGGAAATGAAAACATCACTTGAGTGTACGTGTGGACTACCACCTCCACGAAGCGATGCAATTCATTTTACATCACTAGATAATATGGTTGGTTAAAATTATGGAAAAAAATAAAAATATATGATATTTATGAACTAATTATTATTTTTTAAAATTATTATATTACTTACCTTCTTATCCTTTCCATCTGTTGGCGATTGAAAACATCACCCATGTGCACATGTGGAGTGCTTCTTCTACGAAGGGATGTGATTCATTTTTCATTTTAACCTTATAAGAATAGTCATAAAGATTGAAATAATAAATAATTCTGAAATTTATAATATATTTATGATTACATAAAATTAAAATATTATCTACTTTATTTCTGTTCCACCCATTAGAAAAACGAAAACGTTTCTCATGCAAACATACAGAAAACCGTCTCCATGAAACGATGCAGTTAATTTTTCATGATCTCCTTACATGGTTGGTTTTAAAATTGCATATAAGATATAAATATTATAAATATAACTATTTAATATTCTATATATAATGTAATAATAACCCCTTTGACCATAGTTAACACACCGATGTTATTTTGAGATTATAAATCGAACCACCCAAAACATCCAATGTAAACTTAACCATTTAAGTATCTAAATAATAAATGATAATAAATGAAATAAAATTAATAATAATAATAATGAAATTAAAATGAAAATTTTTATTAATAAATTATGAATATAATATATTTTTATCATTCTAGAGTTAGAGAATATACGAATCTAGATAATACTTAAGGTAAGGGATTTCTCATTTAAAAATCCTTTATTTAAGACTCATACTGTTTTCACCACTTTTTTTTGTGTATATAATTCCATATATGATGTATTTTATCATTCATTTATAGAAATTAAATTTATATACAAATTATTTTCCACTTATATCCTTTATTTTTTTATTCAAAAGTTACTAAAGTCATAAGGGATTTTTCTTTAAAACCTTATTGTAAAGCATTCATTTAGAATATTTTTCCTCTATGTAAATGTTATTTAAAAATTTTCAAGAATGTTATTACTTATACTTAAAAGGAATTAATATTTCATTTTCAACTACTCTTTAATTTATTTACAAAGGTTTAAAAAGGAATGTTTTTAATATTTTCCATAAATTTCACTTTTGATGTTTGTTTACCAAAGTGAAAAAATAATTTTTTAACATATATGACATGATCATGATTTCCCATTGATATGACCTTTATTTATTATAAAGATTATTCATGATGTTTTTATCATTTTAAAAAATAAATTCAATTCACATTTTTTATGGAATATTTCGTTTCAAATTGTTTTCAAAAGAAAGGGATACTTATTTATATTTTTATGTGAAAAATGGAAATTACTTTTCCTTATGGGTTTCAATGAAAATTTCAAGGGTTTTATGATGAAAAAGTAAAATATTATAATTTTTTTGTTCATGATAAGGTAATTTATCATTATATATGATGACAGGTGAGCCCAATATAGACCACGATAATGGGTGAGTTCAATATAGGTCTCCAATTCATTGGGTAATGATGTAGTTTTCAAAGGCATATATGAGGTAAATATTGGGTAGATTACTCCTATAGAATTAACTAGGATTCAATTATTATAATAAGGGTTAAACATGATTGAATACTAGTTATTAATATGATTCTATAGTATAACTATATTATGGTTTAGAAAAAGTGGTGTTTATGGAAATATTCTGATTTCACAAGGTAAGGAATGTTTATAAACTTTTAAAGGTGAAAGGTTTGTTTTTCAAAGAAATATTTTCATGAGTTTTCATATTCTTAATTATATGTTCATGGTTTTATTATAATTTATAATGGTTTACTTTTAGAAATGGTTGATTTTATAATGTGGATATGTTTTTTTGGATCATAATGTATATAAAGATGGATAAATATAAGGGGGGGGGGGGTGAATTGTAGTTTTAAAAACATTCATTTTTAACCTTAATGGAATCTTAGTTTAATAAGGTTAAATAAATCGTATTCACAAAAACTCTTAATTATTTAAATGTAAATTGTACTTGGCCCTTGATTCCAATAATAAAAGTATTGTAATCAAGTAGATTCTGATATGTAAGTCCATAGGTCGTAATGAGAAATTTATTCTATCTTAACAGCATATAGAATCATAATTAGTAAGTAATGGTAACATAATCAGAGTTTAATTATATTCATGATAGAAATTTATTTAATAATAGTACACAAAATAATTTTGTAATAATGAAGGTTACAATATATCATAGTGATATGAAAAGCATCATAATAAAAATTTAGTATGATAAAAGAATTAAAAATAGAAATGTGAATATAAAATGTATCATTTTTCTATTACATGAAACTGAAAATATAAACACATAGTAAATAAGAAATAAAAAATTTTACACTTCATTTAACAAAAAGATAAGGGTATCTTATAACCTAGGATAAAGTTCCCTTGTTTTATACTTATAAGAAAGTCTATCTTTCCCTTTATAGGGAAGGCCCTTGATATAATGATCGGTCTGTCTTTCTATCCTCATGAGCCCTTAATATGATGATAGGATTCTATCACACTATCGCTATGTGCTATCAATCAATATGATGATCAAATTATCCATATTCTTAGCCTTATAATCCCTCGATCGTATTCATATAGTCATATGAAAAGATTTCAAAACAAAATACTCTAAAATGATTATAATGACTAAGAACAAGATGTTCATACTTGAAATATTTAGAGCTCCTTTGAAAGAGAATTTTTTAAATGAAATCAATTTGAACCAAAATCTTTAAATGACTTGGTTTTATAGGAAGATACCCAATGGTCATATTTACTTCCCAATGGTCATATTTGTACGAGTTTTTTGCAATGAATTAGACATCTTCAACTCCAATGGCTATATCATAATATAAATTTCAACGTTTTTTGAACTATTTTCTATGTAAAAGGTATTCCAATATTCTATAAAATAGTTTTTATTAAATATTTAATCTTTAGTCAATCTGATGGATTTTATTACCAATTTCATTATGATAAATTATATGAGTGTGAATATGATTTTTATTAGTTCTGATATCAAGTCTAATTATGAAGACTTCTGTCAGTATAAAGTCAAGAAATAAATTCTTAAATATGATTTGATAAAAGTGGATCTGATTATTATCAGTTTTATACTCAATATGATAATTTTAATGGGGAAGATTTAGTTTATATTTAAGAATACTTTATAACTATTTCTATGTATAGTAAAAGTGATGTTTTCTACAAAAAAAATCTAAAAACACATTGGACATAAAGGAGTTAGTAATAAAATATTTAATAAAGAGTTTTCTATTTCCAAAAAAAAAGAATGAAAAATTCATAAAGAAACTTTTGACTAAAAAAGATCCCCCTTTGTGGAAATCACAAGCCAAAAATTTTAAATAGAAAATAAATATGAAAAAATTAAGTCCATTATTCTTTTAAGATATTCATATTCATAATTAGACATTAATAATTATCTCCCCCTAAGTTTATAACTCTTCCAAATACAATAGTTAATATTACTAACTCACCCTTAGGATAAGAATTCATCATAATGATTGTATTCTCCTTTTATAGATATCTTATTTAATAATGTTTTTCTCCCCCATAAATAAAACATTTCCCCCTTTTCATAAAAGTCTCCCCCTTTGTGATTTTCAAAAAAGAAAGGATAGTCTTGAAATACCTAAAAAGGGTTAGAAAAGAAACTACATGAAACAAAATAATGAAATGACTAATCATCCAAAAAAACTTATGGAAGAATATTAAACCAATCCTAATTATGAAAACATTCAAGTAATCATGTTTGAATGAAAAGTTTATTAATTTAAAAAGAGTTCTCAAAAATAATTACAAAAAGTTCAGAAAAAAATCAATCTTTATTTTTCAAGGCTTTGAAAATAGTATTTAACTTCTTGAATTATTTTATATCTTCATCTATATTTTCAATAATTTTATCTTGAGACTGATTTATTTCTTCTTAAATATAGATACTTTCAACTTAAGACCAAATATTTTTATAAATTTATTCATTTTGATTCTTAAAACTATTCATTTATTCTCTGCAATTTTAAGCCTCGAAATCTCCATGCAGATGTATTTCAATTTCCTATTGTTATCTTTCACTTCTTGAGACTAGATATCTATTGAGTTTTTTAACTTATCTATAAACTTCACATTATCTACCATGGTTTTGGATAACTCTTTGATGGATTATGCTAATTCATTCAAATAATTATTTACATCATCTAAATTCGCATCAAAAATTTTATGATCATTATTTACTTTAGACTACTTTCTCACTTCTTTTCATGAATTTATATGATTATGATAGATTTCTTGATGAGTTTTCAACTCAACTTCAAGTCTAACCACCTTTCATCTTGATAATTTTTTCAAAGAAATATTTGTGTCCAGTTATATATCTAGAACACCCAATATCCATGTAATAAGTATTATTGTTATTGATAATTTATTTTATATCATGAAAATGAAACAATTAGACTTTAGATACCCAAAATTTCATGGGTCCAGAAATGTTAGAAAAAAATGTTTTTGGAAACCACATTTGTTTAGAAAAATAGGATTTTTGAAAACTTAGAGATTGATCTTTATTTAAGGAAAATTTTTATTCAATTGACCACCACTTTGGAATTTGGTACAAAAGGGTGAAATTTTTGGAACAAAGTAATTATTAATGAAAACAAGTTTTCTAATAGTATACAATATTCCAGAACTAGTACCATGAGGAAGGATTGGTTTATACATTTTATGAAAACCTTACTTACCATAATTAAATTTTGAAAAAAGTTTTATTAAATAAGAAATTTAAGACTTATAGTTTAACAAATAAATTCTTATCCTCTTGAATAATAGTTTTAGAATTGAGTTTTTCAAAACTATTTTGTAAATTATTCTTTTTAGATACTACTTTTTCTAAATCTTTAGAAATAGTATCTTTTTCGAAAATTGATTTATTAAGATCTTTTGAAAGATTTAATACTTCCTTTTTTTTAAAAAAAATTTATCCTTGAATTTTCTTTATCATTTTTTTGCGAATTTTGCAATTTTTATTTTCAATGATTTTGGAAAAAGGAGAAACCTCTTCATAAGAATTAAGAGTATTATTCTCAACTAAAGAAAATTATTCATTTGAATATTTAAAATCCTTCTCAACATCATAATTGGTATAATTTTCACTTGAGCATAAATTGATAAGTTTCTCAGTTGTGCATACCTTATCTATAAGACACAGATTTTCATTTGGTATTTTAGAAGAAGACCAATATTCCTATAATATGAACTTTCATTATCTAAGGAATTGTCAGAATAGTCACCTCCAATGGCACTCCAAGTGTCAGCTTCTTTAAGAACTTTCTTACCTTTTGACTTATAAAGATTCTTCTAATTCCTATTATAATTTCTATCCTTTCTGTCTTTTATTTTCAACTAGGTATAGCCAGTTCAAATATGTCCAATGATTTTTCACTCATAAGAAGTAACTTCAGAATCTTTATTTTCATTAATTTCCTTATTACTTTTCTTATAATGATACTGATAGTCTTTCTTACCAAACATTTTGTTCATCCCCCTAGAAAGATTAGATAGTTCATTTTTGGATTTCTCATAACCACTAGAATAGAATTGGATAACAACATTTTTCTTTCTTGAAGACTTAAAAACCTTTTCCAATGTTGAGGATTTAATAGGAACTATAGTATTATTAAAATCAACTCCACCATTTTTGTTTTTTCTTTCTCAACATCTCTTTTTAATCTACCATCATATTGCAAAAGGGCTCCAAATAAACCATCAAGATTGAGAATTATTATCTTCCTTGATTCATCAATAACTTTTCTTTTAGATTCCCATTAATTGGGCATGATTTTGATTACCTTTTCTATAAGTATTTCATCATATAATCCTTTATCTTCCATAGAATATAGATTATTTACAATTGTTATAAAACATTGATGCATGTTTGCAATAGATTCAATAGGTAGAAATTAAAATGTTTGATAGTCATCTCTAAGCATTGATCTTCTGGTTTCAACAACCTTTGGAGTCCCAAAACGAGTTATCTCTAACTTTTTATAGATGCTATTAGCAGCTTCACTAGAAGAAATATGACTATATATGTTTCGAGTCATTAAACACAATAAAGTATTCCTTACTTTGTTATTCAAATGAAATTATTGAATTTATTGATTGATAAAATATTTGTATTTCTTACCTTGAATTTTGTAGTCACCAGTCAGCATTAAAAAATTATCAAGTGCTGTTTTGATCACAAAATTCTTCATTATATTCCTCCAATATTCATAATCAGCACCATAAAAAATTGATGATCTATTGGGATTTGGATTATCTATTTATTCGACATTAATTCGTGCATTTTTTAAAATAGATACAAACATTCTTTTCTTAAATACATGTTTTTTAATAAGTATTTATAAAAAAAATTAATAACAAAATTTAACTAACTTGCAATACTAAATTTGATAAGAAGTCTAAAAAGTATTTGACCAGTGGAAAACTTATCTAATACTAATTTTTGGATCATAATGTATATGAATATGGCTAAATACAAGAAGGTGTGGGGGGGGGGGGGTGAATTGTAGGTTTAACAACTTTTTTTAACCTTAATGAAAACTTAATTTAACAAGGTTAAACAAATAATATTCAAGAAACCTCTTAATTTTTTAAATGGTAATCATACATGGCCATTAGGCCTGACAATGAAAGTATCGCAATCAATTAAATTCCGATATGTAAGTCCACATGTCGTAATGAGAAATTGATTCTATGTTAATAGTGTATAAAATCATAATCAGTAAGAAGTGGTAATGTAATCAAATTTTAATAATATTTATAATAGAAAATGATTTAATCAGAGTATACACAATAATATCTTAATCATGAAGGTTACAATATATCAAAGTAATACAAAAAGTATCATAATAAAAATTTAGTATGATAACCGAATTGAAAATAGAATTGTGAATATAAAATGCATCACTTTTATATTACATGTAGTGGAAAAAATAAACTTGTAGTAAAAAAGAAATACGAAAGATTACACTTATTTTAACCTAAAGATAAGGGTATCATATAACCTAGGATAAAGGTCCCTTGTTTTATACTTACAAAAAATTATATCTTTCCCTTACTAGGGAAGGACCTCAGTATGATGATCAGTCTATCTTGCTATCCCCATGAACCCTTGATACAATGATCAAATTCTATCACACTATCCTTATGTTCCCTTGATCAATATGATTCTTAGATTATTAGTCATCCTAGCCTTAGAAACTATCAATCATATTCAAACAATCAGATGCATCTATTGAAAAACAAAAGACTCTAAAACAATTATAATGATTAAGAACATGATGTTCACACTTGAAATATTTATATCTCTCATGAAAGAGAAATTTTCAAATGAAATAGATCAACACAAAACTATTTAAATGATCGGGTATTTATAGGTAGATCCCCAATGGTCATATTTCCTTCCCAATGGTCATATTTTTCTGAGCTTGTTTCAACAACTCGGACTGATGGCACTCAAATTGATATATCATAATAGAAAGTATGAAATCATTTTACACCATTTTCTATGTAAAAGGTATTCCTATATGATAGAAAATAGTTTTTTGTATTTATAATTTAAACTTTTGTCAATCTGATGGATTTTCTTATAGAATGTCATTACGATAAATTCTATGAGTGTGAATCTGATTTTTATCTGTGCTGATATCAAGTCTGATTATGAATACTTCTGTCAGTACGAAGTCAAGACATAAATTCTTAAATCTGATTTGATAAAGGTGGATATGATTATTATTGGTTTCATAATCAATATGATAATTTTAATTTTGAATATTTAGTTTATATTCATGAATAGTTTAGAACTATTTATAAGTATAGAAAAAGTGTATGTTTTATAGAAAAACATTATAAAAACACTTTGGTCATAAAAGAGTTAGTAATCAAATATTTAAGAAAGAGTTTGTGATTTCCAAAATAAAAGGAATGAAAAATTCATAAAGAAACTTTTGAATCAATAATGTTTTATTTATTATCAAAAAGTTTTATTATGAAAAAGATAACCATTTTCATGGGTTTTCAAGTATTTCACCAGACTAATGAGATTACTTTATTTTTATACCCTCACTAATCTTATTTTATCATCCTACACTTTTATATGTTTTCCACAAGGACTAAGGATGAGTATTGAATATTTTTAAGTCTATCTTAGAATAAAGAAAACTATCATTGAAAGCGTGTCATGAATGAAATAGGATTATGAAGTTAAGAATTTTATTTTTTTTAAAAAAATGGGAAATTTTTGTTAGTGTTACCTATGTAATTTAATGTTTTTATTTATAATCTAAAAATATAAATCTAAAAGGTCTTAGAAATGTAATAAAGTGAAATAATTATTATAAATCATATAATTATGAAATGTTTAAGTAATATGGAATTATGGTTGGTATCAAGGAAAGGTTTAGATAACTTTAGAGGTTAGAATGATTCAAATGAGGATATTTTAATATTTTTAGATACCATCATGGGTTAGAAAGTATAGGTTTGATCATAAGTTTAAAGGAATATATACTCTTTTTAATTTTTTCATGACAAGAGTTCATTGGTGTCATTTATTGAATTTTAATAGATGTTTTAGGTATATGTAACTCGAAAGATTAACTTGTGTTATAGTGAAAAGTTTATTTGAGGAAAAATGATTCTATATTTTGTGGAAATAAGTTGAAAAATATTAATAAACTTTAGGGTTAAGATGAACTTTAATTTTGAGGTAATTATAGGTTACTACATTTTTGAAACATTATATAATTAGGGTAAATGAATTTTTTTAGAGAAGATGGGATTTTATTTCAGTAATAAATATTGAGTTATATTTTGGAATAATATAAGATTTTATTATTTCTTTATGGTGATTATTTACATTTTGAAAATATTAGTATACTTTGGAGAACATATGATAAGACTTTATGAGTTATTAATGTTATTTAGATATTAATGTTACGCTGATCTTGGAATAATATGTGATTAAATATTTCTATTTTTTGTGTTTTGAATTTTTTAAGGAATATTTTGAATAGATTTAAGGTTAGTTATTTATGGAATGTTTAAATTTTTACATTGGGTGTTATTTATGAGGCTTTGTATATTACTGTAGTATTTCTTTATATTGGATATTATCTTACCATGTGCTAACCATTTTGGTTTTGGTTAATGTATAAAGAAATGAGGAATAACTTGTTACCTATTTTATGGATTATATAATCCATTAGAATTTGATTTTAGTTCTCCAGAAATGAAAAATTCATATTGAATATTAATTTCTTATATTAATATATGAGATAGAAGCAAGAAAACTTTTCTAAAAACAACCAAAGGTTGAAATTTTAATTATATAATTAAAATAAATTAAGTAAGTATATTTTCTCATATTCTTTATCTTGATGGTAAAAGTACCCTTCAACTCTATAATAAAATATTGAAAATGGTTTTTTTTTATTTTGTGATCATTTATAATGAATTGATGGTATCTTCTATTATCATAAATGTATAACATTATCTCTTAAATAGATATTCTTTCCAAGTCAATGTTTTCACTTATCACCAATGTTCTTCTATTTGGGAACTTGATTATGTGTTATTCTTGGTGACCTTTATATTTACCTTATCAAATTTTCAAAATTATGTTTTATTATTTCTTTTTGAAATTTTGGTTTTCAATAAACATATTTTCAAATATTATTTTTTCCTTTTAGGATTGTATGTTTTATCTTGCACTCCTTACAATTGATGTTAAAAAAATGTTTTAAGAACTTTTAATGGGACAAAAGATATAATTATGATGAATAAATTTCTTTAATGTGGTAGAATATAACACTCAAATATTTTATAATTTAGTTTCTTTAAATAATATTTTCAATAGAATATGGTACATGGAACACTAATCCTAAATAAACCATAATATATTAAATAAATATTATTATGTAATTATGACCTTTATAACCTAGCCATTGGTTTGGTGGGTATGAGTAAGAATAATTGTATTAGGAAATACAAGTAGGATTTTTTTCCTTAATAAAATTAATAATCCATTATGAATTGATTATCAATTGTTCAAAAATAAATATAAAATATTTTGAAGGTAAAAGAGAGGTTTTCCGTAATACTGCTTTTATGTATGCATTATATTCTTATCATATTAAATTCAATCAATCAATATTTATAAATTATTATAATGAAATAATTATATTATAAATCCAATTTAATTAATTTAAAGTTAATTAATTATGTTTATTAGGCATGGAATGATAATAAATTCTTTTTATGCTTCAAAAATACATTTTCTTCAAAAATGGTTTTTATTGCATTTTGTGTTTGTATATTATAATTAATTTCAACCAATTTTATAAATTTTATTTGAAAAAATGGACACCATTTTTAAATTACCTTTTAAAATATATCTTAATATGATTTTTTTATTTTTCAAAAAATATTGGTTTTTTAGTGAATAGAGAAAAATAGTGATTTTTGAAAAACTGTCATTTATTTTCTAGAAATAAAGTTATTCAAAAGACACATACTATTTTTAATTTTATTTTAAAAGAAAAAAAAATAATTTTTATTAAAAGTAATATAAATAATTCCATAGGATTCAATATTATATTTTATTTTGGTATAAGTTCATTTTTTGGCTTAAAAGAACAAATTTCTAAAAACAATTTTTCATTGCGTTTTATGAACTTATATTAAAAATTAATTCCTAAAATTTATAAAAATTTAATCATGAAAAATGGATTAAATATTTTCAATCAAGAGGTTAAAATTTATTAATGAGGTCAATTTCATTTTTGGTAATTATGAATAGTAACTATGGTAGAAATGTTTCACCATGGTAAATTGTAAATCAAGTTAATTATGGTAAACAATTTGTGATGAGGTCAAAAAATTTCATATTAATTATTATTTAGTGATTTAATTTTGAATATTGTTACTATATATTTAAAATTATATATATTTGGATCCACTTTCCCATGATTAAGAGTTTATAATGTTTAAAAGTTTAAAAAAATTACAAGTGTGCCACTCCCCTCACTTATAAAAGATCAACCCATCTCCTCCCTTCATCACACATTTTTAGCACTATATATAAGAATAAACTTACCCAAATATCTCCCCAATACCCATACCTATTTCCTAGATGTATTTTTTTCTCAAAATTCCAATCTTGAAGGCTTAAGTTGTATTCCATAGGGAGATATCCATGGAGAAGGTATAAGTCTTAATCGTTCTATTTAAAGATTATTTATTTGATACCTCCTTAAAATTTTATTAAAACATTATTAAATAATATAATAAGTATATTTAATATAATAAAATATTATTATGGTAATTTTATGAACCTTTTTCATCTCCTTTTCCATCTTATGGTAAATGGAAACATCACTCATGCATACGTGTGGACTACCACCTCCATGAAGTGATGTGTTTTGGTTTTAAAGATCAAATAATATGGATGATTAAAATTATGGAAGAAATGAATATATATTATATTTATTAAATAATTATAATTATATAAAATTAATATATCACTTACCTTTTTACGTTTTTCATCTATTGGAAATTGACACTGTCACTCATGTGTATGCACAGAATGCCACCTCCACAAAGCCATGTGATTCATTTTTCATTTTCACCTTATAAGGAAGATCATAAGGATAAAAATAATGATTAAATATGAAATTTATATCATATTTATTATTATAAAAAATTAAAATATTATCAATCTATTTATTTTTCACCCGTTAGAATAATGTAAACAGAGTTCATTCATACATATGGACTACCGTCTCCATTAAACAACGTGATTGATTCTTCATGACCAATTTACATGGTTGGTTATAAAAGTTTATATAATGTATAAATATAATAAATATAAAATTTATAATATTATATATATAATGTAACTATAACCCCTTTGACCATAGTCAACGCACTGATGTTGTTTTGTGATTATAAACTAAGTGACCCCAAAACATCCAACCTAAACTTAACCATTTTAATAACTAAATAAGTCATGGTAATAAATGAAATTAAATGAATAATAATAGTGAAATTAAAAAAAATGTTATTAATTGTAATGTCCCAGTTTCGGAAGCCACCCAAACGCGCCCCGTACTCGGTTGGTCACATGGCCTCAAGCGCATTTCCATGAATGCCAGAGACTACCGACTAGAAGCGAAGGCCTTAGGCGTGACAGTGGGGAGACTATGACCTCATCGACAGAGTAAATAGTGGAAGTAAACAAATATACAAGAGTGGAAGAACTAATAATATCATAAAAAAATAAACAGCGGAATACTGATAAAATAAACTGGAGCATATATATAAAATGATGCATGATATATATGTATAAAAAAGAATCCAAACACAACACAATGATGAAGAACACTACTAAACCAAGTACAAAAGAAAACAATAATTAGATCCACAACATCGCAAGCCTTAGCTTGGTCCCGTGCTCTCTATCTCCACAACATATCATGTACCTGAAGTAGAAGGGCGCTTGACCTTATCTATACCTATAGCAATATAATCTGTTTGGTCTCAAAAGAATAGCCCAAATAGGGTGTGAGACTAAATCCTAGTAGGCAACCACCACTAGATCTGTGCCTAATATTTAGTGAATATATGGAAGGTAATAAATGCAGGAAGTAGTAAATAAGAAAGTACTCAATAGTAAGCAATCCACACAGTTCAAATGCATATAGTTCCAGATATCAAAAAAGCATCTAATCAAAGAAGATAAACCTATGGGAAGTACACACAACCTATCCCCTCTGGTTCAACATACAAGTACAAGCAACCCTCTGGGAAGCACACACAGTCTCACCCCTTTGGTTTAACTAAGTATAGACTCTCTGGGAAGGCACTCACTGTCAATTTATCCTATAGTCTTGTATCGGTACTAAAGGTGCTCTAGGGAAGCACTCAATGTCAATTCCCCCTATGTCCCATGTAGATGAACTACAAACACTCTGAGGAAGCACTCAACATCAATTCCCCCTTTGTTCTCGCATCGTAATATAAATAAAAGACACTATGGGAAAGCCCTTACGTCAATTTCCCCTATGGTATTACTACACCAGGTTCTCACAGCCCTGGGTAAATCAAAAGAGTATATCAATTCATAATGGCCAAATTTAACCTTAAGAACTACTTGGCTAATATTCTATAGCTTAACAGTATATCAAAATAGATAATCACACCATTCTACAATACTTGGCACGGGAACAAATTGCAGCCTAATAGGAAAGGCTAGACCAAAATGGTCATAAAAAAATATGCATAGGAAAAAACATCAAAATCATATCAATTAACCCTATTCATAATAAATTAACCTCTATTCAAGCATACAAGCATAGCGGGCAATCAACAAGGGTAAAACGTTAAACACGCAATACCCCGTTTATGGGTATTGGGTGATTTTGCACATATAACTCAAAGAATTTCTACAGAAAGGCACAAAACACCTACCTCGACATTGGGAGATCAATATACTTGAGTCTCGGGCCTTGAATCACCTTAGAATGCCAAAGATCTATGAAAACTTCTAAAATGTCCAATAGAGGATAAATTGAGAAAGATAAGGAATCATGAAATGATGCTCTAGAAGAAGGAAGAGATTACTGAGGTGATCCAAATGCAATCGATGATGGTGGAGATGGAGATCGGATAGAGGCTCGGGGGTTCGGAGAAGGATCAAGGCTATACAAGTTCTCTTTGATGAATGAAACCTAGAAGAAGGGCATTCTGTCTGTTAGACGCAACCCCGATGCGTTCAATGAAAAAAAAGGAAGTACACAATGTGTACTTTTGAAGTACATGGTGTGTACTTTCCATTTCCATAATCCACTTTAGGAGGCCTCCATTTCACCCCCACATGGCCGTGTGAAAGGCCGATACACGACCAGCACCCCACTACCCATGGTAACAGAGTACACGGCGTATACTCAGAAAGCACACGACATGTACTTCAAAAATTTCTAGAAATTTCTCTTTTTCTAAAACACGACCAGAAAATGAAAATATACCTGAAAAAGAAGATCCCAGTTCTTATAAAATTCCCCCCTAAATAAATTTGTCCTCGAATTTCCCTAGCAAGGCGGTGTAGAAGAAAAAACCCCGAACAACTCTAGCCATTGCGATCGTACATCAGTCTCCCTCTCCCATGTATCGTCCTGTACTCACCTGTGCTTCCATAGCACTCATACCAGAGGAACAGACTAACCATGGAGAACCTTCGTACTTCGATCAACAATTCGGATAGGATGCTCCTCAAAAGATGCATCCCCTTCCAAATCAACCTCCTCGGGTTGGAAAACATGAGATGGGTCTAAGAAGTAACGTCGAAGATGAGAAACGTGGAATACATCATGCATAGCCCTGTACCTCTAAGGTAACTACAACCGATAGACAACCATCCCAACTCTCTCCAACACCTCAAACGCCCCGATGTACCTTGGTGAAAGCTTACCCTGTCTCCTAATCCTCTTGTGTCCCAAACTCAGTGTGACATGTAGGAAAACATGATCCCAAACCTCAAAATCCAGAGGTCGTCTCTGCTGAACTCGTACGGCTGAGAGAACCTGTACGACCATGATCCTTCTTCGATCCCCTGAGCCTCTGTCTGATCTCTGATTCGACCGCTGTTGATTGCGTTGGGATCAACTCAGTAAGCTCTTCTTTATTATAGAGCATTGTTTCACGATTCCTTCTCTTTCTCAAGTTATACTCTGTTGAATTTTTTTGATGTTTTCATATATATTCATAATTCTAAGGTGATTCAAGCCCCAAGAATCTAGTATATTGATCTCCCAACATCGAGGTTGGTGGTTTGTCCCTTTATGTAGAAAGTTTTTGAGTTATATGTGAAAAATCCCCCAATACCCATAAATGGGGTATTGCGTGTTTACTGTTTTACCCTTGTTGATTTCCTACTATGACTTTATGCTTAAATAGAGGTTAATTGATTGTTAATAGGGTGAATTTCTATGCTTTGGATGTTTTTTCCTATGAATGTTTCTTTATAACCATTTTGGTCTCGCCTTGCCTATTAGGATGTAGTTTGTTCCCATGCCTAGTATTGTAGGATGGTGTGATTATCTATTTTGATATGCTGTTATGATATAGACTGTTATCCAAGTAGTTCTTAAGGTTTACTTTGGCCGCTGTGCATCGATATACTCTTTTTATTTACCCAGTGTCGTAAGAACCTGGTGTAGTAATACCATAGGAGAAATTGACGTAAGGGCTTTCCGAGAGTGTCTTTTATTTATATTACGATGTGAGACCAAAGGGGGAATTGACGTTGAGTGCTTCCTCAGAGTTTCTGTATTTTATCGATGCGGGACATAGAGGGAATTGATGTTGATTACTTCCCTAGAGAGCCTTTAGTACTGATATGAGACTATAGGGTAAATTGATAGTGAGTGCTTTCCTAGAGAGTTTATACTTAGTTGAACCAGAGGGGTGAGACTGTGTGTACCTGCCAAAGGGTTTCTTGTACTTGTATGTTGAACTAGATGGGATAGGATGTGTGTACATTCCATAGGGTTACCTGCTTTGATTAACTTCTTGTTTGATATTTGGAACTATACGCATTGGAACTATGTGGATTGCTTACTATTGAGTACTTCCTTGTTTACTACTTCCTGTAATTATTACCTGATATATATTCACTGACTGTTAGGCATAAATCTTATGGTGGTTTCCTATTGGGATTTAGTCTCACACCCTGTTTGGACCATACTTTTGGGCCCAAACAGATTATATTGCTGTAGGTATAGATAAGGGAAAGTGCCCTTCTACTTCAGGTACTTGATATGCTATGGAGATGGAGAGCACGAGACCAAGCTTAGTCTTGCGATGCTATGGAGATGATTACTATTTTATTTTATACTTGGTTTAGTATTGTACTTCAACATTGTTCTATTTTTTGGCTACTTTACTAGACATATATATCATGTATCATTTTATATATGTGCTCCAGTTTATTCTATAAGTCTTCTGCTGTTTATTTTTTTATGATATTATTACTACTTCCACTATTGTATATTTTATTACTTCTACTGTGTACTATGACATCGAGGGAATAGTTTCCCCACTGTCACACCTAAGGCCCTCGCTGCTAGACAGCAACCTCTGGCATTTGGGAAAATGTTTTTGAGGCCATGTGACTAACCGGGTACGGGGCGTCTCTCGGTGGCTTCTGGAACTGGGACGTTACAAAGTGAGCCATAAGGATTCTATGCGCGGAGATCCAAGGAGGTGAGATACTTCTTCTGGTAGTCAGGTGGTGTGCTATATGTGCAGGAAGAGTGGGAATACGAGGCCACACTGCTTGAGAGACCTATTGGAGTTCCGATCTTGTGGAAAGATGGGTCATCTTAAATGCTTCTGTCAGATCTTCTCACCAGCAGCTAGTGAATGGGGTTCTTCTATGACTCCTCATTCAGGAGAAGCACCACCTGTTTCTCACCAGTCTAGGAACTTGAGTTCTTCTGGCCGGTCAGGCCGAGGTGGAGGCCATTTCCATGATAGCTAGTTGCCAGGATTCCAACGAAAACATGGTGGATCAACTCAGAGTGGTTAGGCAGAGTCACAGGGCCACGATACATGACAATTTTTTTTGTATTGGAGCATACCCAACAGGAGCAGGATTCCAGACCCTCTATAGTGCGAGGTATGATCATAATAGCCTCATTTTTAGCTTCTTCTATTTTTGATATAGGGGCTTCCCATAGCTTTATATTTGTTGCAGTTGTGGAGATCCTTGGTCTCTGAATATTTTCTTCTGCTGATATCTTGACACTAAACACTCTATTGGGAACTAGAACAGTGAGTGTACATCAGTGCAAGGAGTTCCCCCAGTGGCACCCCATACCCGGTTGGTCACATGGCCTCAAGAACATTTCCCAGAATGCCAGAGGCTACTGACTAGAATTTAGGGCCTTAGGTGTGATAGTGAGGAAACTATTCCCTCATTGGTAGAGTACACAGCGGAAGTAAACAAATATACAAGAGTGGAAGCAGTAATAATATCATACAAAAATAAACAATAGAAGACTAATAGAATAAAATGGAGAACATTTATAAAATGATGCATGATACATATGTCTATAAAAGTAGCCAAACACAACACAATGATGAAGTAACATACTAAACCAAGTACAAAAGAAAATAGTAATCATCTCCACAGTATCACAAGCCTAAGCTTGGTCCCGTGTTCTTCAGCTCCACAACATATCAAGTACCTGAAGTAGAAGGGTGATTTCCCTTATCTATACCTGCATCAATATAATCTGTTTGGGCCCAAAAACATGACCCAAATAGGGTGTGAGACTAAATCCCAGTAGGCAACCACCACAAGATCCGTGCCTAACAGTCAGTGAATATATGGCAGGTAATAAGTACAGGAATTAGTAAACAAGGAAGTACTCAATAGTAATAAATCCACACGGTTACAATGCATATAGTTCCAAATATCAACCAACGAGATAATCAAAGAAGGTAACCCTATGGGAAGCACACAAAACCTATCCCCTCTGGTTCAACATACAAGTACAAGCAACCCTCTGGGAAGCACACATAGTCTCACCCCTCTGTTTCAGCTAAGTATAGACTCTTTGGGAAATCACTCACTATCAATATTCCCTATAGTCTCGTATAAATACTAATGACGCTCTGGGGAAGCACTCAATGTCAATTCCCCCTATGGCCCACGTCGATGAACTACAGACACTCTGAGGAAGCACTCAACGTCAATTCCCCCTTTGGTCTCACATCATAATATAAATAAAAGACACTCTGGGAAAGACCTTACGTTAATTTCTCCTATGGTCTTACTACATAAGGATCTCACGACCCTGGGTAAATCAACAGACTATAGCAATGCATAAAGGCCACAGTAAACCTTAAGAACTACTTGGATAACAGTCTATATCATAACATCATATTAGAATAGATAATCACACCATCCTACAATACTAGGCATGGGAAAAAATTGCATCCTAACAGGCTATGCTAGACCAAAACGGTCATAAATAGACATGCATAAGAAAAAACATCCAAAGCATAGAAATTCACTCTATTCACAATCAATTAACCTCTATTCAAGCATAAAATCATAGCAGGAAGTCAACAAGGGTAAAATGGTAAACACACAATACCATGTTTATGGGTATTGGGAAATTTTTCACATATAACTCAAATAATTTCTACAGAAAGGAACAAACCACCAACCTCGGTGTTGGGAGTTCAATATACTTGAGTCTCGGGGATTGAATCACCTTAGAATGCCGAAGATCTACGAAAATGTCTAAAATGTTCACTAGAGGATAAAATGAGAAAGAGAAGGAATCATAAAACTATGCTCTAGAAGAAGGAAGAGATTACTGAGGTGATCCCAATGCAATTGATAGCTGTCGAATCAAAGATCAGATGGAGGCTCAGGGGCTTGGATAAGGATCACAACCGTATGGGTTCTCTCGGATGAATAAGACCTAGAAGAAAGGCATTCTGTCCGTCAAATGCAACCCCGGTGCGTTTAATGAAAAAAAGAAATTACACGGTGTGTACTTTTGAAGTATATGGCGTGTACTTGCCATTTACATACTCTTATTTAGGAAGCTTCCAGGTCACCCCCACATGGCCGTGTGCAAGGCCGCTACACGGCCAGCACCTGACTACCCGTGGTAACCGAGTACACGGCGTGTACTCAGAAAGTACCCGACGTGTACTTCGAAAATTTCCAGAAATTCCTCTTTTTCTCAAAAACGACCAGAAAAGGAAAACATACCTAAAATAGAGGATATAGGTTCTTACATTAATCATATATAGATCTAATATAATTTTATTATTTAGATTTTAGAGAACATATGATGCTAGAAGAGACTTTAAGATAGGTATTTCTTATCTCAAATTCATTCCTTTGAGACTCATGCCATTTTCACCATATGTTTTATTTTATGTGGTGTATAGATATTCCAAATGGATTTATTTTATCATTAATTTAATAAAATTAAAGTATTTCACAAAAAAAATTTCATGCTATATCTTTTAATTTTCTTTTGATTGAAAAGTTACTAAAGTCGCAAGAGATTTTTCTTTAAAACCTATTTTAATGTATTAATTTAAAATATTTTTCATCCATATACATGTTATTTAAAATATTTCAATATTGTTATTATTTATACTTTAAAGACTGTAATATTTAAATTTAAACTACTCTTTAATTTATTTATTAATGTTTAAAAATGAATATTTTTAACATTTTATATACAATTCACTTTTGATGTTTTTTACTAAAGTGAAAAAATAATGTTTTTAATGTATATATAATGAGAATACTTTCATACCATAATATCCATTGTTTATTATAAATATTATTCTTCAATTTTTCATGTTTTTAAAAATTAAATTAAATATCCTTTTTTTGGGATTTTTTTTCAATTTTTGTTTCAAAAGAATGGGATATTTCTCCGTATTTGTTTTTGCAAAAATGGAATGTGATTTTTCTTATAAATTTAAATGATTTTTTCATGGTTTTTTTGTTGAAATGTGTAGAATTATAAATTTTTTATTAATGATAAAGTAATTGAGAATTATATATGATGATATGTGAGGTCGATATAGCTCATGATAATGGGTGAGCCTGATATATCTCTTTAATGAATTAGGTAATGATGTAGTCTTCAAAGGTGAAAATAAGGTAGATAACTAAGTAGAATACTCCTATGAAATTAAATAGGTTTTAGTTAGTCTAAAATGAGTTATACATAAGTAAACTTTAGTTATGAATTTTTATGATCTAAGATACCTATATTACACTAAAAAATGTTTTTATGGAAATATTTTAATTTCAAGAGGTAAAAAATGTTTATAATCTTAAAAAGGTGAAAGTATTTAAAAAAAATATTTTCATGAGTTCCCAAATTCCTCATTATAATATCTAATGGGGTTTAATGATTTTTATTAATAAATGATTTATTTTATAATGCATATATGTTTTATTTATGTGTTCAAAGTTTTATTAGGGAAAAGGTAAACAATTTCATGGGTTTTCATATTTTTCACTAGACTAATGGGATTACTTTATTTTTATATCCCTTATTGATCATTTTTTTGGTCATCCTATGTTTTAAAATGTTTTCCATAGGGCCTAAGGATGATTATGAACTATTATGAAATCTATCTTTGAATAAAGGAAATTGGTCAGAAATGAATCAAGTGTTTCATCAATGAAACTTGATTCCAAACTAAGAAATATATTTTTATAGAAAAAATGGACCATGTGTGTCAGTGGTCCCTATGTAATGTAATGTTTTTTCCTAATTTTCTAAAACTCTAAACCTAAAAGATCCTTAGAATTTAAGAAAGTGAAACCCTTGTTATAAATCATGTAATTATGGGTTTTTTAAGTTACAAGGTGTTATACTACCTCCATTCCAAGATCAAATAATTAGGCTTCAAGAGGAATACTTCTGCTTACAAATGCTATTTCTTCCTACTTTTCTTTATTGATTTTGTAATATGGTTACATAAATTTATACCAGATAATTTAATATCTATGTTATAATATATATATATATATATATATTTAATATTCAAAATATATCAATTTTTTTAGTTTTAGTTTAGTATAGTGTGTTAAAAACACTATTTAATATATTATTTATTTAAGGAGAATATATATTGAAATATTGTGTCATTACATTACCCCCTTAAAGAATTTGTGTCCCCATAATTTAAATTATTACTTACTAATGAAGTTATCAAAGGATATATATAAGTTGACTCGGTATTTCTAAAAATGTATTAATCACATATATTAACTTATAATAAGAATAATCTAGATATTTTGTTTCTTCGTAACCATTTGAGTCAAATACCTCTCATGGTTTGGTGTTAGGATCTATTTTATTTTTTCTTGAGTTTTTAGTTAAACCTATAGTAAAATATTATCATAAATTAGTATGTAGTATGGAATGAGATTATTATTCTTCATAATAGATACACCACACACACATATCTCTCATCCCTCGTGGTTCTTCAACTTGGTGGTACTGGTAGAAAGTTGAGACTGAATGATGAAGTTGAGAAAAAATGATTCCTTTCTTCATAAATATTATTGATATCCATGTTTAAACCCCACATGACCCTTTCTAAAGTATCTATATCCACCACAATATCCTATTCCCTCTTTGGTTTATCCCTTACCTTCATAACTAGCATCAACAGATAACCATCCATTTCTTCATATTCTCATTGTACAAGTCCTTATGATTATCACTTTATGAAGACATCCTAGATAAATGTTGGTGATATATGGATCCCCCATGTTTTCTTTAAGAGGCTCTTTGTTGTTCTCCAGATAGTTTTTTTTCAATATATCCATATATGTTTTTTAAAGTAGTTACTTGTTGAAACTCGGAGAAGTTTGTGAGACGAGTTATTTCCTAGTTTAAAGAAACATTAGAAGTTAGAAAATTCTTTAATTATATTCAAATTACCAAACACCATAACAAAGTTCATGGAACCTTCTGAGTTTTGTTCAAAGGAAGGATATTGAGAAAGGATTTTCAAATTATACCAGAATGAGGATAATAAAATGAGTGTATTGAGATTAGTTCTCTAAAGGAAGGGTTTTGGAAAGATATAGATAAATGATATATTGTCAATACTATTCAATGGAAGAAACCCATGCATGGAACCAGATGAATAAATCTATGAAGCTTCATCAAAAGGAGAAATATGAATTTATACCAAACAAAGATCTATGAAGTTCTATCATAAAAAAATGTAGATGGATTTCTACAAGATATATTACCTCTATGTCACCAGACAATGAATTAAAATGACATCAATTATATAAATATAAAGTTTGCTATAAGATAATTTAGAGAAAAATAAAGGTTACTAGATGAACATTCGAGAAATGATCTGATAAAAGGAAGGTTGAGGAAGGTTTAACAAATGGAGATATACCAAGATTATCTGATAGAGTAATGTTGTGTCTATTAGGTGGAGGGTTCTTAACAATATGGAACTGAATTAAATTATATCAAAAAAAGTATAGATGTGTGAGTCCATTCGATAGAGGAAATAGAAGGTGTACTAGAAAAAGTCTTTTGGACATAGGATTTCATACAAAGAAATATTTGATAAATTTGTTTTAATATTTATACATTGGATGGAGGCTTGAGAAGATTTATAAAGAGTTTATAAAGTAAATAATTGTGATGATGTTGAGTTTCACTTTAAATGTTTATAAATCTAGCTAATATTTAAATAAGATTAAATAAATCATTAACACTGAGATTTAAAAAAGTTCATATAAAGATTGTTGATTCTAAACTTTTAGTAGCTTTAAAGGTGGTTGAATGAAATATGAGTTGTGCGAGAAGTTTGAATTTGGATCCCTTATTTCCTCCATAATTTTCAGAGGAATTTTACCTATATAAAGGTTAGAAATATCATTATGTGGTGATGTGATTTCTACTATCAATAGAGGAAGTGTTGTAGTTTTTATGAGAGATCACAACATTATTTTTCCACCATGATTCTATTTGGTTGAATAAGGAGAGGAGATCTAGATATATGAAGTGCTGAACAAAGAGAAGAAGCATCAGACTGAGTTTCTTCAGATAGAGGAGCATTGAATAGAGGTTCAATAGACAAAGTGAGTAAAATAAATCATAATCTACCAAGGATTAACAGATGTAGTGCATTAGATAAATCACAATGGACTATGGGGAAACATATAGAGTATACGAAATTGAGTATTAGTAGATGAACTTTTTCTAAGGAAGTTTTCTAGAAAAATTTATGGAAAGGTGAATCTTAGAATATCTAAGTCTTTCTATGGTAAAGAGGATTTTTAAGATTAATATACTCTTTAGAGAGTTTTTTAAGTTCTTGAAGAAGTTATACATTGAAGAAGGTGGTCCAAATTTCTTATAGAGAAAGAAAATATGAAGAAGAAGATATTTTTACAACATATCAACAAAGAAGAATGAAGAGATTATAGCTGGGGAATATAAATAGTTACCGAAAATTCTTATGTATGGGGGGGGGTATAACTCGTTGTGAAGGAAGATGAGAACATAAGTATAGTTATGGGGTATAAAAACTGTGGCAAAAGATTTTATTTTTGGGGAATATAACTAGGATTCATAAGAATGATTACTGTGGTGTAGAACCAATTTTTTCCTGTGCCTTTATAATCTTGAAATATGTTATTAATCCATGTTGTGGGGGAATAAACAACATATAAAGGAGTAGGTATTTGTATAAAACATTGTAAATATCATGTTTTAATCTCTATTTATAAATAATGCGTATGAGGTGATGTTGAGATATATCTGTGAGTGGATCAATAATATAACAATTTTAATAGGATGATTTATAAGAATAATTCATAAAAGTATGGGATTACCAATTCACCCCTACCTCTCTCAGTGATCTCACATTTATTTGTGAACTACAGGTGGTATTAGAGAATAGGTTTCCTCTTAAATATCCAACTATTTACGAAGGACAAAGAATATAAATTCATTGAATAGTAGGATTTTTCCTATATTAGATGTAAATAACCATCACAATTGGAGGAATAAGATGCAACCCTACCTTATATCTCTTGGAATAAAAGTTATAGATGATATAATAGTGATATTTCCTCTCATTTATGAGGTTTCTATGATTTGTTGATAATATAAATTCAAAAGTTGATGAAAAATCTCAAAATACCATTTTTATGTCTCTCTCTAAGAAATTTTATGAAAATATTATGGTGTTTCCAACAACTAAAGAGATGTGTTATAAGTTCAGAAGTAGATATAAAGGAAACATGAATGTCATAAAATCCAAGTTAAAAATTTGGAGGATAATATTTGAATATACAAATATAGATGAAGAAGAAAGTATTAATGAATAATTTCTAAGAGTTAATGAGATTTTCAGGAATATCATAGGTTCTAGTGAGAACCTGTAAGATTCTATTATTGTTAAAAAAATTATGAGAAAATTTCTAGATAGGTTTAATGTTTCAATATTGGGATATTGAGAGGATATATCTCTATATGAACATTAGAATATCCCTATATATTGTGAAATGATAAATAAACAATATTTTAGAATAAGGATAAGGAAAAAGTAACTTAATAATCTTTGTTAAAAATGATATTATGAGATAAATAAATAGAAGAAGAATCAAGTGCTTTAGATGATGAGGAATTCGAATTGGACTTCAAGAAAATAATTTATCCTCTTTTTTAAGAGATACAGAAATGAAAATTATAAAATAAAAAGTAAAAAATATCTTAAATGTTGGAATTATAATGATAATACCTATTTTACAAGAATATGTCCTAAGAACAAGATCAATGATTCTAATTTGGAAGAAAAGATAAGAAATTTCTGAAATAATAGTGAAATAAATATAACAAAAAGTTTCCTATCCTGAAAAATAACTTTTTGAGTAGAAGATATGCAGATGATTTATCATCCAAAAATGAATCATAAGGAGAGGTAAACTTCTTAAATCTTGTTAAAAGTGGAAGTAATTCATCAAGTAGTGATTATTTTGAAGAAAAGATTACAAAATTGGATTGGTTTATAAAATAAAATACGAAATCAAGCATTGAGGAAATCACTCAACTCAAGAAGGAAAGTAAATAGTTGAATAATGAAACCAAATAAATAAATTTTGATAATGGTGATCATATAAAAAAATAGGTGAAAATTCTTAATGATAATAGATCATATAAAGTGAGAGTGAATAATCTAGAAAAGAAGTTGGAAGTTCATGGAGAAAAACCATCTACAATAGAAATGATAAATAGGGAAGAAACAAATATTTTTGGGGAAATTAATAAAAACATGTTGAAGTTAACTAAGTTTGAAAAGATGGTAAAATATCTCGGGGAAACATTGGATGAGAAAGATGAAGATTTTTCAGAAATGAAATCAATATTTCTTACAACACAATGTGCGTTAAATAATTTCATAGAAGAATTCACTAAAATAGTTGAGGTTAAAGGTGAATATTATCAATATGGTGAAAAGAAGGGTCTATAGAGGTAGATTTATTTTTTAATAAACAATTTTAATGTATATTTACCTTTACTAACAATACAAGTTTAATAGTTAAGTTTTAATCTGTTAGGAATAATAATATTAGTGATAGATCACATTTTTTAAATAAAGAGTGGAAAACATCAATAATATTTCCTCCTTAACAAATACACCCATAGTTTGTAAATAGATTACCAAAAAAATTCATAGCAGTACTACTATTAGTATGAAATATCAAGATTTAGTGGTTATTGCTGGTGTTGTGAAGTATTTGGGAACAAATCATACTCATGCTAGTACAATATTTCTCTACCAAGAAATAGGTATGAACCGAGAGAAATATATAAAAAAATATATAAGAAAAATGTTTTCAAGGAAGAAAGATGAGGATGAAAAAAAAGTTTAAGAGGTAAGAATGTTAAAGTTATAAGTGAAGCATGGGAGAATCTCAAAAAAATTGAGCAAGGAAAGAATAAAAAATAATTTGATCAAGGAAAGAATCTTAATGAATTTTTGAAAGTAAATAAAGAGGGATTATTTATTTTTATAAGTCAAATATCCAAGGTTTGGAAGATGGAGGAATCACAAAAGATTTCTAAAGAAAAAGGAAAGTGATAGGATTCAGAAGATGAGAATGAAGTTGATAATGATTTATCTTTAAATTGTGTCTTAAATATGTAGAATAAATATGAGATGTGTGAGAAATATGGGAATGGTAAAAAACATTGCAAGACTATATTACCAACATAATAAGAAATCATGAAAGGTATGTTGAAAACTCAAGATTACGAAGATATTTATAGAATTAAAATGAGGATGACAACTTGATCTGAAGACTCAAAATATGAGAAGAATTCAATTAAAATATCTGTAAAATCCAATAAAAAGGAATAATTTACATCCAATGATAAATAAAATAAGAATAATAATAATTATAGGCTAAAATAATACTCTAATTATGAATGTTACTTCTAAGAAACATTGAGGTTCCTACTAATTCCTAATATTATTATTTATTTGTACTAACTTATAGGGAATTAAAATAGAATAATTAAAGGAGATGACTGAGGGATGTACTGGTTTTAAAAAAATAATAAATATCTATCATGTAAAATTACTACTACCATGATGATAGATGTTGTGCTACCGTTCAGGGGGAGAAATTATGAAGTTGAGGTATGAGTATCACACTTTTCTTGGTTGTATCAAACTGATATTCAAGGAGGGATAATTATTGTTAAAAAATATGAGATTTAATGGGATATGTTTTTATAAAATTTAACTATTTTAAAGTTGTTTATGATGGGTGTAGGTTTATATTAACAAACATACTTAGATTTCCCCTAATATAAAGATTTTGAAATGATCTTTAGGAAAGTATTACATAAGAAAGTCATTATGGAAAACATTGATCATCTTGATTATACACTCTTATTTTGTACAATGGGTATACCCATATAAACTTAACTTTTTCTAATTAAAGGCTATTTATTTATATACATATGTGATAATATTATTCTATTAAATAAAATTCTCAATATTTAAAGGATAAGGAAGATGAGTTGAGATGAACCCTATGTTACCCTTTTCATTTGATTATCAATAAGAGGGAGAAATTATATTGGGGGGGGGAGGGATAATATGGGGGATAAAGAGTTAATAACATATAGTAAAGAACATATATTGATTTCAAAGATGTGTGAAAATATGTGGGGATATTGACAAAAAATAAAAATGGAGATATTGTTATTACCAAGATGGTTTGGTTGTATTTGTTTTCAATATGGAAATATGTATAAGTAGAAGTTGATACCTGGAAAAACTTAAAGAAGTTTGTGAAAATATTTTTTGCATAGTTTATATAAAGCTTATAAGTCAAATAATTCTTTTTTTATCTTCAAGGAATTAAACATCATGAGGAATTTCATGGTTTCTGTTGATTTTTTTTCAGAGGAAGGATATTGGGAAAGGGTGTACAAAGCATACCGAATTGAGGATAATAGAATGAGTTTATTGAGTGAAGTAATTTGATGAAAGGTTTGAAAAATTTATAGATGGATGATAGCTTATCAATGATACTGGATGGAGGAAACCCATATGAATTACCAAACACAGAAATATTGGAAGCTTCATTGGAAGGATAAATATGAAGTTTCACCAAAAAGAGATATATGAAGTTATAACAACATGGAAAGGAGAAGGTATTTGTTAAAAAACTTATAAATATCTTGTTATGATATTTCTCTTTATATTTAATACATACAAGTTGAGGTTGAGAGATATATTTGAGTGGATTGAAAATATAACCAGTTTCATAGGTTGAGATCTAAGAAGAATTCATAAAAGAAAGAGATCACTATTTCAACCCCTTACCCTGTTATAATTCTCACACTAATTTGGAAACTACACTCTTCATATACCAAAAAAGGTACATTTAAGACCCTAACTATTTCCCACACATACTTTATGTGATCATGTGATCTGGGGAATCAAACTCAATTCTTGAACTATTGCTATCCCTGAGGTCACTAGGAAACCTCCTTTTTCTCAAAAACACCATTTCTTATTTCACTAAAGGAGATACGGTGGTGGGGGGGGGGTGTATTCTATATCAACCAATGGACTATTAATTTAAAATTCTTTAGAAATATTGAGGCCTATATGCGGTAGTGGTGCGTTGATGGATGTTGATGAAGATAATCAGTTAATGTCTTCTATTGTTACTGTGATATTAAGATCTCTCTACGAAAGATGCTAGTTTTTATATTTACACAATCCATTTTTTCCAATAATAATTATGTTGAGGGTAATCTATCCATGATTAGTGAATATGGATTCTCTATTGAAATAGTTAATCTATTACTAGAATCCCATAAAATCCATCTAAAGAACCCATACTAAGATTTATATTACCATAAACATAAATCTTGAGATATAACCATTATAAAACTATATGTTTTATTTGATAAAAAACATTAGGGTGGTAAAATTAAAAAATAATTTAGGAAACTTAGAGTTGTAAGAATAAATATCCCATATTTACAATTCTAAATTAGATGATTTAGTTATCAAAATCCACGTCATTGATAATCAATGAATATGATCCAACTTTTTGCCTTAACTGTGGTGGTTGTCTATGCATTTTATCATCCCTAGTATTATGAAACTACCTTATATAATGTAAAAGTTTTCCACACTTGAGGAGTTGGGCCATTAGTGGTGCTTTTAGATTCATGTTTTCCACTCCCATTGTGCTAACTGGCCTCTTTATTTTCCTATGTAAGTTTGATCCTTGATGACCCCCTCTTACACAAGTAAACCATATTCTAATACCCTTAAGGAAATTCCATTGGTGATTTTTCCCATATTTTTAACATATAGGTGGTTAAATATTCATTATTTATTCATATTCATTACCCTAATTTTCAGGAGTATCCATCCTTCTATTCTTTCATGCAATCTGAATTTTAACTATTGTTACACTGTTGATCATATTTTACTATAGTTGGTTTGGAATAATCACTATATTTATCAGTCTATCTTCCATTCTATTGGGTTGATCATTTATATAGTCACTAAATTTTCCTCACACCCATTGTTAACTCTATTAATTATGGTTCTATCCATCACTAAAACCAAAATGGTTAACATGAGTGAGAAACATTAAACATCATAGGGGGATTATAATATTTAATAACATAAAAGGGATACAACCTTAATTTTTTTTACCTTTTCACATCATCATGTTGGATTATAATTTCTCTATTTAAACCTATATCAATATTATTTTGAAAGAGGATACCTTTAGTTGGGTTGTCTTATACTTATCAACCTAGTATCTCAAAGTAACTAGGAAATCACCACTTCATAGTGGTTCATAAAGAGTATACAATCAACCAAAAAATATCCCCTAGGAGTTTTAAACTAGGTGTTCAATTAGGCCTCTTTTTCATGCATTAGGTGATGATTTATTTAATACCCAATCCACTATTTTGGTGTTATTATCCCTATGTACATCTATGTAAGATCCTGTATCCACTTTTAGTATCTATACAAGGTTTTCATTGCTAAGAAAATCGCATACTTAAAACTTTATCAAAACATTAGGATGTTATCAAATTATTAATACTATTCATAAGGATTTCATTAAATTTATTTAATAACAATATCAAAAAATAACTATACCATCATATGATACCATTTATAGAGACCCAAGACTTAAACACACTTTATTTCTTAATTTTTCATATATATATTTCAAAAAAGTGAAAACCAAGGATATAGAGGTCTAATGACTTTTGAATATTATAAACATAAATACATCAACTTAAAAATAAAAAATAATCATAATTTAAAATCCACATAGTGATACTAACTCCCATATATATTCTAAAACTTTATAGGATATCTATAAAGAAAAGGGTGATCTTGAAATCCAAATAAGGTAATAAACATGCCAGTAAATCATAACATGAAATTCAAGAGGCATTAGATCATATCAAAAATAAAATGATCATAATAATGGAAACATTTAATAATGAAACAAAATAATAATATAATGGAATCATGAAATATGCTGCAATAATACAAGACATGACATCATAAACAAAAGTCAAGGGTCACTCCCAAGACCGTCATCATAAAGTTGACAAAGTCCCATGTTGAATTAAGTTCACTCCCAAATCCCTTACATAGAATATCATCAGATATAAATATTTACCCTAAACATTTAAGGGATATATAATTATTATCTAATCAATAATATAATAATAATCATATATATTCATTCCACATGATAAAAAGTAACCATACATAAATCATAATCATGATCAAAACCATGAGAAGGAAGTGAGTTTCATAATTCTGATTCAAGGAATAACCATAGGGCAAATCATTAGGAATCCAAAAATAAGAAGGAATTAATTTTTTTGGAGTTTCATAATTAAAAAAATTAATATGGTAATTGAACATGTAATTCTAATATAGAAAAATTATTATAATTATATGAAGAATAAAGAATAAAAATAAACCACTTGGGTGATGGTTTATAAAATAATTAAAGGTTATTTTTAAGGAAGGAAGGATCTTACTATTTTCCATACAAATAGAAATAAACTAAAATGTTTCTCTATAAAAAATATGAGATTTTTTATAATCTATTCTTGGTTTAAAAACATCTGATGGTGGTTATTCTTGACATGAGAAGAAATAGGAAAGCTCCCTTAAATCGGGTTTACTTTAAAGTGTGAATTTAAAAGGAAACTAAAAACATATATAACCACAAAAATGAAACCGATATTTTAATAGGTATATATTTAATATAAATATATGAAAAAATATAATAATTTCATGATAATAAGATTATATAAAAGGTAGAAAATAAAGTGAACATGTAACCAGAAAGTAACGAGGGTGGTATAGAAGATCCCTTACCTCAAGTCTGAATTTACTACACACTTGTAATTAACTTCATGAATAATTAAACTAAGTTAATTAAATACATAACTAAGAACCTTATTGATATATATTTAATTTTTATTGTATATTTATTATCTTTTGGTTATTTATTTTTAATATAGTTTTTTCTTATGTTGGTTACTCAAGGTCGTTTGGTTAATTTCTCCATTACACCTTTTGTTTATTAACCATGGTCAAAGGTGTTTTAACTTCTTGATATTAATAATTTTGGAGTTTTATTTCCTTTATTATTCCATTAGAACAGTTATTATATAGTTTAAAAGGCTATCACCAAATATACTCAAATTAAGAAAGGTGTTTGGATAAGTCTACTTAAGGTAGTTAAAGTTGGTATGACTGTTTCTTGTTAATCTCACATATAGAATTCAAAATGTTTATTATTATATAATATTCACGGTGTAAAAAATATATTTTTTTAAATAATAAATATAATTTTAAATTCATCCATGTTATAAAATCTTGGAATACAAAACATGTCATTTTTTGGAGGTGGTAGTCCATATGTATGCACCGACGACACTTTCATTTTCCATGGAATTGGATAGGGGTCGGAAATAAAAAAATTGTCATTTAAGAATTATAATAATTTCATAAATATCATATTATTTAATTGAATAATCTTTTTGAACCTTCCATTTAATGTGGTGGTGAAAAATTGAGTACATTATTCATGGAGGCGGTTGTCCACACATACGCATGATGAAATTTTCATTTTTCTAAATGATTTTTGAGGAAGTAATAAAATGGATATTAAATTACTATAATAAAAGTTAATCATATTAATTTTTTATCATAAATTCCTTGATACATGTCACTTTAGGTGTGTATAAGAAGAAAAGAACTAGAATAGTTGGTTTGAGAGTATTACCTCTCCCTTGGAAGTTCTCCCTTAGGTGGCTCGTTAAGGATCCTTAGTTTGGTATTTTTGGAAGACTAAGGCCTCAAGGGAATAAGAAGGGTGTTTAGTTTATACTAGGTAATAATTTTTTTTTGATCAAAATATTTTTAATGTTTGGGGTAATGAGGAGGAGGTGAACTCCATTTATAAGTAAAGAGAGTGGTATTTTTTTAAAATATCTTTACATTTCAAATAATTTCATTCCGTTATTGAATGAAAAAGGCTCTAAAAAAATGACAATAATGGTGATTGGAAATAGATAAGTTTTACCCTCCCTATATAATCAAATATGATACTTGTTTTTCACATGTTTTAAACATTTTAACTTCCTTAAACCACTTTTACATTAATTTAGATTTACCTTGATAACTCCACTTTCACCATTGAAAACTAATTTTAATAGAAAAAAATTAAAATTGAAATTATTTAATAATTTGAAAATTCTGATTTAAAATATGTAAATCAATTTAGAAATTAAAATTTCTAAGATTCATAGAGATTAATTTCAGAATTTTCACACATAATTCATAAAAATTATTTCTTAGAAAAAGTTTATTTTAAGTTTAAAATTTACACGTGGGATAAGATTATAAATGTACTTGGTTTTAAAGAAAAAAATTGGTTTATTATAAAATAAATAATTTTTTTTCTTCCCTGAAAATCCAAAACTGAATTTTATAATTATAATATTTAATTTAAAGTAAATACCATAAAATTTATGTATTTAGACTAAATACTACTTAAGTCAAAAAATGTTAATCATATGATTTTTAAGTAGAACATAATATTTTAAAATACATAATTTTTATTCCTTAAATAAAAATTCAATGTTTATGAATTTATAATTCAATCTTATCATATGATAATATCATAAAAAATTATATTTTTTGGTAAAAAAAATATGTTTCACTATTCACCTAAAAAAATAATTTTAGATAAATCATAAAAATTAATATTAATTTAATATTTCCATGATAAATAAAAAAATCAATTTTTTTTTTCAAATTAACTTCTTAGAATTTATAAATTTTATTCTTAATTTAAAAAATAAAATATAGTAAAAACTGTTTTTATAGGAAAACCACTTTTGATATATTACCCATTTTTTCGTATTAATTATTAATTATTATATATTTAACTTATTATTCATAAAATCAATATATATTATTATTTTTAGATCATATTTAACTTATTTCCTTTAAATAAAACTATAATTCCTTGAAAATACATTTTTTAAGTATAAAGTGAGTTGAGAAAAATTAAATTTTGTAAAAGTATAAAAATTCATGATATATCTATACATATAAATATTTTATTAAATATTAATATAATACTAATTTCTACTTATATAACTACTAATGATCTCCATGTAATACCTAAGTGTCATATATGATCTGATTTTAGTTTCGGGTGGCGGTTCAGCTAGTATGGATCTTATGAATGTTTCAATGAGCATGAAAGTATCCTGTATATGGTTTCAATCAAACCATAATTGTTCAAGTTTTACATGTTATTGGTCCAAGGAAATAAATAAAGAATATAACTCACTTTTGATCTTAAAAAAATAGGATTCAAGAGGAAGAACTCTTCTTCCGAATTCCATTTATTCTTACTATATTTATTGATTTTATAATATGGTTACTTCAATTTATATCAGATAATTTAATTTCTTTGTTTTAATGGTAATATTTAATATTAAAAATATATTATGTTTTTTTTGGTTTGGTGAGAGAGAAACATTATTTAATATATTATTTATTTAAGGATAATATACAATGAAATATTAGGTCGTTATATTTCCCCCTTAAATAAATTGCATCCTATCAATTTAAATTATTACTTACTAAAGAAGTTAGTTAAGTTTATATATAATATGAATCAAAATTTAATTTTATAAATAGGTATCAATCACTTCTATTCACTTATAATAAACATAATCCCAATATTGTTTTTATTTCTAACCATTTGAGTTAAATATCACTCATGGTTTGGTGTTAAAACCAATTTTATTTTCCCTTAATTTCATATTTAGACTTACAGTGATATATTATCATAAATGGGTATGAAATATGAAATTTGATTCCCTATATTCATAATAAATACTCCACACACACCCATATATTGTAATATATGGTTATTGAACTTCGCAGTGCTGGTGGAAAGTTGATGTCGAACAACGAAGTTGATGAATAATGATTCTCTTCATCACAAGGCTCATTAAGATCCATGCTTAGAACCCCATAAAACTTTCCATAGTAGCTTATTCCCCCACACCAAACTGTACCCACTCCAACTTATCCCGTCCATGTGTCACCATCCTCAACAGATTACCATCTATCTTCTTTCCTTCTTATTATACCAGTCCTTATGCTAATTACTCCCTTAAGCCCTCATAACTAAAAGTTGGTGGAGGATGGATTCCCCACCACATCTTCTTTAGGTGTCTCTTCATGTGACCAAATAGTGCCTTATAAGACCCAAACTATTTCGCAAACACACTATATATGATCATAATCTTTGGGGCATCGTGCTTGATTCTCAAATTGCTCCTAGAGTCGAGGTTACTTGGAGAACTCCCTTTTCTCCTAAACACCATATCTTGTTACACTATTGGGGGGGGGGGTTATTCTCTATCCACCATTAGCATGTTATTTTCAACTTCTCCAGAAACATTGGGGCAAACTTAAAGAGATAGTTTATTAAAGTGCAGTGATAAAGATGACATGTTATTGTCTTCTACTATTATAGTGATGTTAAGATATCTCCATGATGGCTACTAGTTTTTATCTCCAGCCCCATCCATATTTTTCAATTATAAAGATCTTGAGGGGAATCTTACCATGATTAGTGAATATATATTATTTGTTGAAAATGTTAATATATTACCAAAATTACATAAAATCTATCTAAAGGACCAAAACTAAGATTTATATTCCCATAAACTTAAATTTTTAAATAAAAAATTCATATAACTAAATGTTTTATTTGATAAGAAAATTAGGGTGGTACACTTAGAAAAAAATTTATGCAACTTAGAGTGGCTAGAATAATGATCCCATATTCACAGTTTAGAAGTGGATGATTTAGTTATCATAATCCATCTCAATGGTAGTCATTGAAAATTCTACACCTTGTTACATTGGTTACGGTGGTTGTTTACACCTATCATCCTTATGATCCCTAGGATTATTACACTAACTTGTATAATAGTCAATTTATCCACAATTAAGGTATAAAATCATTAATGGCACTTTTGTATGCACATTTTCTAATCCCATCATGTTAACCAGCATCTTCATTTTCCTCTATAAGTTTAATGATTGATAATCCCATCTAATATAATTAAATAATCTTCCAGTCCCCTTGATTCAATTATCTTGTTGATTATTACCCAATTTTTTACATATGTATGGTTGATTATTCCTTATTAAATCATCTTTATTTCTTGTATTATCATGAGTCTCCATCCTTTTCTTCTTTAGTTTACTCTAGATTTTAACTGTGGTTACATTTTTAATCATATTTCTCGATAGTTGGTTTGTTATAATCACTATATTTATCAGTTCATATTCCATTCTAATGGATTAATCACTGATATATTCACCAAATTGCCCCTCAAACCCATTATTAACTTGTTTTCTTTTGGTTACAACCATCACTAAAACTAAAAGGGTTAACATGAGTGATATACATTTAATGTCATTGAGGGATTATCATAGTCAATAACATATAAGGGAATAAAATATAAAACCTTTTACCCTTTTACATCATAATGTTAGTCCATAATTCCTTTAGTTCAACCTATATGAATATTAGTATAACCTATGTTACTTTAAGTTGAGTTAGCTTATACTTCTGAACCTAGTACCTCAATGTAACTATGAAACCAATCCTTTATATTGGTTCATAAAGAGAATATGATCAGCCAAAGAATACCTCTCGAGAGTTTCAAACCAGGTGTGTAGTTAGGAAAATTTATCATTCATCAAGTTATGATAGAGTTAATTCCCAAACTAAAATTTTTAGGATTATTATCCCTTAGTAAATCTATGTTAGAGCTCACATCCACTTATAGTATTTAAATAGAGGTTTCATTGCTAGGAAAACCACATACTCAAAACTTTACCAAAAATTTAGGATGTTATATTATTATTAATCAAATTATTATGAATTTAAAAAGATTTCTCTAATAATAATCTCAAAAAATAAGTATACTATCCTCAGATAACATTTATTGTGATCTAATCCTTAGACACTTTATTTCATATTTTTTAACATAGATTCACAATAAGTAAAAACTGCGGATCTAGAGGTCTAGCATCTTTAGAAGATTAGACACATAAACACATAAACTTAAACATAAAAAATAATTATTATTAAAAAATAAATATAGTTCTCCTAACTCCCATAGATCATATAAAATGGTATAGGATACCATAGATAAAATACATAAGGAAAAGGGTGAGCTAGAAATCCCAGTAAGGAAATAAATATGGGAATAAATCATAACATGAGAGTCAACAGGCATAGGATAATATCATAATGGGAATGATCATAAGAATGGAAACATGGAATAAGTAAATGACATAATAATATCATGGAATCATGAAACATGTGACAATAACACAATACATGACATCATAAATAGAAGTTAAGGGTAACTCCCAATATTATCATCATAAAGTAAATAAAGTCCCATGGTGGATTAGGTTCACTCCCTAATCCCTTACACAATGTCCCATGAGATTTAAAGATTTACCCAATGAATTATAGGGAAATATAATTCTATGACCATCCATAACACCATAAAAAATATATATATACATGTCATATGAGGAAAATAAACCATAAATAAATCATAAGCATAATCAAACCCATGAGAAGGAAGTAGATTTAATAAGTCTAATTCAAGGCATAACCTAATACTAAATCATAAGGATTCCTAAAAGGAGGAATTAAATTTTTTTGGACTTTTAAAATTAAAAAAAAACATAAAAATAGAACATAGAATTCCAATGTATAAAATTCTTGATAAGGATCTAGAGAATAAATAATAAAAATGAACAACTTGGGTAATGATTTACAAAATAATTAAAGGATATTTTTAAGAAAGGAAAGATATTATTATTTTAAATAAACAAAATTGAACCAATAAGGTTATAAATTAAATAATTATGGGTTTATAGAATCTATTAATGTTTTAAAAAACATTTAATTGGGATTTTCTTGACATGGGATAAGAAATATGTAGGTTCCCTTAAATCTGGTTTACTTTATAGTGGGAATTTTATAGGGAACTAAAAAAATGTATAACCCTAGAAATGAAAAGGATATTTAAATAGATATATATTTAATGGAAATATATAAAAATAAATAATAATTTCATGATAATAATATTTTGTAAGTTGGAGAAAAAGAAAGAGAACATGTAATCAATAAGTAACGAGTGTGGTACTGAATATCCCTTACCTCGAGTCTAAATTCACTATGAACTTGGGATTAATTTATTGAATAATTAAATTAAATTTATTAAAAATATAATAAACAACCTTATTCATCTATATTTAATTTTATAAGGACCATTTATTATCTTTTCTTATTTATTTTTAATGTAGTTTCTACTTACGTTAGTTACATGGGGTTGTTTGGTTAATTTCTCTGCAACACTTTCAGTTTGTTGTCCATGGTAAAATATGTTGTAAAATAAATTCATGATATAATTTTTTTTAGTTTTATATATTTTATTATCCCATTAAAATAATACTTATGCAATTTCAAAGGTTATACCAAAATAGACCCAAATTAAGAAAGTTCCTTAATAAGTTTATTTAAGTTTTTAAAAGTTAATACGACCATTTATTATTGAAGAAACATATATAATTACAAATATTATTCTTAAATGATATAAAAGGTTTAAAAAATATAATTTTTACACACTAAATACATTTCTAAAGTTATCTATGTTAGGTGGCCGTGGAAAACAAAATCACGTCATTTCCAAGTGGTGGTAGTCCGTACGTATACACATATAGAACTTTCATTTTCCATGGAAAGAGAGGGGGTTAGTAAGTGAAATATTTATAATTTATGAATTATAATAATTTTATAAATATTATATTATTTAATTAAATAACCTTTTTGAACCTTATATTTAAGGTTGTGATGAAAAATTGAACATGTCATTCATGGTGGTGGTGGTCCATACATACTCATGGCGATGTTTTCATTTTTATCAATGATTTTAGAGAAATGTATAAAATGGATAAAAAATCATCAAAATAACACTTAATAATATCAAACACACTATTTTTATCATACCTTAACTTTTATAGGGGGATAAAGGGGTGTAGAATAAGAAAAGAACAAAAAAAGTTAGGTTGGGAGTATTAACTCTCCCTTAGAAGTTCTCCTTTGGGTAACTCCATAGATAGGTATTTTGGGGAGAAAAATGATTCAAGGGAATGGGTAGTGTGTTAAGGAGATACTATAGAGTAATTTTTTATCCAAATATTTGGAATGGGTAGAGAAATTGGGGGGGGGGGGAAGTGAGCAACTATTATAAGTAAAGGGAGTGACATTTTTATAAAATATATTTACTTTCAATAATTTCATTCCATTATTCAAGGGAAAAAGATCCAAAAAAGGAAAATAATGGTGTTTTTAAAGGTATAGGGTCTATAATCCCTCCGCCGTACAATATAATACATGTTATTTTACATGTTTTAACCTCTTTCACAATGTTAAACTACCTTTAACTTAATTTAACCTTACTGTGGTAACTCCTCTTTTACCCTCAGTAACTAATTTTAATGGTAAAAATTAAAATAGAAATTATTTATTAATTTTAATATTTTTATTTTAAATATAATTTTTTTATACAATAAAATTTATAAGAGTTAGAGAAATTAATTTTAGTATGTGCACACATAATGTGTAAAAACTGTTTTTGTGGAAAAAGATAATTTAAGATTAAAATTTATGCGTAGGATAAGATTATGAATGTATTTGGTTTTCAAGATAAAAATTGGTTTAAAAAAAATAAATATTTTTTGGCTCTCAAGAAAAACCAAAACTAATTTTTTCTAAAATAATATTTAATTTAAATAAAATATAAAAATAGTTTTTTATTATGAATATATATCAATTAAGTTAAAAAATGGTAAGAATATGAATTCTAAGTTCAAATTAGTATTTTATAATTCTTTGATTTTATTACTTAAATACACTTTCAATTATTATAAATTTCAAATTCAATCTTATCTTATGACAATATCATTAAAACATAACAATTTTGGTAAAAAAAGTTTTTTCACGAATCACCTAAACAAATATTTTTAGATATATCCTAAAAATAAATATTAAGTTAATATTTTAATGATAAATACAATTATTTTTTTTTCAAATTAAAATCCTAAAATTTATAATTTTTTTAGTTAAAAACACAAAATATGGAAAAATCATGTTTGTATAGAAAAATGAATTTTGATATATTATCTATTATTTTTTCCTATAAATTACTAATTAATTGAGTGTTAAATCATTATTTATACAATAAATATATTATTATTATTATTATTATAAAATCATAATGAATTTATTTCTTTGTAATAAAATACCAATTTCTAAAAAATAGATTTTTAATCACAAAGTGAATTGAGAAAAAAATGACATTTTGAAATCTATAACAATTCAATATATATCTATATATATAAATACTTTATTACATGTCAATATAATCCTAATATCTGCATAAATAATCCATTATGGTATCTACATAAGACCAAATAATTATATAATCTCTGATTTTAGTTTTGGGTGGTGGTTTACCTAACATGGATCTTGAGGAAATCTTAACAAATTTGAAGTTCTCCCATATATGGTTTCTCTCAAAATTAAATTTCTTGAGTTCATATTAGTCTTAGTCCAGGGAAAACCCTATTAAAGACACCTCCCTTATAATATTAGATAAGTGATCTTCATGTGGATGACTTTCGATTCCAGATGCCGTTTATTATTAATTTTTTATTGATTCTGTAACATGGTTAGTTCAATTTATACTGGAAAATTTTATGACCATATTTTATCGATCATTTTTAATATTCAAAATATATCAATTTTTTTTAGTTTGTTATAGTGTGTGAAACACATTATTTAATATATATTTTTAAGGAGAATATATATTAAAACCTTGGGATGTTACAACCCATATTTGAAATGTATAAAAATTATGTTAAAATATACTTTATGTACATGATATTATAAATAATTCATTATATTATAGAGTATGATTTATTAGTATCGTTTTTATCAATTTTTTTTAGTTTGTTATAGTGTGTGAAACACATTATTTAATATATATTTTTAAGGAGAATATATATTAAAACCTTGGGATGTTACAACCCATATTTGAAATGTATAAAAATTATGTTAAAATATACTTTATGTACATGATATTATAAATAATTCATTATATTATAGAGTATGATTTATTAGTATCGTTTTTATCAATTTTTAAATTATTTATACATTATATTTGTACTTTATATATGTGTAAAATGTAGACTTTAAATGCATTCATTTATATACTTATATACTTATATATATATATATTATATTTTATAAGTATATTATTTAAAATTAAACTTTTTATATTTTACATATTTAAAAATGATGCATTATATGCATTCCTTCTGTGTATCTATTTTATAGTGAAATATGAATACTTTTGAACAAAATAAGATAATTATAAATCAAAAATAGATGGATATCAATCATATGAGTATGAGGATAAGGTTAAAAAGGTTTTCAAGTTTGTAACAAAGCATGTAAATGACCCTTCTTAAATTATTTATCCATATTTATGTTATTGTTATTCAATATGATTTTTCCATATGATTTGGTAAAATACTAGATATTTCACGGAATAGATCAAATTTATAAATATTGGGCTAAAAAAAGGGATGAACTTAATGTAGGAAATGAATTACATAATAGTATAGTTTATATATCATTGAATTTTAATACAACTATATATAATGACATAGATTATTTTAATAAAATGAAAACAACAGTCTAAGATGACCTTTATGATCTATAAAGTTATTTTATAAGTTAAAGAGATGTTAAAAGAATCCTTTTCATGCTAGTTATACTAAATATTTGAAATTATCAATCATACATAAACTATATAATTTGAAAACTTGTAGTAGTTAGAGTGATACCAGTTTTACATAACTTCTTTCTCTCTTCAAGGATATGTTACCTTATCATAATGATCTTTTTTTGATATGACACTAAAAAAATATTATGTTCAATTTGTATGACCTATGAAATAATTCATAATTATACAAATGATTTTATATTATTTCTAAAGTATTGGGATTCACCTAAAAGTACCTAAGAGTAGTGTGTCTTGATATAAAAAATAAAGATCAAGCCCTTCGAAAGTTGTACAGTAATTTCCAATCATTCCAAGGTTTAAATGGCTGTATGAAAGTGATGTGACTATAAGTTAATTGAAATATAATGTAGATAAAATAATTCAATATGAGAAAATTCATCACCTTTATGACCCTCAAGAATGGAATATAATTTATCATGAGTTTCCAAAATTTGGAAATGAGATGAGAAAGACCCACTTTGAGTTATCTAAATATGGAATAAATCCTTTTTTGTATACAAAGCAACATTCATAGTGCATGACTGATTATGTTGCTGAATTATAATGTTCCATTTTGGTTATACATAGAGTAATAATACTTTTTATTTTATATGATTATTTCAATATTGAAACAACCAAGTAATGATATTGATATTTATTTAGCTCCATTAATTAAGGATTAAAAGTTTATATATGTTGAAACTAAGAGTTTGTGTGTTGGATTTATTAATAAGAAAAGATGTTTTGTGTTGAATTTTTTGACAAAACTTAGTGAGGAATAATCAGTAGATTTTAGTATAATTTTTGTATTTTTTGATTGGAAGAGATGTTATGCGTTGAAGTTAAGGAAAACAGTTGGTGAGGAAGCATTGGAAAATACCAATATAAGTGATGTGAAAAAAATCATATCAGTTTGTTATTGGAGTACACACAAAATTTTAAAAATTCTGGTACATGATGTTTTTGGAGTTTAATATATAGGATTATTCATGATCCATTCCAAAAAATGGAAAAAGGATATAACATAATCTCCCTTTATATATAAGAGTGAGTTCTAGTAGGGGTATCAAAATGATACAAAGTCCAAAATAAGTTCCCTGTATACATAATATTAAATTATGGATGTGGTATATAAATTGATCAAATGAAAATTAGTCTCCCTGTATATATAAGATTAAATTTAAGACTCTGTAGGATATATAAAATTAACATGGATGGATATTGTAATGCTAGTTTCATATGGGGGGTGTCATTCATGATCATAAAGGATTGATGGTTCTTACTTTTAGAGATGGCTATAAACATGAGTATTCCCTTATAGAAGAGGCTTGCATGATACTAAGAGGTATTAAGCTGTGCCATTATCACAACATTAATATGGTGTCGATGGAAACCGACTTGACTATTATTCATGGATCATTATAGGAGAAGCTTCAAATTCCTTGGTCTATCACTTACCACATTTTCAAATGAAAAATACTCCTTGATTCATAGGTTTCCCTCTGTCATATATGGAATGAGAGGAATAAGGTGGCATATTTCTTTACTTCTTGGGAAACTCTTGATGATCAGTGTTTTTTATTGTTTAGTTTGGGATCTCTTTTACATGAGTTTGGTAGCCTTGTTAGAGAATATGCACACAACCTTCACTATTTTAGACCACCTTGACTTTTTTTTCTTAGGCCATACCCTGTTTGAAATAAAATTTTAATTTTGTATGGATATATAAGGTTGAATGGACTAATATGTAAGAGTCATCATACAATGTGGAGAAATTTAGAGAGGTTATAGAATGTTCACCATGATATATAAACATAAGTATATGATATGTAAGAGTTATTTCCATGCTATAACAATACATATGGGTACTTCCCTTTACTAAATTTATAAAATTCCGGAATCCACATAGGAATAATATGTAAAATTAACTAGCATGTACTGGAAGATACATAAGGGTAATTTACTATACCATTTGAGGAGGAATTGACATATGAAAATATGTGAGAGTTTTTTTTGGAATAATGCTTTGTCCAACCATAAGAGACAATACACATTATAAATCATAAAATACAATTGATAATGTGGCCTGTCATGAATATTATTATATTTTAATACACGAAACCAATCCATGAAGAGTGTTAGGAATATTTCAGTGGTTCCACCCATTTGAAGGTGTCTATACCATGGAAGAATATCATACTATAATGGGAGATATGTGATAATATAAATAATAGAATATGATTTGAGACCATGTTGTGGTTCTTAAATAGGAGAGAAACATGCAATGATATTTTTTGAAAGATAAATGGACCATGATGTGATGTATATGTTCACTTCATGAGAGGCTTGAAGGATCAAGATGTGTTAGAGAATCATGTTGTATCTTCAAGGGTATTTTCAAAAAGATATTGTGTACATTTCATGGTTCTGTTTGTTAACTAAGGGTAATGTATTTATGTATAAAAAAATTCCATGATTAGGATAAGGGAATAAGATACCACACCACAATGAAAATAATAACATTGTGAATAAGATAACAACAATAATTTGGTAAATTTAGGTGAATTTAAAACTATGATAGTTTGGATCAATATTTTATGAGATAGACTTAGGTTTGAATTCTCATATATTACCACATTAAACCATGTGGTGAGAATGGAATGAGATCATAGGGAATAATAATAATAAGAATAATTGATCCTAACTATTATATCAAAAGTTTGATGCATGAAAGGATCAATAAAAACTACTTGTAGTAGTTCTAGAAAATAGAGGAATAAAGAACATATTGACATAATAGATTCTTAGAGGAATAATATATGAGATCCATAAAGTTATTCATTATCATATATTTTTTATTCAAGAGAGAAGGATCAAGGAAGAATAAGTTCCATTATTATATCTAGATATTAAAGAGTATATAGCATATTATGATAACTCATGTATAGTATAAACTTCATATACAAGAGGTTATTCACTGATGTGATCATTTCGACGGAAAAGATTAAATCCTTTCAAAAAGAGGATACAATTATCTATATTTGGAAGAATAGGACATAATAATTAACTCTCTATAAGGTGTTGATCTTATATAACATATAAGAAGGGGAGTATAACAAAGCAGATCTTAATAGAGCATCTATCTTGAGTGGAGGATGCAAGCTTTCATGGTGGCCTATGCTGACCTAGAAGAGACATTCATGTCTTTAAATTGTTTAAGATATCCTTAAGTTTATAAACCAATCATTTGATTCATTGAAGCAGTAAATAAAGGGAATAAGAGGGAGTAACCATATGATCAAATGTGCATATTTCTTAAATATTTTATAACACAAATAGTGAGTAGTGTTATCTATTGGTACATTGACACACTATTGAAATATACTCTTTAGATTATCCCTTTATTCTTTACCAAGTAAAATCCCCATTACCTATACATGATTTACATTTCTTTATACATTCTTGAGATTTAGTGAGGTTTTTTGAAAAATTTAATTGATTAACAAGTTGAAAATTGTTCCTACTAACATGAGAATAATATCCAAAAGTGAGACAATAAATTGAAGGAAAAATGTGAAATGGGAAACACCTCAATTCACCCTATACCCTCTATTAGGGTTTCATGAGTTATAATAAGTTTTATTAGATCTATATTTTATATGGATTGAACCTGATATATTTGGTTTGTAAAGATTTAAATATCATAAAAGATATTAATTCTATAGTGAAAATTATTATTTTTGTTATAAATCATTTTTATTATTAGAATAATGAGTTCAGGTTATGTTTGAAATTACTTTATGGAATCCCTCATGATATCTTGTTTATTGTATTTTTTTCTTAATTTGTCATGTAATTGTGTTAGATATGGATCAAATAAATTTGGATATTTATGCATATATCAAGAATATCTTGAAATATATATTGGATAACAATTTACAAGATAAGATAACTCATTGTAAGACATCATGGGAAATTTGAATAATATTGGAGGATTTTTAGGGTAAATAATCCATGCTAGAATAAGAATGTTGTATGTCCAGAATAAATAAGAAGAACAAGAATATAGAAACCAAGAAATTAGGTATTCCCATTGAGGTGAAAAAATTAATTCCTTGTGTATATTAAATATAATTATATAGCATATATTTCTTTTAAATTTTAAGGTACATATTATATTTCACTAGAATGATTAATATGACGATAAAAACAAGATAAATACAAAATGTAGTAAATCTATATATTGTTTTCACAATAAACAAGATAATATTTAATACTTAAATAGTGAAGTAAAATTCTTGAAGTTTGAAGGTAAAAAACTCTAATTATATAAAATGATTAGAATAATATAACCAAAATTTGATGAATAAATAGATGACTTAAAAATATTCCATTACAAGAATAAACAATAAAATAAATAAAAAAATTATTTACTTGAATTTTTTTATGAGTTGAATTTAATCATGGAAAAAGGAGAAACTCCATAAAGAATCAATGACTACCCTGATAGATTAGGGTAAAGTGTGAGTAAATATTATACACACTGAAAAGAATTATCAAATTGAGGAAGTTTAAGGACCACTAAATGAGATATTTTTTTTTGTTAAGAAGTTTTATGGAGAGGTGCATATTATTTTTAAGAGGTCAAGAATTTAAGATTCACACATGCAGGCTTCTTTCAGTAGCAAGAATATAAAAAATCTAGAATCAGTAGAGAATAAATATATGTATGGAATATTTATAAAAAAATAATCTCAAAGGATAGTGTTTAAGAAGTTCTATTTTTCTAGAATTATTTGACACACAATAAATGTGTGAAAGGAGAAATTATAGATGTATAATTAGAGGAGATATATTAATATATCTCTTCTATACAACTCTATTTAAGGAAACCAATGTAATAGAGGTGATAAGATAAGATCCCCACTCCTATGATAGGAATGATACATGAATAAAAGAATAAAAAAATACATTCTTCTCAAAAAATATTCATGTCATTGGACAATTTTTGAGTGAAAAAGAAAAAGAGAAAGCCTCAAGTATCATTGATGAAAAATTCATAATATCCATCATAGAGAAAAAATATAATAGTGCATCAAGATCCAATGTTTGTTTACTCACATCAAACTTCCTGGAAAGAGAAGAAGAAATCATGAAGATCAAAGAAGAAAGAACATTTTATTCTCATGGTTATCAAAGTTGATGTGAAAGAAAGACCATAAATTTCAAAGATAAAAGAGGTTATTTTGATAAAAAAAAGTGGATGCATGTTCAAACAAAAATTCAACATGGATAAAAATATCCAATGTGGATTTAATGGCCTTTGAATAAAAAAACATGAGTCATGGTGTTCATTATTACTACTAAATAGTATGAGTGTGATACTAGTTGAGTTTTCCTTTATTGGAGAAATAATCATAAAAAATAGAACAAAAATGGTGCATAAATGAAGAAAACTTTCACAAGTTGGATTAGTCTCACAATGAAGATGAAGCCCAAGACCAAGAAGGATGAGAATTAGTATATCTGGTAAGAATATTTCATGAGTTATGTTACCCAAAAAATAACCACTAATAAGGGTTGGATGAAAGTGGTAAGAGAAGGGTTGCTTCACCATGATAAAAAACATTCCTCAACTTGTGGATTCTAGTGTTACCCCTCTCTTTATGCATAAAATGTTTTGGAATATTTATTTAAGTGATATAAATTTAGGGGGGGGGGATACCATCCATGTGGTTTTTTGTGATAAAATAAGATATATAGAGCATGTGAAGTTAAAATTATTGAAGTTAATAATTGTTGTTTGGCTATAACAAAAGACTATAATGGTATCAAAGACCTCATTTGAATCAACAAGTGGTTTTAAGTAAACACTTTGGATTTCTAATATGAATTTGGAGTTGCAGGTTGTGATGTAGAATATCAAAATGATATAAATCCTTATCTAGATAGAAAGTGGTGTCAAAGCCTCATCTAAAACTTCTAGTGGGGTAAAGAAAACTTTTGGTAATAAAAAATGATATAAGGCCCTATATCAAGTGGTATTATACTATTTAAAGAGGGATAAAACAACTCAAGAGAATAAGAAACAATATTTATGTAATTATTGTTTATTTATTTTTTATACTAAAAAATATAGTATAAGCTAATTATTTTTTAGGATGAAAAAATTTTAAGGGAAGAAAGTTCTATAAGTAAAAAATGGTTCCCCATGCTAGAAATATCTCAATACATAGTTCTAAAAACTAAAGGAATTTAGGGGGATTTGGTGATGATCACTCAGAGGTTGGTTATCCTTATCCTAGAAATGAGAATACCTGTGAATAAAGGGATGATAATAGATATCAAGTAGCATAACAAGTTCATCACAAACAAGTGGTATCATTTGGTATAATATGTGGTATGACTCACACACTTTGTAATATAATGTTTATTCACTAATGATTTTTTATAAGTATGGTTAAGATCACATGATGTTTTGTTAAAGTAATTTAAAAGATCAAGCTTCTAGTGTTTATAGGATAAAGTGAGTGACATGGATAACTTTGAAGTTTTTGACTTATATTATTATTTCCTACACCAAGTTATGAATCATTAGGATTGAATAATTTTTATTAAATCATTTACAAGTGGGAAATTCACTCACTGAAAATATTAAAAAAATAAAACCAGAAATTGGGAATAGTTTGGAGTATGAAAAAAAAGAAAAATATGAAATTGTTTTTTAAAAAAAATTGGAATAAATACTGAAGTGAGATATATAGAGTTCCACCAGTGGTTAAAATTCCAAAGGATATACCAATATCTGGTTAGGAGAATCTAAAGGTTTTAATATGGATTACATAGATAAATGTTTAAGATCTAATGTTGATTTGGAAGTGGTGAAAATAGCTCAATAATTTAGGAGGAAACTATCAAATGGTTGAAAGATCGAATGGTTTTGGATGTAAAATAGTGATATCAAGTGTGTTATGAATAGGTCGACGTTTCTTGGGAAAAGGTTGATATATCCCAATATAAAATGTGATGGGAAATAATTTCATGACAAAGTAAGAGAAAAAACTCTATAAATCTAGATTTTAGAAGTTGAAGTGGACTTGATTTACCCAATAAGACCTTTGTAGAGTACATATAAAAGGTACAGATCATGATTTTTATTGATGAAGGTGGATTAAAGTTGAGAAGATACCCCCTATAGAATTATTTGTGAAAGGGGGGTAACATGAAAAGAAAATATAGATATGAAGATCCTATTCATTTTATTAAAAAATGGGGACTGAAAATAATGAACTATAAATCTATATTTATTTATGATTTGAAAAATTATAGAGTAAAAAGGTGGATAAATATTTTTGGTTGTATTATCAAAAAAATACAAAGGGTTTGTTATTTTTATCTAGGAGGTTGTATGCTGGATTTTTTTACAATAAGTTTTGATTTTTTTGGTAGGAAAATAGATTTTTTTTGAAGTTAATGACAATAGTTGGTGAGGATGAATTGTAAAAGGCTGGTAAAAGTGTTGTATTTATTGATAGGAAATGAGGTTATGTGTAGAAGTTAATGAGAAGAGTTGGTGAGGAGGAATTGGAAAAGGCTGGTAGAAGTGATATGAAAGAAAATCTTATCACACTATGATTGAAGTTCCTAGAAAATTTGATAAAGTGCATTACATGAGGTTTTTAGAGTATTATACATAAAAATATTCATAAATATAACATGAAAAGTAGAAAATTACATAACATACTCTCCCTATATACATAAAAATAGGTTCTAGAAGGGGAATAAAAATATTTAAATGTCATAAAGAAGTTCTCTATATATATAAGATTACATTTTGGAAGTTGTAGAGAAATGCGATAAAGGAAAATTAGACTCCCTATATATATAAGAGTGAATTGAAGTCTCTATAATATCTATAAAAGTAGCTTCAAGAGTGATATAATTCCAGTAAAGGTATTATGTAAGGGTCACCTACTCTGATACATATGTGCCATTATGAGACAAGGAAAATGGAAAAGCATTGAAAAGCACTAGAATATGTAAGGGTATCTAAAATGTTTTGTTAGGGTCAACCCAAGAAGTGGAGAAATTTGAAAAATCCTGGAATGTTCACTATGATAAATAAAAGTAACCTAGTGATACATAATATCTATTTCCATGATAGATAAAATAAGTAAGGGTACTTCAATTTTCTAAATTTTCCAAATTTAGGAGGCCACATGAGGATGATATTTAAATAGTACTACAAAAGAGGCATTTAACAGTGCTAGAATAAACCTTTATCAGTGAGAAAAGTGTTTAATATTGGAGCATGGTTAAAATCCCTATGATTTTATTAGTGCCAGAAAAGCACTGATAAATGGGTCCTTCATCAGTGCAAAAAAAGTCACCGATAAATCACCCATTTATCAGTGATTTTTTAGCACACTTGAAGGACACTTTTAACAATATTTTTTAGTACTGTTAAAGTACCCCTTTAACAACACATTTTTTAGCATTGATAAAGGCCCCATTTATCAATGCCAAAATGTGCTACTAAATGAGGTAAAATTAATTTTTTTTCGAATATCTATGTGCTCGAAACCATTATTAGCACTTCCACGACCCCTTTAACAATACTCTACCCCCTTTTATTAGTGATTTTCACCAAACCACCCCTTTATCAGCGCTTTGTGAATTTACAGGATCATGCACCCACCTAGATTCAAACCCTACACCCCTCCTTTGAAGATGGAATGCATTTACCATTGCACCATGTTATTTTGTTATCTGTTTAATGATATTTCTATTTATATATATATATATATTTATAAATATATTTTTTAGTCATATTTTTATATAATTATTTTTAAATACATTTATAAAATATATGTGTGTGTCATATGTAAATATTTATATTTATTTAAATGTATTATATATTTTATTCATTTAAATATACTATTCTATAATATAAATATATATCTATTTATTTTTACACACATATATGTATATATAAACATTATATATATTAGTATAATTTAAAAAATGGTTAGATATTGTTTTAAATAAATTTTTAGAATATGTATTTATTTACATATATTAGAATATACAAATACAAATATATATTTGTAAATTATTAACACACAAATGTTTATATATAAACATTAATTGTATAGGTATAGATATATACATATGAATTCATTTTTATAAGTTAAATAAAAATGGGTATTTTTTAATTTAAATAAAATTAATAACAAATGTTTATTTTATATATTTAAAAATACATTTTTATGTAAATATGTTGATATATATAATTATACAAGTGATTTATTATACGTAAATATAATAAAATATGCATATATTTAATTATAAATAAAACTATATTATGAAAAAATAAAATTTAAAAATCATAATATCAATAAGAATATAATCCATGAGAATAAATCCAATCATCACCAAAAATGGGTAAAATACCCCTTAAACATGGCTGAAATTCAATTGAATATTAAAACATTGGGGTAAACTGACTAAAAAGAACTGATCAAGACCCCCTTTATCATTTCTTTTTACTAGCACTAATAAATACCCCATTTATTAATAATTTTTATTAACACTGATAATGAGACCCCTTTATTAGTGATTTTTTAATAGCACTGTTAATGGGGGAGTCTTTATTAGCACTTTTTTACATGTGATGATAAAGGGTCCCCTTTAACCATGATTTTTTAGCATTGTTAAAGACCCCTTTAACAAAGCTAAAAAAGCACTATTAAAGTCCCAATTCAACATTTCTTTTCCTAGCACTAAAAAAGGGGGTCTTTAATGGCGATTTTAGTTAGCATTGTTAAATCCATAGTGTTGGATAAGACCAGTTTTGTAGTAGTGAAATGTAACCAACCAATATTGAAAGATATTTAAGGGTCATTTATATTACCATTCAATGAAGAATCAATACTAATGTAATACATAAGTGTCATTTTTTAAGAGGAATTTGGATAAGAATATGATATGATACATATTATTAATTGAAAAATATGATTGATAATGCATACTATCATGAATATTTTCAAGCTACAATACATGGAACCATACCATGAATAATTTTATGGGTATTTTACTAATTGTACCCATTCAATGGTGTCCACACTATGGAAGAATATCACACTACAATGGAAGATAAAAGAGAATAAAAATAATGATATATGATTTAAGATTCTTCTATGATGATTTTACATGAAAATAATGTATAAAATTTATTTTTGGAAGATAATATATCTTTCCATAAAGTATATGTTCATACCATGACGAGTTTGAAGGATAAAGAAGTGATAGAGATGGACACTTTGTTATTTGAAGGTATTTTTAAATTGATAGTGTATAGATTTCATAAATCTAGATATGAAAAAGGATCATAACATGAACGATGATAACATGACATGATCAAGCTAATAAAATAGGATCCCATTCTATGATGAAGGTATTCATGTTGTGAAGAAGATAATAATAGTAATCTAGAAAATTTGGTTGACTTTAAAATGGAAAATATTTGGATCGAGATTTTAAGAGGTATAATTGGGTTTTAATATAAATATATTACCATATCAAACCATTTGGTACACATGAAATGATTATATAGAATTAGAAGATGGAGAATTGATCCCATCCATTGGATTGAAAGATATGTGTGTGGAAGACTCTATGAAAAATGCTTGTAATTGTTCTAGAAAATAGATAAAGGAGGAAAATATTGAAATATCAAATTCTGAGAACAATAAGAAGATGGTATATCCATTAAGTGATTCATTATCATATCTATTTCATTCAAGAGATAAGTCTTAAGTAATAATAATGAGTTCCATTACTATATCTGGCTGTTGAAGAGGAAAAAGTGAAAGAATATTATTCTAATATCGGATAATCTTCTTCTAGAAGAAGTTAGTCACTACTATGACCATTTTGAAAGAAAAGAGTAAATAATCATTGAAAGAGGATACTATTATCAAGATTTATAAGAAAAATAAACAAGATTCAACTTTATATAGGGAGTTTATCTCATCTTAAATAGAAGAAGGATAGAATAGTAAAATAGATATTAATGGATCATATATCTAGAGTTGTGGATGTGAGATATCTCAGTAACCTAAGTTGACCTAGAAGAGATCTCCATGTATTTAAACTATTGAAGATACCCCCTAGTATATAAACTAATTGTTTAATTCACTAAAGTAGTGCATAGATGGAAGAAGAGGGAGTGACCCTATAACTAAAAATATTTCTTTCTAGAACCTTTTGAAACACATATAGTAATTACTGATATCTCCTAGAACATTAGCACACCATTAGAATATGATCATTGGATTATCCATTTGTGGGGAACCACATAAAATCCTCATATCCTATTCATTCTTTAAATTTATACATTCATTTTTTAAATTCGATGAGGTTTTTTGAAAAATTAATTAGTCAACAGTTTGAACATTATTACTAATAACATGGAAACAAGTTCCAGAAGGGGGGAAATCAAGTGGAGGAAAAACATGAATCGGGAAACACCCTAATTCACCCCACCCCTATGAGGGTGTCTCGGGTTTTAAACATGTGAGATATGGGTGTTATTATGTACGATTCTCATATAAATGAAAAGTTTACATTGAGATACATATTTTTCAAGATGATAAATAACTTTCTATATTATGGAAATTTATCAGAGTAAAATATTAAAGTAATGTAAGGGTATCCCATTTTTGAAAAAGGTACAAACTCAATTAGGTTGAAACGTTTAATGAATATAGTGTTTCTAATTCAATGTTAATTATTACCCTAATGAAATAAATATTAATTGTGAGTAATAAATTTTTTGGAACATTGGAATAAGGTATAATTCCAATTAAATTAACAAGTGATAAAAAATTTGATAAAGAAATGATATTGTCAATATTTTTTATAAAAATTTATTAAAAAAACTTCTGAAACTAGGTCAGAAAATGAGATAAGTTTTCTTTATATTATTGTTTTTGAATTGTTTGTTTGTTAGACATTTTCTAAATGTTATGCATATAGAAAAAATGTACATGATAATGTCATTGGTACATTACTAAATACACCAAAAAAATAAAACATGGAATCAAAGACAAGTTATACATGATTTATATGAGTATAAGGTATGATTTAGCACTAGTAAAGGATAAAAGACAATATTTTATTCCTCAAATGGCACACTCTTTTCCAGTAAGAGATATTTCAGTTTTGAAACTTCCTAAATAGTTTAATGGTTCTAAAGTGGTATTCATCAAATATCTGGAATATTAGGTCAATAAATGGATTTAAGTTAAAGGGATTAAAATCATTCAATTTATATGTATTCATGTAAGATTTAATTCATGTGTCTATACATTTCCTTTTTCTAAAAAATGTCTAACAAATAACAACCAAGATTTTCTTTCGTTTCATAGTTATACTTGAAGGATATTTTCCCTAAATCCCATGAATATTTAATATGCATTTGACCCTATAAAATTTTATGATAGTATCAAGTTTTATGTATTAATTTCATGGAACCAATATATATTGTATGACTTGTTATTTGGATTATAGTGAAGGCCAGTTATATGAGAACAAGCCACTACCTTTGCATAGAAGTTGATTATTAATGTTTATACTCTAATATCTTCCACTAATTTATCATTATTAATGAAATTTTAGAAGATGAAACACCTATAATGGGTGTCCCATTCATGTGATGGATGAATGGTTAGTAGTGTAATTAACTCATACATTATAATATATGAGTTAATACATGGTATCATCCCAATGGCCATATAAAGAAGTAAATACTATGGATATGGTGTAGTTGATTCTTTATTAAGCTCCTGTAGATACTAACTTGATCCTATATGTCTCTTATTTTTCTAAATTTTCCATGAGAGGTACTAGCATTCCATATTGTGAAAGAGAGTCCAAATCGAGTTCCAAGCGATCCAGACCAACCATAGATACACCATTGAGGAGGAATTCTCTTCAATAGACTCTTATGTGAACTTCATTAACCAAAAATGATAAATATAGTTGTAGAATTGCTATAGTATAAGGTATGAACATGTGATATTCTTCTTTTATTGTAGTGAGGTTTTGGTTTATTGATTTCTTATTCCTAGATATGGGTTTCTATATTGCTTCCATTTTATTCAATGAGTGTTGTTAGATAATTTGAAACCCATAAGTGGAATCAAATCCAAGACATGCCATTATATTCTCAAGATCATCCTAAGAATGGATAGGTTAAAATCTTGCTACAATACAAAGCAATATATCATCTCATGTGACTCAGTGTGTATTGTTAATAATGATAAATAAATAGGTGAGTTCTCAACATTGTGTTATGAAATAATTTAATATTGAATTAGACCCTGAAATTATGTTATGTAATAACATAATCTTCATTGGGGTCCTTGACACTATGTTATGTGATAATTTAATTTATACCAGGGTCCATGACTTTATGTTATGTGATAATGTAACTTATGATGGGGTCACTAAGATTATGTTATGCGATAGTGCAATCTGTATTGGCAAAACAACATACATTATATGATAACACAACATACATTTGGGTCCCAATGCATGATATTAGATATCATTGAACATGAAACATTGTTATTTCTTTAATTTTTAAATTTCATAGGGTATGATATAGGGATGTTATATGGTATAACGGTGTCAAACCATGTTACAAAAAAGAGAATCATATTGTAAAGATGATATTGATGCCTATCATAGGATATGACATACTAAGTGATGATGAGATATCCTAATGTAGGTCTTATATCACAAGGGGTGATAGTTAGTACCCATCAGGGATTCATTCCTATGGATGACATTTTACCTTATACAATTTTTTTATATCATTAAATACGATATACCTAGGAAAATTTGATTTTTTCAATTTTTAAATTAAGAATCAATATACATAATTTATAAATTAAGTATAAATAATAGAAAAAGGTGTTTTGGGATATTTATTTATTTATCTATAAAGTTTATAAATTAACTAAATATAAATTTTTTATAATTAATTACTTAAATGTTTTTGAAACATTAATTAAATATACCATATTTTTTAAACAAGAGGAGGGAAAATCCCCCTTTAGTAAGATTAAAATAAAAGCCTCTTTTGAAGAATGAGAAAAGAGAAAACCCATTAAAAGAATAGTGGAAAAAATTATATAAGAAATCCAGATACAAAGGGATGAAAAGACCAAAGTGATCAGAGGAAAGAAAGTGTCAAGATAAGAAAGGGAAAAAATTTCACCGGCCCCCTGAAAGATAATGCAACAGTGAAGTCGGTTAAAGATAATGTGTCGCCCCTCTACCAAGAAGTTTCACCATGCTGGTAGCACAATGAGGCAAAGAACCCCTCCCATGTACATTGAAATGTGTAGGGAGGACCAAATGATAGATGCTAATACATCTCTCTCTCTTTTAAGATGCCCACCCAAAAATACTTGTGAAGAAATCACAACAAGTCAACCTGATGCAACACAACTCATACCAAAATAATAATCGTTAATATTGAAAATAACTTTTTTAAATTATATAACATACCTTATAATTTATAAATAAAGTGTTTATTTCGAAATTATAATTCTGATTTATAAAATGTTTATAAATAAGAAAAATAAAAAATATAAAAGAGTTTATATTTATATAATGAATTGTTCATAATACTTAATTTGAATTATTCATATTAAAAGTATTATTTGGGAAATTATATAAACCACATCAAAATGAGTTTTTATTTTTTATTTGATCAAGGTTTAAATAATATTAAATATATGATATTTAGATTGTGTAAAAATGATTACATAATAGAAATTAAAATATAAAATGTTTATATTTCATAAAATATCATATATTAAAATTAAATTCTATATAAAGAATAATATTAAGGATTTAATATTGGGAGTAAATGTAAAATATTTATATTTAAATTATGGAATGTCAATAATGAATATCTAAAATATTGTTTTTTTTCATTATTTATGAATTTTTTATAAATTTTTATCTCATGTTTAAATAATAAATTGTTAATTAATTAATTTATTCCCTTTTTTATTGTTCATGAATATAATTATTATATTATGAATGGTTATATACATTAGTTTAATTTTTAAACTGATTATAGAGTGTATCATACATGCATCTAATGAGTTACATTCTAGGTATGATAGTAAATTTTTTTTTCTACCTTTAATTTGTCTTGTATTTGGGTTATGATATTGATTTAAGTAGATAGTTACAACTTTTATATATTATGTGTTAAAATTACGATGAAACTAAGGTATATGTAAAGTAAAGTATCCCTGAGTAAAGTGAATTTGGGTCATATTTTTCATTGGATGAGAGGCATATTCCTTATCTAGAAAAGTAAAGGTTGACTATTTATGGATGTGGGATTACTCTTGTAGGGATTATTGATTTCATAAAATTTTAAACCTTTATAAGAAATAGATTCATTTACCTTAAACATAATATGAATTTGAACTCTTTTGGATATAGTTATATTGTTTAATTTGGGTTAGTAACATAAGTTATGTGTTGTGTAAATAGTTACACATCAATATAGTTTAATAATTTGGTTTTATAGATAAAATATAATTCTAAAAATAAATCATTAGAAGTATGCATACATAAAAGCAATATCATGAGATGATATAGTGAGATTAAATATCTTTAAAAATTCTAAGTGTTATATTCCTTCTGAATAAAGCACATGTTAAGACCTCAACCATTCTAGGTAGTCTCATGCTAAAACTAGGTTCCCTTCAATTATCTTGTTTAAGGCTTAGAGGATATGGATAAAACTAAAATTGAAGTATCCAAATCCTACTATGATATTTGGATTATGAAAGGATATTAAATACCACTAAAATCACTATGTTTGTGTGTGTGTGTGTGGGGGGGGGGGGTAAATTTATGATTATAAATTTATTTTCATGTTTCTTCTTGAAAAATCCGTTACCACCTATTAATATTCTTTGATATGAATGATTTAAACACATAAGAAGACACAAAAAAACAATAAATTTATAAGATTAATCTCTCAAAATGAGAAATATATTTCTTAGCATGATACACATTTCACTAAGACCATATAACCCACTAGTATCAACATATATGTACAATGATCATGGATTATCCAACACTCATGTGATACAAGTATCTTGATTATGTAGTTATTCCCATACCACTACAATGATAAATAGTTTTGGTTTTCCACAACTTGAAATTCTTAAACCAAACTATACTACCATATGGTTGTTGTAGTACTTTTATTATTATTATTATTATTATTCTTTAACATGTTCCATTACAGGTCACTTTTCCTCACTCTATGAAAATATTACAACCAATTCTGATTCTTCCATCTCTTGAATAATATTCTCAACCATTTTTTATATAGAGTATACACTTCTTCTTTTCACACAACATTACTATTATAGATTTAGGTACAACATATATCACACAACAGAAACAAAAAAACTTGTTTTAATTTTAAATTTAAAATTCCAATTAAAAAAATTGATTTATATAAATCATTTTCAACCTTTTTTTTCCTTCCCCTTCATATTATTCTTTTCAAACTCTGATCTATGTCGTTGTAGTTTTATAGCATTTTCTGTATTGAGAGAGAGTGGTTACATATTAACTACTCCTCTAATCTTTTCTAGAACTATTTTCTTCTTATAGTGAATTTTTTTCTCCCTTTTATTTAATCAAAAATCCCATTTTTTTGATGTTTAAACCATGATAAATCAAGTTTTTATACATCCCCAATACTTTTTTTTAAAATATATAAATAAGGAAAACTCAGATTTTCTACATTATAAATTCTCAAATTTCTATAATTGTTGATCATTACATAGTATATGGATCATTATTATATAGATGAAATAATCCTTACAAAAGTAAGAATCATTATTACATAGATAATAATTCATTCTTACATAGATAAACGACACATATCTAAGTAGTAATCATCCTTATATAGACATGGATTCATGCTTATGCATATGGTAGTGATTTTTACAAAACCATGAATCATCTTTATGAAACTGTGCCTTTTCCTTGTTTTAATCAGCTATGTTTGATGGTCCTTATGCACATTAAAAATTATATTTATTCATAGATGGATTATCCTTATGAAGTCTATGGTCATCATTACAGATTCCATGACATATCTAGTTTCTCCATATTCTGTCCCATCCTTGGATATATACATCATCAAATTAAGGCTCAAATAAAAAATTCTATACATAATCATATAAATACCAGAACCTCTTACAATTATCTTATAAACTTATCAATTATTTAAAAACAACTTTCAACACCTTCAAATACTCTAGAACAATTGAGTATTCCTCACCTCTAATGAAACATCCAAATTTACCCAATTTTGAAGTTGATTCATGCATTGAAAAAAAATAAAACATGTTAATCTTATCCACTTTAAAAATTCTTCACTTCACACCTTCTCAACAATCTCTCTAAATTCTCAACATCTTCCAAATATCTCTTAGAATTAATAACCCAACTTTTTTATTTTTTTTTGAAAATAAGGAATATAAATCTATATCAAAATAAATACTTAGAATCAAATCATAATTAAATAATCTTAATCCTACTTAAGAGAAATCAATATAGGAAATAAAAATACTTAATAATAATAACATTTTGGGTATAAAAAGTGACGTACATTCATATGTTTGTATCCTTTTATCCTCTTGATACCACTTTAAAAAATAACAAACTCAGTCATTTGATACCACTTGAAATACCATATGAGATACCACTTTAGAATCATCACTTATTCCCCATTAAATAACTATTCATAGAACTTGTAAAGGATATATTCCTATAACCATTCTCATAAAACTATTATAAATGTTCATTGATTACAAAAAAAGTCCATAAATTCTTAATTTTATAAATTAATTCAAATTTTCAGATTTCTATAAACAAATTCTAGATTTTCGCACACCAACACATTACTAAATTTACAAATTAAACCTTTTAATAACTCTATAAATAAATTCCACCCTTAAGAGATCACTCTATTAAAAAAGGTTAAACACATACTAATGGATTACTCCCCCTATATAGTTTTTCTTCCCCCTTTTATCTTCTCCTTTTGTAGATAGATTAAGAGAGTAAATATAAAGGTATTTATTATATCAATTTTTCTCACCCTTTGAAAATAAAAATCCAAATAATAAGATGATATAGGGGACTGGATCACAATAACTCATTATTGAGATAAATGATGTTGAACTCCCATAATCAAACTAAAATTTTGAAAGGCATACTTTAGTAATGTTTTAGTGAGAATTTAATTCACTTACTCCATTATAGGAACAAATCTTGACTTTAACATAATATTTTCTAAAATATGTTTGATTAAGTGATACTTTATAAAATATTTATTTGGAATTGAAAGTTTAATTGAATTTATTAATTGATTAATAAAACTTTGATTATTATAGCCCATGAGTTGTGGTAATTTCACATCCACTTTATGGACTTCTAATTGAGTTCTTATCCACATAAAGTGAGATATTTCTTGATTGGAATCCAGATAGTCCACTTCACTAGTAATTATACTCACATAAATTTTCCTCTTAGTTTTCAAACATACACACCTGTCTCTTAAGAAGAAAAATCCAGAAAAATTATACCTCGTATCACCAACATTTTCTAACCAATCTACATATTGAAATCCAAATTGATTAAAATGTTCTTTACTACTATATTTTAACCTGAAGTTAATTGTGTCTTTTTTGTATCTAATAATACTATTTATATCCATTAAGTAGGAATATTTAAGTTCACTTTTATACCTAACAAAAAGTATAATAATAGAGACAATATTTGGCCTTGAAGTTATCAAGTATAACAAAATTCTAATAGTATTTTAAAATTATAATTGGATGCACTTATTTTTATTCCATATATTTAGAAAAATTAATTTTGAATAAAACGTGTGTAGAAATTATATTTGATTCCTCCATTCTAAACTTCTTTAAAAGATCTTGAGTATAATTCTCCTGAGAATGAAAAATAAGATCTTCCTCTTGAGATATTTGTAAAGCTAAAAAATATCTCATCTCAATGAGCATGGAAATTTAAAATATCTTATTCATATTTGAATAAAATTATTCAAAAAATATTTCTTAATTTCTAATAAATATAATATTATCTATATAAAAAATAACAATGGGAGATACCTCTCTATCATAATTAATGTAGAGGTTGTTTCTTATAATCTCCCCTTTTTAAATTCCAAATTTTTCCAACAAGCATATTACTTGGAATAATAATATATTGGGGCTTGTTTCACCCCATATAAATCCTTATTTAACTTGAAAACCTAATTCTCTTATTCACCATGTAAGAATACACAATTTTGTTCAAAATAAGCCTCTTTTTACAAGTCACATTTGAGGAAGGTATAATTGATATACATTTGGAATATCTTGTATTAACTTAGGGATACAATATAAAGAAATATCCTTATTTTTTCTAGACTTTACACAAATGATTTTTTTATCAAAATAAATTCTTTCTGCTTGATAATACCATTTACAAACACATATCACTTTGTTTCTCCCAACTTCACGATTTTCATTTGATTTGTTCTAGAATATCCATTTAGTTATAATGATATTTTTATTTTTAGACTTGGGTAACAACTTTGTAGTTTAATAATTATTTATTTAATCTAAATATTCATTCATAGAATTAACCCACCCTTGATTCTACAAAGATTATTTGACATATCTTAGTTCAACTTGGGGAAACAGTGATGTATGTGATGTTGTCCTCAATGTTATTCCTGTTTGAACTCACAATCCCTATTATCCTATGATATTATATACTTGAACTTGATTAATAACAATTTTATGAGATTAATTAGGTTATTATTCATCACTATAAACAAATGGATAATCTTATTCACCTTTATTTTTTATGAACTTTCGTTATTTCTAGAAAGATCACCCTATTGTTTCATAAAAAAAATCATCTTAATCACTTATGGAAATTTATTTAATGTGTTATTTATTTATTTGTGTGTTCTATAACCTTAACCTTAATATAATAAAAAATATTCCCTATATATTTTTTGTAACAGTGGTATCCTATTCGATTTAGAGGATAACTTAAGAAGATACCATCAAATCCTCTTTGTTAAAACTTTTCCAGATTTTCACCTTCAACTTTGATAATGTAGGGGATTTAAAACTCTCTAATGTAATTAAAACAAGAATATTTTTTATAATACCTTTCATATGGTTAAATATATGAATTTGTAAAATATAAACAACAATTTTTAATATGATCTTCTTATCCTATGGATTTTCTCCAAAAATATTGAGAGGTATCATGCTCTATTAACATTGCTTGAGAAATATCCATTAAAATTCTATTATTCCATTCAGTGAAACCACTTTTTTGTGTGTATATGGCATATTGAGTTCATTGTGAATACCATAATTCTAAAGATAATCATCAAATATTACACCTATTTCTTCAACACCATTATCCATCTAAATATTCTTTAAGAATAAACTACACTCTTTCTCTACACTACTTATAAAATTTTTGAAAATTTTAAGAGCCTATGACCTGTACTTCATAAACATGATATATGTAATTTATGTAAAGTCATCAACAATAGAAATAAAATAATTATCCCCATTTTTTTATTAATTTCTCTTTTACTGATAAATGTTTGAATGGATAAGCTCTAATGGGTGAGTTATGTACCTTCTTATACATAGAATTAATAATATTTCTCTTTTAAAAAATTTCACATAAATTTTATATCTATTTTAAATATTAGAACATCATGAACATTGTATCATCAAGTATGGTTTTTTAATGTTATTTTATACCATATGACCAAGTCTTCTATAAAATAGTTTATTTTCTTTTTTCATTCTTAAATAACTTTAATTTACAACATCAAAAACCTAAAACAAAATACCCTTTTTATATTTTCATCTTTTAAAAATATATCCATATTTAAATAAATTAACCAAAAATATATATTTTTTAAAGATCACTTCATTTCCTTAATCACATAAATAATACACACTAATAATATTGTGTTTCATTCCTTAAATAAATAAATTATTCTTGGATTGTAGTTGATCTTCCCCAATCACAACTGACCCAAAACCTTTTATTTTTGAGTGACCCATCATTAAAAAATTCCACTAATCATTCATTTTAATTTTTAAAAATATTTTATCATTTTTGAATTTTCTATCATATGATATGAATTTACAATATCTAGAACTTGTGTATTATCCCTTTTTAATTCTTTTAATAGAACTCCAATAACCAAATATTTCTCCTTAACTTAACTTTTTATCTTCCAAGGATTTTGAGTGTTATAATTTATACTATGATGTGTTGGTAAAATGATGATACATTAATTTCATGGTGACATATCTAGTTAAATATTCTACATAATTCCTCTACCACTTTAAATCAGTTCTCTGATTTCTCTCAAGAATTTCCAAACTCTTTAAGAAATTTTCTATTTTTAGAGGGATTAATCCCCTAATATCTACCTATAAAACATCCCTAGATCACAATAGTGTTGATAATTTAAATTAAACATTCCTTTCTTATTCCCAAATACTCTATAATTCCAATAATAACTATATAAATCATACTTTCCTCTGCATATAGACTGTTGTCTAGATATAGACACCAATATTAATTTCTTATTTTAGTTAAAAATATTGGTTGTTTTTTCAAACCAAAACTATTATAGGATTATAAAAACTTCCTATTTTCTTTAAAATAATTTTTATCAATTTTGGAATCACCTGTTGTAGTTGTTTTTTACCTAAAGTTAAATCTCCTTGAATTTCTAGGTTTCTAAGGCTCAATTGATTTTTCCGCAAACTTGGTCTTTTGTGATTGATTTTTAATCCCATTATTTTTAAAAAAAATTCAAGCTTTTTTTCACTTAAAGAGATTTGTTTTTATTTCTATTCATAATCCTCATACTTCTTTGAATATACTCTAACATCTAAAATAGAATTATGTAATATGGATTTATAATTTTTCAGTTATTATTTTTTCTTAACAATATTCTATTAAATATGGTTAAGATTTATCTATTTTTATTTTACACTTTCTTATATTATAATGTTTATATTTTTCTCATAATCAAAAATATTTTTAGATATTTAATTTCTTTTAGAATTATTAACTTTTATTTTATACATTCAAATTCGTTACTATTGGTGGATTTATTTTTATTCTTTTAAATTATGATATTATTTTCTAACTTTGAGAACTTTGATTGAAATTATTTTAGATCTATATTCAACATAAAATATATATAATTTTTTTCTTCTCCACTTCTCGAATTTTTACTTTAATCGCTAGTAAATTCTTATACATTCACTTTAGAAATTAGAAGATTCTCATCAACATCACTAGAAGTATCAAATTCTCCATCTTTATCATTTATTTCACTATATTTATACTTAGATAATAAGTTTCTATTTTTTATTTTTAGAAATTATTTATATTACCTTTAGAATAAAACTTCAATTTATTAGACTTTGTTTCATTTTTCTTGAAATATGTTATTGATATTTCTTATTTTTAATTAGCTTAATATTCTTTAAACTCTAAATAATTTACATTAAAATTCCTAGCTTATTCACACTTAAAAAAATTGAGTATAATATATTCCTTGAAATTTCCCCCACCTATTCTTATATTTATAGCAATAAGAGACATAATTTTATCAAACTTTAGATCAAAATATGAATATAAATATGAAAATCCATTTTTATTTTCATCAAACTTCTTCTTATACTTCTCAGGTTTTGAGCCTTTAAAGAAAGCTTTATTTTTAGCCTTAAACTTTTTCTTGAAAATATTATCATTTATCATCTCATTGTAAATTTAAATTACATAAAATTCATCAAGAGGGAGTGTTCATAGATCTATGTATTCCAAAGTTGAGGCTTTTGTATCAAACCCATTTAGTAGTATGCAAAGTATCTTTTCAACCAATGTTGTATCTTCCAACTTCTCACCAAATATCCTGACTATGATCAAAATTTCACTCACCATTTTAAATAATCTTTCTACACTTTTATAATCCTATATATTGAGATCTTCATATTTTAGTCTCTAAATTTGTAGTTTTTATCACTTAACTTTGTTATTGCCTTCAGAGAAATTAATGATTTTATCCGATATTTCCTTAAATGTTTTAATACCTTCAAATTTTAGAATATTTTCCTTGGATAAAGAAGATAATATGTAATTTCTAGTATGAACATCATTTTATATATTCCTTTTATCCACTACTAACATAGCTGGATTCTTATAACATGGTGGAAACCCATTAGTTTTATCCTCTAATACATCTTAACTCATGGAAAATAAATAGGGAAACATCATATCTTTATAAATATGATAAATCTTCCTATAAAATTTGGGAATCCCATTGATGTTCATTGAATTTATATTATCCATTGTAATTCAATGACTAATCCCCAATCTAAGAGAAAACCCCAAAATTTTATACCTCCAAACAATATATCATAACTGAAGGGAACCATAACTCTGATCCCGGTTAAAAGGACCCTTAAGAACATTGAAATTAGTGAGTAGGGTGAGGAGTGAATTAAGGAATATAATTTTTTATGTTTCTTCTTCAAATAACCTTCACTGCCTATTAATATGTGTTGATCTGAATATCATCACACACATACAAGGAAACATATAAATGAATTATATATTTACAAGGTTAACATTTAAAAATTATAATTCTAATCCTTGGCATGATCAATATTTCATTGAGAACTTACACCCCACTAGTATTAACATGTAGGTATAATAAGAAGGCATTATCCAACACTCATGTGATACATGTCTCCCAAATGTGTAGTATATACCACATTATTATAAAGATAAATAGTTTTAATTTTAAATAATTTGACAGCCTTAAACCAAAATGAACTTTCATATGGTCATTTTAGTATTTATCTCATTCTTCTTCTTTAACCTATATTGTCGCTGGTCACATTTTTTCACTCAGTGCAATCTTTACATCCACTTCTTCATCTTTTCTCTCTTAAAAAATATTCTCAATTATTTTATTTATAGATTAGACACTTTTTCCTCTAATTCACCATTAATATTATGCAAGAATGACACAACACATATCATGCACCACTAGAAAAAAATCTTGTTTGGATTTTGAATTTAAAATTCAAACTCAAATAAGCAATATAACGAACCGGCTCGGGCTACATTGAACTAGACACCTGACCCAATTCACCACAAGGATTTAAGGATGTTCTCAATCCCCATGGTTTGGAAACTAGTTCCTAGAAAAAACAAGAATCTTTTTGGGAATTATTTTAAGCAAACCATAGATAAAAAATATAGGAATAAATAGATAAAAAACAAAAAATAATTAAACAAGACTAAACAGGTCATAAACAACTACCATGATCCAACCCATTTTCATAAATATGAACAACATACATGTAAATAATACATAAATTAAGAATAGAAACAAAACTAAAAAAATAAAATAACCAAAAACCAACTAGATCTAAGCCCGAATCAATTACATGCAACATACAATTTCTCACCACCACTCAACTTTCCCCATGTTTTCCAAAACAATGGTTGGGTCATACTAGGAACCTGTAATATGAATTATAGGTGTGAGACAAAATTAATAGTAGGTCACAAAAACCCACTGAATCTATGAAATATTTCTTATAATGAAATTCATAAATGCTTGTTGGAAAATAAATCTTGAAAGTAAGATTTTTTACATGTATCTTATGGAAATTAGAATAATTACACAACCATCTTTCTAAATGTTCCTCTTTATTTCCCAAAACCAAACACACACTTTTTGAAAAAAAAATCTATCATCCTATGCCATTAAAAAACAAACATCCATCATTATCATTTACAGGAAACAAATCCTTTAATTTATTTAATCTAAATTGGTCAATTTAAAACTTCAACCATCCAAATCCATCTAAAATCACACATTTTAAAATACAGCTCAAGAAACCACACATGATTTTTTAAATTTAAAAATGGTTTCCAAACATATTTGATGTAACATACTGAATTTTTAAGGGGATACAGATTTATTTAATTTTTGATCTAACCATTTTTAAGTTTTAATTTCATCTTAGACTAGGTAATCACACCTATACACTATTTAGTTTGATTTTGTAAAGAAGATGTCAGAGGGTTATAGGTTATATAACAACCCTTATCTTTATTACACATTAATACATGATTTAATTACATAAAATTACACTTATTATAACCCAAAAGATAGATAATTATAGTTTCTTTGGAAATTAGGTACATTTCATTACAACTTTTTACATGAATTACAACATATTTATTTAAAACTTCTTTGACATTCTTGAGCTTAAAACTGCAATGGATAACCTGGGGAAATACATAAGAAAGTGGTGATCCATAAAGCCCAGTAAGGGAATAAACATGGAATAAATTATATATATTATTATATTTGAGACAAGGCATATCAATTCATCATAAAGGAAGATGAATAATAAGGCATGATATAGAATGATAATCATAACATGAGAAATGTGACAGAAACTTAAAACACTGCATCATAACTATAGGTCAAGGCTAAAATACCAAAAATTCATTATAGAAAAAGTACCCTAAAGGAATTAGGTATACCCATATCCCAACATCACATGTCATTATACTAAACATTACCCAATGCATTGGAGCGCTATATAATTCCGAGCGCACCCATCACTTTCATTTCATTCTCACACTTAAGTGTGCCACGTAGATCATAAAACATTGATTCATTCATCAACATAATTTATTCCATGATAAAGGAGTGTGAAATAAATACATGTAAGTACTTAAAAAAAATATACATGTGCATAAAAGTGAACACCCTTTATAGGAAACGGTTACGACATTCACTACATAATTGGTTTGGCATGAGAAATCATGATGAAAATTCAGCAGCATAACGACGTCACTTAAAAATTCATAAAATGGGTTTATGAGATTTAAATGTTCCTATCATAATTTTTACATGAATTTGAAAGTAATAGGTACATTTAAGGATATTTCCACACATTTATAATTAAAAAAAATAAGGCATATGATAATAAATAAGCTAGAATAAAAAAGAGAAAGGAAAGGATTCTTACAAAATTTCGGCATGGTAACAGGTGTACATGTGAGGGATTAATGAGAGAGAAAGGAGTATATAATCTTTTATAAATAAAAATGGAAGTATTGGGAGGTTCTTAAACATACCCCTTCATTATTAATTGAAAATAAAATGGCATAACAATATAAAGAAACCTGGATAAAGATGTGGAATGAAAGAGCCCTTACTTGAATGCATGGATCCAAAAGCTTAAAATGAGAATTATTGAGAGCTTGGGGTGACTTGGGAGGACTCTAAATAGGTAGGGAAGAGTAAGGAAATGTTCCAAATATTTTTAGTGAAGAGAAATGGGAGCTTCGGTGGGTTTATATAGGAAAAGAGAGGTATTTCTTTTATATTTAGGTTTTGGAATCAACATAATAAAATATTCCAAAACATAGACCTTACCATGGGTTTTGACCATGTATTATACCAAAGGAGAGTGTTTTTAATTATTTTATGAGGAAATGTGCCTAAATTATTAAAATTTTATTCTTTCTTATATAGAGGTGAGTCACAGTTTTAAATAAATAAATTTAAAACTCTAAAATATATTAATGGTTTTGGAGGGTTAATATAGGCTTAATAAAAATAATAAAATAACTATAAAATCAAATTATTTTAATATTATAACGTATATGTATCATTGGATACCAATTATAGTATTTATTACATCATTTTGGGTCATTATGATGTCGTAAAACACATCGTATATTTATATAGTATTTAATTTTTATCCAAAAATTCGACTATCTCAGAAAATTATGAAAAATTCCTCATTGGATAATTTTGATGTTATGATTCCAAAAATAATATTCATTTTATATAAATAATTTTCTGAATATATTCATTTTTACTTTTAAAATTAATAGCTAACATTTATTTAAAGTGAAGGTTTTTTAGCAATAACAGTTATGAACCCTAATAAAAAGTACATTTCAATTCATAAAAAATATATTACTATTTATAATTAATAAAACTTATTTAATTATAATATTTTATTAGAATACTATTTATTTAAAAAATAAATTAATTCGTCAAAATAAATCCCTTAATTGAATTTAAATATTACCCAAAAATACAATTTGTGTTTAATAGAATTAGAATCAAAACCATTTATAAAGTGACAATAAAAAATGAAAATAGATTCATTATTCTATAAAATATACGTATTTATATTATACATATCCCTTTATTACACCAGCATAGCCCTAATAGTAATGTGTTCAATGGTGAGACTTTCATGGGGCCATTTAGTGAACATGGTTTGGGCCATGATATCGATGAGCTTGAACTTCTACCACAAACGGTTCCACTCATTATTAAGTTATTGGATCTCAGCTTGGGATTAGTCAAAGGCAAAGACCAGAGATTCTATCTCCCTCATAATCTTTGATAAATGGGCTGCATGGGGCATGATTCTATTTGTTGAGGCCATCACTTTCTTTTTTTGAGTCAATTGGATTTGTTAAAATCCCTATATTTATACTAATCATGTGATCAATGTTCAATGTATATATTAAGAATGGTAATATTTTTAATGGTATTTTAAATCCAAATATATAACCAAGTAATTGCATGTGTTTTCTATAACCATATTACACAACGAGAAATTTAATTAAATCTCAATGGGAAACATCATTTATAACAGTTCGGGTCGTTAAAATCTTCCCCCTTAAGAAATTTTACCCTCAAAATTTCCATTTTCCACATCAAAATAGTGGAGGGTATCTTTATTTCATCACCTCCTCTGATTCCCACATTGCTTCTTCAAACATGTGGCTTCTCCACAACACTTTGACCAGGTTAATTTTTTTATTATTTAGAACTTTGTCTCTACAATCTAAGATCTTCACTGGATGCTCTTCCTAAGAAATATAATTCTCTAATGGTACCACATATAGATTGATTCCATTTGAGGGGTTTGTTATATACTTCCTCAAGAGGTATACATGGAATACATAATGAAATTGAGATAGGTTAGGTGGGAGTGAAAGTTGATAGGCCACCGCTCCGATGCGATCAAGGATCTCAAAGGGGACAATGTATCTTGGACTAGGATTTTACTTCTTCCCAAATCTCATCACTTTATTCTATGGAGATGTGTGTAAGAATACCATGTCTCTAATATCAAACTCTAGGTCTTGTTGATGAATGTCAGCATAACTCTTTTTTCGACTCTGAGTAGGCTTGATGTACTGTTGAATAGTCTTAATATTTTCTACCATTTCCTCAACCATTTAAAGAAATAGTAGTTTTTGTTCCCCAACTTCATCCCAACATACATGTGTCCTTCACCTCTTCTCATAAATGGCTTCATATGGAGCCATTTGGATGCTCGAGTGGAAACTGTTGTTGTAATAGAACTCAACCAAAGAAAGAAGTTAATCCCATCCTCCTTTGATGTTAATTAACCAGGATCTCCTGATTTTCTCAAGTGTTTAGATAGTCTAGTCTGATTAGCCATCAATTAGAGGGTTATAATCTATGTTGAAGTCCAAATCTGTCTTTAGAGCATGATGAAAAGTTTTCTAGATTTTGGAAGTGAATCTTGGATCTCAATCGGATATAATTGATAGTGGTACTCCATGTAGCATGACCACTTCTCTGATGTATATCTATGCAAGTAGATTCAGTGAGAATTCCTATCATATCACAATGAAGTGTGCAGTATTTATAAGAAGATCCACCACAACCCATATGGAATTATTCCCTCTTGATGTCTTTGGAAGATCAGTGAAAAATTCCATTGTGATGTTTTCCCATTTCCATGTACACATGGGTAATGGTTTTATCATCCCCTAGGATTATTTCCTTTCCCCTTTCACTTTCTAACATACAAGACATCTTGATGTATATTCTATGATCTTCTTCTTCATATTTTCCCACCAATAGTGTTATCAGAGAACTCAATACATCTTTTTGATTCCTGGTTGGATGGAGAAGGTTAAGCTATGTGCATCATCCAAAAACTACTACTTTAACTAATGATTTGATGGTACACATAGTCTTGACCCAAATCTCACAACACCTACATTATTAACATTGAAATCCAAGGATTTTCCATTCCTTATAGCTTCTACTTTCTTCTAAATTCTTATATCAACTCTTTAAGTATCCTTTAACCTCTTCATAAGAGATAGTTGACAAATAATTTGTTAAAGGATTAATGATGTCCCTTAATTTATGATTCCCATGTCTATCCTTTCCAAATATAATAAGATTAGATCCTTATCAATTCTCATAAATGATATAATTTATGGATCTTTTCTTTTTAGAGTATCTTCTAATTTATGCGCTTTCCCAAGATCGTAGTGAAACGAGAAGTCATAGTCTTTGATCATCTCTAACCATCTTCATTGGTGTATATTCATCTCTTTCTTTTTGAATATATACTTGATAATTTTTTGATCCATATATATTTCACACTTCTCCCCAATTATATAATTCTACCAAATTTTTAAAGTGAAAATCACTACAGCTAACTCCAAATCATGTGTTGGGTAGTTCTATTCACAAACTTTCAACTGCCTTGATGCTTAGATAATGAATTTTTCATTTTTCATCAACACACAAACCATTACATTCTTCAAATCATCATTAAATACCATGAAAAAATCAACACTAGTGAGTAGTTTGAGTACTGGAATAACGATAAGACTCTTTTTTAACTCCTTGAATATTTCTTCACATTCATCATTCCAATAAAACATGACTCCCTTTTGAGTTAGTTTGGTGAGAGGGTTTGAAAATCATGATAATTTTCTCAAAAATCGACGATAATACCTAGATAACTCAAGGAAACTATGGATATCTATCACAAATGTTTCCATTAGTAATCCTTCAATTTTTTCTATTTTTAAAGGGTATATAGATATCCCATTTCTTGTGATGATATTCCCTAAGAAAGAGACTTCCTTCAACCAGAACTCATGTTTTATATAATTGACATAAAGAGTTTCCTTTTACAAGGTCTTTAACATCATACTCAAATGCTCCTCATGCTCCTCATCAATTTTGGATTATATTAGAATATCATCTACCAAGACTACCAAATTTGTTTCTAGATAATCTCTAAAGTCTCTACTCATTAATTCCATGAATATTTCTGGAGAATTAGTGAGTCCTAATGGCATTACTATGAATTCATAGTGCACGTACCTTTTATGAAAGAAGTCTTGGGGATATCCTCCTCTTTCACCCTAACTTGATAATATCCTAACCACAGATCCACATTGAAAAAGTATTTTTCTCGACACAATTAATCTAACAAGTCATAAATATGTGGAAGAGGAATCTTGTTCTTTATCATGATATTATTGAGCTCACGATAATCTATACAAAGGCACATTGACCCATCCATCTTCTTAAAGAATAGGACTAGTTCACCCCATGGTGAAGCACTTGGGTGCATGAAAAATTTATCTAGATTCTCCTTTATTTGTTTCTTCATATCCTCAAGTTCCAAAAAATCCATTCTATATAGATTCTTGGATAATGGTAACACCCCAAGTATAAGATCAATTGAAAATAAACCTCTCAGTTAAGAGGAAGACCAGTAAATTCATTGGGAAACAAATTAGCATACTCCCTCAAAATGAGAATGTCTTCAAGTATGATCCTTTTCACAGACTCAATAATTTGAGCTAGATATTCATTCTCATTGGGAAATAATATCCATTCTTGAGATTATGGTTTTGAATAATATTTATCATTCTCTTTGCACTTGTACAAAATCGGGGTTTGATTCAAAATACAGAGAGTGATTTCGTTCTCATGGAAATTTATGTTACCTCTATATAGAAAAGGCCAATACATCCTAGAATTGCATCAAATTCCACCGAATGGAGTATAACAAGGTTCTATGGGGTGTTTAGACCACACATTATGATAGGGGAGGAGTTATATACTTGGGATGTAATAATTTCCCCATTTTCCATCTTCACTGATAAATCCACTTCATTGCTTTGTGATGTTGTTTGAATAGTTCTAAAAAGCTTTCATGATATGAAGGAATGCATTAAACTATAATAAAATGTACGTTCTATATTCTTGAATAAATAATTAGTGTACATGTCACCACCTCATTGTTGGGATACACTTTGGCAGTTATGATGGAAAAATCTCTCCCTTACCTTAGAGGTTGTTGGTTGTCTCTAAAAACACTGGACTTAGTACATTGGTTTGAAAAATTCCATGGTTAATTCTAGTTATATAAATGAAAAATACATTGAGGGTATACTAGAGCATTCCTTTCCTCTATCATAGTAGTGGGTTTTTTTTCTATTGGAAATCACTGGATAGGTTCCCTTCCCACACCTAAAGCATTTCTTCACCCATTCAGAAAATTTATAGTGTGATTCTTTCCACAACATTGGAAGGTGGGATGTTGAAATTTCTTGTAACCATTACATATCTCTATCATACCACCAAAATTGAACTCTACTTTCTGATTATTATCCCTGTGATACCTCTGAGATTCACCAATCTCTGTTTCTACTTTGAGGGAACATCAGAAAATTTCCTCATAGCTATCAAAGTCACGAATCACCAGGGATTTCCATAGGCTAGGTTTTAGCCCACCAAAGAACCAGTCAACCATGCATTCAAGGGTAATGAAATATACGAAGGCGTATTGTTGAAGCCTTTTAATGCTTTCCTCTTACACTCTGATAGTTTCGTCATCTTTTTTCTTGAGGGAAAGGAAATCCATTTACATTTTAATTCATAGAGAGTGGGGATAATATTTATCAAAAATCATTTTCTAGAAATCATTTCATCCCATTACCTCAATATATTCCTCAAGATTCATATTTTTAATCAATGTCCACCATTTATCAGCTTCACCCTTCATATGATAAACAACCAAAAGAAACTTTTATTTTTTAGAGCATTTAAGGATGTATAAGATCTTATCAATGAAGCTGATCCACAATTCCATGATTAAGGGATCAGATGACCCATTGAAAGTAGGAGTACTTTGACAGATGAAGCTCTCAATTGTGACATTTTATCTCCTAGGGGGGTTAATATTCTCATCATGACCGAGGTTTCTATTCATAACCTAAGTCAGCTGAGACAGTACCATCATGAAGTGTGTGATTCCTTATCCCATCGGGTGGGGAATCTTGTTGGGGTAATCATCACATTAATACATTATTAAATTACATAAAATTACACTTAATATGACCAAAAATATATTAAAGTCTAGTGTCTTTTAAAATTAGGTACATTACATTTCAACTTTATACATGAATTACAACATCTTTACTGAAAACTTCTTTAACATGCTTTAGCTTAAAAATGCAATGGATAAACTGGGGAAATACATAAGAAATGGGTGATCCATAAATCCCAGCAAGGGAATAAACATGTAATAACATGAATATATTAATACATTTTAGACCAGTCATATCAATGAGGAATAAAGGAACATGAATAATATGGCATGATAGAGAATGATAATCATAACATGGGAAATGTGGAAGAAACTTAGAACACTGCATCATAAGCATAGGTCAAGGATAAACTTCCGAAACTTTATGGTGGAAAAGTCCCATTAAGGAATCAGGTATACCCCTATCCCAACATGACATATCATGATACTAAATATTACCTAATGAGTTGGAGATCTATATAATTCTAGGTACATCTGTCACATTCATTTCGTTATCATACTTAAGTGTGCCACATATATAATAAAACATGGATTCATTCATCATCATAATTTATTTGAAAATAAAAGAGAGTAAAAAATACATTTAAGTCCTCAAACAAAAGGTATATGTGCATAAAAGTGAACTCCCTTGATAGGAAATGGGTACAACATTCACTACACAATTGGTTTGGCATGGGAAATCACGATCAAAATTCGGCAGCATAACGACGTCACTTAAAAATTTATAAAATTGGTTGATGAGAGAGAAATGAGTCTATAATAATTAAGAAATGATGTGTACAGTAATAGGTACATGTAAGGACATTTACATACCTTTATAATTAAAAAAATAAGGCATACGATAATAATAATGTTGAATAAAAAAGAGAAAGGAAAGGATGCTTACAAAATTTTGGCATGGTAACAGGTGTACATTGGAGGGATTAATGAGAGATAAAGGGTTATATAATCATTTATAAATAATAGGGGAAGTGTGGGGTGTGAAAACTTACCCCGTCATTAGTAACTGAAAATAAAAGGGCATAACAAGATAAAGAAACTTGGATAAATATGATAAAGGAAAGAACCCTTACTTGAATGTGGGGATCCATAATCTTAAAAATGTGATTATTGAGAGCTTTGGGTTCCTTGGGAGTATTATAGAGAGGGTATGGTATATTAAATACATGATCCAAGTATTTTTAGTGAAGGGAAATCTGATATTGGGTGGGTTTATATAGGAAAAGAGAGGTATTTCTTTCATATTTAGGTTTTAGACTCTACAAAATAAAATATTCAAAACCACAAACCTTACCTTAGTTTTTGCCCATGGTTCATTCCAAAGGAGAGTTTTTTTTCATTTTTTATTAGTAAATGGTCCAATATTATTAAAATATTACCCTTTCTTATGTGGAGGTGAGTCACACTTTTAAATAAATGAATTTAAAACTCTAAAATATAATAATGGTTTTGGAGGATTCATAAAGTCTTAATAAAAATAATAAAATAAACATAAAATAAAATATTTTTAGGATAAAACATATATTTGGTCAATTATACCCATTATAGTATTTATTATATCATTTTTGGGTCATTATGATGTCATAAAACACACAATATATTTATACGGTAATTAATTTTTACCCAAATATTCGACTCTGAGAAAATTAATAAAAATTCACTATTGGATTATTTAGAAATTTTGATTCCAAAAATAATATTCATTTTATCTAAATATTTTATAAATAGGTTAATTTTTACTTTTATAAATAATTACAGACATTTATTGAAATTGAAGAGTTTTTTGGCAATAACAATTTTTGAACCCTAATAAAAACTACATTTCACTTCATAAAAATTATTTGACCATTTAAAATCAATAAAACTTACTTAATGATAATATTTTATTAAAATACTATTTATCTCTAAAATATATTAATTCATAAAAATAAATTCCTCAATTGAATTTAAATATTACCTGAAAATACAATTTCTATTTAATTGAATCAAAATCAAAATCATTTATAAAGTAATAATAAAAAATTAAAATAGATTCATTATTCTATAATATATGAATATTTATATTATTAAGGTCTAGATATATACCCCTTTATTACATCAACGCATGCCCTAAGTGTAAGGTGTGTGACAGTGAGGCTTTCATGGGTCCGTTCGACGAACATGATTTGGTCTATGATCTCAATGAGATTGAACTTCTCCCATAAATAGTTCCTATAATGATTAAGTTATTGAATATCATCTTGGGATTGGTCAAGGTAAAATCCTAATGATGATATCTCTCTTATAAGCTCTGATAAGTGGACTTCATAGGGCATGATTCTACTGGTTGAGGCCATCACTTCCTTTGTTTGAGTTAATTGAATTTGTTAAAAGACATATATTTATACTAATCATGTGATCACTATTCAATAGATATATTAATCATGATAATATTATTAAAGGTATTTTAAATCAAAATATATAACCAAGTAAGTTCATGTGTTTTTAATAAAAATATTACATAATAATACATTTAATTAAATCACAAAGGGACACTTCATTTATAACAATTTGGGTCATTATAGGATGGTTGTAGAAAAAATTCACGACATGAATTCAATTCATGATGTGAATTAGTCCAGCTAGAGCCTGTGAGTTTTATAGGTTGTGAATTCAATACATATTATGAATTAAATTCATGATTTTAATTTCTCTAGCCATACCTCGTGAGTTTTATAAGGTGTGAATTCAATACACAATATGAATTCAAATCATGATGTGAATTGCTCTTGACAGACCCCATACATGATGTGAGTTAGTTTTTCTTGGAGAGGGAGAACCTTGAGAAATTAGTTATGTGAATTATATTCACATATTTAATATATTATGGCCTATCACATGAATTGAATTGGTTTTTCTTGGAGAGAAAAAAATATGAGGAATTCAGGGCGTGAATTCCCTTCATGTTATAAATTTATAATAAACCCTTTTAAAGGGGTAGAGCCCCTAATTTTGATAGAACCTTATTTTCTCTAGTAGTAGTCGTGCACAAGATCTCCTTTACTTATCTTACTTAGGTTATCATTGTTCTTTTTCATTTGAACTTTGATTGATCCATCATTCATCATGTTAGAAGCATTCCAGTAAGAGGTTCGATCTGCTTTCTTCCTTTATTTCTTTATTCAAATTATTTAGTGTTATTTTTGGTGTGAGATCATAAGAAATATTTTTGAGGCTTTTGTTTGTTTTTACAATTTCTTCTATTTTAGTTTGATTTAATGTTCGACAATGAATAAGGGGTCATCTACCAACCTAAGGTATACAATCTAGTTATTTTCAATAGAAGTGTCATTTTATTTACCATGCACCGTTTTTCCTTGTGCCAAAATAATCTTGTGATGCCTCATAGATGTTTAATAAATTAAATTAAATAGTTTTCCATGGATAATATAGACCTAGAAACTCACGAATTAACATCATAAGGTGACAACCCTGATGCGATCCACCCTGAAGGGTGTTCCTTCCTCAAAGGCCTAAGTGACTCATGTCATGAATTAATTTAAACCACCAATAGAGGTGTGTGAAATGATACTAAAAATGATTATACAAATTTTATAAAATTGTATGAGTTTATATGCTAGATAAACCTATACCCTTACACTGGGACGAGGGAAATACAAGGCTACCATCTTAAGGATGATTTGGATGGACTCTTCAATCTTTACAAATCAGAGTTTATAAATTAATTTTAATATTTCAGGAGTTATAATTGGTTTATTTTATATAATACCTTGTATGGGCTCACCAAAAGAATACCTTATGTACTTTACCCTTGAGCGATACCTGGTTGCCTAGTGGATTATGTTGGATGATCTCAGTGGGTAATGTTTTTATACCATGCCACGAGAAGTACTTGGTTTCCAATACGGAACATAGTTAATAGTATCATAGGGTTATACCTTTAGAACATGCTGAGTGTGATCATTGGGGTTCACTTACGGATTTCCTTGGTTGGACTCTTACGGTGATAGATGCTTATGGTACTCATAGAGTGGTACTTGGGTTCCTCCATATGGATTTACTGGTATAGGATAAGTATACCACTTTATTAAGAAATATGGATTCCTTTATACTAAGATTAAGGATGCATCCGCCAAGTTGAAGAACACGATTGTGTTCAGTACATGTTTATACTTGACTCTATAATGTCCTAGTCATGTTTTCCATGAATATATGCCTCCATAATTATTATATATTTACATATATATATATATATATATAGATATATATTTATATATATCTTTTCATACTTTTCACTCACATAATATATATATACAGTTCGAACTTGGTTCATAGATAACTGGCTTAGGTCGAAGAAGGTAGTATCGGCTGGGTAACTCATGAGGAATGTGAACCGATGTATTTAATTTATTTATTGTTTTTCCATTTGCTAAGTTGCACACTAATCATTTAATACGAAAAAACTAGATAATTATAGACATCCTTGGTGGTGGCCTATTGAGTATATCTCACAACCTATTCAAGCTGCCTATGGCACCCAAACAGACATCATTGTTGTAGGGATAAACAAATAGAAGCACCCGACTTCTGATGTTTGATTTTTAGTACTAGGATGTAGTATTGGAGAAAAGGACCCAACCTATGCTCGGGATGCTAGAGGATCAAGCTTTTGGAAATTTTTTTCTTTTGTTTAGAATTTTCTATATGACTATACCCCTATATCCCATGTACTTTATTTTATTATAGCATCATGGCATGATCATAATTTTTGTTTTTGATATTGATTTAGCTTACTCTTATTTATTATTTGGAAGATTTATTATTCCACTGATAGATATTTATTACTATTTTTGTTACTTATCATTATTATTTACTACTATAATACACGCTGATCAAGAGGTTGTAGTCTCCCCATGGACACAACCTAGGTTCTCACTTCTATTCATAATCCTCTAGCATATAGGAAGACACACTTGAGGTCATATAGCTAACCGGTTCAAAGAACCTCTTAGTGGAATCCCGGTTGGGATGCTAAAAAGTGGTATCCGAGGTTTTTTTTTCATTTTTTTATTATTGTTGGGTATTATATAAGAGACTATGAATGTGTCAGTACTTGGAAATGAGCATGTTCTTGGGAGTAGCTAACCCATGTACAGGAGAAACTCAAATTATCTAGGATGGGATATTGTTGTTATTGGATGGCGCCTTTTATAACTATACAGATTTCACCATTGGGTGACACACACATTTTTTATGTTATTATTATTGATATTATTATTATAGAATTATTTTTCCTTGGCCTAGTAGGGAAAGAAGGTATCATCTCATGCATCATTATAGGCACTTGAGGATTCACATGTCATGAATTATTCCATTCAATATAAGTATATAAATTTCCATGAATTTCCTATATTTCCTATGATTGTAGTGAGATAATTGATTATTATATATGGTAATGTGCTAATGATTCTTATAGGGATAAAATATTTATATTAATTAATGTTTTGGCATCAATATAAATAGTTTTTCACATATATATTGATGATAAAAACTTAATTAACCAAGTATATCACGTTTGATCCATGGGCCACTACTTCCATTAGTTGAAACATTAGATGATTTTGATTACATGAATTCCAATTGTAATTTATGAAGAATTTTCTTTTATAAATTTGGAATGGTAATGCATTTAATAAAATAATTTTACATGACATGTTACATATTGATACTCGATGTAAGGGGTCATGTCACATTTACATGACATATCAATAATAACTTATAAATAGTACGAGCATTTATAAATTGGGAATGCTGACACATCCAATTGGACTATGATATCTAAATTCATATAATTGAGAACTGACTTAAATAAATTTAATTTTTTAAATGAAATGGTTACCATTAAATGGGTATTTTAATTGTAAAGTAAAGATTTCTTTCTTCTATACCTTTTAATTGAAATTACATATAACCGAACCCCTATGGTGTTATATGATACCTTGACCCTAGCCCGACCTTAGTTGTGGGAAGAAGATAATGCCTCTTGTGACTTTGTTGACCCTTATTATCACCTAGAACCTGCTTTAGGAGTAGGTAGAGAGGTGTGATTCATTTATAAAAAGGTTTTGTATATGTACTTATCTATTATCACTAATCATTTCTATTGTAAAATATTATCCAAGGAATGTAGTTGGAAGTAGTATATTTATTCCACCATGAAATCCTTGAGAGAGCTTCTTATGATTCATGTAGTCTGTCCAAGGAGATTCACGACATACCCCTACCATGGAAGAGTTGATGTAAGAATTTAAGCGACAACAACCTCCCATCTTCTTGGGGGATGGTGGTCCTCAAGCTACAGAATATTAGATAGAGGCCATGTTACCCATCTTTGAGTATTTATAGATATATCCAGAGAGGAGGGTCAAGCTCTCCACCCATATTCTTCAGGAATCTATTAAATCATGGTGGGATGTCATCTTTCATGTTGATCGCCATCAGGGTTTGTCTTGGGAATACTTATAGGAAACCTTTTATGATATCTTATTTCCACCAACATCAAGGGTGGAGAATTATATGGAGTTTATTTACCAACAATAGGGTTCTATGTTCATGATGGACTATTCATATTGTTTTATCAAACTCCATCTTTTTGTGTCGACACTAACCGATGACAAGTTGACGACTGTGAGATGGTTTGAGGATGGGCTTGTGTACACTCTCTGATTGAAGCCGAATGTATTTTGGTTGACCATAAATTTAGATATAGTTAACCAAGCCCTCATAACTGAGTAGAAACTAAGGAAATCTTCTAATGTGAGTCAGGGTAGCTCATCTTTGAGGCATGAAGGAAGTTCATAAAGCTACATGAAATGTTTCTTTGTGTCTTAATAAGGTGGAAGCATGAGTCAGATGACATGCAAAAATAGTTGTGTGGTGTGTCACCAATGTGGTAGGTAGTCCATAAGAAGCCCTAATGCATGAGGGACCCAATTGAGTGTCGATCTTATGGCAAGATGGGTCACCTTCATCAATTTTTCCAAACTTTCCCTCCAGTTCCTAGTTATAAGGGATCTATACCGACACAACACTTAGGTATAGGATCAGTAGATCTATGCTAGGAAGGGATATGTACTACTACAGTATGATTATGCTGCGGATGTGAATATGGATCAGATAGCTAGACTTTATAGATACAAGACCAATAGAGTGGACCTACCCAGGTTAGTCAAGTTGCATATGAGGCCCACTGATTTGGATATATATATATATAATTAATCATACTCCCAAGGAATAGATTCCATGATCTTATATAGTTATTGGTACTAATTTAGTAGACTATACATTAGTTTATTACCTATTTGATACGTTATCTTAACAATCCCTTTTATCTATAGAAATTGTGGAGATCCTTGGGATAGAAATGGAGTAATTTTATGGTGGTATAACCCTAGACAATCCTATGGGAGTGAGAATAGAGAGTATATTTTAGTGTAGGAATTTCTCTATGAATGTGATTAGATATATCTTCCTATGTAATATTTTTTTCCTTGAGATGACTGGCTTCAATTTCATTTTAGGGGTGGATTCTATGGTTCCATAACACACCCATATTGATTTATATCATCCGAGGGTGTCTCTTACATCACACGATGGTAGTACATATGCTCATAAGGGAAAAGGGAGTGTCCAGGTAAGTTGAGATGGATCAGAGCATCATGATATGGGTGGAGTGATAGTTTAGAAAGTGAGTCTCTTTACGAGTGATCTGAGAATGCGACATACAAAATTATATCCTATGGTGGATTGTTTCAGGGACATTTTTTCAGATTACTTCTTTGGATTACCTCCTATAAGAGAGGTGGATTTCACCACTGAGTAGGATATAGGTAGTGAACTAGTGTATATTCTTCATTATAGTATGAAAACTATAAACATATAGTAACTCAATATGTATTTATAGGATTTGAAAGCAAAGGGTTTTCTCCGACTCGATACTTCTCCATGGGGTTCCCCTATCCTTTTCACCAAGAAGGTGAATGTTACCCTCATATTATGTGTGGATTATCCCTATTTGAACCAACTTATAATAAATAATTGGTATGTAATACATCATATGAATGAAATATTCGACTAGCTATGAGGAGTGATAGTTTTATCCAAGATCAACTTGAGGTTGGGCTACCATCAGGTGCATGTGAGACTATCTGACATACTACGCACAAATTTCCATATAAGATACAACTTGTAAAAGTATCTGGTTATTCCATTTATTCTTATGAACATTCCATAAGTATTCATTTCTCTAATGAATCGAGTTTTCCACCTATATTTGGATTCATTTGTGGTAGTCTTAATGGATGATATCTTGGTGTATTCTCACTCTCAACACGGCCACGTGAAAAATTATGAGATCATGCTGAATACCATAAGAGAGAACTAAGTACATGATAAGATCACTAGATACCACTTTTGGATTGATAAGGTTCACTTATTAGGTCACATAATTTCAATGCTAAGAGTTTCTATTGACCCAGAGAAGGTGAGAACCATAGTTTCCTAGGAGAATTGCAAGAATATCTTTGACATACACAATATTTTGAGACTAGATAGATATTACTACCGGTTAATTTAGGAGTTCTCATGCCCATAAATTCATTCTATGATCTTGAAAAAATTGGAATTATGTTTTTATCGTCAGAAGCATGTGAGGAAACCTTTTAGGAGTAGAAAAGGAGGCTAAATTTAGTACTAATAATAATTATTCTAGAGCCAGGTTGAATCTTTATAGTTTATTGTAACACATCAAGACTTGGGTTTGAAGATATTATAAGGTAAGGATATGAAGTTATGGAATATAGGTACCACCCAATGATACCTAATTAATGTAATTACTCTTCACATGACATCAAGCTAGAAACTAAGGTTCATGAATTAAACTGTTGGAGTTATTACCTATTGGGAGAATATTTCATCATTTACATAGACCATAAAAGTATCAAATACATTTCCAAAAAGCATGACTTGAATCTCAGGAAGTGAAGGTGGGTAGATTTCATTTAGTTGGTCTACTTTGAGATCACTTTTATAATCGAAAAGGGAAATATAGTAGCTAATACCCCAAGCTAGAAGACTTAGCCACATGCCATTAAAGAGACCAGTAGTGAGTGGAAGTTGATGGCCATATTTTTTAAGATTCACCTTTAGGTTTAGAAGTGTCATGGGAAACCTATTTTAGTGGCCTTGATAGTGAAATATTTACTTTTGGAATAGGTAAGTATTAGATGGATTTTAGACCCCAAAGGCATAGTACTGAGGGAGAGTTTCTCAGATGAGGACCCATTACCTGGTTGGGTAATCAATGAGTGTGAGATTATGCGCTTTAATAGATGTGTTCGGGTACCTACAAACATATGGGTAGAATTTATTTGGGAATCTCATGCCTCCTTTTAGCCAGTACACCATTGGCTTACCTAGATATACTAAGACATACATCATCAGAATTGGTATCCAGGTATGAAGAGGTAGATTACAAGTTTTATCTCTTGATGTTCCACCTATCAGTAGGTGAATTCATAGAACAAGAAACCTACAAGAAATTTACAACCTCTATCCATTCTTGAGAGGAAATGGGGATACATAAACATGGATTTTGTGATGAAATTTCTGAGATCCCCTCAAGGAAATGAGTGATCATTGATGGGTTGACCAAGGTAATACAATTCCTACCTATATGAGAAGCCTTCTCAGTTGTTGAGCTTGATTTTTTTTATATTGAGGAGATTTTATGCCTTCATTGTGTTCCAAATTATTTCATATCAAAAAATGATATTCAATTTACATCACAATTTTTAGAAAATATTGCAAAAAATTATTGGGTTTATAGGTGATCCTGAGTATAATAGATCACCCTTAGACTGATGGTCAGTCTGAACATATGATATGGGTACTAGAGGACATTATCTGGTCATGTGTCCTAGATTTTGGAGGTTATTAAGATTATAACCTACCTCACATCGAGTTATCCTATAATTACAACTTTTAAAAAACTATTCATATGGAACCCAATGAGTCCCTCTATGGTAGGACGTTCAGTTTACCCCTATACAGGTTAGAGGTAGGTGAAGTAGTGCTACTAGGACCTTGTCTCATTCATGATACTTTAGAGTCAGTACAACTTAATTTGAATCATTTGGGTAAATATTAGTCCAGGTATAATTCTTAAACCGATCATCACCACTGACCTATAAAGTTGGAGGTGGGATATTAGGTCTTTCTACAAGTTTCACTTATATTGGTTCATATAAGGATTCAAAGACAGGGAAATATACCACCTTATTATGTTGTTCCATTCAATATATTAAAGGGTGTTGGTTCGATAGCCTATCATTTGGCTTTACCTCATAGGTACATGGGAATGCATGATGTCTTCCATATATCACAACTTTTATATTATTTCTCTCACCCATCTCCTTTATTTGATCCTAAGGATATAATTTTAGAGGTAGATGCGTCCTACTAGGAGAATCTGATAGGTATCATTGATCAGAGCATGAAGGTCCTATGATATAGTAATTTCCCCTACTATGGGTGCAATGGAAGAAAAACCATGTGTAAGATGATACCTATGAAAGAGAGGCTGATGTATATGCTTAGTGGATAAAACTTTTCTCAAATGTTTCTTTACCACCCTTATAAGGGTAACTTTGGGATGAGTTATTTTAAGGAGGGGAGGTTGTAACATCTCAAATTTTTAAAGAGGTGTAGATTCATTTCATTTTTGGTTGAACCCTTATTAATTTTGTCTTTTATATTAGACTAAGTAATCTTGACTTTAGGCCATTAGTTTTGGTTTTGGGAAAAAGATAGTAGGGGGATGAAGGCTGGTTATTGAAATAAGTCATGATATGAATTAAACTAACAATGTTAATTCAATTCATGATGTGAATTTATCTGGTTAGACCCCATGACCTTTATTAGGAATGAATTTAATACACACCAAAAATTCAATTCACAACATAAATTTATTTGTCCATACCCCATGATTTTTATATGGTGTGAATTTAATACACATCTTGAATTTAATTCATGATGTGAATTGGTTTATCCAGACTCTATACATGATGTTAATTGGTTTTTTCCAGAGGAGAAAAAACTTTAGGAATTCAAGATGTGAATTACATTCACATCGTGAATATATTGTGGCATGTCACATGATATGAAATGGTTTTTCACATAGAGGAAAAAAGTTGAGGAATACATAGTGAAAATTCCCTTCACACTGTGAATTTATCATGAAACATTTTTATGGGGAGGAATCCCTCCTTTTTATGAACCTATATTTTCTCCAGTAGAAGCTTCACATGAGAGATCCTTTTCTTCTCCCATCGAGGTTCCTATGGTTATTCTTCATCCAGACTTCGATCGAGCCACCATTTTTCATATTGGAAGTGCATAAGTAAAATATTTGATCTATTTGCTTCCTTCCTTTATTTATTCTATCTTCTTTATCATTATTTTTTGGTGCGATATCATATTTCATATTTCCATTTATTTTTTTTCATCTTACAAACTTCTTCTATTTGAGTTAAATTCAAAGGAAAAAAATGAAAGAGGGGTTTTCTAACAACCTAAGGTAGGTGGTCAAGTAATTTTCCCGAAAATTATCATTTATTTTATCATGTTCCATTAATATACATGTAAGAATCCTTTTTGATGCCTCCTAAATGTTTAATAAATTAAATTAAATGGCTCCTCATGGATAATTTTGGCCTAGTAACTCATGAATTAACATCGTAGGGTGAGCACCTTGATGAGAGCCACAAAAAAGTGTGTTACTTCCTTAATTCCTAGAGGCCTCATGCCTTAAATTAATTTAAACCACCTATAGAGGTGTTTTAAGTAATTCTCAAAATTATTATATTGATTTGAATAAATGGTATGATTTTATATTCTAGCTAATCTAATACCATTACACAAGGTCAATGGTGATACAAGGGTCCTTTCTTAATGAATCCTTAGATGGGATCATTGATATATATAAATTAGAGTTTGTAAATGAATCTCAATATGATAAGATTGATAATTGGTTTATTTTACAGAATACCATGGATATGCTCACTGGGAGTATGACTTATGTACTTTACCTATGATCCAAATTCCCTAGTGGATTATCTTGTATGAGATTAGTGGGTAATGTTATTATACTATTCCACAAGTGATACTTGGTTCCCTATATGGAATACCATGGAAATACTTAGAGGGTTATTCCTTTAGACCATGCTGAGAGTGATGCTTGGGGTCCACTTACAAATAACCTTGGATGAACTATTATGGCGATGAAGAGTTATAGTGCTCTTGGAGCGATACTTGGGTTACTAATTAGATATTGCCTTGGATGGGCTTATGATGCCTCTTTATTAAGAACTTTGGATGAAATTATACTAAGTTTAAGGATTTTCCTCCATGCTAAAGAACATGCTTGAGTTTAGTCCAGGTTTACACTTGACTCTCTCATGGCGTATCCATGTTTTCTAAGCATGTATACCTTCAGAATTATTATGTATTCACACAAACACACATATCTTTACATACTTTTCACTTTCATAATACACATGTACAAGTTGACCACGGTTCATAGATTATCTCTTTAGGCCGAAGAAAGTAGTATCATTCAGGTAACCCATGAGGATCCTGAACCAATGTTTTTCATTTATTTATTATTTTACCATGAGCTTACTTTCACACTACTCATTTTTATATATAAACTGAATATTTCTAGACACTGTTGGTGGTAGTCTACAGAGTATATCTCACACCCTGTTTGAGGTACCCATGGTACCTGAACAGACTTCATTATTACATGGATAAAAAAATTGAAGCACCTATATTATGATGTTTTATTTTCAGTACGAAGATAAAGTGTGGGAGAAGAGGACTGAGCCTATACACATGATGCTAGTGAATATAGTTTTTGGTCTTTTTGTCTTTTTTTAGAATGTTGTGTATTCTTATACCCCTATATCTAGTGTACTTTCCTTTTTGTATAACATCCTATAATGATCATCATTTTTGTATCTAATATTGATTTTGATTCCACCTATTTATTATCTAAATGATTTATTATTCTACCACTGGTTATTTATTAATATTTTTTTCATACCTATAATTATTATTTACTACTATGCTACACTCTGATCAAGAGGGAATATTTTCACCATAGACACACCTTAGGCCCTTGCTGCTAGTTTGTAGCCTTTGGCATATGGGGAGGTGCACTTGAGGTCTTGTGGCCAATCGGTTCAGGGAACCTCTTAGCGGTTTCTATGTTGAGATGCAACATTTTAAAACTCATTTTATGAAAAAAAAACCCAACACACACACATGGGACAAGAAAAACAAAAAACCACCATATATCACATGGCATATAATCAGTATGAACAAAATAAGGTGCCAAAATAATGAATGCAGGGGAAATGACACAAAAAAGAACTAGATAAAACTCTCAGGAGTCACTAATAAACAAAGCAAGAAAACGTGTCATGGGATATACCATAGGTACTATAGTGAGAGGTCATATAAATCACTCAACAAACCAACCTTTTGGCCTACATTGCATCCCAAAATAACCCACCTAACTAGCTTGCACTAACCTCATTAGAGTGGCACATTCCCATCTAGACCTATTTCACCCTATAGGGTACACTAGTTGTGTGTGGTTACCAAATATATCATAAGTATAGATTCTCACTTAGATACCAGGTTCCCATGACCAAAAAGGAAGTGAGGCATAGAACAAACAAGTCAGGTCTGACATAAAAGGCATAAAAAAATCTACCCTCACCCCTAACACCTAACAATGAATATTCCCAAACAAATACAATATGCGCCTATGATATAAACATTCACATTCCCATACAAGGTGAAAATAAGAAAGTCACATTAATGGGGTGTATTTAACAACACCCATTTTAAAACCAAAGTTCTAACTTGACATTAAAACCAAAACATTGATTAGGATACCAATCCCTTTCACATTTCATAAAACACCATTCCAAACACTATTTTTAAAATGATGGAAAACACCAACACATTAAAAAAAATTCAAAGATACCCTTCAACAAGGGTCTTCTTACTTTAACACCAAAAACATTTTCAAAGGCCATCTATTTCCATGAAAACATTTTAAAAGAGTGACCATAGAATTTTACATAAGGGAGTAAACCACAAAATTTCCAAATCACCTTTTGAAATCCATTAATGAACAACTTTTTAAAAAACTTTGAGGTCAACACCTCACTTCAAAACCAAATCCCCTTTAGAACATTGTTTTCAATATTTAAAAGCCAAAATCAATTCAAAAAGAATTAAAAGTCATGAGAACCATTTCAAAAATCCATTTGGAATTTCAAAAAAATTTATCTGCTTTAAAAATTCAACTTCAAATATGAAGACATGGAATTTACATGAAAAACCAATTATTCAATGCTCAAAACACTATGAAATGATTTTAAATATATTAAAACATATCAAAAATATTTATACCTCCACTAAAAAGTAATTTAGAAACCACAATCACATCATGAATTCCAAAATTAAATAATTACATAGAAACAAAAACCTCAAAGGGAAGAGAATCAAACCAAAACCCTTCGAAACATGTCACCTTCAATGATGACCACACCCAAATGGATAGAAACGGTTTCAATAAACTCTAGATACCAAAAATCCCATCATTAGATCCACCTGGAACCCTAAAATCAACCATGAGATATCTAGTGTTCATAGGGGAACCCAAAAACAAAAGAGAAGATGGGGGGAAGTGAAGAGGAAAGAAAAAGAGGAAGAACTCACCTAAAACCTCTTGGAAATCATCAAAGGGAGGGAATTAATCAAAGGAGGATGAGGTTTGAACTCCTCAAAGAGATTGAAATGTTTGGTCGATTTAGGAGGGGATAAATGGGGGTGACAACCACTTAACATCAATAGGGACATTTTTGGAAAATAAAAAAATTTAACACCTAGGAAAGTCAAACGGTTTGGCCAGACGGTTTGAAAATCCATGCGCCAACCATGTAATGGATACTGCCTAGGCTAATAACCCCCTCACACAGTTATTACTATGTGTTGTATGGTTTGTAAAAACTATGCGCCTCGCCCTTAATATACCCCAATCCTCAGACAACTTTTAGTGAGCTCTGCACAATTTGAAAAATTATTGCGAAGCAATGAAAAATGGCTCTGTCAATGTGATAAAAGTAGTTAGATGAGAAAAAAAGTTAATACTAATCATGTGGGACAACCTTGATCCTCAAAAAACCTTCTTTTAACTTGATTTTAATCCCACAACCAACTTAAAATCAAAACATCTCAATACAAGATAAAATAATACAAAATAGACAACCTTGTGACATGAGGGGTGTCAAAAACTCCCCACCCTGCCACTTTCTACCCCTAGAAATTACATGGTTGAAAATAATATGCAATAAAGAATAAGAGATCCAATGGGGACCTCAAAAAATAGATGGAATCAAAATTATTCAACCTTAAAACTATCAAGTTGATCAACCACAAGATTACCCAACATCTCCAAGGATCACTAGAACAATAATCTCAAACAAGAAGACTACGTAGCATGGGATACCTTATATGGAATTCCCATCACTTGGAATTAATATAAAATGGACGCCCATTAATTTTTAGTTCTTATAACATAGTGATACTAAATATATAATACCAACAATGCATCCTTTAATACCCAAAAAACCATGAGAGAAACACACAATCACACCACACACATCTCCAAACCCAATAGAAAGAAGAACAACCATAAGTATCCTCAAATGAATGATGCAAGGTATCACTTAGGGTCATGATAAACATGGATAAACTAGGTTAGAAACTTGAATTACCCTCACATGGTGAATCAGAATGGCCATATCCAATCACTATCTAGTATATGAAACTCAACTGGTAAGACACACACCCTAGTTACCCAATCATTTACCTAAGGTCTTTACCATATCCAAACAATGAGTACCTCAAAGGATCAACACTAGAATGGGTGAAACAAGAAATCTCAAAGAATTTACACAAAAATAAGGATGCTTAACAAACAACACACATATCCAATTAGAAAACAACCAAGAGGGTGGGAATAATTCCATGAGGAAATAAGGCATGCCATAAAATAGTATCCAAACTATCCGTCAGAACATTCCAAAAGGGAATAATCAACAAAATCCCAAAAATAATAGCTAAATATAAAAAACCAAGATTAAAATCAACACAGGAAAGGTACTAAAACAAAAAATCCCATCCTCAATGGATTAAAATAGAGGAAACTTATGAAAACCCAAACTACAAAAATTCTAAAGATGACCCAAATGACCACAATGGATGAAGACTTTAGGAGACTTGATACATGAGGGCCTAACATGACATGAATAACCAAATTGGAAGAATAATATAGATATATTAATTTTATGAGAAATACACTTTTCCAAAAGCTTTGGATCATACTTCCCCTAGTCCCTAGTTATCATGTTTCCCTAAAACCCATAATGCTTTCACTGCTTGTTAGATGAAACTAAGAAACCACCCACTATAAGTTTCCTAGAATGTCTAGATTACATTTTAATAGTTCCATTGAAAACATCCTAAGAATATTTCATACCAAATTCCAATATAGATAAACCATAATTAAGGTGAATACCCTCTAAAGAAATGATATTTTTTAGAATCACTAGTGACCAACTTTGTAGAAAATTCAACTAACTTCAAAAAGTGATCAATGTAATTCCATACTTATTAGTCACCCTAATAAAGGATCATGAGAATAAGAGTTTTCTTTTCTTTCAATCCCAATATAAATAACCATTGAAAAAAAAATGAAAACTTGAAAATCTCCCAAGACATAGCTTCATATAGCAAGGGAGGTACCATCAACTTCCACCAAACTCGACTAAACTGATAAGAAAGATCTCAATAGTTTTTATACATGGAAAGTCCCATGGTAACCACTCCACTTGGATTTTGGTTAAGAAATGGAACTATAGAAACCTTTTAGACAATTTTGGGGCACAAAAACAATAATAAAGACACGAACCACATCAATTAATGCCTCAAGCATTAACCAAATTATTCCTTCAAAAACTATGAATCAAACCAAAGAAACCAACCCTAAAGGCACACAACATTCAGAACAAATGAAATTTTACTTTTAAACCACCATTTTTAGCAAGAAATTTTGAAATCACCCTACACCAAGGTGTGCTTTTGAAAATCAATCCAACCCAATATCTAGAAAAAGCAACCTTGGTGGAGCACACACCACCTATACAAGGTGCACCACAAAAATTCCATTCCAAATTCCATTTTGATTTGAAAATGAAACACCCAAATAAAACTAATTAAAACTAATATCCCCTTTTCAAAAATCATTTAAAACTTGTTTAAAAAAACTTCCTTTTGAAATATACTATTTTTACAAAAACGAAAAAGGACTAACCATTTAGAAAATATTCCTTAAAACCAAGTCTAAAAACAAACTTTCCCCAAATTCCTTTCATTTTACAAAATGTGGATTAAAAAAAAAGCTAAAACAAAGTATCTCACAAGAATTCACACAAGTTTTACACAAACCAAATCCTCTAAAGTAATCAAAACACTCCTTACTCCACCTCCAATAAGTGAAAACCACCTTTGGAGAATCCAAAATTGAGAGGAGTCCAAACAAGATAACTGGGGGAGAATTAGTGATGTTTAAACTTTTGCTGCATGGGTTGGGTGACTATATGAAAATAGCACAACACACCCTACTAAGGAGGAAAACCTAACTACGTGGGAACTACACAGTTTCTAAAGCCATGTGAGCTAAAAATGACACCGTTTATACTCCATTTCCAACTTGAAATCAAAGATAGATCCCCATTATAACTCATATAATCAAAGGGAATCCAAACACATCAAATCACATCAAAAGAATCTAAAAACAACCCTAAATTTACTATTTGAAATGAAACTTACCATAGAATCTTTAGGCTCGGGATGAGAAAGATCTAGCTAGACTATCTCCACCCTTACCTCTCAAGATCTAATAGCCTTATTCTTTTTTCTTCTAGGATATAACCAAATAACAAGGGATAAAAAAATATTATATGCTTATTAACAAGAAAAAACTCCTCTGATATCATTTTGTAATAAACAGATCCAGGCTACCACTGAACCCAATACCCAACTCGATTAACCACAGGGTCTAGAGGTCATTCTCAATCCACACATGCTGAAAAATAGTTCCTAGTCATCCCAAGAATCCACTTGGGAATGATATATTCTAAACAAAATATAAATGATAGTAGAATAAATAGATACAAAATATAAAATAATTAAACAAGCCCAAATTGCTCGTAACCAACCAACATGATCCAACCCATTTATATAAATATGAAAAAAAAATCCATAAAAAGAATCTGGAGAGTAGAAACATAAAAAAACTAAAATAATAAAATAACCATAAACCAACTTGTCACGAACCAACCCAGGTCGACCCTGAACCGGATACCTAGGTCACCTGAGCCGGCCCGCGACATGGCCTCAAGCGCGTCTCCCCTTACGCCAGAGGTTGCCGACTAGCGGCGAGGGTGTAAGGTAAGTCAGGGGGGGAGACTATACCCTCTTATCAAAGTGGAACAAAGGGACCAAAAATACAGCAACGGAAGTAGTGTAAATAATAATAAGAAAACAGCGGAAAACATTTTTTTCATTTATAAGGTTTGAATAAATTTGGCGAACGACAGTTTATATAAGAGATGCATGCATGACATGCTAATGATACAATGAAAGCATTAAATCACGCGACATACTTACACATCAATGCAGAAATAAATGAACAAAAGTCTCAAGCCCCGAGGGCGATCTCCATGAGCATCCCGAGCCCCAACTCGGTCCTTTGATCCTAACTCCAAGTACAAGAAACAACAACAACAAGGTCCTGCAACCAAATGGAATCTACTCGGGTACCCCAGTGCAATGGCAGCCCGAGTAGGGTGTGAGATATATATCTCAGTAGGACGGAACCACCGGGGTCTAGCCCACTCTAGACCATGAAAATATAATTAAACAGAGTGCTGGTATTTTCGAACAATAACGACACAATGCAAACAATAAACGCCCGACCAGGTTCCAGAAAGGGAACCTGGAGGCACTACCTGCTTCAGCCCATAGCCGGGATGAAAACCTGTTTAAAACAACACAAGTAAATTTGGTTCAAGCATAAAAACACTTTTTATCATTTTGCTCACTTACTCTATTTATTCACTTATCATTTCAACTCAGACTGGAAATCCACTCATTCTTGCCTTTCTTTATTCGATCACAATTCACTCGGGTTTTACCCACATCTCTCATTCTTTTCATAAACCATTATTATCATTCGCTTGGTGTCAAGTACCATTGGGGAGGAACGCAATGTCCAAACCCCAGATTTTAAGTCGATCTAGAACGCCATGTCTAGGACCCAAAATCTCATTCGGTGTAGATCGTCATGTCTAACACCCTATATCACAAGCTTGGATAACCATTAGGGAGGAACGCCATGTCCAAACCCAGATTTTAAGTCGATCTAGAACGCCATGTCTAGGACCCAAAATCTCAATCAGTGTAGATCGTCATGTCTAACACCCTATATCACAAGCTTGGATAACCATTGGGGAGGAACGCCATGTCCAAACCCAGATTTTAAGTCGATCTAGAACGCCATGTCTAGGACCCAAAATCTCATTCAGTGTAGATCGTCATGTCTAACACCCTATATCACAAGCTTGGATAACCATTGGGGAGGAACGCCATGTCCAAACCCAGATTTTAAGTCGATCTAGAACGCCATGTCTAGGACCCAAAATCTCATTTATTTATCACTTAATTAATCAATCGACGCAATTCTCATTTCACGATTAATCCTTCACGTTCAGTTATCCAAATCAGATCTCAACTTTTTATAATCAATTCTCTTAATTAACTATCCTTGTTCAACATTCTGGGACTTGCACGAGCAATGGAAGGTAAACAAAAGCATATGGCACCAACATGCCTCTATGTTAGGTGATTAATGACATTAGATGGTACAAGTACAAGCATGCCATTGATCAAGTATAATGTCAAGCATAAAGTGTCATAAGACTTTTAAGCAAGCAATCACAAAAAAAGAAATCTGTTACTACACGTTTATTTTAAAGGCAGCTCACCTCCATTGGAGGAGTTTTATTAGAAAACATGTCATTACTTTATCAAATAATTCATTTAGTGATATTTAGCATTTACTTTAAAACTCATTCAACACTCAATAAAGTTAAGAAGCCAAACAATAGGAAAGGCAATCACGAAATTCTATTACTACATTTTTAGATTGAAGGCAGCACACCTCGAAAGAGGGGTTTTATTATTAAATCGTTAGTTTAGTGACCAAACAAACTCTTTTATCTTATTCCTGCAATTCACACGATTTGCACAGAAGCATTTAATCGGAACTAAACTTGCATAATTAAAATACAAAGTGCAATATTAAACTCACTATTACTTTACTTAAATTTAAAGGGCAAGGAGAGGGACCCTACCTCAAGGTGGATCCATCCGTCCACTCCGGCTCTTTGCGCTTTCTAACTAAGTCTATCGCAGCTGCTCCCCCACGAGGCATATGTGATTTCACATATGTATAAGGACACCTAGCCTCTATGAACACGCTCCGCATGGCCATGAGCATGCGCAAGAGGATCCTTACACATATGCTTATACACATAAGCCTGTCTCCACTCACCTGCACAAGCACTTTTTATATATGTAATGGGGACAAGTAGCCCCGTACGTGTGTATATTCACTGCCATGGACAAATATACGCACGCCGAGGGAACCCACGTACATATAAATACGTACCTATGCCTGCGCAGGTGAGTCGCCTAAACTCCGGCAACCCGAAATCATACTGAAACCTCCAACGCACTATAAGACAACCACTACAAACCTTAGGACACAAAGATAAACCAATTTAAGTGAGGCAAGACCAACCAACGGTATTAAATCCTTACCTCGGGTGTTGGAGACAAACCAAAACGAAGGCGAACCCACACCGCAAGCTCAACGCACTGCCAACAACAAAACAGGGACTCATAAATATCAAAAGCCCCAAATTTAACAAGTGCAAAACAAAGGAAAAGGTGAAAACCTCACCCCGAAACCATTCCAAAACTCGAACGGACTAAACCAAACCAACCAGGAACCTCTAAAACAACCTAATAAATTAATTTAGAGGCTGCGAAAACCAAAAACCGGTAGAAACATTACCTCGGAAACCAACCGGCAGACCGAAATCACCGCAAACCGCCTCGCCTTCGGCGGAGGACACCAAACGCGCACCCACGATGTCCCGAGAGACCTTCCGCATAACCCTAGAGCAGCCGAAACAAGAAAAAGGAACAAAATCAAAAACTAACCCCAACCTAGGGTTCGGCCGAACCTCACCGGGCGCCGATTAGGTTGAAAAGAAACCGGAAACAGGGAGGAGAAGGGAGGGACGGACTCACCATGGTGATTCGGCGAGTGAAATCGCCAAAAACCGGGAGAAAACGGGGGAAGGAGGCGGCGCCGTGGAGGGGGGGTCGCGCGCGGCTCGCCGGGGGAGAAGGGAGGGGGTGTCGCGGGTTGAGTGAGGGTGAGGGAGGTGTCTAGTTTAGGTTTTAATTTTAATTTTATTTTATTTTCTTTGATTTTAATTTTAAACAAAAATTAAAACACACCTAACCCACATGGTTTTATCCGCACTGTCAGAAACACCGTGTGCAGCCCGCACGCCTGCAACCGGATACCCGGGGTACCCCGCACGGCTGACCCGCACGGTTAAACCGACCGCGCGTGGTCCGATATCGCCGCTTAGAACGGCTCCAGAACTCGGGACCTTGTTTCGAAGCTCGTTTTTTAAAAACCGACCCGCTGATAAAAGAAAAGTTCAAAAACCTTCGTATTTTATCCGCTCAAAAAAAAAACGGTTCGTTACAAACTACCCACCAAAAAAAACTTCTTGTCCCCGAGAAGACTTCGGAAAACAACGAAAACATCACCCGAACTACAAGGGTCGTGAAGTGGCATTCAACCGGTCGCATTGCGTTTCCAACGCCCAATGCACCTTTAAGCACTTTCTAAGAAAACTGCACTTAAGCCTTTACAACTCGAGTCAACGCTCACATTACAACTGAAACATCAAAGCAGAACTTACATCCGAGGCCATTATAGGGACCTCAACCCATGAAAACGGTTGAATCACGATCGACCAACTAAAATTGGTCACACAAGATTTCCTCGAAAGACATCGCCGACCCGAGATTCACACTCGCCCTTAAACCGGCGACATGCTTTTAAAACTGTTCCGTTATCAACTACGCGTGAACCGAAGTCCTTACACGACCTTTGGTGACATTCACAAGTCAAGCCATCACAAGACTATTATAAAACTATCGTGCCTCAGCACGAAGTGTAACTCCAAGAAACTGTGCATCCCACACACAACCAGAGAGAGATTACGAAACAACTCAACAACTTTTAAACTTTAGCGCGGCGTATAAACGACACTATCTTAGTGTATCCAAGACGACGTCAAGATGGGGGACATGCTCGTCTCATCCAACAGAGTACACTAAGATTAAACCAAGGTCGCTGAGAAGATCAATCGGACCAAACTCTGATGCCTATACCACCCGAGGCATTCGTATTCGTCCAAGCTTAACCACTGAAACTCTTCCCGCACTAACGGAGTTTCTAAAGTGTTGTGCATACAGCCAACCTTATCAAATTCGTGCTGACAAACAAGCACTGACATGTAAATCGAAACAGATGCGGCACTACCCACCTTAGGAGTGTCCATGTCGTCGCAAGGACTAGCTGCTTACCAGCGCGCTATTTTTGAAACACTTTAACGCACGAGTGGCGTTCCTCGAACTACGATCACCACATCATAAACTCACACCGAAAACAAGGCAACTCAAGCTCTAAGGGTACTACCTAGCACGGGCTAGTCCCTTACGAAGCACACACATCGACCCTAACTCTTGGTCACGCAAAACAAGGATTACTAGGCTCAAAAACCCCTTTCCATTTTATCCAATTCATTACTTATTTTCAACCTTTAAAACATTTAAAGAATTTTAATCAACCCACAATTACTATTTCAAAACTAATTACTTGGTTTTCAGACAATGCCCCATGGAAAAACAGACAAGCTATAACCAACTTCCTCTAAAAAAAAAAAATTAACACATAATGTTATCCAAGCATAAACAGGTAATTTAGCATCTAAATTCCTTTTTAACAAAGAGGCGACCCCGAGGGTCCCATTTATTCAATTCGGGTTCTTCAAAAGCAACCACATATCAGTTCATTCCATATGGACGTGCCCCAACTGACCTCCTCGGGTCTAGTTGAGCATGTTTAAAAGCACACCAAACTATCTCAATCAAAACGCAATAGTTTTACATTAATAATCATTTTCAAACACACTATGGTCTAACAAGATTCAGTCCCATGGGCGGCCACCTACCAATCAATAAGGCGCCCATACACCTTACCGTTGGCATTTGGCTCCCATTTATCAAATCAATTTTTGTTTTTCATTTAACATTTTAACTTAGCAACCCTCTTTTAAAGGTTTGAAACCACAGTTTACCCTTTTTCCCAATTATAAAGCGCCCATACACCTTACAATGGAAAACTGGCTCCATCGTAATCACAACCAACAAATTCAGCCAAAGCAACCAAGCTTTTACTAGCAAGCTAACAAGACACTACAAATAGCTAACACAAGGCAACAATCTAACAAGATGAAATCACTAAAACATGCTATATCACAGAGCATAACACACAAGCAAGATAGAAAACATGACATGTTATCACCCAAACATGTTAATTATCATCGAAATATGCTTTTTAAAGAGACGTGCTAAATAAATCCAGACATGACATATTTCCAAGGCACACAATCAAAATCAGCAGGCATCCTACTAATGAAACTACATGGAATGGCACATATGCGTGACATGTGAATCTATAAGTGTCTAATATGATGCATGCAAATGCAATTTTCTGGCCATATCGGGCCAAAAAAAAAATTCAAAACCTCTTCATAAACAAATAAGCAGTGGAAAGTACAACATTCACCCAAGGTGAAATCACATCAACTGTAACAGAAAACAACATGAACATCAATTCCCAGCCCTGGCCACTTGGTCATTTCCCGTACATGGGGTGATCAGTCCCAAGCACGGCTATTAACCCAAGCGCCGACACATTCCTAGTCTCCTGTCTACCAATCACAAAACAGTAAGACAATGAAAAGAAAGAAACCTCCTTTGATACCATTTTTGTCACGAACCAACCCAGGTCGACCCAGAACCGGACACCTAGGTCACCTGAGCCGGCCCGCGACATGGCCTCAAGCGCGTCTCCCCTTACGCCAGAGGTTGCCGACTAGCGGCGAGGGTGTAAGGTAAGTCAGGGGGGAGACTATACCCTCTTATCAAAGTGGAACAAAGGGACCAAAAATACAGCAACAGAAGTAGTGTAAATAATAATAAGAAAACAGCGGAAAACATTTTTTTCATTTATAAGGTTTGAATAAATTTGGCGAACGACAGTTTATATAAGAGATGAATGCATGACATGCTAATGATACAATGAAATCATTAAATCACGCGACATACTTACACATCAATGCAGAAATAAATGAACAAAAGTCTCAAGCCCCGAGGGCGATCTCCATGAGCATCCCGAGCCCCAACTCGGTCCTTTTCTCCTAACTCCAAGTACAAGAAACAGCAACAACAAGGTCCTGCAACCAAATGGAATCTACTCGGGTACCCCAGTGCAATGGCGGCCCGAGTAGGGTGTGAGATATATATCTCAGTAGGCCGGAACCACCGGGGTCTAGCCCACTCTAGACCATGAAAATATAATTAAACAGAGTGCTGGTATTTTCGAACAATAACGACACAATGCAAACAATAAACGCCCGACCAGGTTCCAGAAAGGGCACCTGGTGGCACTACCTGCTTCAGCCCATAGCCGGGATGAAAACCTGTTTAAAACAACACAAGTCAATTTGGTTCAAACATAAAAACACTTTTTATCATTTTGCTCACTTACTCTATTTATTCACTTATCATTTCAACTCAGACTGGAAATCCACTCATTCTTGCCTTTCTTTATTCGATCACAATTCACTCGGGTTTTACCCACATCTCTCATTCTTTTCATAAACCATTATTATCATTCGCTTGGTGTCAAGTACCATTGGGGAGGAACGCCATGTCCAAACCCCAGATTTTAAGTCGATCTAGAACGCCATGTCTAGGACCCAAAATCTCATTCATTTATCACTTAATTAATCAATCGACGCAATTCTCATTTCATGATTAATCCTTCACGTTCAGTTATCCAAATCAGATCTCAACTTTTTATAATCAATTCTCATAATTAACTATCCTTGTTCAACATTCTGGGACTTGCACGAGCAATGGAAGGTAAACAAAAGCATATGGCACCAACATGCCACTATGTTAGGTGATTAATGACATTAGATGGTACAAGTACAAGCATGCCATTGATCAAGTATAATGTCAAGCATAAAGTGTCATAAGACTTTTAAGCAAGCAATCAAAAAAAAAGAAATCTGTTACTACACGTTTATTTTGAAGGCAGCTCACCTCCATTGGAGGAGTTTTATTAGAAAACATGTCATTACTTTATCAAACAATTCATTTAGTGATATTTAGCATTTACTTTAAAACTCATTCAACACTCAACAAAGTTAAGAAGCCAAACAATAGGAAAGGCAATCACGAAATTCTATTACTACATTTTTAGATTGAAGGAAGCGCACCTCGAAAGAGGGGTTTTATTATTAAATCGTTAGTTTAGTGACCAAACAAACTCTTTTATCTTATTCCTGCAATTCACACGATTTGCACAGAAGCATTTAATCGAAACTAAACTTGCATAATTAATATACAAAGTGAAATATTAAACTCACTATTACTTTACTTAAATTTAAAGGGCAAGGAGAGGGACCCTACCTCAAGGTGGATCCATCCGTCCACTCCGGCTCTTTGCGCTTTCTAACTAAAGCTATCGCAGCTGCTCCCCCACGAGGAATATGTGATTTCACATACGTATAAGGACACCTAGCCTCTATGCACACGCTCCGTATGGCCATGAGCGTGCACAAGAGGATCCTTACACATATGCTTATACACATAAGCCTGTCTCCACTCACCTGCACAGGCACTTTTTATATATGTAATGGGGACAACTAGCCCCGTACGTGTGTATATTCGCTGCCATGGACAAATATACGCACGCCGAGGGAACCCACGTACATATAAATATGTACCTATGCCTGCGCAGGTGAGTCGCCTAAACTCCGGCAACCCGAAATCATACTGAAACCTCCAACGCACTATAAGACAACCACTACAAACCTTAGGACACAAAGATAAACCAATTTAAGTGAGGCAAGACCAACCAACGGTATTAAATCCTTACCTCGGGTGTTGGCGACAAACCAAAACGAAGGCGAACCCACACCGCAAGCTCAACGCACTGCCAACAACAAAACAGGGACTCATAAATATCAAAAGCCCCAAATTTAACAAGTTAAAAACAAAGGAAAAGGTGAAAACCTCACCCCGAAACCATTCCAAAACTCGAACGGACTAAACCAAACCAACCAGGAACCTCTAAAACAACCTAATAAATTAATTTAGAGGCTGCGAAAACCAAAAACCGGTAGAAACATTACCTCGGAAACCAACCAGCAGACCGAAATCACCGCAAACCGCCTCGCCTTCGGCGGCGGACACCAAACGCGCACCCACGATGTCCCGAGAGACCTTCCGCATAACCCTAGAGCAGCCGAAACAAGAAAAAGGAACAAAATCAAAAAGTAACCCCAGCCTAGGGTTCGACCGAACCTCACCGGGCGCCGATTAGGTTGAAAAGAAACCGGAAACAGGGAGGAGAAGGGAGGGACGGACTCACCATGGTGATTCGGCGAGTGAAATCGCCAAAAACCGGGAGAAAACGGGGGAAGGAGGCGGCGCCGTGGAGGGGGGGTCGCGCGCGGCTCGCCGGGGGAGAAGGGAGGGGGTGTCGCGGGTTGAGTGAGGGTGAGGGAGGTGTCTAGTTTAGGTTTTAATTTTAATTTTATTTTATTTTCTTTGATTTTAATTTTAAACAAAAATTAAAACACACCTAACCCACACGGTTTTATCCGCACCGTCAGAAACACCGTGTGCAGCCCGCGCGCCTGCAACCGGATACCCGGGGTACCCCGCACGACTGACCCGCACGGTTAAACCTACCGCGCGTGGTCCGATATCGCCGCTTAAAACGGCTCCAGAACTCGGGACCTTGTTCCGAAGCTTGTTTTTTAAAAACCGACCCGTTGATAAAAGAAAAGTTCAAAAACCTTCGCATTTTATCCGCTCAAAAAAAAAAAACGGTTCGTTACACAACTTGATATGAGGAAAAACCTACTCCATTCAACTTCTGAATTCTCACCACCACCTAACTCTTCCCACATCGGCCACAATGAAAAAAAGGAAATGCCCCACTGAAAACCTAAAACCTGAAATATACAGGCATAAGCTAAAAAGGATAGCAAATCACCAAAACATTCCAAATCAATGGAATTTGTTTGATAAAGAAATTCATCAATTCTAGTTTGAAAATAAATCTTTAAAGTAAGTTTTTCACTTGCATCATATGGAAATTGGAACAATTTCACAACCATCTTTAAAAAACATCCTCCTTTGTTTTCCAAAACTAAACACACACATTTTGAAAACAAATCCATTGTCCTATTCAATTTCAAAACAAAAATCCACCACTATCATTTCAAAAAAATAACTAATTTTTTTATTTAAATGAAAAATTTCACTTTAAAACATTTAACCAACCAAATCCACCTCAAATCATACATTTTTAAATTTACATCAAGAAAAAACACAAGAGTATTTAACTTAAAAATAGGTTTTCCAACATATCTAAAACTCATTCTCCAAAGTAAACAACCCCAAAAAACCACACAGAACATGCACGACAAGCATAAACCATATATCACAAGGCATATATCCAGTATTAAAAAGAGAAGGTTACATAATAATGAAAGTAGGGGAAATGATACAAGAAATAATAGATAAAACTCCCCTCAGTCACTAATAAACTAAGAAATCAAATGTGTAATGGGATATACCCAAGTATCTACAGTGAGAGGCCCTAGATCTTGTTTAATAGAATAACCTGTCGGACTATGTTTCATCCCAAATCAAACCACTCAGCTAGCCTACACTAGTCTCATCAGAGTGGAACACCCCCATCTAGCCCTATTTTTCTCTAGAGGGGACACTAGTAGTGTGAGAATCCATACTGTAGTATAAATCTAGACTCTCACCTAGAAACCGAGTTCCTGTGACCAAAAAGTAAGTGAGTTGTAGAGAAAACAAGCCAGGTCTGACACACAAGGCACGACCAAAGCTACCCTCACCCCTAACTCCCAACAATGAATAGACCCAAACAAATACAACATGCACCCAAAACATAAACAATCAAATTCCCACATAAAGTTTAAACATGTAGGTGGAATTCAAGGGATGTATTTAATAACCACAATTTTAAAACCAAAGTTCCAAATGGGCCTTTCCAAAACATGGATTGGGATACCAATCCATTTCACATTTCATAAAACACCAATCCAAAAAATATTTGGAAAATGATGGAAAACAACCACACATTCAAAATATTTAAAAGATACCCTTAAATAAGGGTATTCTTCCTTGAATATCCCAAACAAGGCTAAAGTCTATCCATTTCCATCAAACCATTTTAAAAGTGCCACCATGTAATTTTACACAATGTTTAAATCACACACACTTTTCAAATCACCATTTGAAATCCATTAAAGAACCCATTTATAAAAAAATTTGTGGTCAATACCATTTTTCAAAACCATATCACCATTAGAAAAAAAATTTCACTCTTTGAAAAAAAAACTAGTCCAATACCCATTACACATCACGAGGACCATTTCAAAAATCCATACGGGATTTCACAAAAAAATTTAGCACCATCAAAAATTCTATTTCAAACATGAAAACATGAAATTTACATGAGAAACCAATTATGAAAAGATCAAAACACCGTTAAATTGTTTCAATTTTTTTAAAATATATCACATATTTTCACAATTACATTAAAATGGAATTTATAAAACACAAGAGCATCATGAATTATAAAATAAAAAATTTCCTAGAAACACCTACCACAATGGGATGATAATCAAGTTGAAACCCTTCAAAACATGTAAATATCAATGGTGAACCCACCCATGGGGATGTAAATGATGTCAGAAAAACCTAGATAACATAAACTTAATCATTATATCCACTTGGAAACCTAAAATCAACCATGAGATATCTATGGTTCATTGGGGAAGACAAAACCAAAAAGATAAGGGAAGGTGAAGAAAATAGAAAAGAAAGGGAGGAAGAACTCACCTCAAACCTCTTTAAAATCACAAAATGGAGGGAAATAATAAAATCAGAAGGAGGTTAGAACTCATTAAAGAAGTATCAAGGATCATCTGATTTAAGAGGATAGAAATGGGGGTGAAAGACTCTTAAAAGCGAAGAGAGGAATTTTGGGGAAACCCCAAAATTTAACACCTTGGAATGTCACAAGGTTTGGGAACATGGTTTCTTAAACCATGTTATAACCATTAAATAGATACTTACTTGGCTAGGAAAACATCACAATGTTACTCCTAGGTGCCACAAATTTTGGAAAAACCATACACCTCAACATTGATACACCCCAATCCCCACATGGATTTTGGGGAGTTCTGCACAGTTTAAAAAACTGTACAGAATTCGTGAAAAAAATACTTTTTCAAAGTGACCAACCTAGCTATAGGATAACTTCCCAATTAATAATAACTATGTAGGATAACCTTTATTCTCCATAAAACACTCTAAAAACTTTAATATTCATCTTGTAACCAACCAAAACTCAAATCCACATAATACAAGATAAAATATTACAAAATAAAAAACCCTGTAACATTGGGGGAGTCACAAGTAACCTCCATAGACCATTTTTCATATTTTTCTATTTCTTCCTACTTCTTATTCTTGTTTTAAAACTTTTATCCAAGTCACTATAGTATATAATCATTTAGTACAACATAATAGTACGATTACATAGTAACTACTCTTGTTATCTTCATAGTAAATTTTTTCTTCTTATTGAAGATCTTATTATCCCTTTGTTTGAATAAAAACTATAATTTTATGATGTTTAAACCATGATAAAAAATATTTTTCATTGTCATAAATAATATTTCTTTAGAATATATAAATCTGGAATTTTTTTATTTTCTCTATCATAAATTCTCTAATTTCTCTAACAGTTGATCTTTACATAGTACATGGATCATGCTAACAAAGAAAAAAATGAACCTTAGAAAAGTTAAAATCATATTTATGTTGATAGGAACTCATTATTATTCAAATTAGGGATACTTATGAAAGTAGGATCATTATTATATAGACAGAGATTCATGATTATATAGATGACAATAGTGTTTATGAATCCATGAATTATCTTTACAAAGATATGGATTTTTAACTTTTTAATAAATTACATTAGATGATCCTTAGAAACATTAGAAATGATTTTTATATAGACTTGGATGATCCTTATAAAGTCCATGGTAATCCTTAAAAAGTAACTACCATAAAAGTAGGTTATGCCCACAGTTCTCCAAAAAACCGTAATTTTAGGGGTGACCTATAGACATAGTTTTTTCAAACCATGGGAATAGGTTTCATGGTAAAAGAATTTTCAAAGGACCAATAACTACAGCTTTACGAAAACCATGGGTATAGGTTTCATGGGGGAAAAATTGGTGGGAAGGAACTATACCCATGGTTCTCGAAAAAATATGGGTATAGGACACCCCTATACCCATGGTTTTTATAAACCGTGGAAATATGTTGCGTGGGATTTTTTTGTGGGAAAACCTATACCCATGGTTTGAACAAACCATTTGTATAATTCACACCTATACCCATGGTCTAGTAAATCCATGGTTATAGGTTGTGTATAATTTTTTTGGGGAAAACTATATCCCTAGTTTGACCATATCATGTGTATATATTAGACCTTTTATTTTCAATAATAATAGTAATAATATATAATTTTATATAAATTAAATTTTATATTTATACACATATATTTTTGGAATATAAGAACAAATAATGTGACGTAACATAGTGGTAAAGTCACTGGATTATAAATGGAATTTACTGGGATAAAATCCTAGCAGTGATTTTTTTTAAATAAGGACCTATACCCATGGTCTAGTCAAACCATGGGTATTGGTGTTTCCAATTAAATTTCCTACACTAACAGTTTAAGAACTATGGGTATAGGTCTATACCAATGGCTCCAAACACCACAGTTCCTAAAACCATGGGTATAGGCTACACCCACAATTTTAGGTTCTATACCCATAGTTCTAAACCATAGGTATAACCTAGTTCTCTAGTAGTGAGTCCATGATGTAGCAATTTTCTCAGTATTTTTGTTTATCCTTTCATAGATCATGACTTTATTAAATTTATCCTCAAATAAAAAATTACAAACTTAATCATATAAATACCATAGACTCTTCCAAATATCTTAGTAGTTTCTAAAAAAATTCAAAATAACTTCCAACACCTTCTAATACTCCAAAATAATTTAATATACCTCAAATCAAATGAAACAATAAAAATTCCTTGAGTTTGAACATGATTTATTCATTAAAAACAAAATAAAACACATTAATCATATGCTCTTCAATAAATCTTTACTTCACACCTTATAGTCAATAATATACCCAAATATTCAATAGATTCCAAATATCTCTTTGGATTAATAGATTATACTTATCTAGGAAACCCTTAATAAGGATTCCAGAAAAATAGAGTTGAGATTTTATCCATACAATGGATTTTGGAAAATGATTTTTCACTCAACTATACAAGAGTCATATATAATATGATTGGCATGATGAACTACCTAAATAGCTAATTGGTGATATGAACAGTATAATAAAACCATTTCTCAGTGAAATATCTTGTTCCACTAATAGATATGATAAAAATGTAAAAGGGTCCATCATTTTTGTGTGAGAACATTTAATAAATGTACTTGTTAAATGTTTGTAAAACATGGTACTCATTTGATAAAATATTATAATAAAGATAAATATAACCATAAATATCAAAGTTAAATTTGTGACTAATCCTTGAAAAGGATAAACTTAATGTAAGTAACTCCTAATATAGGTAATTTAAGAAAAGTTCTAACTAAGAAAAATTCTATGTTTTGGAAGAATACCCTCATGAGTAATCAATCATTGATGTTGTTCAAAAACCGAATCTTTATGATTATGATAATCATTGAATGATTCACATTAAATTTTAATATAATTATATTAAAACTAACCTACATAACTTTAGTCTTTTCTCATATAATCAAATTATTAAGTAATATGGTGGGATTGAATGTTCCTCTAAGGTTTGTTCTGGTTAAGTAATTCATTCCATTTTTATCAATTGAAATTTTATAATAATATGAATGAGATCAAGAATTTTTTACTCAATATTCTGAAAGTGTTGAGAATATATTAACTAGGGTATGTGATGTACAAGTTTTGGTACTATTTTAATAGCACAAGATGGAAAAGGTTTAAATTGGAAGAAGAAAAGATAGTTGGAAAGTCCAAATACATTTCTTCTGGTATCTATTCAAGGTCATTAAAACCTAGAGTTACCTTGAAGTGGGATTAATGTTTCTATATGATGGAATTTTCCAAGATAATTGAAGGGGTTTTTGAAGTTATGGGAAATTCTTTGTTAAGTACCATTGTTATAGAAATTAATTCTTCCGTTTTGAAGGGTATATGGTTAAAATTGTTTTATTTAGAAATATTGTGAATATACAGAATTTTAAAATCAAGGGAATAATTAATAGAACTTATAGTTTTAATTCATGTAATTAATCAAAGTTTTATACAACAAGGTTTTTATTTAAAAGAATATATCAAGATCATATGGATCTAAATAAAGGATGTGTATATTAATCTAATTTATATTATATAATGAGGGAAGTCATTTTTAATAAGGGGTTATTATGAATAATATGATATAATGAATTTAATTAATATGGTTTATGATTTATTAGATTCTATAACATGTGTTGAGAAGAGTGTAAGGATAAAAATGTTTTATTCTAGACAAAAGTGTTTATCCAGATTTTTATTACAATATTATGAATTGAGATTCCAACACTATTAGTGGAATATTTTAAGGAATAACCTTCTTTTAAATAAAATTATTTAATAACATAAAATACCATATAATACATATATACAATAGTATATTTATTAAGTATTTATAATAAAATAAAATAAGTGTTATTTCATTACATAAAAGATTTTTTAAATATTAACATGATATTTTAAAGACAATATATCATCTACAAAGCTAGTGATAGTATGTATGAACTTTGTGACGTTCAGAGTTAATAAATAAAATATCATTCCAATTAAAATTGGATGTCACTTAATATTCTAAACACATTTATGATGTATTGGTGAAGTGATAATGTAAATAATTATATTAGTTACCAATATATTTCAAGGAAAAAATTTAATGGAAAGGGTTATAAGAATGACGATGGTGATGTACATAGAAAGAGTTATAAGTTGACTATAATGACCCATACTTTTCATACATAAATATTAAATATGAATGGAATAATATTAATTATATAAAATAACAAAATGATGCCAGAACTATATGGGTTTAGTGCCTTTGGAAACTAAGAAATATAAAAAACCAATTTAAAAATCATCTAAATCATCTCCCACTTATTTCTTCTTTAATGTAAAACTTTTTGAAACATTTTAATTAATAACTTTCTTCATTTCCTAAGGAAAAGAAACACAAGAAAATGGTGATATTAGATGCTAAATAAGGGAAATGAAAGGAGATAACACAAGCATAAGGGTATAACAACATTAAAATAACTTTTGAAATTTATATCCTTCATATCAGAGATCATGATATCATGTTGTGAAATAAATCATAAGAGTTTATAAAAAAATAAAATAACATATTACATGAGATCATAACATAATACATGAAATTTTGGAATACACATAATCATGTGAAATCATTTCCATATTTTACAAGCCTAATTTCCAAGACCATCATAGTGGACAAAGTCATTTACTGAACAAATTTCACTCCTTTTTCTAACCCTGTATTACTAAACTGATTTTACTACCCATTACATTCCTGTCTATCTCATGATATATATATATATATATATATATATATATATATATATTCACCCAATGTATTAGAGGGATAGATTAGTCCCACGCATCACATAATGAAAACTGTATATATGTGTGCCATAAGGACATAAATCATTCATAATATCAGAATCCATAAAATTAAATGGGTTTCATAAACATTATTCCATCATAACATAACCCATATAAAAGAAATAAATTTCATAAATATCATTCCATCATAAAAATAAACCAATCATAGAAATAATAGGGATATTATCTTGGAAAAATATAACCAATAAATCATAAGTAACATCAAATAATGTTATTGTAAATGGAAAATAATTTTTAGGGATCACATAAAAATAATTATTGAGGAAAATATCATTTCTTGTTTGAAAATGTTTTTTTTCTTAAAATGCCGCACAATTTTAAAAGAAAAAATTATATTTTAAAATAAACTTGTAATCATTTGAGAAAATATTTAAGGCATTAAGACATCATGAAATCATAAAAATACATTCAGTTTGTATACATTAAAAAAATTCCTCTCATACGTTTTTTGGAAAATTCACAAAGTAGCTCATTAGAAAAAAAAGATTCCTTTCAAACAGTTTAATAAAAATTAACACATACATAAAAATGAATTTAATAATTATATAATAATAGTATAATTTATTTAAAAATAATTTTTAAGAAACATGGACATGGAAAATAAATATTCCCCAATAGAAACTTATGAAAAAATAATCCCAAATAAAAATGATATTGTGAAATTAACCCTTACCTTAGGTCTGATTTCTTTCATACATATCCAAACCTCCTATATAATGATTTATATATTGTTATTAATTTATATCATAACCATATTATTATTTATGATATTTTATATGATTTTATTATATCATCTTATCATTTGTTTGTTAATAATTCTTCACTATTATCCTTCTCTAGGGTTTTAACTACTTCATTTTCATTTTCATGTTTTATAATATAAGTTGTAGTTCTTGTGCATATGATATAGCTAAATTATTTCCAGAATTATATTAAGGTAATATATATCATATTTATTCATTATATACATTTTTATCATCTTGAATGAATGGTGAACATGGAAAATGAATTTCATCACGTCGTGGAGATGGTAGGCAGTACGTGCGCACGAGTGATGGTATCATTCCATTAATGGTGAAATGGTAAGGAATTGGATGGTATATTAATTTTCTTTATAAAATCAACATAATTTTATAATTACCATATATATATATATATTATTTCCATCATTATACCCATCCAAATAAATAAGTGATGAAAAATTGATTACACCACGATATGGAGACGGTAAGTCATACATAAGCACAAGAGGGACTTTTGTTTTTCATAGGATAGATAAAAGTTGGAATAATGTTGTCCCATAATAATAATAAAATATAATAATATAAGTGATGTTTTAGTTATTAATTTATATTTTAAACAACACATGAAGAGGAAGTAGAAGAAGAAATAATCTTGAAAGAGTTGGTGAAGACGATTTCCTTTTCTTTGAATAAATATCTTTAGACATCTTCTTAGGTTCACTAGGGTTGGTATTTTGAGAAGAAAATAACTGATATAATTTTTATAGGTAGTATGATAATATAAAGTTTTAGGATAGGGTCAATATTGAAGGCTCAACGTGATGTGAAAATGTGGGGGAAGAGGTACCCTATTATAATTAAGGTAAGGGGCACTTTTGGAATACCAAAAAATATTAATTTATAATAAATTCAATGTCAATAAAAATAGCTATAAAATTTCATGTAATACAATTTAATATAAGATAAGGTTTTACTTTCATAGACCAATAGAATTTATACATGTTTTGGCATTATATTAAACCTTATCATTTTGATTTACCCTTTGTTAACTTATTTTAATTTTAACTATGTTAATAAATTTTTCAATATAGAAAGGTTATAATTTTTAATTATGTGATGTAAATTGGACCATAAATGAACCATTTATAACATTTTAGACTATATTATAACTATTTATATTTTTAAATATGTTTTATTATTTTAAAATAATTTAATAAAATTTTATTTTGATAAAATATCATTAGTGTCAGTTTTTGACACTATTTATTACCTGGACTTTTAAAACTATCAATATAATATGTTAACTTCAAACAAAATATTTTATTATATTTAGAATTGTTAAAGATCATCTATAAATTTTATTTATATCATTAATCATCTAAAATTATATTTATTTTAATATTTTTAATAACATTTATTTGATATATCCATTAATAAAACAATTACCACAACAACGATGTGTAATTATTTAATATAATTATTTTCACTAAAAATAAAAAATAAAATACCATTATTAAGATAAATTTTATAAATTTTATAATATTTTATATTAGAATATATATTATGTTTAACTGTATATTAAAAATGATATATTATTTAAAACATGAATGTGACATCTTTAAATTTTTATTAAATAAAATATTATAAATATAATAATCTCATATAATTGCCCAAAAATTCAAAAATAATTTTTTATCATGGAAATATATTTATTATGTTATAAATTTACATTAAATTCATTCATAATATGTCTTTTTTACCATGTGGACACATAAGGGATATTTAAGACAGAGAAGGTGACATTTTGTGACTATCTTTGATTTAAATATTCTATAAGTCACTTCCATGGAAAGGTGTACATTAAAAAACTTTATTTTGATCATTATATGTTAAGGGTCAAATTAAATTCATCCAATAAAAGTTTTACATGTTTTATGGTCATTTTATAGTCTTGATAATTTTATTTTTAACATAAATTACCCAATTTACCTTTTACCGTAGTAACAAAATTTACCGAGGTTACTATTCATATTGACCAAAAAATAAAAAAGTACTATTAAATAAATTTTGAACTTATCAATTTAAGTTTTTATCCAATTTTGAAATTAAATTTAAAATAAAATTGTTAAAACACTATAAAAATGGTTTTTTTTCTGGAAAAATACACTTTTAAAACAAAAAATTTTTTTATAAAATTTTTCTGTATAAAATACTTTTAAAAAACCATAATTGGTTAAAAATGAAATAATTAAATTTTAAAACTAATCCAAAACATAATTTGACCCTGTATAGAATTAAAAAAATATATAATTTTCAATAAAAATCAGTATTTTCACCATTCCTTTAAAAAACTAAATGTTTTCAAAAAATTGTAAAAAAGAATAATTTTAAAATAATTTTGAAATACTGAAATTAATTTTTTGAAATCTATTTTCTAGAACTTATAAAAATTAATATTCACTAATAAACTCATTTTTGAAGAAAACAATTTTTTAAAAAATATAGTGATATTACTAAAAATTTGGTGATTAATTTATATGAACTTACCAATAAATTCATATTTAGTCAAACCTTTTTTTATTTTATAAATTAGATATTAATTTTTCCTACCAATTTAATTTCTAGGTTATAGTGGTCATTTTATAAAAATAGTGACTCATAGTTCGTTTAAACTCAAGGATGGGTGCAACATAAGTTATTTAAGAATTAAACTTATTTGAAGAGAGATATTTATTAAAATATCAGGGTATTCCATTATACCCCCTTAAAAGTAATTTTACCTTCCAAATTCATCACTTGGATACAAATATATGAGGATACCTTGGCCTCATCACATCCTCAAGTCTCCACATAGCTTCCTAAAATTATTGGTTCCTCCATAAAACTTTAGTCAAGTGAGAAGTCTTATTTCATAGAACTTTTTGTCTATGATCCCAAATCTCTATCGATTGTTATTCATAAAAATATATTTCTCTAATGGTACAAATTTTGAGTTTAGTACATGTAAAGGATCAGTTATATAATTTCTTAAGAGATTAATATTGAAAACATAATGAACTTTTTAGAGATCTGGTGGAAGCGCCAATCGATAATATACCTTCCCAACACGATCCAAATTTTCAAAAGGACTGATATATCTAGGGCTGAGCTTTCCCTTCCTTCCAAATCTCATCACTCTATTTAAAGGAGGTATTCATAGAAATACCTTATCACCCAATTAAAACTCTAGGTCTTTTCATCAATTGTTAGCATAAATTTTTTTTCAACCCTGAGCTAATCTTATGTTCTATTGAATAGATTTAACCTTATCTGTTATTTCCTCAACAAGATCAGGTCCCAATAGATTTATTTTCCAAAATTAATTCCAGCATATTGGAGTCTTGAGATTCCTACCATATAGAGATTAGTAAAGATAAATCTAAATACTAAAGTGAAAGATATTTTTATAATAAAAATTATACCAAAGGTTGGTGGTGATCCTAACAACCTTTAAAATCCATAGATTAAGCTCTCAATATATCATCTATAGTTTTAATTTTCCTCTCATAATGATCATATATCTATGGATGATAAGTAGTATTGAAACTTAACTCTGTATCCAGATCCTAGTGAAGACTTCTTCAAAATTTTGAGGTAAACCTCGGGTCTCAGATATAATGGAAAGTGGTACACTATGAAATATCACCACTTAATATATATTTTAGTAAGCTGATCAAGAGATAAATATTCTTTAATAACAATGAAGTGTTCCAAATTCATAAGGATATCAACTATAACCCATATAGAATTATGACCTTTAGATGTTTTGGGAAGTTAGATGAAAAAGTCCATGGTGATGTTTTCCCATTTCCATTTTGGTATAGGTGATGGTTTTTACATCCCCTTATACTTTTGTCTCCCAGCTTTAACTTTCTAGAAAACCAAGCATCGAGAAACATGTTATGAAATATCTTTCTTAATGACATACTTACATAAATACTCTTTCAGGTCCATATACATCTTTGTGCTTCTAGGACTAATAGAGAATGATGAAATATGAGCCTCATCCAATATATACTTATTTAATTTTGGTATGGGATTTATACAAACACAGTTTCTAAACCTTATTATCCAATCACAATCAAGGTTTAACTTAGGAAAATATCTCACCTTCTTTTTTAGCTTTACCTATTCCTTCTTTTCCTCCTTAATCATCACTTTTATAGAAGGTTGAACATTCATCTAATCTAGATAAGATTTATCCTCTTCTTTAAGATTTACAGATCTATCATATACAACTCCATAAATATTGTATCTTTTTTGATTCTCATCATAGATAGGTTAACATGTCCATTTTGACTCAGAACATCTATCACCTTGTTATGTTTCAAAGGGTGATAATGTATTTAGAAGTCATAATCTTTAATTAACTCTAACTATCTTCTTTGGTGCACATTCATCTCCTTTTGAGTGAAAATATACTTTAAACTTTTATGATCAGTATATATGTCACACATTTCTCCATTAATATAATTCTTCCATATATTTAATTCAAAAATTACTGTAGGTAACTCTAAATCATGAGTTGGGTAATTTTTCTCATAGGTTTCCAATTATCATGAGGAATAAGCTACAACCATATCATTTTTCATGAGAACACACCCAACCCCTTATTTGATGAATCAATATAGATCACAAACCTTTCTCTACTATAGGGTAGTGTGAGAATAGGTGCACCGACTAACCTTTTTTCAGCTCCTTGAAATTATCTTCACATTCCTATGTCCATATGAACTTAACTCCTTTCTAATATAACTTGGTGAGTAGAGTAGATAATCATGAAAAATATTTCACAAAACATCTACAATATCCATCCAAAAAAAGAAAACTTTGTACCTGAGTTACTAAGTTTGGTCTAGGACAATGTTCAATAACTTTTGTCTTTGTTAGATCCAGATATATCCCCTCTCTTGAGATTATATAGACCAAAAATGAAACTTTTGTATCCAAAATTTACACTTGATAATTTTTTTATAAAGATTCTCCCTTTTCAGGGTATTTAGTTCAATCCTCAAGTGATCATAATGTTATTCCTTTCTTATTGAATATACAATATTATTTTCTATAAATAATACCAAAAAATGATCAAGATATTCTTTACGTACTCTATTCATAAAATCCATGAAGATAGTGGGGTAATTTATAAGACCAAAAGGCATCACTATAAATCCATAGTGTCTATACATTAAATAGAATATCATCTTGGGTATATCCTCCTTGTTGACTCTAAATTGATGATATCCAAAACTATGATTAGTCTTAGAAAAGTATTGATATCCATGTAGTTAATCAAATGATCCATTGATATGGGGGAGAGGATATTTGTTCTTGATAGAAATATTGTTAAGTTCTCGACAATCAGTGAAGTTTCTTATTGATCTATATTTCTTCTTAACAAATAGAATAGGTTCATCCCAAGGTTATTCATTAGGGTGTATGAATCCCTTGTAAATATTCTATTAGAGTTTCTTCTTCAATTCCCACAACTCAATTGGTTCAATTCAATAAGGAGTCTTTTAAATATGCATAAGACTCGGTATGAATTCTATTGAAAATTAAACTTCACGATTTGGTGGAAGGCCTGAAAATTATTCCAAAAAAACATCATCAAACTCCCATATAATAGGTTTATCCTTAATGGTCAATTTCTCCCCAACCATCTGAGATAGATAACCTTCATTTATAGTAATTAATACCGACAACATTGAAGTAATTTCTACTAGAAGTTCAAATTCATCCTAGTATCGATAGATTACCATGGATTCATTTGCAATATGACATGTGACTTCTATTCCTTGGAAATTGATATTAGTTCCATATAAAGAAAGCTAATACATGATAATAATCACATAGAATTCAACTAAAGTAAGGAACACAAGATTTTCGGGAAGCACCTTCCCAAAAACTTCTACCATAGTAGAATTATAAACTTGTGATGTGATTTATGTTCCCTCAGGGTTTTTCATAGCTAACTCAATATCTAATTTTTGAGGTAATACATCGATACCCTTAGAAAATTCTTTAGAAATAAATGAGTGTGTGAATCCAGAATCAAATAAAACATTAGTTACTTTAGAGTGGATGGTAAGTGTACCTTTCACCACTTCATTTTTGTACTCCACATAACCAACAGTGATTGCATGTTATTTGCATTTATAATTTTTCTTAATAGGTTTCAAACTTTGATAATCATCAAAAGACCTTAGATTTTGGTAGTGTTTAGAATAATGCCCATTTTACTTTCACTTTAACCATTGATGTGAGGGAGGTGCATTCTATGTAGATATTTCTCTATTCTCATCATTACCTATCTGTTGGCACAAAAATATGTGTTTGGAGAAAAATAAGAAAAGGACACTTAATGTTTTTTAAAGTGGCTACTTCATGAAGCACCCTCGCAAAGGAAGCACCTTCGCAAATCCCTTCAGCCCTGAGACGACATAAATATGGGGCCTTCTCTATGCCCGCCATAGAAGAATGTAACAGTCGAATCCTCAATTATGAAGAAATTTAAAGGAGGCTCCATGCCATGGAGGGTAGGACAGTCTCCTCCGTGAGTCCTTCTAACTTGAAAGAAGCCCCTATGACCATTACAGAGGTAACAAAAAAAAGCCTCTACACTACATAGGGGATGACGGTCGACTTCATAACTCTAAGAAACTTGACGCAATCTTCCTCTAATGGTAAAGTGTAAGTTACTTTGTAGCATTCCCATAGAGAATAAAGCCCCCTGGAACATATAAAAACTTGTCTCCCCCATTCTAAAGAATATGGATTGGGATCCAGACCCCAACCCTTCATCTTCCGAATTCCCAAATTGCGAAGCGTTCTTTTCTCTATGAACCAACTAGGAAAATTAATCATCTGAGGTACTAGAGAATTGTAAAAACCCTTTTCCTTTTCTCAGATCTACCCCTATTTTAATAATCTATGCCCTTCATTAAGCCTATTGTCCACCACAAAGGAAGGATACCCCTTTGCATAATCGAGACTTTGCAAAGCACACAAGCTTCATGAAACACTATCCAAAACATGTGTATTATATGCTTAGGACAAGACACTATGATTTTTAAAGTTATCCTATTTGAAAATTCATATCCTCTGTGATCCTTTGTGCTCTATAAAGCCCTATGATCTGTGAATCCATGTGATTTATGAGACCCTATGCTTTGCGAGGCCATGAGCTTACGAAGCCATGTACTCTACGAACCCCTATGCTCTGCGAGACCATGAGTTCTACGAAGACCTATGCTTTGCAAGCCCCTGTGATCTGAAATACTCTTATCTTTTATAGTCCCCTCTCTATGGGGCCTCTTGATTTATGAATCCTTCTCCCATGCGGCCCTCCAGGCTTGTATGAAGTTATTTCAAAGTCCCTCAAGTGGTGCTTCATGTTGTGTTTCTTTGCCTCATTTATCTTCGCATAGGCATGCTAATGGTTGTTTCTTCTTTGCATAGCCATTCTAACATGAGTAACTCAATGGATAACTCCACAAACTCATCTCCATAATAAATTGCTGGTGCCTTACCTTCACCAAGGGTTAAAGTGAACCAGTTATGTAAGTCCTCAGGGTGGGGAGAAAATCCTCACCTTCTGAGCAGTGGGACGTTAAACTACCAAGAACCTGCATACTTGATACATGAAATTAAACTATAATCACTGCATAAGTGACAATTCTAGAGGGGACAATGAAGGGTATGGTCACTAGTGTCTCCTTACACCACTATCCCTATGATCTTTATCGATATACGCATCTCGGGTAGTCCCTGTGTAAGCCCAACCCAAATTGACAGGGTGTTTTGGGTATAATGGCTATATCATTCTCATACATATTGTCCCCTAATTGGACCTCCCTTATAGAGTAAGTCTCATTATCCCTTGATTGGCCCGCTAACCATGCATAATACCCACTCTATTCCTTGTAGATGCACCTTATACGATGTGATCACAAGGTCTTTGCTGCCTCTTGTTTCTCACACTGAGCATGACTCACATGGGCTTAGAGTAAGCATCAACCACAACATACTCTTTGGGATTCTTTAGTGTGTAATCCTTATACCCCTCTCAACCAAACTATGTGGAATTTGATCCTTTCCCTTTCTAGGCATGTTACGTATGAATCCTCCCTGAGGATCAATCCCATCACCCATCAGTCCCGACCAATTCATGTCATCTCACCCTCACCCCACATGACATTAAACTATATTCGACCTTCGTTACACATGATATTAAACTATATGAATTCAAAATACATGGGTTTTGATATTTTTATCCAAGGTAGGGTATGGAGAAAGCCTACCTGAGTTTCGACACCAAACACTAGTAAAATTCGGTGTCCCCTTTGTTGGGATGCACATCCTTAGTCTACCCCTTAGTGGTGTCAGACCCATTTCCAAGTAGCTAACCATGTGTTATCCCCACAATCAATTTACACTCCTTCAACCAAGAGTGTCCCTATTGTGATGGGATGCTAACCTCGGGTAAGCCCCAACATGTATTTGGGTTGTTATCCTCTGTATACACTATGATTCCATGCCCTTATTCCTGAACTACATGGACTTTGATTCCCTACAATGGGGATATGTAGGAAGCGTTCCTAAGGTTCAAGCCTATCTCTCATGTCACATCCTGGTCTCTACCTTGAGCCTTTGTGTTTCAGGAAGATCATGCCTCAACTTGGAGGTTCTACTTCCTCTGGGTCCCATCTATGCATCTATTCTCACAAGCCACCTCCTTAAGTGAGTCATAGCCCCACCGAACTATGTGGACTTTGATTCCCACCCATAAGGATATGTAGGAAGCCTCCCTAAGGTTCGATCCCAACACCAAAATCATCTTCACATCAGGTCCATCCCATTCATATCATTCAGACCATCAAATCATCCATCATCCACCCTAGTTTTACCCAGGCCACCACATCCTAGTGATATCATGCCATCCATTCGGGTAGATAACCATGTATAAGACCATTAATTTTATTTCCCCATCATATCATCTAGGCTTCTTACCACGCATAAGCCCCAACATTTCATAGGGTTGTTGTCCATTATGTACACCCAAACCCCATGACTCGACCCCACTACGCGGGTTTTGATCCCTATCTTCTATACAGGTTACGTAGGAGGCCTTCACGAGGTTTAATCCCACCCAATGGTAAAACTTGGTGTCCCCCTTTGTTGGGACCCAATAATCCTTGGATCCATCCTCATTGGGCGTCTTGATCAAGCAATCTAGTAAACATCCTAGGTGATCCCTCCTAGGGATGTACCCATATGATCCACTCCCATCAGTGTTCTGGTTAGTCCGATCTATATTCTTTAGACGTTAAACATGTGGCATACCCCGTATTAAACATGGAAAGTAGAGGAAAAACATGGAGACATGCGTATGGAATATAATTCTATGAACTCGATGTGGGATGCCTCAGGATTCCGCGCTCTCGAGAAACCCTATCATAAGGGGTAGAAATTCAGGTATACTAGTGTTTCAGCATCCAAACACACTAGAAATGCCCAACATGACTACTCCCCTAACTAAAGGTTATTACCCTAACTTGACCCCATGGAATTTCCTAATAGAAGTAATGTAATTAATCATCATGCACAGAGATATGTCACCAATAATAGTTTCAAGAACCATGACTCAAATCTTGAAGGGAGGACCTAACTAAGAAATGAATTCTGAGTAAGAATCCACAAGAGGAGAGAATAAAAACCCATCATCCCATTTCAATCAAGGTGAAAAAATCCTTAAATAAGTGATGGATGCCTCATGCATTTAGAAAGTGGTAATGTAGGGAAATAGCTATGCGCCCTTCAAAGACGGATGCACACCCCAACGAAAGTGTCAAAAACAGAAATAGTGAACCCGGCGTGAATTATTCTCCTCAATACGAAGATTAGTAGAATTAAAGACATTAGTAGATAATTGTGTCACTAGATCTAGCTATCTGGTTCCAGGTCCCACCAAGAAAATAGCGGGCCTGGTGTGAAACTCACTAAAAGATGGCGCAATTGATTGTTGGGCATCCTAGTCTGTGATGCTGTCAGTGTGGATCTTTCTATCCAACCATGAAAGATTGAATAGAGTTGGGGAACTAAGAATTTCTTTCATATTGTCTCTAATAATGGATGTATTTTCTTTCTTTGTAGAACCCAAGATCAAGATTCAGGAAACTGATCACCTCCTTCCCGCAGACACATGGTCAGGGTCAATTCCAACACGATTGTCCCAAACGACACCATATCTTCTATAAAAACTTCCATGACCATGGATACTAGGTTCCCATGCCCCCTCTTAGCCTCTGAATTTATTTAGAGGAGGGTGATTGATACTCTTGTCCATCGATACAAATAAGAGGGGGTTATCTAGACAAAGGACATGGCCCACCAAGACCAAGATTCTTTCGTGCCCCATCAGCACCACCACCCCCAAGGGACATGCAGGGAGCCATTTCTCCCCACTCTATCATTCAACAGCTTTGGGAGCCTATCCCAAGAGTCCTCTTAAGATTCCCTCCCTTAGGCAGATGAAGTAAGGGGAGTCAAAGTCCGCTCAACTAGGACGTCATATAGGGATCCGCTGAGGAGGGATCCCACCTGGCTGTGTCAGCATTTCCATTTGGTCCCACATACTGAGGAGCAGGTGGACTATACCCCTACACAACTGGCCCTAGTTCGTCTGAACCAACACCAATGTTAGGTGAATGATTAGGAAGATGCTCAACATGGGGCATCATCTTCCATGGATCCTGGGGTCTGAACCACCACTGTCGAATACTATTGGCCCCTATTTTTGTCTCCGAGAAGGGACACTTACCTATCTCATATTAGTGATGCTTCCATGCCTAGTCTGGAGTGAGGTACTATCCACCTCACAAGCAGGTTGAGTTGACCCCCCCGATCACCAGTGCATTCAACAACCATCACGAGTTGATCTATAATGATGATTTTCCGTATAGAGGTCCTCCCCATACCATCATCGGATGGAGTGGAGGTCCTCCCTACTCCCACATCTAGTATGGATGTTCTCACCATCATAAACTCCAGTGGATCCCCTCCCCGCTTAATTAACACTCACCACAAAGGTCCTCCTCATGCTCATGGTCTGAGGTATGAAGATTTCCCTTTCCTACCAGGTTACCACCACGAGGATCCTCGTTTCCCTTTCACCTACCAGCATAGGGGTCATCCCCGTGTTCTCACAAAATTCAGTGGGGGAACTCCTTGCTTCATCTACGATCATTACGAGGGTCTTTTCCATATCTAGTATGGTCAAAATAAAGGCCCTCCTCATACCACATCTACCAGAGAAGGTCGATTCCAAGGTCCTCCCCACACTATAGATGAACACCATATAGGCCCTCCCATGTTCTTTCCAGCTCTAGGGAGTCCCTCCACACTACAACACCCACAATCATGGAGGTCCTCCCCATGTTCGATTTGAATTTTCCCAGGATATCCTCGCATCATGTTTTTTCCAAGCGGAGGTCCTCCCTGATCTAGCACCAACCCAAGCGAAGGCCCCAGGTCAAAGATTTACCCTACCCTAAAGAACCATACCAGGGTAGGAGGGAGGGTCATCACTGCTATAGGAAGAATCCTAAGAAGCCTCAAACTGCAATCAAACCCATCCAATTATCAGATTCTAAAGCGGAGTGTGATTCGATGATGGAACCTTCAACCCAATTCTCTGTGTCGCGGGTTGTGGAATGAACAAGGTGTATCAGCCTCATCCTTCTGAAAATTGAGGTCCACCAGATTTTTGTATCCCTCTAAAGATACATACAAAAGGAGGAAATTTTTTCCCCTTTCTAGGGCCTAGAGGTGAAATCTTCTTTATCATCAATAGGATCATTCTTTACCTCAACCAGAGATCATGAAGAGTTGTTCTAGGGACCAATAGAGGATGATAAATAGCATGACCCATCGCCAATGACCATAGAACCTACGTAGAAACCAGTGGAAACTATTCCATCTTATAGGGATGTGGTGGTGCAATTAGTACATTCTTCAAAAGGAAGCCCAAGATGCAGAGGATTACCATTTCGTGCACCATAATATCCACTGACCAGTCCACCATCACAATGGTCAAATTTAGTGACATTTCAGATCCCACAACCACCTCCAGTCGAAGAGTGGGGCAATCAAAGATTGAATCCCGAGTTTGAGCTGAAAAGTTTGTGGGACATTATCATAGTGAACCATTTCCCAGTGATGTTCTTGCCAATTTCCATGGAAAACTTCAACATTTCGGAGTCCTTTACCCAGGACGAGGTTTTGTGATTCCAGAAAACCTTAGAGACTACGCATTTAATTCTCCATTGTTAGTGGTTAGCCTACCCCAATACCCTAGAACACTGTGAGAACATTAGCTAGTAATGCCGCCTGGTCGAGTTGACCATGCTTCCTATTACTCAGCACCCAGAGTCACCTAGTTACCAGCAGGCCCTCCAACAACAATGTGTATAGAGATTCACCATGATATGAAAAGTTATCAAAGTGGCTTCCCCACATGTCTAGATCTATGGGTAGGGGCAATATGTTTCCCTACATTTCAGTCCTATCCTGCGCTAGTCTAGTTCACCCGGTGATATCGAGGACATGCATCTGGGTGCCGTTATAGTGAACATGGTTGTTCCTGAGATATACCAAGAAGTAGGGACTAACACAATTCCTGGAGAATAGGAACAACCCAATGGGTTGTACAACAATCAAAAAATCTTGCAGGTGTCCATACTCGCCAACAAAAAACCTTGCTTGGCCTTCTTGCACCTTCTGACTTATTGCCTCTCGGTTGAGACCCCAAAAAAGGTTAAGGGAAAATTGGGAATGAAAAAACCTCTGACCCATCTGGCTTATTGAAAAAGATAGAGTATGACTCTAAAAAGGTGGCCTTATGTCAATAGCTTACTGAACAGAAAAAGATGGTTGGTGAGCTCCTCGCCGAGCACACCACAAAACAGAGACCAGATTATGATAATCCTTGATTGGGGAAATAGGGGCAGGGCTGGGTACAACTTCTTCCTAGTGACCTTGACCACCCTGCCCATATAGATAGGGTAGAGGCCTATGTTTATGGTAATAATCCATGATATGCATCACCAAATCCAACTTAATTTCACGACAACCTTCCTTAGGATTCGGCTCAAGTTCTACTGGCCACACTATAGGTCCCACTGGCTGCTCTGTAGGTTATTCCCCTAGCTCTTTGAGTAACTCCTCCAGTCACTGCACGAGCCACTGGGACCACTTACCATGTTAAAGAACTTTCCAACATGTTAGTGCTCAGAGACCCTCATCAAGATTAGAATCCCCATCCACATGATCTGATAGCAACACTTATTTCTCACCTTGAGGCCCTAGAAACCTGATAAGTAGGAATACTACCTGATGGAAAGTCATATCTGACATGGGTGGATGATATTCCATCACCCCCAAGTATCATAAATCTTACCTTCTACCCCTTTAATGGGATGGGAAATCCACTGTAGCATCTGACCCACTTTATTTCAAGGTGTGGACCCATGCTGTGAACTCCAGCATAGTAGGAGACTGCCAAGCTCTGGTGTTTCATATGGAAACTATAAGGGCCCTCATTTGTCTGTTATAGCTAGCTACCCATTGGGTCAATATCTAGTTGGGAGGATCTTTATAGGAAATTTCTATACCAGTTTAGTTCCATGGACTAGAAGGAAAGTATTGCTGACCTTTTCAAGTGAAAATAGTGTCCAGATGAACGCGTCAAAGACTTCCTCACTAGGTGGAAGAGCCTCACATATTCCTTTGATATGCCACTAACCCAAGAGAATCTAAGAACAATGTGCGTAGGGAATTTAAAGACTGAACCAGTCCCTTCTCTGATCACTCAGAACTTCCTAGGTGGGCACCCAAATTTCTATGACAAAGAGAAACATTTAGAGGAATCCTTGTAGCAAGCCAATTAGGCATATACATTGCCTCTTATAACTCCCATAAGAAGATATTCCCAGGTCAAGAACAATGTGGTAGCACAAATAGAGGCCCCCAAGCAGCTAGAATTGTTACCAGCAGATCCATATCCACATCTTTGCTGAGGTCCACCACCTCAAGCGTAGCCTCCAACTCAGTACCGCTCACCTCAGAATCAGAATATTCCCCCACACAACATGGCACCGCCACCTAGGTGAGATAATCAGGTTGCACCTCCTCTATAGGATCTTCTAGCCCCTCATTAGGACCAGGCTCCTAGAGATCCTTTCTCAGATAAGAGGAATCAGACCTAATCATTTAATGAGGCTCAGGATCCCAGTTATTTCCAAAGTACCTTGGACCATGGAATCCTATGGTTTATATAATGCAAGAGTCCCAAAGAGGGGAATATCAATGATCACCCCAATTACTTCCCCTATCACCAGTTCCTTGGGCACACCCTTAAGAAGTGGTATGTGTTTAAAGACTGGATTCAAGACCTGGTCAATAAAAATATAGTCAGGTTGGGTCCATACCTGACATAGTTGACATGTGTGTTTATAAAGACTGACAGTGATAGTGAGGGTGAATGGTCGTAGGTTTCTAACCATGGGTCTAAAATATATGACGATCTGAAGGCTCGCAAGGTAGTCTCCCATTCCCATGGTAATATTAGTTCATGTTTGAATCTACCTAAGCCTTCATATGTCATTGTGCTACCTTTGGCTACTACCTCTGCATCAACATCTCAACCTCTGCTCTCAAAGGGGAGAAAGCATCGACAACGCAAGGGCAGACAAAGCCCTCTGCTTATGCCAAATACATCCCATGCTCTCAGAGACTTCATGCCACCAGAGATGGGGATTTTCCCTAGAATTCTCCCAATAAGGGATGATTATTCATGTGATGACTAGGGGTATTATTTAGTCAATACCATCGATCTAGTAAACCCTTACATGGATCCGGATGATGAAGAGAGCTATGAAGACCCTCCCAATGTCCCCAATCGATGTCAGCGTCGATGGAGCCGTGGGTATGTGAATCACCAGAATGTATTGTCCAGTGTGTCCAGCCAAGTTTTGAATGCCACCAAGACCAATTACAAAGCCCAACGTAGAGCTCAGTATGTGAAACTTTCTCATCTCATTTCATCATATGCACCTCCACCACCGTTTGTACTACTTGATCAGGCCTAACTACCATGACCATGCTATGATCATCCACATTCTGTTATGGATGGGCCTCAGTCATCTGGCCATCAGCCGGTAGCCACTCTACGTGGTTCGACTAGTGAGAAGTGGGACATTCCCAACACCGGATAGAATCTTCCAGTTCAGCCAGCAGCTCCTGTCATACCTCCTTCCATAGAGAGACCTCCTATCAGTATAATTGTACACCTATAATGAAAATAAAATGTCCTCAAGAATCTTTCCAGCATTCTTGCGAGGCTCTCCATCCTCTAAGATCTCCTCCTATCAGTAGATATGTGTGAAGCCCTCATAGAGCCATTAAGAAACCCTCTCTAGTTTGATATAGAAGAAGAAGTCCCAAAATCCTTTAATGATAATATATTCAAGAATGCGTAATGTCAGGTCATCATCTATATCTTTGGATAAGATGAAGGTTCTCCTATATAGGGGCACATTTTCCCGTTGTACCTCACTAGATAGTTAAACAACATAGAGATCTACTGCTGTCTTGTCAACATAGGATCAGAGATCATCCTTATCCTAACTTGAACAATCCAAAATATGGGGCTGTCTAAAATAGATCTAAGTCCCTCTAACATGAATATTAAAGGTTATGATAGGAAAAAGAAGACAACAACGGGAAAGATCTTCCTGAAGACCTAGTTCGGTGGACTAGTTTCCATCACCAAGTTCATGGTTGTCTCACAAGACACCACTTACATTGCATTGATGGGTAGACCATGGCTCTACTTGTGTGAGGAAGTCCCTTCCTCACATCACCAATGCCTTAAGTACTCCCTTAATGGTCAAGTAGGTGTACTACAAGGTGATGCATCTCCCTTTTCCTCTTATGAAGTCTATTACCTGGATGCTGACTACTACAAGATAAAGGACAAGAATATTCAGGCTAATGAGGTTGAGCACAATATGGCTGCAACTGACTCATGGACAGACCTGGATGATGCCTATGTTTTCCTGATTCACCGATTGGAGGACACAACCCCGAACATGGTGAAATGCTTTGTTATATTTGGAATGAGGGAAAATCATGTTTCCAAGTCTAAGGAATGACATGATATCACCTCATATTCCTACACAAATCAGGATCAGGTGATCCTACATACCCCCACTCTTATAAGGTATCGAGATGTCTACCCCATGAAAACAATAATACATCATACTTTCTTGTTTCACTAGGCTGAGATAAACTGGATCAAGACAACACACAAATATTTCATTGATGTTATAAAACATAGCCTCTTGGGTCGAAAGATAGATGGGATTAGGTTGACAACTTTCATCATCATGGTTTCAGCAGTGCAGGAGTCCCCTGATGAGGTTTCCACTACTGGTCAGGCTGGCACCAGTGTCCCATCAGGATCTGTCGACTCAGATGAGTTTCCTCCTACCAATGATCCTCTCACCGTGGATGAGGAAGAGGATTTATAAGATTCCACTATTTCATTCAAAGTGTTCATATCCACTATTTTTGATGAATTGGTACAGGTGAACCTCAGTACTGAGACTGATCTAAAACCAACACTGATCAACACTGTTATGCCTGCAGAAGAGAAATAGTGATGCATGAATTTTCTAAGGTAGCATCATGGTTTATTTTTCTAGAGTTATGAAGTGATGCCAGGGATAGATCCTGAGGTCTCTATTCACTATCTTGGTCTCCCATCAAATCATTGAGGGTTCAAACAGCCTCTCAGAGAGATGCACCCTTCTCACGGTGCCATGGTCGATCCGAGGTTGATAAGATCATCAAATCTAACTTCTTCAAGGAGGTCTAGTACCCCAGATGGTTAGATAACACTGTGACCATTAGAAATAAGAATTAAAAAATCAGAGTCTGCATCGATTTCTTGGATCTCAACCATCATTGTCAAAAGGATGATTTTCCCCTTCCTCTGATGGAACTGTTGATTAACACAAACACTGGGTTCTAGCCTATCTCCTTCATGGATGGGTATTCCGGATATAATAAAATCAAAATTTCCCCCGAGGATAAAGAGTATACCATATTTATGGCCCCAAAAGGTAATTTATATTACCAGGTAATGCCTTTAGGTCTAAATTAGGCAGGTTCCACCAATCAGTGTTCCATACACCGCATATTAAAGACAATCCTCAAGACATTGGTGGAATGCTATGTAGATGATCTAGTGGTTAAATCTCACCAATGTCAAGACCACATCATGAATCTCAAGAAAGTGTTTGGCTTCCTCGGTTCCCACCATCTAATGATGAACCCCTTGAACTGTGCCTTTGGGGTCACCTCTTGAAGGTTTCCTGGATTCATTTTTAGATACAGAGGCATTGCTATTGATCTAGAAAAGATCAAGGTTATCAGTTAGATGTCTCCCCAAATAATATTTGGGAGCTCTAAGGCTTTCAAGGCCAGATAGCCTATATATGCTGATTCATCACAAATCTGGCTGGAAACTGTAATACCTTTTCCCGACTCATCATGAAAGGTTACAATTACCAATGGGATGAGGTGTTTCCGATTGATTTTGAGAAAATCATGGAGTGCCTACTAAAGCCTCTGGTTCTGATACCACCAATTTTCATAAATCCATTGCTCCTCTATGTGACTAATTTTGAATGGTCTCTCAGTGCCCTTCTCTTCGAGAAGAACATTGAGGGAACAATGAAAATTTTATAATATCTTAGCCGCATGATTTTTGATATAGAGACTAGATATTCCTCTATTGATAAGAGTTTCCTTGTGCTGGTATTCATAGTGAAAAAATTGTGACATTACTTACAGAACCATGAGATACAACTGGTGTCTTGAGTGGATCCACTGATGTACATTCTGAACCACCCCATATTGATAGGACATCTAGCACGGTGGGTATTGATCCTTAAATAGTTTAACATGAAGTTTTTCTCCCAAAAGGATATCAAGGGACATACATTGGATGACTTTATTTCTGCCCATCCAACCCCTACAGAGTAGTATATGGATCTTGTTTTTCTAGATGAGGTAATCCTTGTGGTGGATCAATCCATTATCTGTTAGAAATTCACTTCAATGGAACTTCTCGAAGCCCTACCAGTAGGAGACTCAAGGATCCCATACTCAATAGAGTAGGCATAGTTATCATCTTCATCATGCCTGCACAAGCTGTCCTTCCCTATTCATTCTTGTTGACAAAAGACTACACCAACAATGAGGTAGAGTACTAGGATCTCATCAATGGCCTCATGTTGGCCCTCAAGATTGATGTTCCCCACCTGCATGTGAAGGGGGACTCTGAGATGGTTATTAATTAGATCAATGGTGACTATATCGTCAGGAAATCAGATATTGTACCTCTGTTAGATGATACTCGCCAGCTGATGGCCCAATTCCCTTCTCATCCAAAAGTTACTCATGTCCCTCGATCATAGAACGGTTGAACCGATGCCTTGGATAGCCTTTCCATATCTTTTACAAATCCTGACCCAGAATATTTGATTATTCATGTGGTGCATCAAAGAGTCATCGCTCCCGCCACTCCAGACGATGATGATATCCAATAGGTAAGCCACCTTACCACTGATGCCTCCACACTGGGACCTCCAGCCCCCCTACAAAAATATTGGAGGATACCTCTGAGTAGATGACTCCTTTTATCGAGTATCTTTAGCATGGTAATCTTTCGACAAACCGAGCCGAACGTGAGCGAATCCAATGTCGTGTAGTTGAATTTACCCTCCAAAGTGGTCTTCATATTGAGAATATGATCTACAGACGTGGGTTTGATGGGATTATCCTCTATTGAATTCAAGGAGATGGTATTTCTCAGTTTATTCAGGATGTTCATGTTGGTTACTGTGTAGCTCATCAGACAGGGCCAAAACTTTTTCATTAGATCTGAAGATTATGATACTTTTGGCCCACTATGATTCAAGGCTGCATCTAATTTTACAAGAGGTTTTATGAATTCCAGATCTATGACAATTTTTCACATTGGCTGCCAGCGCCTCTCCATACTACAATGTATTCTTGTCCCTTTTTGGTTTGGGGTCTCAATGTCCTGGGAGCATATCCAATGGCAGCAGCTCGCTAGTGGAAGTTCATCCTTACTGCTACAAATTTATTTTCAAAGTGGATAGAGGCAATTCTTCTCAAGTAAGTTAAGGCCCATTCCATTTTTGAGTTCTTGATCTCTAATATCATCCACTAATTAGTATTACCTCATGCCATTTTCATTGATAATAACACCAACTTCCAAGAAGTTGAGATGAATAAATTGTATACCAAGTAAAACTTCCATTATAATCATACCTCTCACTATCATGAGTAAGAAAATGGATAGATCGAGGTGTTCAACAAAACCCTCTCTAACATCTTGCAAGAAGATGGGTGGTCAAAACAAGAAGAGTTGGCTGAACAAACTCTCCAACACTCTCTGAGATTATTAGACGATGACTCATAATTCCACCCAGGTGACTCCATATTCCCTAGTATACGGAACAAAGGAAGTCCTAACCATTAAGATTTAGTTACCCTCACTATGTAATTTCATCTATGATCAACAGGCACCAAAAAAAGTAGCTGAAATCCATTTGGAAGCACTGGTAGTGCTGAATGAGAACAAGCTTCATGCCTTGCACAATCTAGAGAGGCATCAAAACAATATTTATAGGGCTCTTAATAAGAAAGTTCTCCTCCACTCCTTCTTACAAGGTGATGTGGTATTGGCCCTGATAATTCCAATGATACCCAACTGGAAGCCACCAAAGCTAGAACCCAAATGGGAGGGACCTTATTTAATTTACAAGGTTTACCCCAATGGTGAATACTCTCTGGTCACTATGGATGGTGAGCATATTACTCCTCCCACCAATTCCAAATTCCCCAAGAATTAATTCACATGAGGGAATTATAGTCCCGTGTGACATTAAAATGTATTACCATATGGGTGTATGTTAAACTACTCACCATCATCCTGCAAGATGTTAAACTATATATGGTCTGAGATCTATGACCATAAACTAAGATCTCCCTCTTCCTTTCTGTAATAAATTAAACTACACGGGTACCACCATGCTTTTCATGTCCTTCATTTGGATCTTCATCCTATTTCATATATGAAGGGACCCCTTTAAAGGCCTGGACTCACGCCACTTTGGATCACCTACCATTTGAGGCCAATGTCTCAGAGGATTTTGAATGACAATTTCACACAAGTCCCACATTGTGAATATGGTCATCGGTCAATGCTCAATTGTTGTTCCCATTCCAGGTCATAGGATATGGATACTATGTTTTGAACATGGTCAATAATTATCCTTAATCATTATTTCAATCCCCATGATCTCACAAATAAATGGTGTGGTGATTTACTTTTTTTGTCCCTTTAGTCTCACACACATGACATTAAACTGGGAATCTACGGTCCAAGCTCTACGACTTTAAACTAAGATCTTCCACATCCTTTTCACATAACATTAAACTGCATGACATTTTCAAGAACTACGTATGGATTGATTACTATCCTTATGGGATACATAGAGACACCCATAACATTCATCCATGGCCTAGACTGAGGTCCCCTAACCTTTTCAGCCTCTTGGACCAAAGTTCTCTCTTAGGATTGTGCGGTGTGGTGTGGACTTAAATCCTTATTCACATCGGGATATTTTTTCCATGACACACATATCCCCCTTAAGACACTCTTATTTTTCTAACATCCTTACTGCATGATATTAAACTGTATGACATTTCAGAAATACGTGTGGCTTGATTTCCATACTCATGTGATACATATAAATGCCCGGAAATTTCCTCCTCGGGTCCAGCCCCAGTTTATAGAAACCTTCTCTTATTTCTGTCCCCTTTTCCTAATTTCTCCCAGGGGTACATTGTGTGGTGTGGGCTTATATCCTCACTCATGCCAGGTTTCAATAACCACACTGCATATCTCTCTCTTAAGATCTCTCCATCCCCTTTTCTTACATCCTTACCGCATGACGTTAAACTATACGACATTTCAAGAATGTTGTATTGATTTATTCCCATCCTAATGAGATATATAAGAACACCCATACATTTCATCTTAGAGTCCATCCCTAAGTATCAATGATTATTCCTTCCTTATGGCGCCTTAGTTTAAGTATCCCAGGTTCATGTGGTGTGGTGTAGACTTATGTCCTCATTCATGTTGGGTTTTCAACAGCCACACCATGTGACCCTCCTTCTAGTCTATCCCCTTTCTTTACATCCTTATTGCAGGATGTTAAAATGCACGATATATCAAGAACTAAATATGGATTGATTCTCATCCCTATGAGATATGTAGGAATGTCAAAAAAATTTCATGTTTGGGTCCAGCCCTAGGTCCCTTGATCTTTTTACCCCTTGGCCTGAGGTTTTCCCCTTGAAATTGTACGCGGTGTGGTGTGGACTTATTTCCTTATTCACATTGGGTATGCTTTATCATGCCATGATAATTCCCTTTAGAACCAATTTCATATGTATATGTCTAAACCGTATGACATTCCCACAAGAATTTAAACTGTCATGTATTTGCTGCATGACGTTAAAGTGCATAGGCTGGTCCTGTAATATGACCCTAATCTGTGACACTGTCATCCTGGTCGCATGATGAAAAACAACACCACATTGTGGTGTCCTCACTTGAAGAGACATCATATTTGGGATCAGTCATCCACCATGCTATTTTTAAGTCATACATATGGATTGATTCCAACGAAGATGCCCAAATTCTTTGTATTGGGTTTGTTTCTCAAAAAAAAAACACACCCATAATAATGAACAAACAAGATCCATAAAATTCCACTTCTTTCGATGCATGGTCCAGACTTAAATGAAAATATTTCCCCTGGAATTGGTATCGAACCGTGCCAACTATAGAACTATGTATGGCTAGATTCCCATGCGTAGAAACACCTATGCATTTTGTCTTTAGGTCCAGCCCAAGGTACCTCAAATCTTTCCTTCTTTCAATCCCTTTTACATGAACTCTGTTGGAAGTATGTGGTGTGGTGTGGACTTATGTTCTCATTCACGTTGGGTGTGGACTTGTTTCCTTTGAGGATATCCCTTCCATTTTACCACATCCTTACCACATGATGTTAAACTAAACAACATTCCAAAACTACGTATGGATTTATTCCCATCCTTATGGGATATGTAGGAATGCTTGGACATTTCATCTTTGGGTCTAGACCTAGGTTCATCGATACATTTCTCCCCTTTTCCTCCTCTCATCTCCTCAAGTCGTCCTCCCTTAACTGAACCCCTTGACCTGTTTCATACCCCACCAACATGCTTAGATGCACTATGGTTCAGGACTTAGAGTGTTGGATTCTGCATGGATATGCTTTCATCCATTAACATGCTTCACATATTTATTTATTTTGGTCTCCATCATCTTTCACATCAAAAAGGACCCCAGAAGACACATATGATCAACCTCAGTTCTCTCCTACCATCTCAGGCCAACATCCAGGAGGATTTCGATTGAAATTTTAAGATAGGTTCTGCATTTCAAATATGGTCAGTAGCCAACCCTCAGGTGTCAGTTCCCATTTCAGGTCAGACAATATAGATTCTGTGTTTCAAACATGGTCAACAGTTATCATCCATAATTATTCCACCCCCATTATTCCCTAAATGTTGGTCTTGTGATTCATATCCCATTCTAATCCATCATATTCAAGTGGAATTTTGACACCCTTGGTGTTATCCCTCCTTGCACCTTTGCACATTAAGAGGAAGAATCAGCGTTGTGGAGTCATCTTTGATTCCACATAGCCTCCCCCTATAGAGTATTTCACATGTTGTAAATATCTTATCCACCCTTATTTCCCACACCGAGCATAGCTCATGTGGGATTAGGGAAATGGGTAAGGTTTGTGACTGCATGGAAGAACCACACTTCTTTTGGGCCAAACCCTACAATCTTAAACTAGGAGTTCACATCTTAAACTAAGAATCCAAGTCCAGGAATCATAACTCTAAATTTTCTGTGTTCTATTAGAAATTTGTGATGCGGTGTGGACTTATTTGTCCTCATTCACCTTGGGATCACTTTATAGCACCAAATTACATATTTCCGCCTTGGGAATATCCCCATTATGGTACAAGATCTATTAACATAAACTAAGACACCTTACATCATTATCATACATTTATAAACTTTGTATTCTATGCCCATGTTGTGTACATGAGAAATTACCCACCCATTCGATGTCTTCTCTAGAGAATATGTTGCCCCTTTTTGGTATTGGATGTCGGCCATACCACCTTTAAGAACTACATGTGTCTTGATTCTCGTCCTTATGGGATACATAGTGATTCCCAGACATTTGTTTGTGGTCCAATCACATCACCATGAACCCTCTTTTTCCATTTTTTCTTGAGTTTCCTTAGAAGTATATGGTGTGGTGTGAACATATGTCCTCATTCATGTCGGGTTTGAAGTAACCATGCCACATACCTATATCAAGTGTTCTTCATTTTTTTATCTTTAACACATGAAAATAAACTACATGGGCATGTCCCATGCACATGACATTAAACTAGGCACCTTACGACCTGAGATCTATAACCTTAAACTAATATTCTTCCTGTCTATGTTATCATGATGTTAAACTACATAACAATTATGATATTAAAATTTAAAAGAGGATATCAATCCCTTTTGGTATTGGTTGCCTGTTGTACCACCTTCAAGAACTATGTGTGACTTGATTCCCATCCTTATAGGATACGTAGTGATGCCCAAAATTTCTGTCTATGGTTCAGTCGTAACCAATTTCACCTCCCCGTCCCCTTCTGTCTTGGGTTCTCCCAAAAATATGTGATATGGCATGGAATTCTTCGGTCCTCATTCATGTTGGGTTTATAATAACTGCACCATGTACATCCTTCGATATTACCACTCCTCACACTCATCCTGCAAGATTCTTAAACTGCATGGGTCCTATTCATGCTTCTCACATACCTTCATTTGGGTTTTCATTATCTTTCACATCAAAAGGGACCTCTAATGGCATGGATTATTGGCCTGAGTTCTCTCCTATCATCGTGGACCAATGTCCCCGAGGATTTTGAATGGAATTATGAGACAAGTTCTATATAGAAAATTTGGTCAATGATCGACCATCATTTGTTTATTCCCATTCTAGGCTAACACGAAATGGATGATGTGTTTCAAACATGGTCCAGAGTTAGCCTTCATAGTTGTTCCTATCCCATTGCATCCTAAATATTGGATGTTTTGAACCACATGTTTAATGTCCCTTTACATTTTATAGATCCTCAACACCCCTTGTGTTATAAATTTTCACATTCGCGTGCGTTAAGAAGGAATATTGGTTCATCTAGGACTTTCCACACCTGACAATTCCTTTCCACTGTTACATGCTCTCATTTAACAAGGAAAGACTAAAAATGATCCTTTTTTCCTACAGTAAGCATGGATCACTTATTATTAGGGGTTGTGGTAGGGTAATATTCATATATGAGACTATGTGACCTATTGGTCCTGCCATATGACCATAAACTGTGACACTATCATCCTCACCAAATGATGTTAAACTATTCAGAATACAAATAACTACATAAGTATTGATTCCTTCCCTTGTAGGATACATAGATACCTTCAAGTATTTGATTCTTAAGTCCATACAACTGAACGGTAAACTCCATTTCTTGGCCTTCTCATCCACAACTTCCCTTTAAGGAACTTGTGGTGTGGTGAGGACCTCTATGGTTCTCATTCACGTCAGGTTATGAACCACACCACAAATTTCTCCTTTGGGGTACCCATGTCCTCGATGAATGAATTTAAACTATAGACCCTACCCTGAACAAGTTCATGATGCCCCATGATAATTATGGGATGTGTCTTCTTCCTCATCAGAGAGGATTTCCTCCACTAGCATTGGTCTCAGACCATGCTATGATAAAGAACTACTTTGGATTGATTCCCATACATATTTTATAAGTAGAGACATACAAGAATTTCACCTTGGGCCTAGCCCTAGGACTATTAAATTTCCTAGTTATTTTCACTTAATCATGGTCCGAACTCTATAACCTTAAACAAGGAGTTCCTAGTCTGTGTAATGTGACTTTAAACTATTAACCAGGGTCTATGAAGTATGACATTAAACTATATGAAATGTCCTAATCATACGATGTTAAACTTTTCATGCATCATCCTCACCACATGATGCTAAACTATTTGCTTCTCGTCCCCATGTACATGAAGTAAAACTATAGACCATCTTATGTCTTATCCAGAGAGGTCCCTCTCAAGAGTAGGCATGATCTCAATTTAGACTACTATGCTCACCCAATGTACTTTCATCATGATGGCATAATTTCAAGAGTGCTAGAATTTATCCAAACATCCATCATTTCATCACCACACTTTGTGTGCCCTCTATTTTGGATCCCCATTCCCTTTCATGTCTAAAGGAACCCCCTAATAGTTTGTATTCTTGGACTTAAGGCTCGCATATCATCTGGGGCCAATGTTCTGAATGACATCAGATGACACTTTGAGTTTGGACCCATATTTTCATATGCGGTCAGCGGTGGTCCCTTGTTTGTTTGTTCCCATTTCTGGATAATGCGACATGGATAATGTGTTTCAAATTTGGTCAATATATATATCCTCCATCATCATTCCATCCTCACTGCATTATTAATTTTGGGTATCATAATTCACATTCTCCATTCCCCTTTGTTCAGATTTACTCAAACACCCCTGGAATTACCCCGCTCGTGCACTAGAGCATGTTTGGGGAGAGTAGTTTGTCTGTTTTGATAATCCTATTCTCTAACCATGGCTCTTTTCTCTTCCCAGAAACTTAGAGTCGTCATTTAGACCCTGAATGTCTGGTGATTGGTTAGAAATATCGTATTCAATGGGAATAATTATGTGGTCATACCCTGTTTTTCACATCAGGCATGACCCATGTGATCTTAGGGATTGATCACTGGATATTTTATAGATGTGATTGAGATGTAGTAATCAAATCAGATAACATGGATCATGCATGTAACCAAAATAAACAAGTAAGAATGAAAGTGGGTTTGTATGTTCATGAAAATTATAACACCCATGGATTGGCCCCTCCAATAAATGGGTTGACCTCTTCAATGGAGCATCCCAACTCTACCACTATTTGGAATTCGAAATCCAATATTTGATTTCACATGTTAATCTCCCACTCCTCTTCAATAGAAATGGGGTGTTGTTCATCGGATTTGATATGTGCCTGATCTTCATTATCTTAGATAATATCCATCTCTTGGGATGTTCGACTCATCTTTTCCTCAGTCTCTATCAACTATTCCTTTAATTGTTATATGAGTCCTAATTGTAAATCAAGGAAAGAAGAATGTTCATTTTCCCACGACCTCAAGCATTGGATCTCTTGCTTATCCTTTTGAAGTTTTTTAATGTTGACAGACTTCCTCCTCTGCCATCCCACACCAAGGTCATAGTCATTTTCTTGTAGTTTCTCTACCATGTAGTCTTGAATGATCACATGAGGACGTGGGGCATCCACTTATCTATCACATAGTTCATATAGTCAGGAAACAATTCTCCCCATATGGATTATCCACTGTATTTGTTGGGTGTCCTTGATGAAGCGCTTGATTAGTTTCCATGATTGGTGATGGATTGACTTTCTATCCTCTTCATCAGAATCAGTCTCATTCCAGTCCTCTAGGTTGGCTGGTGTGTATACTGGGAACTCCTCAAAAAATTTGTCAGCAGGATCTTCCTCTGGTGTTTGGTCAGGCAGGCTGGGTTTTATGTCATCGGATTGATCCTCATCACTGGATTCCACATCGATTGTATTAGGTTCTATCCCACTAGTAGTCCCATCTATTTTTGTGATCACTCCAGTCTGGTCAGCATGAGCATCTGATCCCACAACGATTGGTGTTCCCCTTATAAGGGGAGTTCTAGGATCCCCAACTATCCTCACTAGGGCGGCCCAGGAAATTTAATGAACTATGAATATATAAATACATAGATGTTAGTTTTCCTGGTTCAATGGACAATAGTTACAGATTCTATGAAGGAGAGGACTTACAGAGAAAAAATAATTGGTCTCTCCCTTGAGCTGTTACTACCCGAACCCTGGGGCATGGCCCCCATACATGGTTGGGAAATCCAAAGGCTTCGAGAGAACCACCCTGGGTGTCACAACCCTTTAAGATTATGCAATCACCATTTTCATAGGTACATACCCTGAAGATATATCTATTACTGTGTGGGAATAGGTTTTACGTATGAGGTTCTCCAATAGAGGAAAAATTTCTGTTGAGAAATCCAACCTAGAGGACCTGAAAGAGGAACATAGCGAAATGGTTTAGGGTTTAACTCAAGAGCCTTAGAAAACTCTTCTAGCTCCGAGATTGCAACTTCTCCTTCCTCTAGAGGACTCCCTCTACAAGATTCGTCCCACCGGGAGGACTCTTCCAATTATTTGGGTAAGAAGAAGCACTCCCTTAACTCGGAAGCAGACAACTATGGTGGTACTATTTGTTTAAGCAGCAATTTCACCCAGTCTATCATTGGATGTAGGGTACCTTGAGAGTGCACAAATTCCTATACCTCAGTGATGTACTACTCCCCTTCCACTTGAGACACTATAAAGTTGTCCTTATCATGGATGATATCTGAAAAATCAATCTCGAGATAGTTAAGATGATTACATACCTTGGAAGGACAAAGGAATTGTTTTTTAGCCTCCCAGGTGTCCCAAGCCTTTGTAAAATAGCATCCTCAGGCATGTCTATGTAGAGTAGATGCTTCTTCAAATCCTGAGTGGATATCCTACAAAAACCCCTAGGTGGACTCCCTTCCTACCGGCTCTGCTCATCTGGGACCACCGGGTCCACCGCTACCACTTGCCTCTCACTCGGTGCAGGTCCTAGAATTGTTTGACTCATCACTACTACATCCTCACCACCATGGCATGTTCTTTCCACTTTCAGGCCCCAACCTCGAGGTTGAGGAGGCACCCCATCACCTACACAGGATTTTCTTCACTTCAACATTTCCCCTGGGTAGGCTACCTCCCAACTCTTGGCATACACCTTGACTAGATGATAAACGGTTGTGGGAGGAGGAAAATCATTCCACATCTTTTTGTCCTCCCATGTGAACATGATCCACATCTACCTCATCACACATGGATGGTCCTCATTGTGTACTCCTAGGTTATCTTTTGGGGTCAACCTCTATATGAACCAGAAATTCCAAGCTAAGTGGTGTGGGGTGTGTGGCTCGCAGATATGATCATGATCGATCCACGCCACCATAACTCCACCCAAAAGGCCTGGATATAGGACCAATTCTCCTAGTTCCCTGGCCGTCATCATTGAATACACCTATTGGAAACAAAAATGGATGGAAGTTAAATTCATTTTCCTTTAAGACTCTATTCAGCACTAGCAACAAATCCATCTTGGATGGAAAGATCCCCATCACATTCAAAATGGCTGGTCGAAATTTCGATCCAAGAGGTGAAATGGGGTTTGGATATTCATAGACTCCCATATGTTCCACTATCCATCAATAAAAAATATGGAGTGGCCTGCACACCCTATGTAGACTAGTTCCCTCACTAATATTCCATAACATCTTGTATAACTTGGAAAACACTAGGATCCCAAAGTTGACATGCTCCCCCATCACCAAAATGGACACCATAATGAATGTTCTTGTCCACACACCTATGTTTTTGTCCCTAACTGGAAACATCATGCCATAGATAAGAACAGAAATGAACCCAGCCAGCCTAACAACTAGTTGCTGCTCAGTGTTGACACTATAACCCCAAAGCTTCCATTTTATATCCTCTAGGGTTTTCCAATAGGAATAATCTTTACTACGCTGGGCTCCCTTTGGGTAGATGGGAGGCCTGATCAGTAGCTTCCTGGGAGCCTCCCCCCCTTCAGTGATAAGATTTGGCGAGAATTTTATAAAACGATTAAACCACATGGACATCCCTCACCGACTTCTTGTCCTCACTTGGAACTAGATACATTGGTGCCTTTTCCAACCACGACATCTAATCCAGACCCTCCCATGTGATCTTTGTGGGGAAGAAATTGTCATACATCACCCATAAGATAGGAATTCCCGAGATCTTGTGAAGGTCCCATAGGATGATGTCGACCTCCCCATGGTGAAGATGAAAAGTGTTGGTCCTAGAAAACCACCTACCAAGAAAATATTTTGTCTGATAAATGTGTAATTTGGAGGTCCAAACAACTTCATATAACCCAACTCACTTTATCTCTACCTCAAATTTCTCATAGGATACACAAACCCAATAATCCTAGGCCCAATCCTCCGAAAAATTTCCTCCCTGGTGAAGGTCCCAATATTCAGTCCACCCCTTCTCCGGGTTCCCCAAAGACACCTTAAGGATGGTGTGGTACTATGGGGGAGACACCATTATCTCCAATTCATTCCCATAAACATTGTTTACATTATTGTACAGATAGTCAGCATTGACAGGTGTGTAGTCTTCCTATATATGACCGTCGGTAGCCCTAAACCACTATTTCCGACACAACATACACCTAAACCAATAAGATGGTTTGTCCCTACTTGCTTTAGGGATGAGAAAATCTTCCTTCAGAACAAAACCATACATAAGCAATATTTTTCACAGAGGATAGTTCATTTGGATTTCTAACAGGAGCTCTACTAGGGATTCAATGTCTAAATGGATTCACACACATTCCATGATTCCCAAATTGTCTGCCATCTTTTCCTTTCAGGTAGCATCTTCGATTACCGCTCGAACAACTTCTTGGTTGAACATTGTATCCCATGACTTTATAAATTTTATGTTCTGGTTCACAGAGCACGATTGTAGATCCCATTTTCATAGCTTGATCACAAAGCTTGATCATAGAGACCGACTGCAGAGTTCTTCCATAGATCTCATAGACACAGCTCGAGGAGCACACGATCATAGAGTCTAAGGACTCGTTGTGTGGAGAAAAGAAAAAGAGGACCCAGTTTATAAAGAGTGATCATGGAGCACATGGAACTTTTAAAATTGAGAGTTCAGGAATGGACATGCAGAGACAAGTGAGGAAAAAAGTGGGGTCATCCTACCCTATTTATAGGTGATCACCCTATAGATTCATGGAGTGTCTGGCTATGGAGAGATTTATGGAATTCTCAACCTATGAACCACCTTTCCACTTTACGACCTGGCACCGAAGTTACACTTTGTGATCTTCCAAAACATTGGAAATCTACCCTCAGAATCTGACCATCATTTCCCATTGGCTCCCATTCTAGGGGGGATTTTTTGTGCCAAAATATGTCCATGGAGAACAATAAACAAAGGACACTAAATGTTGCCAAAATTGGATGCTTTGTGAAGCACCCTCACAAAGGAAACACCTTTGCAAAGCTGTTCAACACCACAACCGGTGTAAAGCTGAGGCCTTCTCTATGTCCACCATAGTGGAAATTGACAATTGAATCTGTAGTTATAAAAATCTTGATGGGAATATCTGCACCAAATAGGGAAGGATGGTCACATCCTTGAGTCCTTTGAACAAGATAGAAGCCTATGTGACTGCTGTGGAGGGAATGAAGGAAGCATCTGCACCATAGAGGGGATGACGACCGACTTTAAAACTCTGAGAAACATGATGCAATATGACTCCGATGATGAAGAATAAGTTACTTTGCTGTGAGTCTTTAAAACATCTGGCCCCATTAGTGCCTATAAATACCCAACTCCCCCCATTCCAAAGGATCTAGACCTTTAACTTTCATCTTCTGAATTCCCAAATCGTGAAGTATTCTTTTCTCTATGAACCATCTAGGAAAATGAATCATCCAAGGTACTTGAGAATTGAAAAAACACTTTTCCTTTTCTTAGATCTACCCCTGTTTCAATAAGGGATGCCCTTCACAAAGAATATTGGCCACTACGAAGAAAAGAGACCCTTTGGGTACTCAAGACTTCTCAAAGCACCCAACCTTCACAAAACACTCTCCAAAAACATGTGTAATACATTATTAGGCTGAGACACCATGCTTAAAAAACTTATCCTCTTTGGAACATCATATCCTCTATGATCCTTTGTGCTATGTGAATCCCAGTGCTCTATGAATCCATGTGCTCTAAGATACCCTATGCTTTGCGAGGCCATGACCTCTACGAAACCATGTACTCTGTGAACCCCTATACTCTGTGAGGCCATGAGCTCTGCGAATCCCTGTGCTCTATGATCCCATGTGATCTGCAAGCCTTTGATCTTTGCGAATCCCCTCTCTATAAGGACTCTTGTTCACGAACCCTTTTACCATGTGGCCCTATAGGGTTGTATGAAGTGATTTCAAAGTCCCTTTATTAGCACTTCATGTTGCGTTGCTTTGCCTCATGCTTATTCACATTGGTATGCTAATGGTTATTTCTTTTTTAAATATCCATGCTAATGTGATCCCCTCAATGGATCACTCCACAACCCCATATACATAAGGAATTTCTGGTGCCTTCCCTTCACCAAGGGTTAATGTGCACCAGTTATGTAAGTCCTAGGGGTGGGGAGAAAATCCTCACCATCCGAGCTAAAGAATGTTAAACTGCCAAGAACCCATGTCCCTGACACATGAAATTAAATTGTGATCACCATATGAGTGAAAAGTCTAGAGAGGACTTTGAAGGGGATGGGCACTAGCACCTCCTCACTCCGCTCTCCCTCTGAGATTTGTCGCTATGCGCATATTGGGTAGTCATTGCGTAAGCCCCGAACCAAATTGATAAGTTGTTCTGAGTATGGTGGCCTTATCCTCCTCATACATATAGACCCTTACTTGGGCCTCCCTCTTGGAGTAAGTCCTAGTCTCCCTATCTTGGGCTGCTAACCATGTGTAAATCCTGATCCATTTTTCACGGACACACCTTGCGTGACGTGATCACCAGGTCTTTGTTGCCTCTTGTTTCTCCTACTGAGCTTGACTCACATGGGCTTATTGTAATCATCGACTATGACATCCTTTTTGGTCCTCCTTAGTGTGTAATACCCATACCCCTCTCAACTGAACTTCATGGACTTTGATCCTTTCCCTTTTTAGGTTGGGTAAGTAGGAATCCTCCCTGAGGTTCAAGCCCATCACCCATTGGTCTTGACCAATTCATGTCAGCTCACTATCACCCCTCATGACATTAAATTATATCCCACCTTTATCCTGCTTGACGTTAAACTATATGCATTATAACTATATGGGTTTTGATCCCTATCTCTAAGGAAGGGTATTTAGGAAGCCTCCCTGAAGTTAAACCCCAAACACTAGTAAACTTCGATGCCCCATTTGTTGGGACCCACATCCTTGGTCTACCCCTTAGTGGTGTTAGACCTATTACCAAGAAGCTAACCATGCGTAAGTGCCACAATCAATTTAAAATCCTTTAACCAAGAGTGTACCTCTTGCAACGGGTGCTAACCACTTGTAATCCCCATAATTTCTTTGGGTTGCTATCCTTTGTGTACACTCTGATTCCATGTACCCATTCCTAACGTTTTTGGACTTTGATTCCCTTCCATGGGTATATGTAGGAAGCCTCTCTAAGGTTCAAGCCCATCTCTCATGTCCCATCTTGGTCTCTCCCTAAAGCCTTTGTGTTTCAGGAAGATCATGCCATAACCTGAAGGTTCTACTTCCTCCATGTCCCATCCATGTGTCTATTCTCACGAGCCACCTCCTCAAGAGACTCATCGCCCCACCGAACTACGTGGAAATTGATTCCCATAGAATGAGATTTGTAGGAAGCCTCCCCGTGGTTCAAGACCGACACCACTTTTATCTCCACATCAGTTCAAACCCATTCATCATCTTCACATCATCAAATCATCCAACATCCATCCTGGTTTTACCTGGGCTGCCAAATCCCAGTGAAATCATGCCATCCATTTAGGCAGCTAACCACGTGTAATCCCCATTCATTTCATTACTCCATTATAGCATATGGGCTACTAACCACACGTAATCCCCAACATGTCTTCGGGTTGTTGTCCATTGTGTACATATCGACCCTATGACTCGACCCAACAGTGTGGCTTTTAATCCCTATCCTCTATATAGGGTATATAGGAGGCATCCATGAGGTTTAATCCCAGCCAATGGTAAACCTTGGTGTCCCCATTTTTCAGGACTCAATCATCCTCAGATATGTCCTCATTGGGTATCTTGATCAACCCATCTAGTAAACCTCCCATGTGCTCTGTCCTTGGGATGTACCCATCTGATCCACTCCCATCAGTGTTCTGATATGTCTGATATGTCTCCACTAGATGTTAAACTCATAGAATACCCCTTGTTAAACATGTAAAGCCAAGGAAAACCTAGGAAACATACCTATGGCATATAATTACCCACACACAACATGGGATGCCTCGTGCTTCTACTCCCTCAAGAATCCCTATCATAAGGGGAATAAATCCTGGTGTACTAGTGTTTCAATGTCCAGACATGCTAGTGATTCCCAACGTGACTACTCCCCTGACTGAAGGTCACCTCGCTGACTTGACCCCATGGAGTGTCCTGAAATAAGCATCGTAATTTACTGCTGTCCACAAAGATATGGCACCAGAAAGAGTTTGAAGAACCACGACTCAAATCTTTAAGGGAGACCCAGACTAAGTGATAAATTCTGAGGAGAAATCCATGGGAGGGGAGACCGAAATCCCATAATACTATTTCAATCAAAGAGAAAACGTCCCTAAATAAGTGATAGATTCCACCAAACTTTGGAAAGTAGGAATTTGGGGAAAAAACTATGCATCCTCAACAGATGGATGAATGCCCCAATGAAATCATCAGAAACACTATCTTTTTCCCATCACTTCAGTAGTAAATTGCATGATTACATTATTTACCATACCTAAAACATTTACTATCCCCCTTAAGATAGATTCCTCCATGTTTCTTTCCACAATTTGATCACAAAGAAAATTTCATATTCTTTTTACTATGGTTTTTATATTTTCCCTTGAATTCCATTTTTTATCTTATTCCCCATTAGATTGGTGGGAAAAACCAATATCCATATCAACATTGAGAGAAAATTTAATAATTTCCTCATATATATTGAATTACCTTGTGGATAATTCACTTAGAAGACTTAGTTTTAATCCACTGAAGAACTGATCAATCTTACTCTTAGATTGAATTATATTTCCAGAAGCGTACCTTTCACTCTTGTAAAGTTTTTATTATAGGTACCAAAAGATTCATTATCCTTTTGATTAAACTCAAGAAACTTTTTATCCATATTCTTTTTAAGAATATAAGGAAATTAATTATTAAAAAATAAGTTCTTGAACTCATCCCATTCGATGGGGTCAATTTCACCTCATAGACTCATATTAATAATGTGGTTTCACCATTTATTTGCTTCAACTTCCAAATGATAAACTTACAAAATTACTTTCTCATGTTTTGAAAATTGGAGAACCAAAAATATTTTATCAATGGTACTAATCCATTGTTTAGCAACTAGTGAATCAGAAGACCCACTGAAATAAGGTGGACACTACCTCATTAAGGAATCAACATAAAGTTGTTCCCTTCTTTTCTAATTTGGAAGTCTTGTATGATTCATATATTGAGAAATTTATGTGAGTATAGAAACAATAATTTTCATTCCAACTCCCATAGTATTCAGTTGTTTAGAAGGAAAATCATTACATTCCCTATTGCATTAAATATTAACATAGTTCCTTTGGGTTCTAGCCATTGACTACAACAAAAAAAGAACAATGTAAGAAACAATAATCATAGTGGGAAAACTATATAATCAAGGTAAATTACATATAAAAATTAAATTTAGGAATCCTTAGGTTCTATCCTTGGTTATTCATAATCATTACCAAAACTCTATAATTGAATCCTATACTTAGACTTATCCATAGGGTTCTTACTAAGGCTTTCTGATCCTAGTTTCCAAGTGTTAACTAAACCTTACTATGATACCAACTATAAAAACCCATACTTTTCGCACATAGGTATTAAATAAAAATAGAAAAATATTCATTATATAATACAAAAAACAAGTCAATAACCATATGGGTTTAGTGTCATTGGAAATTGGGAAACATATAAAAAATATTCATAAAACATCTACATCATCTCCTATTTATTTCACCTTTACTAGAACCATTTTTGTCACATATCACTTATTACATTTATTTATATATATAGGAAAATAAATATAAGAAAAGGGTGATATCAAATGATTATTAAGGGTAATAAAGGGTGATAATATAATAATAAGGGTATAAGAACATGAAAATAGTTTTTGGAAATTATATCCTGCATATCTGAGATCATTATATCTTGCATATCTGATATCATGATATCATGTTGCAGAATAAATCACAGGAGTTCATAAAAAATAAATGTGCATATACCATTAGAGAATAAAATAAGATATGAAAATTTTTCATAAACATAAGAATAGAAAATCATTTCCATATTATTCAAGGATCATTGACACAAAAATCATAGTGAACAAAGTCCTTTATTGAACTGAGTTCACACCTTATTCCAGCCTCGTATTAGTGAACCATGTTTACTATCCAGTCCAGTCCTATAAATATCATGAGATATAAATATTTACTTAATGTATTAGAGGTAGATATAGTTCCCACCAATAAAATAATGAAAACATACATATTTGTTTGATAATAACATAAATCATTCATCATATCATAACCCTTAAAAAGATATGGGTTTCATAATCACCATTCCCTCATAATGTAACCCATGTAAAATAACTGGTTTTCTTAAATATGATTCCATCATAAATATAATCCAACCATAGAAAAAATTGGAATAGTATCCTTGAAATATATACCCAATAAAATATAATTAATATCAAATAATTTAATTTTAAATGGAAAATAATTTTGAGATATCACTTGAAAATAATTTTTGAGGAAAATATCATTTCTTATTTGAAAATGTTTTCTTTTCTTAAAATGTGGTACAATTTTAAAATAAAAACTTTTATTTGAAAATAACCTTGTAATATTGTATGGTAATAATCAAAGCATTAAGGATTCATGAAATAATAAAGATATGTTCATATCTTATAAGCTAAAACAAATATTACTCTCTTAATTTTTATAAAAAATTCACAAAGTACCTTGTTAGGAAAACGATAAAAAGTTTCCTTTAAAATCGTTAAGTTAAAATACACACACGGGTTAAAATTAATTTAATGATTGTAGAAGAATAATAAAAAAAATTAAAATATTTTTTTATAAACATGAAAATGTAAAATAAATATTCCCCAACAGATAATTATGTATAAACAATACTGAATAAAAATGAGATTGTGAAATTAATCCTTATATTAGGTCTGATTCCATTCGTACGTATCTGAACCTCCCATATAATAGTTTATATAATGTTATTAATTTATAACAGAACCATATTCATATATATGATATTATATATGATCAATTAATATCATCATATCAACCATTTGATAATAATATTTCATTATTACTCTTCTCTTGGGTGTTAACTATTTCATTTTCCTTTACATGTTTCTTTGTATAAGTCTTAACTCTTGTGTATAAGATATACTTAAATAATTTAAAGAATTATATTAAGGTAATCTATATAATATTTATTCATTATATAAAATTATATAATCATGAAAGAATAGTGAAAATGGAAAATTAATCGCCTCACGTTATGGAGACGGTAGGTTGTACATACACATGAGTGATGATATCATTCCCTTAATGGTGAAATGGTAAGAAAGAGGATGGTATGTTAATTTTATTCCAGAATAAATATAATTTTATTATCACACACCCACCCACCCACACACACACACACACACACACACACACACATATATATATATTATTTCTGTTATTATACCCATCCAAATAAAGTGGTGATGTAAAATAGATTACACCAAGGCGTAGAGACGGTAAACCATACATACACACGCGCGGTGCTTTTGTTTTTCATTGGATGGATTAAAGGTGTAATAATATTGTTTCATAATAATAATAACATATCATCATATAGTTTATATTGGATCTTTTAATTTAGAATTGAAGCAAAACATGAAGAGGAAGTAGAATAATTAATAATAATGGAGGAGTCGATGAAGATGATTACCTCTTCTTTGAATAACTTTCTTTATATATCTTATTAAGGACACTAGGGTTGGTATTTTGAGAATAAAAGAACCTATAGAATGTGTCTAGAGATCTTTAGAAGATAAATTTGTAGAGTATGGTCGATCTTGATGGCACAATGTGATTTGAAAATGTGAGGGCGGTGGTTCCCTTTTATACTTAAGTTGATGGACACTTTTGAAAATCCTAAAAATATTAATTTATAATAAATTAAATATCAATACAAATACTTCCAAGATGACATGTATTAAAATTTGGTATGAGATAAGGTTGTAATATCATAATCCTGTAACACCTCGAGCTTCCACGATACGCTTCTCATTCAATAATGCAATAGCTTGCATTGTATGCAACTTTGAGTTCTAACACACCGCGACTAATCAAAGTAGCCGTTATGAATAGTAATACCCAATTTTTAAAATTATAGAAATTGTATATTTCAAAATGGACTTCATTTTTGTATTCGTAATATCGAAATTATCCAAAGTTGAATTTTTTGTAATTCTTCTGAGAACTTCCAATTTTTATGAATAGTGAAAAATACTTAAAAACAACTTTTTTAATCAAAGTATTTTATAGTTATAAATTATACTATTGAGTGGTTTTAAAGTATAATTAGAATATATTTTTACTATTTTATCCAATGGTGGTCATTAGAATTAATTTCACTTTGAAATTGGTCATAAACAATTGTCAATTTTTTGATATATATTGTTTCTTAAAAACACGATATTTGTTGTGACAGCAGGAATTAATTATAAAATTAATTAATGCAACTTATATGTTTGGAATTTTTTAAAATAGACAACATTTTTGGATTTTTAATATCAATTATAGCTTAGGGTGAAATTTTGGCATTGTTCTGAAAAACGTCAATTTTTGATGAATAGTGAAACCACTAAGTGGTAGTTAAAAAACTGATTTTTCGTTTAAATGAAACATTACCACTTATGTGATTTGATTTTCAAAAATCCAACATACATGGTTGTCATTAGGAAGTAAAATGTGGTTCAATGGGATGAAAATAATTTTTTGGTGAATAGTAACTTTTAAGTTTAATTAATCGCGATTAAAGGTAATTAGTGAAATTTAAGGTAAAAATGATATTATAAAAATATGAAAATACCTTTACACTTATCCTACCCCTATTGGATGTTTCATGGCCTACCAAGAAAATCCATGGGTGAACTTGGGGACCCCATGGATCCACTTTGGTAGGAAAATGACATAAATAACTTTTATTTAAAGTTAAAATAAAAATGTTACAAACATAAGTTGTTTTACTAAAGAAATTTTTAAATGGGGTTATACAAGTCATATTTTTGACTATAAATATTCATTAGAAATATAAAAAGATTTCCTACATCATGATAATTGTTTTATGATTTTTAGACATTAAATAAATTAAATTATTTATGACACCATGATGATGCAGCGATTACCTCATTAATTAACGATTTTAATAAAATGAAAAGATAATGTAAAATCCAAGGCTTACACTTGTCCAAAGACTATTGGATGGGTAGATTTCGAACCCTTATCACCTTATCCTCGAATTATATAAGTGTGGGACCTTTAGAATCCGAAAAGAATTGTATAATAATGTAAAATTTCCTTACTTTCCAAGAGTGCCCCTCCTCTCCTCTTATAAAAGGCCCCCACCTCTACCACATTATTCACACCTTAAAGCATTTTGGCTCGGCCAAACTCTGCCCAAATACTCTCCCAACTTCCCTCTCTTACTCCTAGAAGCCTCACTTTGGTCATAATTCTTTCCAAGGAAGCCTTTGGCTCAAATCAAAAAAGAGTTACCCGATTTTAAGGTAATGTGTTCTCCTATGTTATTTTGTTTTAATTTGCTTCTCCAACCCCCTAAACTCTTTTTAATAATTTATTTTATAACAAAACCAGTATCCTAAATATACTAGTATGTTGTTATAAGAATTATTCTAGCTACACTTACACACACCTACATCTAATGGTTAAAGAACATACTGTTTCTGTGGATGGAGAATATTTGCCTCACGAAACGATGATTGTTCAACACTCATATAACACCTCTAATGGTGGCCATTATGATGACCCTATTTTTATATATGATATATATTATGTTTTTGTTTTCCTTATGATTTTGTATTTTTCATTTATGGCATACATTTATGGTTTCCATTATGGGTAAACACGATATTTTCATTTTAGGAAGTGCGGACTACCGCCCCCTCAAAGTGATTTTAATCGTTAATGACATATGTGGGATGTATAAAGGATGAAGTAAATGATATTATTATAATGGAATTATAATATACCGTTATATCATTATGATTTAATTAAATACAAAATATAAATGAAAGTAGCGTTCATGCGTACGTACGGCTTACCGTCTCCATGAACGGTGCATTTCATTTCTTACCTCTAAACGTTATGGAATATTATAAATGTATGTATATACTGGATATATATGAAATATATGATATGTATATCATGAATATAATTCTGGATATAATGGACATTTCACCACATGAACAACTTGTAATTATAAGAAGTTTATTTTTGACTCAAGTACCTAAGATCGACAAAACGAACGTTATAAGCTTAAATAATTACATAATGTTAATGACATGGTAATAAGTGATAAAAAAGAATAATGAACTTGAAAAAGGTTCTTAAGAAGGTAGATATTAACTCCATTTTATTATTCAGGAGGCTAAAGAACGGTCGAGTCAAGTCGGACACGAGGTAAGGGAACTTCTTAATCTAATTTCTATTCTTTGGGTTAATCTACTACTTTCAAATTATGTCATGATATTATTATGTCCTATCCTGTATATGTAATTAATTTATGTGTACTTATAGTGAATACAAATAATAGATCTACTTTATTTAAAAAAATGATCTTTGTAAGGGTCTTCGTCTCAATCTCCTTTCATTGAGGCATATTTTTTTTATACACAACTTTCTTTTATACGGTGTATAAACCACTTTAACTTTGACTTTTATTCAAAAAGGAATATTTTTTTAAAAAGCGTTTTACTAAATGACAAAAGGAATGTTTTTGTCTTACGTATGAGGCTGCAACGACTTCTCCGCCGCCGTGACCATTATTTGTGTTTCGACTTCCTCTACAAGCCATAACTTTTTAAATGAAAAATAAATACAATGTTTTAACTTTTTTTATTTTGGTATTGAAAATGGTTTTGAAAGTGTTTTTATTATATACACGTGTTGTATTGATATCTTGTGATTGAAATGTGGAAATGTTATGTTTCCTTTATGCACGTTTTATGTGATATGATTATGTTATGGTTTATGATATGTTTAAACCTGTTCATATGAGGAATGCATTGGACTTAATAAGTGACGGTTGGAGCCCGCTATAGCTCCTCGATGCATCAGTAGGTCTCATGAGACAAACTAGCATCTTGGAACGAGGCCTTGACAAAATCTTATTTGTGGTCTTGGCATGAGGACTTGGCTACGTGGTTATGATAGTCTGGCATTATGCATTCCATCATTATGAAAGTGGTTATCGATATTGCATGTGATTATTCGACCAGTAGAATATCCATGTGAATAAGTAAATGGAATTATCTCATTTTACTTTTTCCATATTATGTTGAAGATCAAGTTTAAAAGGATTTTGTTTTAGTTATACATTGCCATAAATGTTTATGTTTATTTATGAAAGCTTCCGCTATATTGTTATCCTTACTGAGCATCTGAGCTCACCCCTTCCAATGTTTTAATTTTTCCAGGATGTGAAGAAGTATATTATGAATGACCTGTAGGGATAGTATGAGGGGATATGAAGAAAAGATGTTTTTGTAGTTTTGTATTACTTTATGATGTAATGTAACACTTATGAATATATCTAGTGTTCCAAGGCTACTAAACTAATCAGTCTTTCGAGACTTGATCTTTTGTGATCATGCCAATGTTACGAAGTAATGCACCGAATCTAGGTAGCTGGGGTCAGGGCGTTACAGTTGGTATGAGAGGCAGTTTAGTACTAACCTTGGAAGCTAGATTTAGATAAACACTAATTAGAGCACATAGCCCAAAGATAGACTTTGAGTATTAGTATAGAATAACTTCCTAGAATTTTGGTATTATAGTGATTTTGTGAGTTTTTCGAGCAATACATCCCTGTCTGGATACGAGCAGGTAGAGGTGGATCTGGCACAGATGTACCTAGGGGTAAAACCCGAAAACAACGCTTTGAGCTAGACTCGAACGGGAACTGGTGCACGACAACGGGCCTTGCTGCACTCTTGGTTATGACACTCCCGGGGGATATGCTTAGGATAATTCTCATTTTCTTTACAAACCACTATGAAGGGTTATGAGTATATACTTCCTCGAAGAAAACATTTTTTTATGATTATGGATTATATCCATAAATAGTTCAATTAGTGTTAAGTGTTTTACAAGTATGGAATTATGTATTTTGATTCATAAACTAATCTAGTTTATGCCATTGTTTAGAAATGGCGCCTAGTGGAAGGAATGGAAACCATATCAACGCACGCACTCCGTTTAGGGATTGCCCTCCTACTCAAGATAATTATTGTGGAGCTGGAGATACAACTGGTGCTGATCAACTTATTACCATACTGGGAAAACTCACTCAGGTTATGAATAATAACCTTACTCGTATGGATCTTCTTGATCCACAACTTAGAGGATCAATGTTAGACCACTTCATGAGGCAACAACCGCCAACATTTAATGGGGGTACAAATCCATTAGTAGCTGAGCAATGGATAAACTCCTTAGAGAAAATATTCCATTCCTTGGGGAGTAGCGAAAGGGAGAAGGTTGTCATGGCAGTCTACCGCCTCACTGGAGATGTCGATCAGTGGTGGTCATTGATTCAAAATAAAAAGGAAGATGAAGAAGTATCAAGTATGGAATGGAGAGAGTTAAAAGATCTTTTCTTAGAAAAATACTTTCCACAAGACCATCGAGCAGATATGGAAAGGAAATTTTTGAGTCTGAGACAAAAGGAGGATGAGAATGTCGCAAAGTATGAGGCTAACTTTACAAGGTTATCAAGGCATGCAGCAGATTATATACGTAACCCAAGAAGTAATATTGATCGTTTCTTTATGGGTTGAAACCATTTATCCGTCGAGCTTTAGTGTTACAATCTTTCTCAACATACGAGGATATAGTCTCATGTGCTATCAAGACAGAAAAGGAATTGTATAAGTCTTATGACAACAAAGTAAAGAAAGAGAAGAAGAGAATGGTGGAACAAGAGACAGATAAAGGGAAAAAGGGAAAGAAGGATTTTCCATTATGTGATAATTGTGGGAAGAATCACCCTGGTACTTGCCTAAAAGGAATGGGAGTTTGTTACAAATGTGGAGAAAAAGGTCACCAGGCTCGTGATTGTAAGGGAAATAAAGAGGCTATCAATGTTGAATGCTACAATTGTAGGGAAATGGGTCATTATGCAAATGAATGTCCTAAGCGTCAGGGAAACTTACCTCAGAAAAGGCCAAGGGATCAAGGCCAATCTTATGCTGTTACTATAGATGAAGTTGAATAATTATTGTATTTGTGTTTTTGGAATCAAGAACTAGATTATGGTTATAAGAATAATGTGATATTTATAAGGATTGTACTGCAGTACATGTTGATTTCATTAAGGTTTTAATATGATGAAGGCAATCATATTTTTGTATGTGACAATAAGAGAAACTTTACTTTGTTGAGGGAATCTAATGTTACAATTGATTTTGGAATTTAAGGACCCTTTAGAGAAAGTCTGGACGAAGGTATTTTGGATAACTATAAAGGTTGGAATGGATTAAGTTGATCTTTGGATAGTATTGTTTAAGGTTAAAAAATTTCTGAAGATTATTTTTGGAATATTATAATACTATATTTTTAGGAAAAGGACAACCTGCAGGGTGGGGAATAACTCATCGCGTCGGACAAAACTGCATGAATCGAACCCACAACCATAGTGCGACAGGACTTTATTACCTACCACTAGCCTACAGGAAGTCCCTGGTTATTACAAAATATTTTTCCTAATCTAAATGGTATGTGGTAATATTTAGAACCTTATACAATTAGGATAAATAGAATATTTTTGAGTTCTGTTACCATTTGGAGTAAAAGATGGGTTTTTGGTAAAAATTTATTAAAGAATAAAAGTATACATAACAATTATATATATTCCCTTATGTTCTTAGTAAATCTCCTAAATAAATTCCTCAACTTTATAAAAGGTAACTTAAAACAAAAATGTTGCCGATTAACTTTTCCAACTGGGGATTCAATGACCGTTTAACCAATCACAAGTTCGTGATTTTCTTATGGTTAAATTTATCCTAATCCAGTTTTCTACAACTCTCCATCAGACCTTGATGGTTTTTTTCTTCCATATCCATATTTTCATATAATCCTAGTATGGGCTATCTCGGGTGACCTTTGTACTTCTCTTTCTTTCTTTTCATGTTATATTTTTATTAACCTTATTTCCGATGTGGTTTTTCCACAAAGGTATTTTCTATTTTCAACCTTTTATTTTCAAAGAAAAATTTCAAATTGAAAGGACGCAATTTATTGAAGGAGGGGAGAATGTAACACCCCGAGCTTCCACGATACGCTTCTCATTTAATAATGCAATAGCTTGCATTGTACGCAACTTCGAGTTCTAACACATCGCGACTAATCAAAGTAGCTGTTATGAATATTAATACCCACTTTTTAAAATTATAGAAATTTTATATTTCAAAATGGACTTCATTTTTGTATTTGTAATATCGAAATTATCCAAAGTTGAATTTTTTGTAATTTTCTGAGAACTTCCAATGTTTATGAATAGTGAAAATACTTAAGAACAAATTTTTTAATGAAAGTATTTTATAGTGATAAATTATAATATTTAGTGGTTTTACAGTATAATTAGAATATATTTTTACTATTTTATCTAATGGTGGTCATTAGAATTAATTTCACTTTGAAATTGTTCATAAACAATTGTCAATCTTTTGATATATATTGTTTCTTAAAAACACGCTATTTGTTGTGACAGAGGGAATTAATTATAAAATTAATTAATGCAACTTATATGTTTGGAATTTTGTAAAATATACATCTTTTTTGGATTCGGAATATCAATTATAGCTTAGGGTGAAATTTTGGCATTGTTCTGAAAAACGTCAATTTTTGATGAATAGTGAAACCACTAAGTGGTAGTTAAAAAACTGATTTTTCATTTAAATGAAACATTACCACTTCTGTGATTTTATTTTCAAAAATCCGACATACATGGTTGTCATTAGGAATTAAAATGTGGTTCAATGGGATGAAAATAATTTTTTGGTGAATAGTAACTTTTAAGTTTAATTAATCGCGATTAAAGGTAATTAGTCAAATTTAAGGTAAAAATGATATTATAAAAATATGAAAATACCTTTACCCTTGTCCTACCCCTATTGGATGTGTCATGGCCGACCAAGACAATCCATGGGTGAACTTGGGGACCCCATGGAGCCACTTTGGTAGGAAAATGACATAAATAACTTTTATTTAAAGTTAAAATAAAAATGTCACAAACATAAGTTGTTTTACTAAAGAAATTTTTAAATGGGGTTATACAAGTAATATTTTTGATTATAAATATTCATTATAAATCTAAAAATATTTCCTAAATCATGATAATTGTTTATGATTTTTAGAAATTAAATAAACTAAATTATTTATGACACCATGATTATGCAGCGATTACCTCATTAATTAACGATTTTAATAAAATGAAAAGATAATGTAAAATCCAAGGCTTACACTTGTCCAAATACTATTGGATGGGTATAATACTAACCCTTATCACCTTATCATATAATTATATAAGTGTGGGACCTTTAGAATCCGAAAAGCATTGTATAATAATGTTAAATTTCCTTACTTTCCAAGAGTGCCCCTCCTCTCCTATTATAAAAGGCCCCCACCTCTACCACCTTATTCACACCTTAAAGCCTTTTGGCTCGGCCAAACTCTGCCCAAATACTCTCCCAACTTCCCTCTCTTACTCTTATAAGCCTCACTTTGGTCATAATTCTTGCCAAGGAAGCCTTTGGCTCAAATCAAAAAAGAGTTACCCGATTTTAAGGTAATGTGTTCTCCTATGTTATTTTGTTTTAATTTGCTTCTCCAACCCCCTAAACTCTTTTTATTAATTTATTTTATAACAAAACCAGTATCCTAAATATACTAGGATGTTCTTATAAGAATTATTCGAGCTACACTTAAACACACCTACATCTAATGGTTAAAGAACATATTGTTTCTGTGGATGGTGAATATTTGCCTCACGAAATGATGATTGTTCAACACTCATATAACACCTCTAATGGTGGCCATTATGATGACACTATTTTTATATATGATATATATTATGTTTTTCTTTTCCTTATGATTTTGTATTTTTCATTTATGGCATACCTTTATGGTTTCCATTATGGGTAAACACGATATTTTCATTTTAGGAAGTACGGACTACCGCCCCCTCAAAGTGATTTGAATCGTTAATGCCATATGTGGGATGTATAAAGGATGAAGTAAATGATATTATTATAATGGAATTATAATATACCGTTATATCATTATGATTTAATTAAATACGAAATAGAAATGAAAGTAGCGTTCATGTGTACGTAAAGCTTACCGTCTCTATGAACGATGCATTTCATTTCTTACCTCTAAACATTATGGAATATTATTAATGTATGTATATACTGGATATATATAAAATATATGATATCTATATCATGAATCTAATTCTGGATATAATGGATATTTCACCACATGAACAACTTGTAATTATAATAATTTTATTTTTGACTCAAGTACCTAAGATCGACAAAAAGACCGTTATAAGCGTAAATAATTACATAATGTTCATGACATGATAATAAGTGATATAAAAGGAATAATGAACTTGAAAAAGGTTCTTAAGAAGGTAGAGATTAACTCTAGTGTATTATTCAGGAGGTCAAAGAACAGTTGAGTCAAGTTGGACACGAGGTAAGGGAACTTCTAACCCTATTTCTATTCTTTGGGTTAATCTCCTACTTTCAAATTATGTCATGATATTATTATGTCCTATCTTGTATTTGTAATTAATTTATGTGTACTTATACTGAATACACATAATAGATCCACTTTATTTAAAAAAAATTATATTTGTAAGGGTCTTCGTCTCAATCTCCTTTCATTGAGGCATATTTTGTTTTATACACAACTTCTCTACCGCCGTGACCATTATTTGTGTTTGGGCTTCCTCTACAAGCCATAACTTTTTAAATGAAAAATAAATACAAAGTTTTAACTTTCGTTTATTTTGGTATTGAAAATGGTTTTGAAAGTGTTTTTATTATATCCATGTGTTGTATTGATATCTTGTGATTGAAATGTGGAAATTTTATGTTTCCTTTATGCACGTTTTATGTGATATGATTATGTTATGGTTTATGATATGTTTAAACCTGTTCATATGAGGAATGAATTGGACTTAATAAGTGACGGGTGGAGCCCGCTATAGCTCCTCGATGCATCGGTAGGTCTCATGAGACAAACTAGTGTCTTGGCCTGAGGCCTTGACAAAATCTTATTTGTGATCTTGGCACGAGGGCTTGGCTACGTGGTTATGATAGTCTGGCATTATGCATTCCATCATTATGAAAGTGGTTATCGATATTGCATGTGATTATTTGACCAGTAGAATATCCATGTGAATAAGTAAATGGAATTATCTCATTTTACTTTTTCCATATTATGTTGAAGATCAAGTTTAAAAGGATTTTGTTTTAGTTATACATTGCCTTAAATGTTTATGTTTATTTATGAAAGCTTCCGCTATATTGTTATCCTTACTGAGCATCTGAGCTCACCCCTTCCAATGTTTTAATTTTTCCAGGATGTGAAGAAGTATATTATGAATGACCTATAGGGATAGTATGAGGGGATATGAATACAAGATGTTTTTGTAGTTTTGTATTACTTTATGATGTAATGTAAAAATTATGAATGTATCTAGTGTTCCAAGGCTACTAAACTAATCGGTCTTTCGAGACTTGATCTTTTGTGATCATGCCAATGTTACGAAGTAATGCACTGACTCTGGGTAGCTAGGGTCAGGGAGTTACAAATCCAATATAATGTAGAAATGTTTTGGTGTTATTTTAAACCTTATCATTTTGATTAACCCCTAGTCAACCTATTTTAATTTTAACCATGATAACACAATTTTCAATATTAAAGGGTGGTAATTTTTATTTATGTGGATTAAATTGGACCATAAATGAAAAATATATAACACTTTAGACCATATTATAATTATTTTTATTTTTAAATATGTTTTATGATTTAAAAAAATTAATAATATATTATTTTTATAAAAATAATTAGTGTCAATTTTGACACTATTCATTAATTGGACTTTCAAAAACATCAATATAATAAGTTAAATTTTAAAAAATTATTATATCACTAAGTGTTAAAGTTCATTAAGAAAATTCTTTTATGACATTAATTATCTCAAATTATATTTAATTTTAATATTTTTAATAACATTTATTTTATATTTTCTTTAATAAAATAATTACTACATTATCATTGTGTAATTATTTAATATACTTACTTTTTAACTAAAAATTAAAAATAAAACACCATGATGAAGATAAATATTCTATATTTTAGAATAATATTTACAGTCCAATATATCTATTGGAAAACCCTATATTGAAAATGATATAGTATTTAAAACATGAATGTGACATATTTAGATTTTTATTAAACAAAATATTATAAATACACTAATCTCATATAAGTGGCACAAAAATTCAAAAATAAATTTTTATCATGAAAATATTTTAATTATGTTACAAATGTACATTTGTATTATTTTATAACATATCTTTTTCCCTATGTGGGCACATAATATATCATCTCGAGAGTTTTTGAATTTTTTTTCAAATTAATTTAACCTTTTTGGTATTTTTTATTTCACATAACAATGAATATAGTTTTTATATATAATTATTAAATTAATATTTTTTATTTAGTTATAAGCAAAATCAAGTTAATCGTGCACTACACAAAATAATTAGATTATGTTGTGGTAAACACAACACTATTACACACAATACCAAGTCCCTTCGGTAGCTTGTGTTACATGCAAGTCCGATTTTTAATGAATAATATCAACTAAACTGTAAAAATATTATTTACAGATGTTATCAATTATTATAAGTTAATTTAAGAACTATTTTAAAATAAAGAAATTACTTTTCTAAGAAAACTATTTTTCTTCATACAATTATTTTTATCTCAAAAAATTTAATAAACCACTTTTGATTAATATTTTCAGTGAAAATTTTATATTATATAATCAATAAATATTTTTGATAATCATTAAATAGATTTTATAGGTATTATAAAAGAATAAATGTAATTTTATGAATCAAAAGATGTATTCATCTAAAAAAGTAAATTTACCGCCTTTTAATAGAGAACCCATTTTAAATATGATTTTGACACTTATAATTTTTTTTAAAAATAAACTTTATTTTTGAAAGAATAAGGTAAGAATTATATTAGGGTGAATATTGATATCTTTTGTGAAGTTTCATTTTTTTATGAATAGTGAATGATACTGAATTTTAATTCAAAATTTATTTTTTTTAATTTATTTATAAGGTTAAATTAGGTTTTTTACCTATTTTCAAGTTTTATTATATAAATTATACATCAATTAATCCAATTTATATCATTGGAATAAATTTAAATTTGAAATTGTATATAAAAACTTACCAAACTTTTGAACATTTCTACTTTAAAAACCAGCTTTGTCATCCTGTCCATGAGATTAAATTTGACTTAATTTATACCATTTATATCATTGGAATTTGGAAAAATTGATTCCATATTTTGAAACAGCATAATATATAATTTCAATAAATATAAACTTAGTTTTTGATAAAAAATATTAGTGAAAGTAATTAAAATTAATTATAATGATTATGAGGAAAATTAGCTTAATAAGGGACTAAACCTTACACTTAAAGGATAAAATTACCTCGAAACTTTTCCAAAATCCATTTGAAGGTCATATTTTGACCCTATACTCCATTTTATATATTTTTCTTAATTATTAGATCCAATTTTCATAGGAAAAACATGGGTGGAATTCCCTTTTCAAAAATTTACAAGAATACCACTCCTCTCCACTATAAAAAGGAATTCACACCTCCCATTTATCAACCCATAAAAAGAAATTTGGATCACACAAAATATGATCAAATAATCTCAAAAAATATCTAAATTTATCATATAATCCTCCCTTTGTATATAAAAACATCCAAGAAATCCATTTTTTGCAAGCAAATAGGAGTTACCCAAAGAAGAGGTAACATCATTCCTCAAGCTCTTTTGATTTATTTTCATTCTACAATACCTCAACTATTCTTATTAAATGATTATATAAAAACCTAGGTATAATAAATATACTAATAGTTTTTTAATCTATGGTTTATACCTTAACTTACACACACTTCCATCTAATGGGTAACGAACTTACTGTTCTTATGTATGATGAAATACCACCCCACAAAATGATATTGTTTGTTTTTACTTCACCATATCTCATGGGTGGGAATTATGATGAAAAATATATTTTTATATGGTATATATGATATTTATTATGTATTTATTCTCCCATAATTATTATATAAAAAACACCTTTATGATTTCTATTTTTTTAAATACGATAACTTCGTTTGTGGAAGCATGGTATACCGCCTCCTCAAAGTAATGTGTTTCATTCACACTTTACATGGAATGTATTGAGGATGAGTTTTATAAAATTATATTATATATATGAAATAATAATGATACTTTTATGATTTTATATACATATACATATATTTCTTCTACTTTCTTCTCTTCAATACATTAATAAAACGGAAACAACGTTCATGTTGTGTACGACCTACAGTCTCAATGAATGGTTTATTCCATTTCAAAATTATATATTTTTTATATTATTATAAATATTAATATAATTAATATATATTTTATTTATATAATGTATTAAATTATATAAATAATTCATGATCCATGTAAGAGTATCAAGAATAACAAGTCAAAACATACATGAAAAACAACATGGATATTGCCCGAAACATAATGTTAACATGGAATTGTTAATAAAAGGGTAATATAAAGTCCAAATAAAATAATATATGGTATTAGATAAACTAATAATGTTATTTAATATATGTATAATAAACTTAAAATTATTATATAGGAGGTTTTTATGAGTACTACGAGAGTCAAGACAGAAGCTAAGAGAATTTCATCTCACTTTTTATTTTCATGAGATACATGCCTTATTCACCACTCATTTATTTTGTGTGAAGTATGTATTTACCATGTATTTATTCTATTTTTATTGTAATTAAATTTATTGGTATTCAAATATCTATTTTATGATATTTATTTCATGGGTCTTATGTTTCAAAAGTTACCAAATAGGTAAAGTAATTCTATCTCCATTTTCCTTCTTTGAGATACATGCCATGTTATGCACCTATATTTTTCTATGAGGTGTATATAATGACTTTAAAATGTTATATCATGAATATAATTATTTTAATGATATTTTAATCTTTATTTAATGTTGTTATTTCCATTTTATTATGATTCAAAGTAACCAAAGTGGTAATGGGTTGCTGCTACAATCTCATCATTTAACGAGATTGTTTATGATTATTCTTCCATTAATGAAATATTATGATCTATATATAAATAACTCTCATGAATTTTATTACCCACTGATTATTTATGTTGTATCCACAAAATGGTACCATTTTTCACTATTTGGTTCTTAGAATAATTAATAATATTTTTTAATGAAAATATTACTTGATTTATCCTTTTATATTTGGAAATCTATGTTCTTTCAAAACCATGTTTTCTAAAAAAATTTAAAAAATTTCTTAATATTATCGTATTATGTTTAAATTATATTTTCACCCATTAATTTTTTTTAAAAATAATTTTAAATGGAATACTCTTGTTATTTTCTAATCGAGAAACTTCTCTAAACTTTAAAGGTGTAAAAGGAATGTTCGACATGTATGGACTTACCCGACATCATGAAAAGATTTTTATTGATGCTTCCTTTATAAGTTTACAAGGTCATTTTTTAAATAATTGTTTTTCCAAATATTATTTATTTTTTGTATTTTATTTTTTTTAGTGAAAATCATTTTAAAAAGTTTATTTATGATTAAAAAAGTGTTTTAAATGAATTTCAAATATTCATTTATATGTTTTAAAAATGATATTTTCATATAAAAGGATTTTAATGGTTTCAATATTTATTTATAAGTTTTCAAATCCATTTTCTAAAAAAAGGGTTTTCAAAATTATTTTAATCCTTTGTTTAGGTTTTCAAATTATTTTCAAATAAATAGGTTTTTAAATTGTTTTCAAGATTTATTTTATGAGTTTTGAAGGTGTTTTCAAAGAAAATGGTTTTCAAAATATTTTAAAGATTCCTTCATAAAATTTCAAAGCTATTTTAAAAGAAAAATGTTTTCAAAATGTGTTGTTTCAAAAAGTTTTTTTCATAGAAGAAAATATATTTTCCTCAATAAATGTTTTAAATGAAAGTGTAAAGCTTTCTTTATAAGAAAATTATTTTTAAATGGTTTTATAAAAAGGACTTTAAAAGAAATGATATTTTTCTTAAGAAATGTTTCATGTGAAATTTCAAAATCCTTATCCATATAAGATGAAATTATTTTTTATATTTTATGCTTTTCTGGGGTTATGATCCAATAATACCATTTATATTATTTATTGAATGGTTTATATGAAGATTGAATGTTGTTTATCACACCCGTTACTCTTCCATAGATTTAATGATTTGGAAACCCATTTCTTTTAATAGTTTATTCATTGATGAAATAATTATGAAACCAAGCTATTTTCTATAGGAAATGATATGATAAAATGTTATGATACCCTTTTAATTTCATGGGTAATGATATGATGTTTATGAAACCCATATATTTCTATGGGGCATGATATGATACAAGTTTTATTTTCTTGTAGAACATGCATCTATGATTTCATTATCAGATGAGTGGGACCTATATATCCATAGAATGAATTGGGTAATGATTTATATATGATGAGATAATGATGAGATTAAATTCAATGATCTTGATCTACTATAGAATATTGGGAAATACAATTCACTTTGAGAAGATATGGAAACCCGATCCAGTATAGGAAGATGGGGAAATCCGATACACTATGAGAATATGGGGAAACACGATCCATTACAAGGAGAGAACTATGACTGGGGATGGTGTTTTTTACCACCCAGTATGTGTAGTCCCCATGAAATTCCCTGTTATGTTTTGGAAATTCACCTTGAATTATAAGGAATGATATTAAATGCTTATGTGTCTACCATAATTCAATTTATTATTGCAATGTTATGTTTTCATGGATTATTCTCTTGATTAACTTATGATTCATGTCATATGAACTTCCAATCTTTATGTCATGATTTATTTTTATGGGATTTTTTATGTAGGGTATGATCTTACGTTTTCACAACCATGTTCTCATACCCTTATGTTCATGATTTTACTTACATATCTCCCTTATTTACCCTTACTGAGCATTTGAGATCACCACTTTTTATATTTTCTTTCCTAGGTTTTGAAGATATATAGTGTATATGTTGTTTTTAATAAGGGTTCTAGTCCTGAAGAACATAGTGGGAGAAAATTTATCTCACTTATGTATCAATTTTTATTTTTTCATGTTTCCAAAGGCACAATACCAATACGGTCTTTGGGCGTATTTTATGTATTTTATTAAGTATTCTACAAACATTATTTAATGTTAATGTATGAAAATTGAGGTTCATTATAGTTGGTATCAAAGTAAGTTTTTATTAAACCTTTGGAAACTCGGATAAGAAAACATTAGTGAGATCCCTAGGGATATTTATATGGATATGTCTAGTTATGCCTCTAAAGATAAGTCTAAGGATTCAGATAAGTATAGGAAAATGTCCTAGATTTTTGGTAAAGGATAGAGTGAGTGGATTCCTAGAAATACATCCTTTTATGGATACTAAAATTGGATTTGGATATGGTATATATGTTCCTAGGGGTGATAAATTTTAAAAGGTGTGTCGGGACTGACTCAGTCATAACCTGGTACATGACAATGAGCTTTACTACACATCTTATTTGACACTATTAGGGGATAAGATTTTGGGAATTAAAAAACTCTTTAATAAACATCATGAAAGATATAAATATATTTTGGATATTAATTACCTTGTATAAACCTAAGTTTTCATATATTAAAGAAGTGTGTGTCACAATTTAGACATCCTATAAGTTATTTTTCATGATTATGTGATTTCCATTATGATAAAAGTTTCTCACACCATGATTTATAGTTTTATTCTATGTAAGGCACAAGAAGTAACTCTATTAACATTGAATTTTTTAGATGTGGAAAGTATAAGAATTATGAAAATCAAATTTTAAGTGGAAATCTCATGAATAGAATCTGGATTGTGGTACGAGTATTGGTTATACTGTTGAAGATAAAGAGACCACGAATGGCATGTGAAAGGTATGGGATGTAATAATAGTATTGTTTACTTTAAACATAATAAGAATTATTATATTGTGGTTCGGGAACCTTGAGACATGATTCATATTTAATATTATAGGAAATGGTTATTAAGGAATAAGATGATGAAGCCTAAGTAAATGTTTAAGAATAAAGTTGTATGAATGATGTATTTATGTTTTGGAATTCAAAGACTATGTTATATGAATCATGAAATATATACATATTTTTAGTGAAAGTTTTCATTAAAGAGTAAAAAAGATATGTTAAATGGTGATGATGAATTGGAAAATGGATTTAATGGAATTTGTATATTTTGATTAAGTGAATGTAACCCTTAATGTGTCCCTAATGTTGAAAAAATTATGTTTATCTTGAATAAATAGATGATTGATATGGATAAAGTAAATAGGATAGTATTGATTTCCCTAGAAATGATTATTGATTTGTTGAAAAAGTGATCTATGTCATCATGGATGAAGTTCAAAACTTCTTGGATTTAAGGAATAAATCTAGTAATATTTATAATAAGGAATCATGCATGTTTTTAAAATGGATTTTTGGTAATTCAGGATATTACCATGTTTCAAGAGAATATACAAAGAAGGTATTCAAATGTTTGGAATGTGAAAACCAAGATTTAATTTATGATATATGGGGGATCAATGTTAATGTTATTTAGTGACCATATTAATTTTTTGTGTGTTTTTCTTCTTTTTGAAGGGTTATAAGGCTAACCATTTACTGAATGGTTTAAGTTAAACTTCAGATGAGGTTTTAGAGATCAAAATATTATCTTGACATATGATTATTTATTCTTGTTGGATAACTAGTGGTAAACCTTATAGTGTGATGATAAAGAAATATATAAGTAATGAAATATCATCATATTTATGTATCTCATGATTTTTTAGTACTTGAGGAATGAAAAATGCACCTTCCTTTTTAGAGAAATAGGTGAAGTGGAAATTTATCAAGGTACAACAAAGGGTCAAATTGTACTAAATAAAGTAAGTATATATTCTCATGAAAATTATTCAACTTTAGAGAAAGGATATTAAAACCTAAAATGCTATCCTAGTACATTATTTTCTAATGAATCAAATGGACCCATAGATCATTACAGAGTTATGGATTTGTGATTATTAAATTTCTCCTAACTTTGTTCTCTATCACTCTCCATCCAAACATGATGGATATATTTATCTTCCATTTCCATGTTTTCCCTTTCCAACAATGTTCACCCATGTGGAAACATAGTTATGAGTTACTTTGGGTAAACTTCATGTTTCCAACATTACCATTTTAATGGAAGTTTCAGTATTCATTTTTAAGATGTGGGTTTATATGAAAGAAAATTTCAAATATTAAAACTTTAATAAAAAATATGAATTTTAAGGGTGAATTTATTTTTAAGGTTAGTAGAATGTAACGCCATGATATTTTGTGAATTGTTTTTTTGAATTAATTTAACCTTTTTGATATTTTTCATTTCCCGCAACATTGAATAATGTTTTTTATACATATTAAAGAACTAAGTTTGGATTGTGTTATTCTAAACGCCAAGTTAATAATACACTGTACACAAAACTTAGATTATATTGCAGTACATGCAACACTATGTTTGTATTATATGACAAATAATACTATGTCCCTTTGATAGTGTGTGTTACACATAAGAACAAGTTTTTACCAAACTACAGTATACTTTTAATATGATTATTAAAATATTACTATAGTTACCTACTATCAATTGGAATGGAAGTTAAGAATAATATTAACTAAATTGAGAATTTTTTTTGACACATGTTATCAATTACTAGAAGATAATGCAAGAACAATTTAAAAAAATAAATTATTTTTCTAAGAAAACTATTTTCTTATGTACGAACAAAATTTTATTTCAAAAAATTAAACAAAACAATTTTGATTAATGTTTTAAATAATTTTAATATAATATATATTGTATAAATATTTTTGAAACTGTTATAATAGATTTTTTTAGTATAAGATTAGAATAAATCCAATTTTATAAATAATAAGATGTATTCTACTAAAAAGTAATTTTATCACATTTTAATGGAGAAACCATTTTAAATATGATTTTTGAAACTTATATATTTTTTATTTGAAAAGATAAAAATAATTTTTGAAATAGTAACATAAAAACTATATTAGGGTGGGTTTTTAGAATTTTTCACTGAAGTTTCATTTTTTGATGAATAGGGAATATTACTGAATTTTAATTTAAAAATACTTTTTTTCATACTTTATTTAGAAGATTAAATTATGTTTTTTATTGATTTTAAAATTTAATTATATAAATTATACATAAATTAATTAAATTTATTTCATTAGAATCTATTTCACTTTGAAATTGGATATAAAAACTTACCAAACTTTTGAGCATTTAAACTTTAAAAACCATCTTTGTCGTCCCATATGTGAGATTAAATTTGAATTAATATCTACCACTTCTATGATTGGAATTTGAAAAAATAGATTCCATATTTATAATAATAATAATATATAATATAGAATAATTTTAACTTAGTTTTAGACAAGAGATATTAGTGAAAATAATTAAATTTAATTAAAATGTTTGAGAGAAAAATTAGCATAATAAGGGAGTAAACCTTACACTTAAAGACCGAAATTACCTAGAAACTTGTAAAAAAATCTATTTTATATCCATAATTAGATCCTAAACACCCTTGGATCATATGGGGTTCATTATTGGTGGCACTTTACATAGGAAAACTGTGGGCATACCCTTTTAAAAAAATTATAAGAATGCCGCTCCTCCACTATAAAATAGCACTCACCCTCACACTTATTCAAACATATCAAGCCATTTATCTCACAAAAAATCTACTAAAATAATATAAAATAATCCCTAAATTCATCTTACAATCCTCCCTTTGGGAATAATTCCATCCAAGGAATCCCTTTGGTGCCAATCAAGAGGAGTTATCCAAAGAAGAGGTAACATCCTTCCTCAATCTCTTTTGTTTTATTATATCCACCCCCTAAAATATTCTTATTTCATGATTATATAGTAATATAAGTATCATAAATATTTATATATGTTTTTATATTAATTTTTAAATGTTCACTTATGCACACTTCTATCTAATGGGTAATTATCTTACCGTTATTGTGTACGACAAACTATCGTCTCATAAATTTGATGTTGTTCATTTTTACTTTACCACCTATCATGGCTATTAATTATGATGGAAAATATATTTTTATATGATATATTTGATATTTATTATATCTTTATTCTTATTTAATTATTATATAAAACATACCTTCAAGCTTCCCATTTTGTTTAAATATGATAACTTTGTTTGTGGAAGTGTGGACTATCGCCTCCTCAAAGAGATGTGACTCATTCTCAATTTACATGGAATGTATTAAGGAAGGTTTTTGTGAAATTATATGATATATATGAAATAATAATTCTAATATAATGATTATATATATAAATCTATGTTTTATTTACTTTATTTCTTTCAATATGACAATAAAATGAAAACAACATTCATGCATACATACGGCCTACTATCTCCATGAATGGTGTATTCCATTTCATAATTCTATATTTTATAGGTTATTATAAATATTTATATACTGAATATTTATTATAATTATATAATTTTTTAGATAATATATATAATTCATGATCTAAGGAAGAGTATCAAGGGTAACAAGTCAAAACATGTATAGAAACAATGCAGATATTACTCGAAACGTAACGTGAACATGGAATTGTCAACAAAATGTTAATATAAAGTCATAATAAAATCATATATGATATTATATTTAATAATATTATTCTATAATATATTTATAATAAAATTATATTTAATATACAAGAGGTTTTTAGAAGTACGAAGAGAGTCAAGACATAAAGTAAGGGAATTTCATCTCACTTTTTATTTCTCTGAGATACATGCCTTATTCACCACTCATTTATTTTGTGTAATGTGTATAATAACCTTGGATGTATTATATGGTTATTATTATTAAATTTATGGTTATTTAAATATCCATTAAATGATCTTTCTTTCATGGGGTTTATGTTTCAAAAGTTACCAAATCAGTAATGCAGTTTTATCTTAATTTTCTTTCTTTGAGACACATTCCATGTTATACACCTATATTTTTATATGAGGTGTATATAATTTATTTCAAATGTTATATCATGAATCTAATTATTTTAATGATATTTTAATATTCATGTAATTTTATTATTTCCATTATATTATGATTCAATGTTACCAAAGTGATAATAGTTTTTTGCTACAATCTCATCGTTTATCAAGATTATTTATGATTATTCTTCCATTGTTGAAATCTTATGATCCATCTCTCAAGAACTCTTATTAAGTTTTTTAAAAAGTATTTATTCATGTTATATAAAAGTAATGGTAAAATTTTCCCATTATTTTTTACTTAGAATAATTAATAAAAATTTTATTATGAAAATATTACTTTATTTATCTGTTTGGTCGAAAATCTATGTTCTTTCAAAACCATGTTTTATAAAAAAGTCTTCAAAAATTTCATAATGTTATACAATTGTTTTTAAATGAGAATTTTACCCATTTATTAACTTTTTTTAAAATTAATTTAAAATTAATAATCTTGACATTTTTTGAACAATTAATTTTTCTAAACATTTAAAGTGCAAAAAAGAATGTTTAGCATGTACGGACATGCCCACCATTATGACTGTCATTTCCTTGATGATTCTTTTATAAGTTTACAAGGTTATTTTTTTAAAGAAATTTTTTTTACTAATATTATAGAATTTTTTTGATTTTAAAATGTTTTTCAAAGAAAAAGGTTTTCAATTTTTATTTTTTATTTTAAAAAAAGTGTTATAAAATATTTTCAAAGCATCCTTTATTTAGTTTCAAAAGGTTATTTTCAAAGAAAAGGATTTCAATGACTTCAAGATTTATTTATTTTTTTTAAAATCCATTTTATAAAAATATGTTTTTAAAATGATTTGAATCCTTCTTTTTATGTTTTCAAATTATTTTCAAATAAAAATGTGTTTTAGATGTTTTCAAGATTTTTTATGAGTTTTCAAGGTGTTTTCAAAGAAAAATGTTTTAAAAATATTTTAAATATTATATTATAACCTTTATAAGATATTTTAAAATATAAATATTTTCAAAATGAATTGTGTTTTAAAAACTCTTTTTCATAGTGGAAAATACATCTTGCTCAAGAAATGTATTAAATGAAAGTGTAAATATTTCTTTATAGGAAAAATATTTTGAAATCGTTTTATAAAAAGGATTTCCAAGGAAAGAATATTTTCTTTAAGAAATTTTTCTTGTGAAGTTTCAAAATACTTCTCCATCTAAGATGACATACATTTTTTTATAGTTTATTATTTACTGGAGACACTACTACAACCTGCCCCTTTATCAGCGCTAAAAACGAGCATTAACAGTGCTAGAAAAGCGCTGTTAATTCTGGCATAGATAAAGGGGGGGGGGTCCCCTTTATCAGTGCGTTGTGGAGCGCTGATAAAGGTCAACTATATCAGCGCTTCTCGGAGAGCTGATACAGGATCCCTTTATCATCACTACTCTAGCACTGTTGAAGGTGTCCTTTATCAGCACTAAAAAAGTGCTGATAAAGGCCCCAGAGCCTGCACCTAAAAAACAGTACCTGCACACCTGCACACCAGAATACCTGCACAAAGTAGCACATGTACACCTGCACACCATAGCACCCGCACCCAATATTTTGACTGACAATGGTATATACATTTACTTAACATCATGAATACAAAAAAAAATGCATTATTATATACATTTCAAACATTGTTTTACATGGTTACATTTACAATTATTCAACAACAGTTATAAACATTCATGTTTCATCCTTTGATATCCGTGATCCGCTCTCGATGGTATTTGTTGCCGAACAAAGCATCCGAACTCAAGGAAAAAAATTCACCTATATAAGAAAACAAATATTATGTTAGTAATGCAATAATGAAAGAAATTAAAACAGTAATATGAAAGAATACATTAATATGGAAATGTGAAAATAAAATATTAAATTTTAAACTCAAAAGTTTTCATTTTCAAAACAATGAAAGGGAATAATGTAAAATCAATATGTTTTTGATTCATTTATCTCATTTAATAAATACTGATTCTTTATCTAATAAAAAGATTTACTGGTCACACCGTGCATCGGATTGAGGTGTGGTTGATTCATACACGTCACAAATGATTCTTGGATCGTTTTACTAAAGTATCAAAACAATCCGAACGCATTTGATCGGTTTGGCGTATGTCATTGGTGTTGTTTTCCAAAGTTTATGTCATTTTCAAACTGATATCAGACAATTTTAGCCATACCGGTCACACCGTTCGTCGGATTGAGGTGCGGTTGATTTTTACATGTCAAAAATGACTCATGGATCGTTTTCCTAAAGTATCAAAACAATCCGAAGACATTTGCTCAGTTTGGCGTATGTCATTGGTGTTGTTTTCCAAAGTTTATGTCATTTTCAAACTGATATCAGACACTTTTAGCCATACCGGTCACACCGTGCGTCAGATTGAGGTACGGTCGATTCTTACACGTCACAAATGACTCATGGATCATTTTACTAAAGTATCAAAACAATCCGAAGGTGTTTTCTCAGTCTGGCGTATGTCATTGGTGTATTTTTCCAAAGTTTATGTCATTTTCAAACTGATATCAGACAATTTTAGTCATACCGGTCACACCGTGCGTCGGATTGAGGTGCGGTCGATTAATACACGTCAAAAATGACTCGTGGATCATTTTACTAAAGTATCAAAACAATCCGAACACGTTTGCTCGGTTTTCCGTATGTCATTGGTGTTGTTTTCCAAAGTTTATGTCATTTTCAAACTGATATCAGACAATTTTAGCCATACCGGTCACACCATGTGTCAGATTGAGGTGAGGTCGATTCGTACACGTCACAAATGACTCTTAGATATTTTTTCTAAAGTATCAAAACAATCCGAACGCGTTTTCTCAGTTTGGCGTATGTCATTGGTGTTGTTTTCCAAAGTTTATCTCAATTTGAAATTGATATCAGACACTTTTTGCCATACCGGTCATACCGTGCATCAGATTGAGGTGTGGTCGATTCTTACATGTCAAAAATGACTCGTGGATCGTTGTCCTAATGTATCAAAACAATCCGAATGCGTTTTCTCAGTTTGGTGTATGTCATTGGTGTTGTTTTCCAAAGATTATGTCATTTTCAAACTGATATCAGACAATTTTATCCATACAGGTCACACCGTGCGTCTGATTGAGGTGCGGTCGATTCGTGCACGTCAAAAATGACTCGTGGATCGTTTTCCTAAAGTATAAAAACAATCCGAAGGCGTTTGCTCGGTTTGGCGTATGTCATTGGTGTTGTTTTCCAAAGTTTATGTCATTTTCAAACTGATATCAGACACTTTTAGCCATACCGGTCACACCGTGCGTCGAATTGAGGTGCGGTTGATTCTTAAACGTCACAAATGACTCATGGATCGTTGTCCTAATGTATCAAAACAATCCTAAGGCGTTTGCTCAGTTTGGCCTATGTCATTGGTGTTGTTTTCCAAAGTTTATGTCATTTTCAAACTGATATCAGAGAATTTTAGCCATACCGGTCACACCGTGCGTCTGATTGAGGTGTGGTTGATTCGTACATGTCACAAATGACTCGTGGATCATTGTAATAAAGTATAAAAACAATCCAAAGGCGTTTGCTTGGTTTTCCGTATGTCCTTGGTGTTGTTTTCCAAAGTTTATGTCATTTTCAAACTAATATTAGAAAATTTTAGCCATACCGGTCACACCGTGCGTCGGATTGAGGTGAGGTCGATTTGTACATGTCAAAAATGACTCGTGGATCATTGTAATAAAGTATCAAAACAATACGAATGTGTTTTCTCGGTTTGGCGCATGTCATTGGTGTTGTTTTCCAAAGTTTATCTCAATTTGAAACTAATATCAGACACTTTTAGCCATACTGGTCACACCGTGCGTTGGATTGAGGTGCGGTCGATTATTACACATCAAAAATTACTCATGGATCGTTGTCCTAAAGTATCAAAACAATCCGAAGGCATTTTCTTGGTTTGGCGTATGTCATTGGTGTTGTTTTCCAAAGTTTATGTCATTTTCAAAACTGATATCAGACACTTTTAGCCATACCAATCACACCGTGCATTGGATTGAGGTGAGGTTGATTCGTACACGTCACAAATGACTCGTGGATCGTTTTACTAAAGTATCAAAACAATCCGAAGGAGTTTTCTTGGTTTGGCGTATGTCATTGGTGTTGTTTTCCAAAGTTTATGTCATTTTCAAACTGATATCAGAAACTTTTAGCCATACCGGTCACACCATACGTCTTATTGAGGTGCGGTCGATTCTTACACGTCACAAATGAATCTTGGATCGTTTTCCTAAAGTATCAAAACAATCCGAAGGCGTTTGATCGGTTTTCCATGTGTCATTGGTGTTGTTATCCAAAGTTTATGTTATTTTCAAAATGATATCAGACAATTTTAGCCATACCGGTGACACCGTGCGTCAGATTGAGGTGCAGTCGATTCGTACACGTCAAAAATGACTCGTGGATCATTGTACTAAAGTATCAAAACAATCTGAAGGCATTTTCTCGGTTTGGAGTATGTCATTGGTGTTGTTTTCCAAAGTTTATGTCATTTTCAAACTGATATCAGACACTTTTAGCCATACCGGTCACACCGTGTGTCAGATTGAGGTGAGGTCGATTCTTACACGTCGAAAATGACTCGTGGATCGTTTTCCTAAAGTATCAAAACAATCTGACAGCGTTTTCTTGGTTTGGCGTATGGAATTGGTGTTGTTTTCCAAAGTTTATGTCATTTTCAAACTGATATCAGACACTTTTAGCCATACCGGTCACACCGTGCGTCAGATTGAGGTTCGGTCGATTCGTACATGTCACAAATGACTCGTGGATCTTTTTCCTAAAGTATAAAAACAATCCGAAGGTGTTTGCTCGGTTTTCCATCTGTCATTGGTGTTGTTTTCCAAAGTTTATGTCATTTTCAAACTGATATCAGACAATTTTAGCCATACCGGTCACACCGTGTGTCGGATTGAGGTGCGGTCGATTCGTACACGTCAAAAATGACTCGTGTATCGTTTTACTAAAGTATAAAAACAATATGAAGGCGTTTTCTCAGTTTGGAGTATGTCATTGGTGTTGTTTTCCAAAGTTTATGTCATTTTCAAACTGATATCAGACAATTTTAGCCATACTGGTCACACCGTGCGTCGGATTGAGGTGTGATCGATTTGTACACGTCACAAATTACTCGTAGATCATTTTCCTAAAGTATCAAAACAATCCGAATGCATTTGCTCGGTTTGGCGTATGTCATTGGTGTTGTTTTCCAAAGTTTATCTCAATTTGAAACTGATATCAGACACTTTTAGCCATACCGGTCACACCGTGCGTTGGATTGAGGTGCGGTCAATTCGTACACGTCACAAATGACTCGTGGATCGTTGTAATAAAGTATCAAAACAATCCGAAGGTGTTTTCTCGGTTTGGCGTATGTCATTGGTGTTGTTTTCCAAAGTTTATGTCATTTTCATACTGATATCAGAGAATTTTAGCCATATCGGTCACACCGTGCATTGGATTGAGGTGCGGTCGATTCGTACACATCACAAATGACTCGTGGATTGTTTTCCTAAAGTATCAAAACAATCCGAACGCGTTTGCTCAGTTTGGAATATGTCATTGGTGTTGTTTTCCAAAGTTTATCTCAATTTGAAACTGATATCAGACACTTTTAGCCATACCGGTCACACCGTGCGTCGGATTGAGGTGAGGTCAATTCTTACACGTCAAAAATGACTCGTGGATTGTTGTCCTAAAGTATAAAAATAATACGAAGGTGTTTGCTCGGTTTGGCGTATGTCATTGGTGTTGTTTTCAAAAGTTTATGTCATTTTCAAACTGATATCAGACAATTTTAGCCATACCGGTCACACCGTACGTCGGATTGAGGTGCGTTCAATTCGTACACGTCAAAAATGACTCTTGGATCGTTGTTCTAAGGTATCAAAACAATCTGAAGGCGTTTGCTCGGTTTTCCGTGTGTCATTGGTGTTGTTTTCCAAAGTTTATGTCATTTTCAAACTAAGTAGTAGGAATTCACTAATCTAAGGATATGAAACATAAGAAAGGGAGATCATAGATGCTCAATAAATTCAAAGGGAGATATCAATGACCATATAAAGATAAAATAAGTATTAGTAATTCACCTTCATTGTCCTATTTGTTTACATTCTTCGATCAGGTACGCTGCCCATTCGTTTCTAAAGACATTTATATCATCTTCTGAATAGGAGTTTTTGCGACAGTCATAGTAGTACTGAAAAAATATAAATACACAAAGGATTAATAATTATTTTAAATAAAGTAGTAATTATTTTAAAAAATACCTCTTCAGGGATGCTAGTTTTTCCATGAAATACGATCTCTTTCATAAATTTGCAAACATAATAACCGTAGTCCTTGTCATTTGTTTGTTTCGGACACTGCAGAAACATCGAGAAAAATAAGTAATTTGTTTTGATATGTATTTGTATAGTGAAATATAATTATATATACCCAGATACTTCTCCATTTGTAGATCTTGTGGGCATTTTTGTCCTTACGCCCTGGATTCATTCCAGCCTTTAGACGATATTCATACACTGCCCTATCATAACAAAATCATCATTAAAAGATAATATAAATTATATAAATAGATATTTAGTTCTAAAATTTTGGATCTAGTGTATTACAAATTGACAATCGCCATCATGTGTGGTCGGTTAGTTGGATATCCATACAGTGAATCTAGAAAATAAATCTTTGGAGTATCCAAATTGACTGCAATGAGCATCCAATGTTCCCTTAAAACACAAAAAGAAATAAGTACTGATAGAAATGAAAATATAATTGATATGATTAAAATGTAGAGTTTTACCCTTGCATCGTTGGTATTAAAAAGAGCATGTCAGTCGTAATTATTCTTTGAAACGTTCTGAGCAGATTTGACATCAATTCAGCCTGAAAATTAGAATCTTTTTCTATTCATTGTGTAGAAATGGTGTGAGGACTAATGAGTCCAAATTTGTATTCATGGGCAATTCCCTTAATTTTTTTTTTCATATATACGCCTGTGAAAAATATGAGATGTATTTATCCATAATTATCAAAGTATATCAGCTTCTGTAAAATCAAATCATGAAAACATACCTCATGTATACATTTATAACTAAGGCGCCTAGCCAGTCGTATGTGATGATCTCAGAAACAGCGTCTGCACTAACGAAATCCATTGTTTCCTCTCCATACATATCTTTTTCACAAACAATTTTATGATTCTTTCCATCTTTCATTTTCGTATCCACATGAGATTGTAATGATATTAAATGTGGATATCGAACGGGCAGGGTGAACGCGCTCTCAGTAGATCGTTTTTATCAGTTGGTTGATCCAATCTTGGAGCCGCTCCTTAATTTTAGCTTCTCCATTTTATCCTTCTATAATAACATTCATCGGTTCAGCCATTTTCTAATTTAATGTTAAAGGTTCTGCTTGAAAAATGAACTGGAAATGAATACCTCCTGCTCGACGTGTTTTTTTACAAGATTTGACAGCCATGAAACGAATGTTCCAATAGCTTTTTCCACCGTATGAATGTCATCATCGTCATTTGGCACAGGTATCTCAGCGCTCGGATCATGAGCTACGTTAATCGATACTTTGACATGACCGGTTGGAAGTGGTCTGAAGTGTAGTGTGTCATTCTGTATATTGAACACCGTAGCCCTCACCACAAGGCGATGGGTGGGAGTTGACAGATATAAATCACAACCATTTTCACCCTGTAGAATATCATTAAATGAAAGGTTTCAGTGTCTATGTGATTCACATCTCACAAAAACGAATATTATAACATTGATTACCTCGGTTAAGTCCGGTCTTTGAGGGGAATGTCTCGCCTCAAAGCTGGTGAGGGGTGGATCTTCTCGCGGGGGTTGTTCTTGAGTTGTTTGTTCTCTTCGCCTCTCCTCCATACAACTCTTTAGCATCTCTCCCTGAGTTTGGATTAGTTCTTCAAGGTTAGCTACTCTATCTCTCATTATATGCAATTCTTTAGTTTGTTCATCCTCTTGTTTTTTTTCTTAAAATATGTCTTGGGTGACACCCCAAAACCCACACCTCTGACGCGACCATACTGTTCTGGTTGTTTCAAGGCCGTTGAAAGTATGTCTGCATCCGGTGCCGGTGTTGTTGTGTCCTGTGACTATGTCAAATAGAAAATATGAAAAAATAAGTAAGCATCGTTATGTAATAGTGATTTAAAGCAAAACAAGTTTATATTATGTCATACTTACACATGTTTCCCACACTTTTTGTGTGTTTTCATCTATCATTTTCCCCTCTTTATTAACACGAGCCTCCTTCCATAGCACATGGTGTGGAATGGAAGTGACTTGAGATTTTGCTTCATCAATATGCTTATAAACAGAGAAACATGGTTACAGTGTTGTTTTATGTCACATAAAATTATTTCAGTACTTTTAAAATACATACCAATTGTTTTTCAATTGAAGCGTACCCCAACCTTGCTTTACGGTAGGGGTACACTGGTTTTGCTGCCCATTCTTTATTTTTAGCACTCAGTTGCTGTTTCATAAATAAAAACCTATCAATAAATGTGATGAATACAAGAAACGTTACACAACGTGTAACCAAACACAATGTACCTGAAAATTCTTTTCTACACGACGGTTGCAAAACGCATCCCACGTTCCTTGGGATATCAAGTGTACATAAAGAGGAGGCGGGTGCGGCTTGATTTTCCCTTCGGCATATTTCAGATGATTTTTCGTTAAAATGGTGCGAAAGCCTCTATGAATCCTTCCTGCCAGTCTGAAAACATATTCTTTGTGTGAAACATCTACTATAAATGCACTCTGCAAGAGATGATGAAGGGTTAGTCAATATTTCAATATTTTATTATATTTTAATAAATTAAATAGATGATATCGTAATGTTACCGTAATCTCTTCCCACATTAATGTTTTCAACCCGCTGACAACATGGTGCCACGACTCTACGTCAATCGGCACACGTTGTTGAGTGACGATTCCAATGTAGCTACTAAACATGGCTTTTTTGGGGTTTACATGCTGGCCTAGCTTAATCCATCCCACCTCATATTTGATGCCTTTTGCTTTTTCCTTAAGGATTTTTGCTAAAACTGTCAAATTACGGCGCACCTCTTTTTTTTGTGTCGCTGGGGTTTCATCGCCTACCATTTCCTCAGTTTATGCATCATCATTATGTTTCTCCGAAGTGCTAGGTTCGGCATTGACACCAGCTGAAATAGGTTGAGAGACCTGTTGTACGTCAGCAGTGGGACCAGCTGCAACATGTTGAGAGACCTGTTGTCTCTCAAAAGTGGGACCAACTGCAACAGGTTGAGAGACCTGTTGTACGTCAGTAGTGGGACCAGCTGCAACAGGTTGAGAGACCTGTTGTCTCTCAGCAATGGGACCAGCTGCAACAGGTTGAGAGACGAGTTGTGTCTCGGGATTGGGTGCATTAGCAGGTGAAGAAGTCATTATCTGTAGAACTGGTTTAAAATTTAAGTTAGATCACATAAAAGCAGCAGCGAAAAGATAATAACATAATGTAACACAATCTATATTACAATAAAAATCAATAACCAGATTATTGAACTCCCTTTTTTTTAAAAGGCTGAAGGGATTTGACCCCTCTATCAACTATCCATATCCCTTCATTGTGGTCTCCTCTGACATAAAAAACTTCGTCTACATTGGGACCACTGCGAAATGATTGCGAAATCCCAATGAAAGGATCATCTTCCGTTGAATTTTCATTTGACCCTTCAGCTATTTTGGTCGATAACAGAACAATTGACCAGTTTCGGTTTGCGGGATCGGGAACATAAAATACTTGCACTGCATGTGATGCCATTATAAATGGTTCGTCTTTCTCCCCTTCCTTAGTGAAATCAACTTTCACAAATCCCAAATCATCTATTTTAACAGCACTCCTATTATCAACCCACTTGCATTGAAATATCGGAACTTGAAATTACGTATAATCCAACTCCCATATTTGTTTTATGATGCCAAAGTATGACATATTCACATAAATTGGATTTCTGTCCTTAGCACCGGAAACATGCATCACTTCAGCCACAAGTGTAACCCCACTATTCTACATGGTACTGTCTTCATCATGTTCATTAGTATAAAATGTATAACCATTAACTACATAAGCATTGTAAGATAATTCATACACACTTGGTCCTCCGGCTAGCCATCGAAGTCGTTCCGAAATTGGATTTGGATTTTCATCTGACTTCTTACAAATATGATCTCGAAACCATCCTATAAACTGTCGATTATGTGTATCTGATATCCATTTTTCAGCCCTTGATGGATTCAATTGCCTAAGAATTTCTTTGTGGATTTCAACATATGGGTCAACGTCCAAACAGTTATGCAAAACATAAAGGTGGGACTGCTCCTGATCTATAATATTGATTGTGACAACCTTTATTCCAAAAATTCCTTCACCCTCTAGCCTCCCAGTGTGACGAGATTTCGTTAAGCCAATGCTTTCCACACCAGACAAGTATTCGGTACAGAATTCAACGTCTTCCTCAACAATATATCGCTCTGCAATACAACCCTCTACCCGACTTCGATTTTTGACATACCCTTTCAAAATCTTCATATACCGTTCAATGGGGTACATCCATCTGTAATGTACATGACCACATGGTCGAATCTCTCTCACCAAGTGGACCATCAAATTAACCATCATATCAAAAAATGAAGGCGGGAAGAACATTTCTAATTCACATAATATGACAGCAATTTCTTTTTCCATAGCTGGCAATTTCGCTGGGTCTATAACTTTGCTGCATATAGATTTGAAAAAGAAACACAGTTTCGTTAATGTATGGCGGAAATTCTTAGGCAAAATGCAATGTAAAGTAATTGGAATGAGATTTTGCATCAAAAAATGACAGTCATGTGATTTCAGACCTTTTAACTTCAAGTCGCTCATTGACACAAGGTTACTGATATTTGATGAATACCCCTCTGGAACCTTTACGTCATTCAAGAAGTTGCAAAATTGATATCTCTCCAGCCTGGAAAGAGTTTAAGCAGCATGAGGAAGAAATGTTCGTTTTTCACCCTTTACTGGTGCCAACTCTTCTCGTATTCCCATCTCAACCATGTCCAACCTAGCCTTAATTCCATCTTTTGTTTTGCCAGATGTATTTAGCAATGTGCCGATAACACTATCAAATACATTTTTTTCTACATGCATAACATCAATAAAATGTCTTACATACAGACAATTCCAGTATTGTAATTCAAAAAAAATTGATCTCTTTTTCCAACCGATTTTCGTAAGGTTTTTTGAAGCCGGTTTACCAAAAGTAGTGTCCAAATTTTTAACTTTCTCAAACAATTGATCGCCTGTTAGTGGAGACGGTGTTGTACGTTCTTCTGAACTTCCATCGAATGATGTCTTCCAAGAACGGTACTTATGTCGTCGCGGTAGAAATCTGTGATGTCCTAGAAACACGGTTTTCGATGAATGTTTCAACCTAATTGATTGTGTACCTTCTTCGCAAATGGGACAACCTTGAGTTCCTTTAATGCTATATCCTGACAAATTTCCATAAGCTGGGAAGTCATTTATCGTCCCATACAACATGACTCTCAAAGTGAAATCTTCCTTTCTGTAAGCATCATACAATGTAACACCTGAATCCCACAATAATTTCAAATCTTCGATCAATGGAGCTAAATAAACATCAATATAATTACCCGGTTGTTTTGGTCCTGATATAAGCATAGATAACATGATGTATTTTCGTTTCATGCATAACTACGGTGGTAAGTTATAATTTATCAACATAACCGGCCATGTACTGTGACTACTGCTTTGAAAACCAAAAGGATTCACTCCATCTGTAGATAACGCAAGACGAAGGTTTCTCGACTCGTTTCTAAATTCAGGATACTCATGATCGATTCTCTTCCACCGAGGAGAGTCTGCCGGGTGACGTAGTATCCCATATTTAATTCTTGTATTTGCATGCCATGTTAATTGTTATGAAGTTTCCTCACTTCCATATAGGCGTCTAAACCTTGGAATGATTGGAAAGTACCATACAACTATAGTTGGACTGGATTCATCTTTCTTGTATCGAGAAGCACCACACTTTGGGAATTCTTTAAGTGATTTGTGGTCCTTGAGAAACAGTATACAGTCATTCGGGCAGGCGTGTATTCTTTCAGAGATCATACCCATAGAGCGTAGCATTCGTTTGGCATCATATGTTCGGCTCGAGAGCTCATTGTCTTCTGGGAGCATGTCATTCAAGAGGGCAAGTAGTTTCGTAAAACTGTCGTCACTCCACCCGTTATCTGCTTTCAAATTATACAGCTTCAGTATGGTTGACAATGCTGTATATTTAGTGCACCCAGCATACAATGGCGTCTTTGCACAATTTTTAACTTCTCAAACAATTTTGGGCAATCACGAAGTTCATCTTTGAATGTCCTTGTCATTTTCTCAATACGATCTTCATCATCATTCACATCTGTAATCACATCCTCCATATGGTCATCTTCATTGTTCATGTTTGTAATCATATCAGATGATCCATAAAACGCAGTTTCACCCTAGTCACTACCTACATTCGTTGTTTCCCCGTGTTTATTCCAACATGTATAACTTTGATCTATTCTGTGACAGATCAAGTGTTCTTCCAACTCATCTGGACTAATTTGTTTTGAATAACAATATCATAAACACAGACAAAGGATTTTAGAAGAGTCACATGCATGATCTTTTGCAAACTTGATAAATTCTTTCACGCCTTTTTCATACTCTTTTGTCAACCGATTGACATTAATCCATTCTTTATTTATATTCATCCTATTTAAAATCCATAGGATAAGTATATAGGTTAAAGGAGAAGTAATATGAGTATAATTTAGATAAAAAACAAGATACTTCAAGGAAATAAAGGAATAAATAAATACCAAAATAAAAAATATATTGGGAACCACTACAATCCCCAACCCTCACATAATCTAGATCTCTAAAACCCATCAAAGTTACTCCAACTCAATCTGGCAACACTGGGACCCAATTCTACCAGACGTTCAATACATGAGGATTTCTTGGGTACTCAGTAGGGAACCACCAATGTGGTTTCATAAATTCTAATTTTTAGTTATATGTGCATGTTTCATGATCTGAATAAATAAATAATATCTAATAAATAAATAAATAAATCATCATTGATCCTCAGGTTCGTAGCCTCGATCATCCATACCAACTTTGGCTAGTGCCAAAGTGTATTTGAGAACATTGTGATGACTATACCAACCATAACAATAATCATGAGGTCTTTCACCCTAGTATACATTGATAATTACCCTAGATATAAACTCACCCTGGTGAATATGATAATAACCTGGAAAACCTCCATCCCATTATCACAACTTGAGTAGTATCCATACTAGTATAAAATTGTTCCCAACAACTTAACCCCAGTAGTGTAGGACACTCAACCAAACAGGCCAAATACACAATAAAGACTGAAATATCTCACCTATCCACTTTTCATAACAAATATAATCACTACTAAAAATCAATGGAATCCCTATTAGTAGTATCATAGACCTCACTACTATGTAATTTTTTCCATTTCAATAAAATACCACCTCAAGGTCATTTTTTTAATAAAAGTGGTGACATGAATTGGTCACCTAATTCATGCCCCAAAGGAATCAATTAAAAAAAAGAGTATAAGTACAATCACAAGGTGAAAAGAACTTACACCAGTAGGGATTGAGAGAAGTATAAACCAAAAACACCAACGAAAATCTGGAAAAATATATAGAAGCAGTGAATGATCCAAACAACCTATTATCAACTATTCCATGATCTCCAAAATGGGTTTTACTATCCATGGGGACAACACTAATCCATCTGGCTCGAAGGGAATCCAATTCCTTCATAAATTTTCTTCTCTATCAACTTGAGATATGTTATTCATGCTGTTATACAGTTGTTATTTTAAAATGAAGGGCTGAAATGAAACCTGAGAAAGACCTTAATACATTAAAACCAATGTTTAGAAAGGAAAACCATTAAAGGTTTGGATCAATAAGCTATTAAGAATGAAGACCATCATTGCAACGTCACCATCCAACAGAAGAACATGATGTAGTGAAACACTCATCGCATGAGAGCATCATATTATTTATCAGTGTCTTACATGGTATAGCCTCATAATATTTACATGGTAATATTCCATACTATAAATAGTCTCAATAGATGGCTCATGTCCCATTTCAATATATAGGTTTGTTCTGGGTCAGTCTACACATCCAGCCTATCAACAACCTTACAAAGTTATACCCACCCAAGTAGTCACATCCCCAAGGGGGATGTTCACACACTTTAGGTTCAATTCAATAAGGACAAGGGCTCTGATGTATCACTAGTTCCATGTGTGGCCTATGGGAACAAATACATAAAAGTCACAGAATGTATTCCAAGAGGTCTCCGGGTTCCCCCTAACAAGGTCCTCTAAGTCACACTCACTCTAATAACACCCATTAAGGAATTTATAAATCCATAAAGAAATTACTAGGACCACATACCTATTTTATATGGTTCTACTATTTTAATTCCAAGTTGAAAACTTTTCCTAGGCTCGCTAAGCCTCATCCAATGTCTACCCCAAGATCAACTCATCAATATAGCTCCTTCCTCTCTCCAAAAAACCAAAATTATTAAATTATAACATTTATAATTAATTATCCAAATCAATTTAAACTTGTTATATTCACTAGAAACTCATCTTGTGGACTTTTCATGTTTGAACCAAGACCAAAAATCTATATAAGATCTGAAGTGGGATCTTAGTGCCATCTTAGGAAAAATACCCAACCATCAGAACCAAATCCATAGACAACATTATATAATTTGATCCAATATCCATGAAAACTACAAAAGGAAACACAAATCCTTCATAATGATTGGTGACTTGCAGATACCATCATGATGTCTCTTATACATGAGGTAGGAAAACACCCCCATCAAATCAATATGATACCACCGTGCTCCAGTTGAATCACCCATAAAACCTAATCTTGATAAATAAAAAATCAATAGAAACTAAATATAAAGAATAAAATGGTAAGGAAGATGGTGAAATCACTTAGAATTGTTGAATAAATCCACTAAAAAACTCCCCATGGAAAGGGGAATCAAAAAGGAATAAGGGGGTGGGTCGATTGGGCATTGTATAAGAGGGAGGATGAGAAATGGGGGCTTCCCCTATTGGAATTTCAGAGGGAAAAAGATGAAAATATAATTTTAATGTTCTACACAATTTTCCAAACCATATATTAATAATGTGGTGGAACTGTACAAGAAAACCCCTTCAAATATTTGGTCAACATAGTTTACCAAACTATGCATTAATTATGTAAATTGGAACTACCTCAGTCTACAAAATTTCACATGTTTTGTATGAAATCATGAAAAAATGGTATGTTAATCCCTAACTAAAATCCGCCTCACATGGTTTCCTCTAAGATATCCCATGGTTAACCTTCACTAACCATGAAAGTCAACTATGTGATTTAGAAAGAGGACTGAAAACCTCCTTATGCTCAAGGTTCTACATTGTTTCTCAAAAAATATGAACACAAAACCATGTTTCATTTGAAAAATCTCCAAAAAACATCATATAAAACAAAAATAAAGCTTGTGAGACTCACCTGAGTACATGAGGCACCTCTCAAACCGCGGTGGAGGAGGAGGCAGCAGAGTAGGCAGAGGAGGAGGAGGAGGAGGCGTCGGTGGAGGAGGAGGATGAGGCAGCGGACTAGGAGGAGGAGGAGGAAGCGCCGGTAGAGGAGGAGGAGGATGAGGATGCGGTGGAGGAGAAGGAGGAGGAGGAGGAGGAGCAGAGGAGGAGGAGGAGGCGGTGGCCGGAGGAGGAGATGAAGGAGGAGGAGGCGGCCGGAGGAGGAGGCGGCGGCCGGAGGAGGAGGAGAAGGAGGAGGCGGCAGCCGGAGGAGGAGGCGGAGGCCAGAGGAGGAGGAGCAGGAGGAGGCGGCGGTCACGGCGGAGGAGTAGGATGCGACGGCAGTGGTGCAGAGGAGGGCTTCCACGAGAGCTTGACCGGGTGCAGGGAGGAGGAAGAGGACCTGCGGGTTTTTAAAAAATCCGTGTGAGCCTTTATCAGCGCTAGTAAAAAGCACTGATAAAGGATGTATTTATCAGTGCTAAAATGAAAAGCGCTGATAAATACAACCTTTATCAGTGCAAACAAAAGCGCTGATAAAGGGGAGGACCTTTATCAGCGCTAAGAAAGTGCTGATAAAGGGGACCTTTATCAGCGCTTTTGTAAGCGCTGATAAAGGCAGGCGCATGCCTTGCCCAGTTTTGTGGTAGTGAGATATGATCTATGAATACCATTCATATTCTTTCTTGAATGGTTTATGTTTATATGTAATGATGTTTATGACACTCGTTCCTCTTCCAAAGGTTATATGATTTTGAAAACCATTTATTTTCATGGGTTATGCATTGATTAAATGATTAAAAAACCTATTTATTTTCCTTAGGTTATGATATTATAAAATGTTATGATACACATTTAATTTCACGGGTTAGGATATTATGTTTATAAATCCCATATCTTTTTATGGGTCATGATATGTTGCAAGATTTATTATCTTATAGAACTTGTATGTATGATTTCATTAGGAGATGGGTGAGACAAATATCTCCCTCTAATGCATTGGGTTGTGATTTATATCTCATGATATAATGATGGGATTCAAGTCAACGGGCTTGATCCACTATGGAAGATGGGGAAATCTGATCCACTATGGGAAGATAGGGAAACATGATCTATTATGGTAAGATAGGGAAACCTAATATACCATGTCAAGATGTGGAAACCTGATCCCTTACAAGGAAAGTACTATGACTATAGATGGTGGTTTTTCCATCCTAGTAGGTGTAGTCTGCATGAAGCACCATGTTAAGTTTTAACAATGCGCATTGACTTATAGGGAATGATATTACATGCTTATATGTGTGTAACAATTCATGTCTTATTCTTATGTTATGATTTCATGGTTTATTCTATTTATTACCTTATGATTCATGTCATATGATCTGCCAATATTTATTCCATGATTTTTGTTTATTATCTTTTCAATTCATGGTATAATCTTCCTTTTTTATGATAATGTTCTCATACCCTTTTGTTCATGATTATCTTTACATATATCCCTTTTTTACCCTTACTAATCATCTTAGATCATCCCTTTTTTATGTTTCATTTCCTATTTTATGAAGATATGTAGTAAACATTATGTTTCTAAGAAGGGTGCTAGTCACTAAGAATATTTTGGGATATAATGTACTCAGTTATATACCAGTGTTTATTTTTCTTTATTTCAAAAGGCACTATATTTATATTATATTTGGGAATATGTTGTTTAATGTATTAAAAATTCCTCAAAAATTATGTAACGTTATTGTATGAAAAGTGAGGGTGATTATAGACAAGGGATATTTAAGACAAAGAAAGTGACATTTTGTGACTTTCTTCGATTCAAATATGATATAAGTCATTTTCATCGACAAGTGTCCATTAAAAAACCTTATTTTGATCCTTATGTATTAAGGGATGAATTATATTAATCCAATAAAATTTAGGCACGTTTTAGGGTCATTTTTAGTATTTATAATTTTATTTTTCACCTAGATTTCCAAATTTACCTTTTACCATGGAATTTGTTTTACCAAGGTTACTATTCATATTGGCCAAGAAATAAAAGATACCTATTAACTAAATTTTAAACTTATGAATAAAAGTTTGGTATGAAATTTTAAAAATTAAAAACAAATATTTTTTAGAATTAAACTTAAATTAAAACTAGTAAAACACCATGAAAAGCAATGTTTTTCAAAAAAATTGCCTTTTGAAAACATAAAATGTTTTTATAAAAACTTTAATATATAAAATAATTTTTAAAAACAATAATTGGATTAAAATAAACTAATTAAAATTAAAAACTAATCCAAAACATAATTTTACCATTGAAATAATTTAAAAGAAAATACAGTTTTCAATAAATATATGTATTTTCACTATTCCTTTTAAAAAATAAATGTTTTCAGAGATTTATAAAAAAAATTAAAATAATTTTGTTTTTATGAAATTAATTTTCTCAAAAAAATTTCCATAACTTCTAAAAAATAATATTCACTAATAAACTCTTTTTGGAAGAAAATGTATTTTTGAAAAATAAAGTAATTTTACTAAAAATTGTGTGATTGTTTTCTAATCACTTACCAATACATTCATATTGATTTATAAATTTATTTTTATTTCATAAATTAGTTATTCATTTTTTATTTCTTCCAATTTAAGGGGTTGGTTATAACAATCATTTTATACTAGTTTTATCTCATGGTTCATTTAAACTCATGGTTGTATGGAACACAAGTTATTGAAGAATTAAATTAATATCATAATATTTGATGTCATGATGTTAATGTGTTTAAATATGTTCAATGAGTTGAACATTTTTAATGTGATTCTTAAGAATAACTATTATTCAAAATAGAAATATTTATAGATTCTACTCACTAAAGAGTTTAATGGGTGGGTTTTCTCATATGAACACAAATTTTTTTGGAAATAATTACCTAATAGTGTAATGAATTTGATAAAAAAACTTAAAATTATAGAAAAATAAAGATGATCTAGAAGTATATTATATATGATATGTTATATAGGTTCTTAATTATTATTTTTAAGTGTCATTAAAGGAGTTCAAGAATATAAAATGTATCATTTTTTATAAAATGAAATCACAATTTTATCATTATTTCACATTGGTTATATATATATATATACTGATAAACATTTCATGTAGAAAAATGATAATTGACCTCTCAAAAGTGTGGATTTGAGTTATCCCTAACCGATGTTCACCATGTCGTATTATAGTTCGTGTTGAATTTTTTTGGTTAGCATGAGGAAAAATCATGTATTAGGATAAAAAATATTCTTATTTGGTATTAAACACATTTTTTTACAATAGATAAACACTAAGTATACTGCATGGAGTGTTATACACTATGAATTTGGTATTATAGGGGTCAATGGTTTATATTTAAAGTGTATACTACTTGTGGTTTTTGAGACACCTAACATGGTAAACTTCACACATTAGTACCGTTCTAATACAATCCTCTACGATTAGAAAATCCGGGGTTGGTTGATTATTATAATTATCATGACATCAGTTAACGATCAACTAATATGGGATTTATCCTATAATATAATGAGTATAATATATAGATCCTCAATTTAGATAGACCAAGGAAGTGTACAACCATACAAAGATATTAAATATGAGGTTTTTATCTCTTTAGGTGAGGGAAATGTGATGTGATCATCCATAAAGGTTAATGAAGAGTGATGCAATCATCGACCTAGTCAGTATTAGAGAGTTGAGAATGTTTGAGATGGATATATGGGGTTGAAACACTCTATATACCATGGAAACTTAATGTCATGGAAAAAGGGATCACATAAAAATGCATGCTTTCACATGATGAAACTAACATACATAGGTTTAAAGACATTTGTGTTCCAGGGTGATTAATCCAAACCCCTTTATGGATTGAGTAACATTGATTATTTACTAGAGGATGTTGTTTTATTTTATTTATGTATCTATTGATTCATTTATTTAACAATGATATAAATTCCCATAGGTTCACACATTTTGGTTAACTAATTGGGGATTGAATTTAACTAAGAGAGCTACTCTAAAAGTGTTTTTGAGTTTATCTAAAATATTTTTGGACGGGTGTTCACAAGGTATTTCATATGATGTGATACTCATTAAATTTGATAATATATTTCCAAAAGTGTTTTGGAAGATATACAAAAAGATATTTGAATATTATTTTAAAATTATTGTATATTATTCCATATAAGGTGAAATGGAAAAAGTCTAAAAATATTTAGTACAAGTGGGATATTGAAGGATATGTGGCCAAAATTCCATTTATATTTGATTTTATTGGGCCCTATAATGTTGTATGATAGGTTCTTGTCATATGGTATGACATACATGAAACCAAGAAATATTTTATGCCTTGGTATTTGGAATATATTAAAGGAATGTTATATGATGAAATCCTGTCATGTGTCATAGATTTTTTTTGCCTATATATAGTCTAGTGGTTAACCCTAGGTAGTCTTCATAAGAGGAGTGTACACAAAACAATATTTCACTTTTAGTTGATTTTAGGAAATTTTTATTCTGAAAATAAAATAAAGCAATGAAATAAGAGAAATAAATTAAGAAAAATATTTAAAAAATTGAAAAAAAAATTTATTTCAAACTATGATATGAGAAGGGTGATTAGGTTAGGTCCAGTTTTCGAAATGAAATGCTATCATAGTTCCAATTTATCCAATACTATTATACTAAGTCAATTAATATGAGATTATATTACTAATTTCATCCACTCACTTGATCAAATGTTGATAGTGAGAGTAAAAATTTTCAAGATCTCAGTCTATTATACTCTCCATCCTTGTGTGAGAGAGTTATAGTGAATATCCATAATTAAGTTAGGCAATACCCGATTGGGTCTTGTTTGTCATGAACAATCAAGAATATCCACTACCCCTCCCATACGTACTGATGATTGTCGAGTACTTCACCACTAAGCTCTGGTATATTACATCATATATAAACCAGAACATAATATATAGAGAAAATGATCATTGACCAAAGACAAATCAACAAAATAATAAAAAAACCAAATATGATCATAATTGATAACAAAAAATACCATTAGAAATTAGAAGAAACTTCAAAGAAGAGAGAATAATTTTTTTTAATAAAACAAAATAACTAAAGCATTAAAAAATATAAAACATAGCTTCCTTAATCAATCATAACTTTACCCTTCTATGGTAATGATAACTGATATGAATGGGAAAGAAGAAGGCATTATAAAACTAGGAAGAATAAAAGAGGGAAAAAGAAAGCATAAAATTTCTCCTCTAGAATATGTACTCCAACATTTGACTCCTATTATGCACAAAAGATAGTAAAAAATCAACAAGTTTAATTTATAGAAGTTATTCATAATTGAATTTTCAATCTAGTATAAAAAATTCAAAGTATTTGGACATGTATAATAAAAGTTATAACAAATTAATGAGTCACACTTTTTCTGGTTGAGGATTCCGTAATCTTCTTCTATATTAGAGCATCCAATGGACGCATTAATGAGAGAATATCTCCATGAAATTTAATTATTAAATGATAAATATACTTTTATTTTAATTAAAATTTTAATCACCTCAATTTGAGGTCGTTATCCCAAGTTATTTTTCGTTTACTAAGGTGGGGTCTATTCTATTGACGATAAATATTTTTCAAATTGATTGATTTTTTTGGATCTATAGAAGTATGAATTGGATTTGGGTCCAGAAGAATAAGTTGAATCCTATGAATAGAGAAATTGTAAAAAATTAATCACTCTAATTGTTTCAATATTTTAAATGTTATTTTCAAAATTCAAAAGTACTAAAAATATTTTAAAATTATAGAATTAAGCAGTTTTTACATTTTATCCCAAAACACACGAAAAATAAAAAAATGATGAAAATCAACTAAAATTCATAAATTAGGAGGCATTAAATCATTGAAATTCAAATGAAAAATGATTAAAATATTATCTATATTAATTTTCTACATGTACATCTTATAATCCTAGACAAGTAAGAATTAAAATCAAATTAAAGAAAATTCAAAACACATACTCATTAGATCAACCAATTTTTCAATAAGAAACATAACATATCATGCCTCCTAAAAAAAGTATTTTAATTTATCTATTTATACCACTTAATATATTTCCACTTCAGTTCTCCTCCCATGCACACAAAACACATACCTTATGTTATTTCTTTTCTCGTCTCTCATTTCTCAATATTTAACAAGGATTTTCTCATCCAAACAAATTGAAGAGTCAAAATTGGCTTGATAAATTCATACATTGATGTGAGTCAAGGACATATGTTTATCATGATAAATTTTCAAGTTTGTTCTATTTCTTTCGATTGGTAATATTTAGATATAAAAAATCCTAAGGTTGAATGAGTAGGGCTTGGATCTTTTTGAATAAAAATTGAATGATTCTAATTTTCAATCAAGTATGGTCTCTTCCCCACTCCCCATAACAAAAAATCATCTTTAAAATAATATCAAATTTTTTATCAAAAAACCAGAAATTTTCTAATTTAATTTCTTTATCAAAGAAACTACTTCTCAAATTTTTTAGTTTTTTAATCTCCAGATAGGCACAATATTCTATCGCCTTTGGAATCTCCATAAAGGCACAACTTTCTTTCCTTGAAAGCTCCATAAAGTCACCAATTTTAATAGAATTAAAATTTTAGTAGAAAAATCATCTCTTCAAAATTTTATTTTCCAGCCAAAGTATCACCAAATGATGTATCATAACACAATACAGATTCCCTCCACACATATGTTCGACAAGGTTATGAAATTTCACTTCAAGAGCATGTTAGATATGGAAAATTGTCTTGTATTGGGGCTAACATTATATTTTGTTCATGGATTATAAGTGATACAAGGATTAAATATACAAGATAGGAAATAGTAAAAAAGGATCTTTTGAAAAGGGGGATCTAAAGCCAAATTAATTCCTAAATCATTTAAAACACAAGTACCTTAAACCCCTATGTTTTTTTGGGATAAATCAAATTTTGGTTAAAGAAATCATTTCTTGATTCTATATATAAGTGAGGTGAATGTAAAGAATATGAAAAAAGAGTTTATTAATTGAATAGGAAAGTTATTTTAATGATAAATATAGTGATATGTGTCATGAGATTAAAAAATTAGAGGTCTTCTCATGAAATTCCCTGTGTTTCAAACTGGAAACAATAAAATTTTTAACATTCTTTTAAGTTAAATTTCATGGAATAATTTTATTAAATGATTGAAATGGGTTTCAAAAATGGAAAAGATATTCATTTGAGATCACAAGTTTCAAAAACACAAAATAATTGAAAGATATCACACAAAATTTTAAATAACATACTTTTTTTCAAAAAAAATAGGGAAACAAAAATTGAAAATTCTAAACTAAAAAGGTTACCTACCCCACACTTAATTGATGAAGTTTCCTTCATGAATTAACATTGATTTATTTAATAATGTAGATATAAAATGAAATGACCCTGTTTAATAAAGTTTAAAGTAAAGAAACAACTTTGTGGGTCTTCGTTGCTAATCAGGTTGAAGAAGTGTAATCTCTACCTCTAGTTCTTAAACTTTCTTTATCTTCCTCCATTTTTTGGATAATTTCAATTGATGTGGTCAAAATAATAGGATCTATTTGTGGATATTCTTACCACAAGATTATTTTTAAATCCTCTTCCCTTTACTAACATAGGAAACCTCTCTTTACAACCTTGTTTTTCATAATGTATTAAATTTCCCCTCAATTCTTGTCTATTTCATAGTGAATACATGTTAAAAAAAATAATAGGATTTATGGACATTATTACCACAAAACTAGAAAAAAACTTGAAATTTTCTTCTTTCATGTGGTTTCCAATATTTCTAGATATTTTTTACTATTTTATTACAGCTTTAACCTCAATTTTCCTAAGAGATTCTGGCCTTCTGGGAACATAATTATATTCTCATGATGTTGAATATTTACCTAATATTTTCTTGATCCTTGTGAAATTAGTTTTTGTTTTGATATTTTTAGTGTTAAATAAAACAATTCTATTTGAAATTTGATTTAGTACAGATTTACCATTCTCTTCTAATGCTTTATTATTATATACATGAGAATATCCTTTACTTACCTATTCATTTTTAATGGTATTTTCTCTGACCATGTTCAAATCATGTTTCATAGTGCAACATTTGGATTTAGACTCAGTTAGTTCTTCTTCCTTCATAACTAGTTCCATCTGGATATCTATGATAATATTTTCATTTTAAAATTGTTTTATTTTATAGTTATTGATATTATTAGTTGATTATAATATTTATACTTAAATGTATTTTAATAAAATATAAAATAATTAAGATTTTATATATTCTTCAAAAATCAATTCAGATTTACTTGATTTTAGGGTACAAATCTATTCTGCGATATTCACAATGAAAAAATGATCTTCTATGGTTAATAATTTTCTAAGAACACATGATTCTTCAGTCCATTCTAAACCTTCTTTATGGGTGATTTCATTTAGTAAATGTATTCTTAACAGATGATTCATGGAGTTAAGTATATTGAAATTTACTTGACTATATCCAAGATCTATTAAAAGTATTCCCTCATGTACATTGATGACGTTCTTTACTATATTCCGGAATGGCCTCCCCAAAAGGATGGGTGTGTGTGATGAAATCCTTTTTTCTTCCATGGTCAGCATGTAAAATCCAAATAGGAAAATTTGATCTTTTACTTTCATAAGAATATATTCCTAGACACCTACTTGTAAAATGGTGGGTCTGTTTGTGAGATAGAGCACCACTCTAATAAGATTCAATTTTCTAATCAGAAAAGATATAAATATATGGTGAGGCAAGACATTTATCAAAGCACATAAATCACATTAATAATTAGTGAAATTTATGTATCCAATATTGAATGGTATCAGAAATTTCCATGGATCATGACATTATTTTGTATCGGTGGTGTGATGAGAGTTGAGATGATTTTACCCAAGATGATTCTCTCATTTCCATCAAGTCATCTTATTTTGGTGTATAGTTCCTTTAGAGACATTATATTTTTATGGATCTATCATATTGCTTCTAAGAGTGGGATATTTATCTCATCTTTTTGAAAGGTTTCTTAAATTTATTTTTTATTTATTCCTCTTCAAATGTTTACGACTAAATTAAATCATAAGGTAATGGTGCCTAATTGTTCTTCTTTTCGCTCTACTATAATTTTAAGGGTGTTTCTAGACTTTTATTTTTGAACCTTGGCATATCCTTATAATCCTACGATTTTTATACTTCTTCTTGGTGCATTTTCTCAGAATTCATTGAATTCCCAACTTCATTCTCCCTCATCACATATTGTCTTATTTTAGGTTGAAGGGTTGTTGGTTGTTGGAGTTTTTTAAACTTTTTATTATAATCTTTATGACATTATCCTTTGGGTTTGGAATATTTTGGGAATGAATTTCCCTGTATTTTTGTTCAGGAATTAATGTGACTATAAAATTTTTTGAGAAAATATATTGTTGTGTCTTTCAACCTCTCAAACTCAAATTGATGCTATTGGTTTCTAATATAAGGTTGTGCACTAATGGATGGTTGTAGATAGGGTCTTTATAAACGGGTTGTTGAAAGTCTTGGAATTTTTATGATTGTTTGTAGGGTTTTTGGAATGTTGGGGGTTATGATATTTCTTCTATTGGTAGGGAGGCTTATTGGGGGTATTGGTTTGGATGGAAAGATATTTCTTCGGTTTATTGGCTTCTATGTCATTTTTGGGATTGGGGATGATGTGAGTTATTTAGCTAGAATTTATTTTTCTGGAAGGTTGAAACACATATTTATTTACCTTGAATCTCAAGAAACTATTTATTATAATGACAAATAGAAGAGCATATACCACATACCTGAGGCATGGACTATTTTACTATTACTTACATCACAACCGTTAGTCTCAGTACATTGGTCATTTCCTTGAGTGTGTTTTCTAGTAATGGTGATGATGAATCAATAGTCCTTTCTTATTGAATGTCTCTAGTGACCATACCTATAGTTCCATATTTTTATGAGTTATGATGAATATTTTTAGTTAGACCTATTTCTTCTACTTGTGATTTTTCAATAACTGACCCTCTATATGAGGCATCAAGAGGGTTATGATCATTTTGAAGAAAGAATTTGTAGAATAATATGAGGAATTGATGTTTATATATGGATTAACATTGCAAACTTAAACAAATATTCTTGAACAACTCTCAGTATTCGTAGTGGGCCTCTCTAGTTGATGTTAGATAATGTAGATCAATTTTCTAATTATTTTAAATCAGGATGTGGACAAAAAAATCTGCAAGAAGTAACTCTTGAGTTATTCATAGTCATTGACCTCTCCTGATTCTATATCAAACAAATATTCCTTAAACACTCCATCTAGTGTGAAAGGGAATTCCCTACACTATAATTAGTGTTCAGGTTCTCCTCTCAGCCTGAAGCTTGAGAATACATGTCACAAACTATCCTAGGTACCCGGGTAACATGATAACCGATCCAGTCCCGACATAACTCAAAGGGCATTCCCAATCCCCACAGGTCAAAAACTAGCACCTGACATCACAAAACATACAAGTGGAAATGATTTCTGCTACAAGAATGTGGAAGAAAAAGATAAAAGACAATATGCATATAAAAGGAAAACTCCACTAGGCGTAATGTACCAGAATACAACTAGGAATAAAATCCAAAGTACTGAATCCCAAGTACATAAAACAGGAAAAAAACCCCCAAGTCCCTAAGGATAAAACTCACCATGTCCAAAGCTCAATAGATGGATATACCTCAAAGAGATACCTTACCTTTGCTCGAGCCTCGAAGAAGAAAGTATACAAACACCCGAAGGCAAAAGTAGGGTGTGAGCCTAAGGCCAGTAGGTTTCCACCAAAGATTCCATAACATATTCCAAATTTATTTAATCTAAATAAAATATTTCAATTTTCAAAATAAAAAGGTTTAGAAATTCAAAATCATATTTAAACAAAACAGGCTATACATTTCCAAAATGATGGAAAATACATTCAAAGAATAGGCTTTACTTTAAAAGAGATGGAATATTTCTAAAGCAATGTCTTATGTAAAACATTTATATAAAATAGTTTATATAAATTCAGTAGGCATGTAAAATTGTTAAAACAAACATTGGAATACATTTATTTCTCAAATATAAATAAACAAGTGAGCAACATGGTCATCTACCAAAAGGTACGATAGTATTAACCAGATACAAGATTCCACATTCTCTACATGAACTCAGAAAAATGTGTATACATATGTCCCTATGACACTAGCCAAAGGATAATCATCACCAACCCTTTGGGGATGTGACCCATAACATGTATGTTTTAGAATGTCGTAATAGCTTAGAGTGATTCAAAATAACTAACTAACAACCTGATACTTGCATGCACTCTTACATGATGGGTGAACTATTTTTAGATTTTTTAAAATTTTATAAATACCATTATTCCATTTCAATAATGCCAATTTATTTCCATTTAAAACCAAAACAAGTTTCATTCAAATACATTCCTTTTCACGAGAAAAAACCACTAAGTTTCTATCAATAATTTTAATCCATTTTAATGAGTATGAAATCCATTCATAACCAATTACATCTTTTTCACAATTCATTTCCACAATTAAAATCAACAATTTAATTGAAAATATTTCCATTAAAATCCACCATTTAAATTCAACAATTTAAATCGGTTAACTTTCCACAAACCCACCCTAATTCATTAGAATTGGGGTTTTTCAAAATTTCTTATCCAAAACCATTTCAAACCCTCCAATTCATTGGAATTGGGTTTTTTTGTCAAAGAAATTGAAAGAAAGATTAAGAAATTGAATTTAAATCAGAAATTGAAATAAATCAAGTAATACGATGGTAATCAATTTAGTAAGTCAGGATGGAACCACCTACCTCTTTGCAGAAGAATGTCACTCCTAACTACACCCGCCAATGAGAATGGAGGTGAAGGATTCCTAAAAACTCTACCAAGTAGCAAGATCCAAAACCACAATAAATTGATCAATTAATCCCAAGATTATCCATTGAAAACCCAATATGAGAGAAGGATAGAAACTCAAAGAATGAGAGAAAACAGGAGAGAACCCTTACCCGGGAATCACAGAACAAGCAAAAAAACAATACAAATACAATAAGATCAAAAAAGAAGGAGTTGACACTCTAAAAAATGCCTAGGAAGGGTTTGGGGTCAAGATATAAGATTTCTGGAATGAGAAGGACCAAGTAAAACTACCGATCTTGCATTTTAAAACTAGCCACGGGCCGAGTCACGACGTGTACCCCTAGGCCACAATGTGTAGTCCATTCTAGATAATTTACACCAAAAAACCCCATATTATACATTAAAAATATGATATGTATCCCCTAAATGATGTGTACTTCAATTACACGGAGTGTACTAGCTCACGTCATGACCTCCCCATTCATGACCTGAAACCAGCACCAAGTACACGACATGTACTTTAGGTACACGATGTGTACCTATCCTGCAGTTCGTGGGAAACCCAAAAAAATAACATTAAAGGATTTTTCTAACAAAAATGGGACTTAGAAAATGTGGAAACAAACCTGTTAGGGTAACGAGATGTTATAAATTCCCCACCATAAAAACATTTGCTCCCCATAAATCCTATGAAGAAGCTTCCATGCCAAAAAGATGAGGCCAATGCTCTCTTATATGTTCCTTATGTTCCCACGTCTCATGACTATTAGCACCATGATACCATAGAACATGAACCAAAGGTATATTTTGTGCATGAAGTACCTTGGTCTTAGAATCAATGAACCTAACTGGTCACTCAGTCAAAGATACATCAGACTCGATCTCAAGATCACTATAGCTCAAAACGTGAGATGGATCCGATAGATACCTTCTCAGATGCGATACATGGAACACATTATGTATTGATGTAAGATGCGGTAGAAGTTACAAATGGTACAAAACCTTCCCCACCTGCTTAACAACCTCGAAAGGTCCCACAAAGTGAGGAGCAAATTTCCCTTGCCTCCCAAGCCGTCAATAACCCAACTGGGGTGAAAACTTTAAGAAAACCGGATCACCAACTAAAAAATACAAAGGTCTACGATGTCGATCATCATAAGACTTATATTAGCTTTGGGATATATAAATCATTTGAATAATTAGCTGAATATTTTCTGTTTTCTCATACACCAAGCTTGGTCCAACAAAAGAACATTCACCAACCACCAACCATCACAAATGATATTTACAAGGCTGGACATACAAGGCCCAAAAAGGCATCATTCTGATCATGGATTGGTAAATATTGTTGTAAGAATACTAAACCAATTATAAGTGATCATCCCAAGCCTTGAATAAGTCAATAACATGGGCGCAAAGCATATCTTCAAGAATTTGTATAGCGCTTTCCGTCTGGCTATCTGACTGTGGATGGTAGGCCATGCTCAACCAAAACTGGGATCCCAGTGCCTCATAAAGGCCTCTCAAAAAGCGATAAGTGAATCGAGGATCCCTATCAGAGACTATGTCAGATGTAACTCTATGTAATCGAACAATCTCTTTCACCTAGAGATCTCCCAACCCCTCAACTTTGGCTATATCACGAATGGTTAGAAAGTGAGTTGAATTGGTTAGCCTATCAATCACAACCCATATCGCAATTTTTTTCTCTGGGTATGAGGAAACCCAAAAAAAAGTCTATAGAGATCTCATCCCACTTCTAAGTAGGGATTGTACATAGTTAAAGCGAACATGAAGGTTTCTAGTGCTCAACTTTCAGTTGTTGGCACATATAGCAATGAGAGATGAACTCAAAAACGTCTCATCTCATTCTCATCCACCAGAATTTCCACCTCACATCATAAAACATTTTTTGGTTCTTGGGTGAAAATCCCACTGAGAGCTATATAAATCTCCCATCATATCTTTCCTTGCTAATAATGGAACAATGAAGTAGTTCTGATAGGATAAAATGCCCTCTTTAGAGAAAAACCAAAGAGAAACTGTCTGCCCTCCATAAAGGGATTCTCTAATGATACAGAACTCATAATCAAGATGTTGACCTTGGTGAATCATATCAAGAAGAGAATAAGTCAACTGAATGATGGATAAAGAAACCTCAACCCTTTCCTCCTGAACTCCAATATACAACTATGCAAAAATAGCCATCAAATTTCACACTTCCAAATAATCTTTCACTGCCTGGGTTGGAAGTTTCCTGATCAAAGTATCAGTAATGATATTTCCTTTCCCAAGGGCATTACCAATTTCAATGTCAAAAGACAATAGGTACTCTACAAAATGCCTCTACTGAAGATTCAAATATTTTTTGGGGAAGATATAACTCAGGATTTTGTGGTAGGAATACACCATAAACCTTTTCCCAAAAAGGTAGTGCCGCCAGCTATTAAGCACGTGCATGACAACTGAAAGTTCTTGGTAATGCATAGGACAATTATTTTCATGTGTCCTAAGATGATGAGATCCATATAAAACCACATGATCACTATGCATAAGAATGCAACCCAAGCCTGAACCCGATGTATCATAGAATACTGCATAGCCATTCTTGGCTTCTAGAAGAGTCAACACTGGTGTAGTAGTCAATAGGGGTTTCAACTCAACAAAAAACTATAACATTTATCATTACATGAAAAATTAACCCCCTTTTGAGTTAGATAAGTCATCAGTGAGACCATCTTTAAGAAGTATTTCACAAAAATTAGTTAATATCTGGTTAAGCCCAATAAGTTCCAAGTCTTGAAGAAATTTTGTGGTTGCTCCCAAGTCATAACAGCCTTCACCTTTTCAGGATCAACTGATACACCCTATTTAGACACCACACGTCCCAAGAATTTCACCTCCTAAATCCAAAAATCACACTTTTAATGATTGACATAAAGAAGGTGATTTCTTAGTAAATACATAACTATTCTCAGATGTTTCACATGATCCTCCTTGGAATTAGAGTAAAAATTAATGTCATCCAAAAATACCACCACAAAGGTATGTAGATACTTGTGGAAAATCTTGTTCATTAAATCCATAAAAACAGAAGGATAATTTTTCAAACCAAATGGTATAACAAGGTACTCAAAGTGCCCGTACCATCTCCGAAACTCAGTTTTATGAATGTGGGGTTCTTTTAACCTCAACTAATGGTAACCAGATCGAAGGTCGATATTTGTAAACTAGATCTCCCATTTTAGTTGATCAAACAGATCATCAATTTGTGGTAATGGATATTTTTTCTTTATCATTACTCGATTGAGATTTTGATAATCAACACATAAGTGAAGAGAACCATAATCCTTCTTAGCAAAGAGAACCGACACTGCCCAAGGTGACACACTTGGACGGATAAATCTCTTCTCAAGAAGGTCATCCAATTAAGGATTCTTCCTTTTTAGCTCAGCTGGTGCCATGAGGTAAGAGGGAATAGAGGCCAGTTGAGTACCATACATTATGTTAATAGAATACTCAACCTCTCTCACTGGTGGAAGACCAGATAAATATAAAGGGAACACGTCGGAAAACTCGGTGACAACTGGAGGAAGATCCCCACCTATTGAATCTCACTCCAAGTTAAAGAAAACAGTGATATCACTTTTCCAAATTATCTATAAGAAGGTGTGGCTTTTCTCGACCTTGGGTCACATTATCCTTGAAAGATATAAGACACACCACTATGTGTAGTAAAGTAGACCCATTGAAGATAAAAATAAATTTGGGCTTTGTTGGAAATGATCCAATCCATCCTGAAAATGATGTCAAGAGATTTCATATCAATAACCAGAAACTCATATCTAGCTCTAAATATACTATAGAGAAGAAACATTCATGACTACAGAGACCCTTATCTCTCTTCATACTAAGGGGTGTAGTAATATCTATTGCACAAGAGAGTTTCTACATAGGAAGATTTAGAAGATTAATATTATGGGTTAAAATAAAAGAGTGAGATGCACTAGTATTAAATAGAGTAGTCAATAATGATGAAGCAAGGGTAATGGTACCTCTCACATTCCTTGGACCTGTGTCTGCTTCCTCTAGAGACTCTTACGCTGGGCGAAGAAGCTTTGTTTCAGATTCCTATGTATGAAATCCTTTTTTCAGTGAAGCATTTGATTTCCCCATAGTTTTGGGAAAAAATAATGATCATGTCCCACTAAAAAGAGTAGGGAAGTGATGGTAGAACCTCTAAAAGTTCCCTAAATGTCAATAGGATCCACAGTTCTTGGGTGCCTTAGTGAAAATCCGCCTATAATTTCCTGTCTTACCAGATAGGTAGAAAGTCAAAGAACTTCTTCCTGAAGCTGTAGGAGGACTGGAATGACTCTGCCATCAAGAACTGCTGTAAGGATCATCACGCTTCCATTTTCCTTTGAAGGAACCAATGCTACTACTAGGAGAAAAAGTAATTATAGTCAACCATGACTTGCTAGACAAGTCCATCTCAACCATCATCACCCTATCCAACACATCAACATAAGTGGGAAACATCATCAAGAAAACATGATAATAGATATCTAATCAAATTCCCAACTTGAACTGTTGAGCCTTATTCCTCTCATTAGATACTATCTTAGGAGAAAACTCCACCAGATCAGCAAAGTTATCTGAATACTCAGTCAAAGATTTGTCAGCCTTCTCAATCTTGAAAAAATTCATATCCTTATCCAACACCATCGACTCTAGATAGAACTGATTGGGGAAAATAACTTTGAAGTATTTTCACTATAAGACCTAATTTTTCCATGCCATAACCACCATGTCCCACCATCTCTTGCTCTGTCCCTCTAGCCCGAAGGTGAAACACTTCACCCTGATCACTTCTAACGTCTCCAAGAACTTAAACATACATTATATCTTTCCCAACCATTCCTCAGAATGTTGAGGATCAGTGGAGCCTTTGAAGACTGGTGATTTCTGGCGAAGGAACTCTTGAGAATGTTTCCAAAGAGCATCCCCCTAAGGATCCATAGCTAGATCCTAAGCGGGAACTGGAGGAGGTGCATGTCCCAGATCTTGGACAGTGCGCACTATCACCTCAACCTGATTCGGATCAACAAAATGATTTTCTTTCTATGGTTCAACAACACCCTTTTCTGGTATTTTATTTGTACGTATTATTTAAGGCATGATGCTACATAAAATCTGTAGAAAAAATTAAGGCATTATATTAACAATCAAACTGAGTAGAAATAGAAAATATTCTCAACAGAAGACACAATCAAGATTTGGATTTCTCTCTATAAAAATATCAATAGGGAAAATACTATAACTAATCCACAAGATGTCTTTCCCTAACCACCCCTAGAAACTTAAGGTTCATTATGGTGAGAGATGGAAAGGAACTTAATCACAACTACCTCATAAGTCCCAACAAGATTTAAAAAATACATACTGACTTCAAAGAAAAGATCAACAGCCTCCTTTGATACTAATTTTTCATGAACCAGACTGGGTACCCTGGTAACCTGATAACCGATCCAATCCATACATAACCAGAAGGGCATTCTCGATCCCCACAGGTTAGCGACTAACACCTGGAATCAAACAACATACAAGTGGGAATGATTTCTGCTGCAAGAATGCAGAAGTAAAAGATAAAAGATAGTATTTATATTAGAGGAAAACTCCACTAGGAGTAATGTACTAGAATACAACTAGGCATAAAATCCAAAGTACTAAAACCTAGGTACATAAAATAGGAAAACAACCCTAAATTACCTGAGGTCACAACTCACCACACCCAAATCTCAAAAGCTGGATCCACCTTCAAGAGATTCCTTACCTTTGCTCGATCTAGGAAGAAGAAAGTCTACAAACTCCTAAAGGAAAAAGTAGGGTGTGTGACAAAGCCCAATATAGTTCCACCAAATATTCCATAAAATTTGAAAAATATAGATTATCCAAATAAAATCTTTTAATTTTCAAAATAAATAGTTTTGGAAATTCAAAATCATATTTTAAAAAACATGCCATACATTTAAAAAAAAAGGAAAATTAATTCAAAGAACAAGCTTTACTTTAAAAGAGATAGAATATTTATAAAACAATGGATTAATAAAACATTTATATAAAACAGTTTACATAAATTCATATAATAAACAAGTGAGCAACATGGACATCTTCTAAATTGTATGATAGTATTAACCAAATATAGGATTTCATACTCTCTATGTAAACTTAGAAAAATGCATATACACACGTACCTATGACACTATAGAAAGGAGACTCATCACCAACCTATCAAGGATGTGACCCACTGAATTTATGTTTTAAAATGTTGTAATAGTGTAGAGAGTATCCAAAAAAATCACTAACTTCATAAGTCTTGCATGCACTCTTACATGATGGGTGAACTATTTTAATACTTCTTAAAATATGATCAACCCCATTCTTCCATTTAAAAAATTCCAATATCTTTCTATTTAAAACCAAAACAGATTTCAATAAAAAAACATGATTTTTTCACGAGATAAAACCACTGAGTTTCTATCAATCATTTTAATCCATTTTCATGAGTTTGAAATCTATTCAAAACCAATTCCATCCTTTTCAAAATTAATTTCCATAATTAAACTTGACAATTTAATTGAAAAAATTTCCATCAAAATCCACCTTTTAAATTAAACAATTTAAATCAGTTAACATTCCCTAACCCCACCCCAATTCATTAGAATTGGGGGTTTTTAAAATTTTTGTTCCAAAACCATTTCAAATCCTCCAATTCATTGGAACCGGGTTTTGACAAATCAATTGAAAGTAAGATTAAGAAAATGAATTTAAATCATCAATTGAAATAAATCAAGCAACACGATGGTAATCAATTTGGATAGTTGGGTTGAAAACACCTACCTCTTTGCCGAAGAATGACACTCGCAATGACACCCACCAATGAGAACGAAGGTGAAGGATTCCAAAAAACTCTACTTAGTTGAAATATACAACACCAAAAGACATGGATCCATCAATACCAATATGATCCATTGAAAACCCAAGAGGAGATAAGGAGAGAAATCTGAAGAATGATAGAAAACAAGAGATAACCCTTACTAGAGAATCACACCGCAAGAGATGAAATGATCCAAAGCCGATCCAATCAAACCAAAAGGAGGGGAACCCCTGAAACATGCCTAGGAAGGGTTTAGGGTTGAGATCCAAGAGGTCTGGAATGAAAAGGATCGAGAATAACTATCGATCGTGCATTTTAAAACTGGATGTGGGCCGGGTCATGACGTGTACCCCTAGGTCACGACGTGTAGTCTGTGCTAGATAAGTTGCACCGAAAACCCATCGCCTCAGTTAAAAATATGATATTTAGCCCCTACATGACATGTACTTCAGGTACACAATGTGTTCCAACTCAAGACGTGACCTCTCTATTCATGAACTGAAACCATCACCAAGTACACAATGTTTACTTTAGGTACATGGTGTGTACCTGTTCTACAGTCTATAGTGAACCAAGAAAAATCACAAAAATTGATTTTTTTTTAAAAATGGACTTATAAAAGGTGGAAACTAAACTGATCAGTGTAACATGATGTTACAATAAAATTTTGATTATTTAATATGTTTATTCGGGTCTTATCCTACAAGAACATGGAATATAGGTTGAATTTGAGTCAGGTTAATTGGAAACTCAAAATCTTTCCCTAAATCATGTGAAATGAGTTGGTTATATTGATTAGTGAATTTAGATGTGAAGATATCACTTGAATTTTGGTTGGGATTTCCATCCATTATGTCGGGTTTAGAATGAACACCAAAAACATCACATGAATCAGAACGATTAATTTATTAAAATTATATTTACAAATTCATTTTTCTTAATTAATTTATTATTCTTTCAATTTTAGGTTTAAAATCACTTAAATGGTTATGAGAACTACATGTCATGAAATGTTTATTTTTTTTGTTGTTAAGTGGAACTAAATCCCTGGAAACAATGCCAAATTTAATGCCCACTTATTGTGGGGTGTGGAAAAAGAATATTTTTATTACTTAAGTACAGTGTAGTGGTTAACCCTAGGCAGCCTCTTGAAGAGGAGTTAAAAAAACAATTTTCACTTTTGGTTGATTTTTTGAAAATTTGATTTTAAAACAGACTAAAGCAATGAAAAAAAGAAAGTAAATAAGAAAATGATTGAAAATAAATTGAAAAAGAAATTAATATAAAACTTTTTTGTGAGAAGGGTGATCTGGTCAGGGTCGGTTTTCCAAATGCAATGCTATCATAGTTCCAATTTATCTAATCCTCTTTTAATAAGTTGATTAATGTTATATTCCATGATCACTTCCTCTCACTCCCTTGATCAAATAGTGATGGTGAGAGTAAAAATTTCCAATATATCAATTTGGTGTACTCTCCATACTTGTTTGAGAGAGTTTCAATGAATATCATTAATCAACTTAGGTAATACTTGATAAGGTCTTGTTTATCCCAAACAATCGAGAATATCCAATACCCACCCACAAGTACTGATGATCGTTGAGTACTTAACCACTAATCCTTGGTCTATTACATCATATATAAAACATAACCTAGATGAGGGAGATAATGATGATTGAAAAAGTAATAATCTACAACAGAATCCTAAAACCAAAAGCAATTTCACTTGATAATAAAATCTACTTTAAGAAATTGGAAGCAACTTTGTAGAAGGGAGAAGGAAAATTTATCCAATAAAGTACAATAATTCAAGTATTATAAGAAAACCTCCCCTTCCCCAACCACTTCAAATTTTATGCCTCCATAGTATGGGTAACCGATATGAATGTGGAAGAAGAAGGCATTAAAAACTAATAAGAAGAAAAGAGGGGAAAATAAATGAAGAAACTTTTCCCCCTTAGAATAATTCCTCGAAATGTTGGCTCTTGTTCTTCCTACTAGATGACCAAAACTTACCATGGGTCCATCTTATAAGTTTTAAAAAGTTATTTTTTATACTGATCAGCTAAATTTTTAGTTATTTGGATGCATATACAAGTAGTTATGACATAATTAATGAGTCAAAATTTTTAGGGTCAAGGATTCCCTAAATTTTCCTCTAATTTAGAGAATCCAATGGCCTCATTTATGAGATAATATATCCATGAAATTTAATGAAAAAAATAAATAATATATTTCTCTTTCAAATAAATTTTAAATCACCTAAATTTGATGTATTTATCTTGATTATTAGTCATTTAATGAGGTGGAATCCATTCTATCATCTAGATAGATTTTCAACTCGATTGATTTATTTAGGCGTATGACAATTCATATTTTCTCTATGTCCAGAAGAAGAAGTTGAAGCCCAAAAATATAGAAATCCTAAAAAAATTAATCAATTCAATTGTATAATTATTTTAAACATTATTCTCATAACAAAAAAGTACTAAAAATCTATTAAAATTCCATAATTACACAATTTTAACTTTCTAGCGTAGAACACACCAAAAATCCAAAAACGATGCAAATCAGGTCAAATTGGTAAATTTAGGGGGATTAAATCATTGAAATGAATTTTAAAAATGATGAAAATATTATCTCCATCCTTATATAATAACAATACAACAAATTTTCATTGCTTTTGAGAGTTAATATAAACACTCAAATCTTCTCCACCACATAGTCATTATTAAATATGTTTAATAAAATGAAATTCTTAGAAGGGGTGACCCATTCACTATAACACACATAGATTTTATGATATGTATGTTTTTTTAAATAAATTCAATATATTAAATATATTACATTGAATTTAACACCTAGATTAAATTAACTCCAAAATATTATTATTTTAACATAAGCATTATAACCAAGCCATTAAATTGGCGGGACTGAATAATATTTAGAACATTATGAAATATATAATTGTCCAAGTCACTGTGAATTTATTAATTAATTATTTTTTACTAAGAAATTTTTTGTTAGTAAAGTCATTTTGAATTAATCATTTCAAAATTATCTTAAGATGAATTTTTGAGATTTTTCTAAAATGTTTATTTTTTTAGTGAATAAAAAAATACCGATTTATATAAAACTCTCATTTTATTTGTATTTTGAAGTAATTTTTTGATTTTAAATTGATATCAATGTAATTTAATAAATTTTTAGTTAGATATAATATTATTAATTAAATTCAAAAAATTATTATACCTTATCTTGGGATAAGTACATTTTTGGGATTAAAAACACATTTTTCAAAAACAAAACTGTTTTTCGTTATGTTTTGATTGTTTAATATTAAATGTAATTTTCAAATTTTGTGTTTTAAATTTTTAAAAATTGATTCCATATTTGTAATAAATATGTAAAAATTAGTTTATAATATCATTTTCATTTTTTCATAAAATGGTTCCATGGTAAAAAAATAATTTATTATAGTATAGATAAAATAATCTAACGAGTTAAAGATAAAAGGTAAGAGATTAAAATACAAAAAACTAAAAAATTTAATTGGGGGTTGGTGTGTTTATTGAAATTAACCAGCATTTAAAACATTAATTATTATCCAAATTATTTGAAATTTATTACACCTAAGGAGGTTGGCTTTAAATATTAAATAATGACTATTTAATCACTTAAAACTACCCCTCCTATAGTATATACTCCACCCTCACATCACAATTTATCATCAAAATTCTTGAATATTTTTAAATATAAAAAAATTACTCTCCTACCATTTCTCTATATACCCACGTGTTTTTAATATCACCCAAAGACAAATTCAAATTTCCTTAATGGGTCATTCAAGGAGGTGGCATTCCAGATTTAGATATCTCAAACAACCTCTATTAATTTCATTTGTTTTTATACCTTATATTCACCTCATTCATACATAAAATCATAAAAACTCTCGTATATTGTGTATACTAGAATTTTATATTTCTAATGAAATATTTTATATCCAACCCTATTATTATATTCTATTATTCAAATAAAAGAAACCATTGACCAAATTAAGGTAGTTAACCATCACCGTCGATAATGATTTTTTTCATTTTCCATTACTACTTTCAAGTATGGTCATAATATAATTATTCTAGTTAGATTATATTTTAATAGGTATATTATAACCTATTTCACATTCTAGAACTAGTATATTGACAAAATTTTAAATAATATGAAACTAGTTTATGATAGTCGTAAAAACCTCAAAAATAAACTAAAAATTTATAATTATCATTTGTTTAAATGAATCTTCCTTATGTTAGAATGAAAGATGATATATGAAACCATTAATATGTATAGAATTTCATGAATAACATTTCATTTCACTTATGGATTTTTATATCTAGTATTCAGGAAAATCCATAATTATACCCAAGTGAATCGACCATGAAACTGTGAAATGAACGCACTAGAAACAATGAAAATAATGTAATATTATTAATTAACATGTGGTAAGATGTTATAATAGTATAATATAATTTATTATAAATATTATTATAGTTTTATAATTAATTAATAACATTATTTAAACCTTTAAACATGAGGTTAAATTGTGAAAAACTAATGGGAAGCGTGAGCTCAAATATAGATCTCATTGGGTTTTGAAGACGGTTTTGAATTTTGAATTTTGTAATGTTTTTTTGTTTTTGTTCCCACTGGAATATAGGTTAACATTCATCCTTAAAGAGGATTTTTTAAATCAAATAAAAAATGAATTTTTAGTCAAAGGGAATCGTGAGGTAAGGGTTTCTTGTTTCACTTTTACTTCTATGAGATATATTCCTTATTCACCACTTAATTCTTATGTGTGGTGTATATAAAGCCCTTTGATATATCATATCACGAATTTCAATAACTTCATAGTATTAAATGTTTAATTTAATAATTATTACTTTTATGGGGCATACAATTCAACTAAGTACAAAGTGGTAAGGGATTTCTTAACTCAATTTTCATTCATTGGGTTAAACTTATACTTCATTGATTATCCCATATTAAGATTATGTGTGAGATGAATTTTTATAATTTTATTTTTATTTAAACTTGTTTTACATGGATTTATATATGATATTCATAATCAATTCATTTTATTAATACTCATTTCAATGATATGATATTTATAAGGGACTTTATTTTAAAAATTATCTTTTTAAAATTTTCCTTCAAACTCTATTTTTCTTCCATGTCTAACTTTTCAAAAAATTGTATCCAAAAATTATTATACTATTATATTATTATTTTTTAAAAGTAATTTTTATGCATGTTTAAACTTTTTCAAAATGGTTTGAAAGGATTATTTTTATCGGTTTCTAAATGATGTTCTTTGTGACTTTTGATACAAAAATATGGAAGGAATGTTTTTAACTTATATGGAATTAGAGGATTTTTTTTCAAACCTGAAACGTTAATGATTTTATGTTTCCTATAAAATATTAAAAATTTATTTTCAAAGAAAACATTTGAATTTTTAATTTTTTGTCTTTTACAAAAATGTTTGTAAAATGGAAATTTATTTCCCTCAAGAATTATTCCAAGTGATCTTTCAAAATTTTTTTTCATATAAGATGAAATTATTTGATGTTTATTATACTTCACTGTAGTTATTATACAAGGAAACTATCTTTTTTATTTCTCTAAATGATTTATGATTATGATGACATTATTTTTCGGAATCCTCTTACTTTTACATGAGTAATTCTATGATGAAATGTTTTTGAAACTCATTTCTTTTCCATGTGTTATGAAATGGTGAAATGTTTATGAAACCTATTTCCTTTAATAGAGTTTTATATAATGAATGATTTATGATATTGTGACACATATAAGAATGTTTTTTCTTCTGTTAATATTTGGACCTATATCTCCCTACAATGAATTGGGTAAAGATTTTTATATAATGAGTTAATAATGGAAAAAACGTTTATAGGCTTGATATAATATGTGAAACAATTATTTCCTAGTCCACAATGGGAAGAAGGTGCATCTTGATACACCATGGAAAAAAGGTGTGTTCTAATCCACTATATTTATCGTATTTGTAGTTAACATTGAAACATGAAATGAGTTTCTATATTTATAATGTAACCAAAATTTCATGACATGATCTTATGGTTCACTATTGATTTTTTATTATTTCTCACTCAATGGTCCATGTTTTCTGTAATGATAATGTTTATTCCATGAATCATTTTTATGATCTATGATAGGTTGGGTATGAACTCTTTAAGTAATATTTATAATCAAATAAACTTATTCTTATCTTATTCTTTCATATGATCATATATTGATATCTCCAATGTTTACACTTATTGAGAATTCAATCCCACCCTTTATTATGTATCCTTTCCCTAACAAAAATAAATTTTTAGGTATGGTATGTCTAAGAGGAGTACTATTTGAGAAGATCTTTGTGGGAGATGTTGAATATCCTTCATAAAATATGAATATTATATATGTAATCTCCAATGAATCTAAAACCTTATGGTTATTCCAGGGATAATATTTTTATTTATTGAATATTCATATATTTATATTTAATATCCATTTATGAAAAGAGTAGGTCATTTTAGTTGGTATCAGAGTAGGGTTTAGAAAATATTTGGAGATTAGGGTTAGAAAATGTTTATGAAAATACTGGAGATATGACTAAGTATGTAATACAATCCTAAAGTTTTGGTAATGGTCATGAATGAAATAAGTTAAACCTATGGATTCCTTGATTAAAAATAAGGTGTCATTATCTAGACATTATCCCTCATGATTATGTGGTTTTTTGATATGATTATTGTTTCTCTCACTATGCTTTTTGGGTTTTAGATAATGGTTTGAACCATGAGGATTCATGTTAATGGTGAATGTTATGGATAATTGAATTATCTTCCTCTTGAGAAATGAATGAATCTTGATTTATAAGGTGAAACCTTGTTTTTATTCTTGATTATAAATCTCATTATATGATCAATAATCTAAACTTTGGTGAGTTTCTTTACCCATATAAAATTTGGAGTTTCACGGTGTCCATAAAATAAATAAAGTTCAATTTAACCATGTAAATAATATGAGAAGAGGCATCAAGGAGAATGTTTCAAAGGAACTGGAAGATGTTTTGGGTGTGGAATGGAAGGATACAAATCGAGTAATTGAAAATGAACAATGAAAGGTTTAGATAATGCAACGGGTATGAATAAAAGTATTATTAAGGCATCATCGATAGTTAAATTCTTTAAATTTTAATGTAAGAGCATTATGAAAATCAATTCCCTAGGGGGAAAGCTTATGAAGAGGACTAGAAAGGTGGTATGAGTAATGGTTATATTGATGGTGGTGCAGAGACAATGAATGACATATGAGATAAAATAAGTGTTAAGGAATTAAAAGATGAAGCCTGGTTAATGATTTAAAAAAGTAGATGAATAATGTTGTAGAAGTGATTGTATGGTATTATGGAATAATAAAACATATAAGGATTAGTACAATTTAGTTTTTTATTAAGTATTTGAAATCATATGTTGAATGGTTTTGGTAACCATGGAATGTGATTGAGATGGTAATGTGATATTTTTGGATACCACATTATTAATAAAAATATTACCCTTAATATGGGCATCATACTGGGATAATAATGAGATAAAGAGATGTTTGATTATGATAAAATAAACATGATAGTATTTATGACCTTATAAATGATTAGTAATATTATTTTAAGGTGGTTTATAATATCATGAATTGATATTATATAATTTTCATATTTATGATATGAGAAAGAGGTAATTTTTTAAAGTATTCATGTTTACACTAAGGTTTTATGGTAATTTAGGTTATTACCATGTTTCAAGAGAATACATGATAGTGGTGTTCACATGTTTGGTGTCTAAAAATTAATATTGACATCATGTTTCTTGGGGTATTAATAATAAGTTTATTTTAAAACTTTAGTGACCTCCTTTCGAAAGTTTTGGATTTTAATTTTTTGGAAAATTCATAAGGGTAAAAACTTATGAAATTGATTACATTGAACTTTGTAAAAGGATTTAGAGATTAATATATCACTTAACCATATGAATATTTATGTGTATTGGATAACCTATGTTAAATTTTTTTTATGATGATAACTATAGATATAAGGAATGACTTTTCATCCCATTATGGATCTTATGATCCACTAGTTATTCAGGCATTACAATTTTAACTTCATTTCTAGGAGTAAGAGATGGAGCAGAAATTTATCAAGGAAAATACAAAGAGTGATATTGTACTTATGAAATGAAATAAAGTTTATCTTCTCAAGGGATTTTGAAATAAATTGTTGTCCTATTATCATAATTTCTGATTATATCAATAATACTTTTCATTATTATTTGGTCTATAGTTTTTTTGTCCATAACCTTATATTAACCATGTTATATATCATTCTCTATCATAACTTGATAGTTATAATTCTCTTCCACGTTAATATTATCAATTTTCACTAATGCTATTCTAATTAGAATCATAGTTTTGTGGTGACATTCTTCTTTTAATTTCCCTATTTTTAAGAGGAAGTTTTATTGACACTTTTTACGATTTGGGTTTCCCACAAAGAAATTTTCAAATATCCACCATTAATTTTTAAAGTGTAACATTAAATTTTAAGGTTGAGTTTTTTGAAATTCTTGATCATATTTGGATGGTAGCTTATCTATTGGAACTTCCATCGAATCTATCTCAAGTTCATGATGTGTTCTATGTATCTCTCTTGAAAAATTATATATACCTGATCGTTCACATGTACTAAAATCAGAGGTTGTAACATTGGATAAATATATTTCTTATGAGTAATAACCCTTAGATATTATTAATTAAATCGATAAAATTTCATGAAACAATACCTCTCACTTGGTCAATGTTTTTGGCGAAACCTCTAGCTTAAGGAAGTTATATGGGGACCTGATGATGTGATGAGGCAGAGGTATCCTCATCTATTTATATTCAAGTGAAAATTTTATAGGGAGAAATTTATTTTAAGTGGGTTAGAATGTATCACCCCATGATTTTAATATATCTTTTTTTAAAATAAATTTAACCTCTTCAATAGCTGATGTTGCATAGAACACTGAGCTTAAAAAGTTCCAAAATATTGTTAGTTTAACATGATTATTATAAACTAGACATTACATTGGTGGTAATGAATAGTATTAACCATATTATAAAAAATAAAATTTTATAACTCATTGTTAATGCATTAATTAATTATTTTTTGAATATGCAGATAATTTTTGATAAAGTCATTTTGTTCTTCAAATATATGTTTTCATTAAAAAGTGATTTCTATTTATTTCTTTGAGAAAAGAAATATAATCAAATTTTTAAACTTTTATATTTATTTGATAAAATGAACATCATTTTTCGAATCATAATTTATAAATAATCTTATAATTAATTTTTGGTAATTTTTCTGAAAAGTTTAATTTTTTTAATGGATAGTAAAAAATAATGATCTAAAAAAACTACCATTTTCTTTATATTTAAAAGTAATTTTATGATTTTAAATTGATATAAAAGTAACAAAAGTAATTTAATTTATATATAATATAATTAAATAAATTTAAAAAATATTTTTACCTTTTTTTGGCATAAGTAAATTTTTGGGATTTAAAACACAATTTTTTTAAAAAATGTTTTTCATTGTGTTTTGATAGTTTGATTTTAAATGTAATTTTTCAACTTATATATATTTTTTTATTTTCAAAATGGATTCCATATTTGGAATCAAGAGTTAAAAATTAGGTTATATGTTTATTTTCATTTTTAGGCTAAAAAAATTTACCTTGGTAAAAAAATGATTTCTTGCAGTATAGGTGAAATAATGTAACTTGTTAACATTAAAAGGTAAAAGCTTAAAATACCTAAAAATTTCAACATTAAAGGGACGGTTGATGTGTTTATCATCATTAAACATACTTTAAAAAATTAATTATAATCCATATTTTTTAATTAATTCCACCCAAATGTGGTTGATTTTAAATATAAAATAATCATTATTTAATCACTTTAAACCACCCCTCCTCATGTATAAATACCACCCATGACCACATATTTTTTCCTCAAAATCCTTGAATATTTTAAAATCTATAAAAAATTATCTCATCCCCAATTTCAGAATGTATAAGTGATTTTATTATCACCCAAATTCCAATTCCATGTTCCATAAGGGTTCCTTAAAAGAGGTGATATTCAAGAGGTAACTTTCTAAAATAACCTGCCAATTTATTTTCTTTTCTACCTTCACTTCACCTAATTCATCCATAAAAGAATAATTACTCTAATATCATGTATATACTAGAATTTTATATTAATAATGTAACAAATTTTATCCATTCCTTTTTTCATATCCTCTTATTCATTGAAATGAAACCATTGTCCAAATTATGGTGGTTAACCGTCTTTGCTGATAATGATTTTTTTGTTTTCCATTACTACCTACAAAGATAGTAATAAAATAATTATTATGGTTAAATAAGATTTTAATAGGTATATTATAACCTATTTTATGTTCTGAAACTAATATATAGACATGATATTAAATAAAACGAAACTATTTCATGATGTTTGAAAAAACCGCCAAAATAAACTAAACATTTATCATTAATATTTTATTAAATGAATCATCCTCATGTATGAAACAACAATTGTATATGGAACAATTTGAACTTATTAAAGTTAATTAATAACACTTCATTTCAATTATTAATTTTTATTTCCATTTGACAAGAAAATCCATAATGATACATAATTAAATCGGCCATGAAACCATGAAATGAACGTACCCAAAATAGAGAAAATAATGAAATATTATTAATGAAATGGTGAAAAAATGTTATAAAATTATTATATAAGGTATTTTAAATATTATTTTAGTTATGGAAAGAATTAATAGCATTCTTTAAACCATTATACTGGAGGTTAAAGTACATAAAACTAAAGGGAAGCATGTGTTAAGGTTTTCTCATCTCACATTTACTTTTGTGATATATATGACTTATTCACCAATTATTTCTTATATGTGGTGTATATAATTCCATTTTATATATCATATAATTAATCTCATTATATTTATGGAATTAAATTTTTTATTTTATAGTTATTAATTTTATAGGGAATGTGATTCTACTGATTACAATGTGCTAAGGGATTTATTAACACAATTTCTATTTATTGGGTTAAACTTATACCACATTGATTATTCCATGTTAATATTATGAATGAGATAAATTTTGATTATCTTATATTTTATTTCAAATTTTTTGTGTTTATTTATAGATGATACACATAATTTATTCATTTGGTTAATGCCCACTTCAATGATATGATATTTATAAGAGACTTTACTTTAAAAATTATCTTTTTAAAATTTACCTTAAAACTATATTTTTCTTCCAAATCCATGTTTTCAAAAACTATTTCAAAAAAAGATTTTAATATCCTATTATGATTCGTTTAAATTAATTTTTAATCACATTTTAACTCATACAAAATGGGTAGAAAGGATTCATTTTTTGTAATTTTCTAAATGATGTTCTTTGTGTCTTTTCTGACAAAAATACAGAGTGAATATTTTTTAAATTATATGACATGAGAGGATTTATCACCATTATGATGTATTGAATATTTTATTTTATCTATATAACCTTACAAGGATATTTTCAAAGAAAATTTTTTCTATTTTAATTTCACAACTTTTCAAAAAAAGTTTTCAAAATGGAAAAGTTGTTTCCCTCAAGAATTTTTCAAATTTATCTTTAAAAATAATTTTCAGAAAAGATGAAGTCCATGGATATTAATTATAATTTAATGGGTTATGATTCAAGGATATTATCCTTATTATTTCTCTGAATGGTTTATGTTTATGATGACATAATCTTTATGAGTCCCATTACTTTTCTATGAGTTCTTCTATATGGAATTGTTTTAAATCCATTTATTTTCCATGGGCTATGAGATGATTAAATGTTTATGAAACCCATTTATTTTCATGGGTTTTGATATGATGAATGATGTAAGATCATATGTAACACATAATTATGGTTTTTAGTATATAAAGGGTGGGACCTATATCTGCCTCCAATGAATTGGGTAAATATTTATATCTCATGAGATAACAATAGGAAACAAACCAATAGGCTTTATACACTATATGAAATAGGTGTGTCCTAATCCATAATGGGAAATTGCTGCATCTTGATTCACTGTGGGAAACATGTGTGTCCTGGTCTACTATGTTGATTCTCTTGGAAGTTAACCTTGACATATGTAATGGTTTTCTATATTTATTATGGTGCCACATTTATATGACATTATATTTTGTTTCATAATTGATTTATAATGATTTTTCACCCTTATGGTCTCTGTTTTCTAAAATGATTTTTTTATGCCATGAATCAGTTTATGATTTATGACATCTTTGGTATGAAATTCATAAGTTATGTTTATAATCACATCAGATTATTCTTGTATTATGCTTTCATATGACCTTGGGTTGATATCTCCAATGTTTACCCTTACTGAGAATTTAATCTTACCTTTCTTATGTGTCCTTACCCATGTGATTAATAAAGGATTAGGTAGGGTATTCTAAATAGGATTACTATATGATAAGATCTTTGTAAGATATGTTGAAGATATTTAATAAAATAAAAAGTTTGTATATCTAATCTACAAAGAATCTAAACCTTTACAGTTATGTAACGAATAATACTATTATGTATTGAATATTAATCTATTTAGATGTAATATCTATGAATAATACTATATAATGGAGTAAACAAAATGAATATGGTGTAGTTGATTCCCGCCTAATCTTTTGCAGATACTCCCATGATCCCATAATTCCTTTATTCTTCCCAATTTTCTATGAGAGGTAGTAACATATCATATAGTTAAGGTGAGTCCCACTCAAGTTTCAAGTGATTCATCCCACCCATGGATAAATCATATCATAGTGATGTCCTTTTGTCACCTTTTATGTGATATTCATTAACCATAGATTATGAAGACGGTTGTAGAAACACTACAATGTAAGGTACACACATACATTATTCTTTATTTATAGTATCTTGGTTTTAGTTTATTGTATAGTCAATATTATATTGGGATTATATATTTATTATACCATATTTAATCAATGTTATTAGATCCTTTAAAATCCAAAAATATTTAGAAATTTTATAGACCCAGATACATTTCCATAAACTAAAAAGAATATTTTTGTCATATTATGTGAATTAGAGATGTTTTTTACAGTGTTATTCTTGGATATAATTATTCACTTTGTAAGAGATATATGAAATGTATTTCGATACATTATATATATATATACCTCATTGAGTGGTATATTAATATTTCAATAGGGTGCAAAAAAATATAAATCTCCTAGAAGGTTGTATTATATAGAGGTATATTGTCGAAGAATCTGTTTAATTCTATATTAAATACTTATATGATGTGGATAGAATTGGTTGACTAAAATATCATCACAATGAGTGGTTTTAAGGGGAAATAATTCTAGGATTAGTTGTTTCTACAATTTTCATCATAGATTGGGCCGATGCATACCTTAATGTTTTATATAATAGTGTTGTAGTTATACCATATATTGAAATACATAAATATTTTTTTAGTAATTTGAATCTTTCAAGACCTAAAAGTTGGATATCAAATACAAATAATAAAAAGTTTATAATATGCTTTTGATACCTTATTTTTAATTAATTATATAAAAATATGAAATCAATTTATATAAAACTTGGATAGATATTTAGAAGAACAACTATACATGAATTATCTAATATTGGTTATTCAATTAATAATTATACATTATATATAAAAGAATTGGATTAACGTGTTAAAATGAAAAATGGTGGATTTACTCTTATAGTGGATGTGATTCATGTATTTTATAATAAATATATAAATCCAATTTATTCCAATATGTCCTATTTTGGCATCATATAAAAATATGGGAGTTGGATTAGATGATATTCTAGGTGCTGATTTTTTATGCCAATTAGTTGATAGTAAGATTTTAGTTAAAAACAGTGAGTTAAGATTTGTAAAATTTAATTTTAGTAGGCAAGTATACCAGTATAAAACCTTCATAATTATATCACAAGTAGTTTAAGTATCTTATGAACTTTCCTATAAATAAAAACTGGTCTATTTTTTTTTAGCCACTAAAAAACTATATAATTTAATGAAAATTATATTGAGGATGATTATTTCATTAGGTCATACCAATAATTTAATAAAAGTTCCAAGATATTTTGGGTGTTTTATATCATTAGTGTCCACATATAGGGGATTTGGATAAGTAATAAAGGGGAAAATACCTTCCAAAACTAAAGAAAGGAAAAAGTGTAATAAATAGTTTTGATGCCTCTGAGTAATTATTTATATAAAACATGTTTTATCTATATATAATATGTTTAATAAAATGATTACATATTTTTTTTCTAATTATTCATGTAGATAGTGGTTTAAACACCTACTAATGGGACCCATCTCTAGGAAGATCATAACAACGATAAAAAATATGAGTATCAATTTGAGGGAGTGATCCCATTTGAATTTGAGAAACACACTGAAGGTGAGAAATGGATTATAGGTTAGTGTCATAGAAATAGTGACTAGGATAAAATAATAAAATATAATTGATTTATGTCAATGTTTATAAATGTTATTAAGGCGAGAAGAAGAGGTTAAAAATTAAAAGTTGGGTGGAATGGATTTGGCTATCCTATTGAAACAAAAACTCCATTTCCATTAGTTACAATGAGGTTAGAACATGAATACACATTAAAATTAATATAGATACTCAAATAAATTTTGTGACTATATTAAAGTTAATAACATGGGAATACATTATGGTAACATCTTAATATACATTCTATATTTTATCTAAAAATATAATAATAAAATATTAATGTGTTTTTAATTTTTAATTATTGTACATTTATATTAGAAGTATGTAGGATAAAATTAATATTAATGGTAATTAGAAAGAGTCATATAATATTTCAAATTATTATTACCATAATAAATTTTATAGATATTGATAACATCATAAAAACCAACCCACCATATTTATATGAAAGAATTATAATCAAAACATCTTGAGATTATTTCATTTCCCATAATAATGAGGATACATTTATAGTACATTTTAATTGATCTTAATTTATTTTAAATACCATGTATAAAGTAATTTAATCCCTAAATGTGAATTTATGAATTAAGAATTGTGTATAAAATAAAATATGTGCAATGAAACCATGGTTCTCGTATATTAAATCAATAATGAGATACATTTCACTTGATAAAAATGGTATATAATTTAAATATATAGTTAAATGTTTATTTTAAATAAAATAAAAAATGTATTAAGTTTGTGTGACTATATACAAATTTATTAGTCAAAATATCTATCTCTTTCCATAAAATGTCATTTTATATGGCATGTATCACATGTAAATAAAAAGGGACAAATTATACATTAAAACACCAAGAAAATATTTGATTCATGTGTAAGTATGAAACAAATGAAATTTATTCTACTTTAATATAACAAAGAAATAATTAATACTTATTTTCATGTATTTTTATTTGATATAGGCCCAGGATGAGTTATATACCATGTTTTTAGAAAATTACATTCAGTTCCATTATAGAATCTAGAAAGGTATGGTCACATTAGAGCTATAAGTTTTAGTGTCTTATCACAAGAGTACTTTAGTAAAGAAAAAACTTAGGTGCATTCTAAAAATAAAATTAAAATCATAAAATATCAAATTAAAAATCTAATGAAAAGATTAAATATAAAAAATGAAATAATAGAGCATCTCCTTCAAATATATCAACAAGAATAATCAACACAACAAAAAATAGACTAGGGTGAAATTGATTGTGATTTATATTTATCAGTTCCCACTCATCACATTGTTGTGATTGGAAAAATTTATAATATACAAGATAATACAATACAAAATAAATAACTAAAATAATATCATGTGAGAGTAGGGATTAAGGTTTCTCATTATCTGAAAAAGATATTATATTTTCCCTTTTATGGTGTTGGTATTGACGTAGTGGGACATGCTATCACAACTTTCATAGAATTACCATTTTATCTTATAAAGAAACATGATAATAAATGAGTATTTAATTTTTAATTTATATAACATTAAAAATATTTTATAATGAATAGAAGTAGTATGAACTAAGGTGTGTAATGATAGAAGGTGAAACAAATAGATAAATCAAGAAAATCCTAGAGATCAACTATTGGATCATAAAATCATTTTGAAGATACCATTATGTCACCAATAGAACTACCATATTTATCAATGTTATAAGTTTGTACTAATAGAGTGTTGTAAAATCAAAATAACCCTAACATTCAATTTAATTAGAATATATATGGAATGCCATCTCTTAAAATTATTGGTATTGAGTGTGTAAGTAAAATTCATAAGCATGATTGTTTAGGAGCCTCAATTGTCAATATATATATGAGATATACTTTCACAATTCATAAATCAAATAAAATATGTTCTATTTTTATTAAAATATAATTGTATTAATATTTGTTTTACAAATGATTATATCATTACTATGTAATGGAAAAAACCCTATGATAATATTTTTGTATTTTTAATCCCTATGTCACTTCTACGCTATAAAAATAAAATGGTTGAGGTGAAATTTGAAAAGATCACACAAAGTAGTTGTATTGTTTGAAAATAAATTAACTTATTTCATGCTCATATTAATAATTAACATGTATAATAAATACTATATACTCTAATTTTATCTAATATAATTTTATTTTTTAATATTAATTATTTTTTTTATTTTTTATAATGATCACTAGATTATCATTCTTATTAGTCCATGTAATCTGATGATATATTTTATGGATCCAGTGAATTGATATCTAATAAATTAATCACGTATGATAACCTATTAATTATAAATACACTATCTATAAGGTTTTATAAAAAATCCTCAAATAATATGATTTAACAATATTTTTCTTTAATTGTGTGATGTTTATTTATCATCAATTACACATTATAAAGATATTTGGTGTATTCAGAAACCTATAAATTTCTATAAATAGATAATTATTATGGTTTATATAATAATATTTCACTATGAAAACATATTTCAAAATATATTATTTAAAATTTTTAATGTTTTATAAATTCCAAAACAAATGAATGGAAACTATCATGCCTATTGAATTTGTAAATTTTTGAAAGATTTTATGCACCATAAAAAAACTTAAATCATCAAAGAGGTATTTAAGATATTAAGTACAATATCATTCAAAATATTTGTTACCCATTTATATAAATTTATTTTTCCAATACTATGTAGAATGTAGAGTGAAAAAATATTTAGATGAGGAAATATATTTTTTATAAATGAGTGTATAGCTTAAATGGTGTTAAATTATTTATAAAATTCACGAATAGGTGGTTTTATATCAATTATGTAATTTTTTACTTATAAATTTCCCTTCAAGTATTTGATTCATTATCAATATTCACCATCTATTTAATTTATTTCATGTCACTCCATACACCCATCCACAACCATTCTAGTTTTTACCCTAAATTAATTTATTATATAAATAAAAAATAGAATACAAAAAAATAAATTATGTATTGAAAAGACATTTCCCATTTTTAACTAAAAATGAATATTTGAGGTAATTTTCATATGAGTATGTTATTAATAATCATCATTTATTGATACTATTGATGAAATCATCAATGGTAACGATCATGGACCATAATAGTTTGATAAAATTATGTATTGAAAATAAATTTCTTTTGATTAATAAAGAGAAAGCTATAATTTTCATAAGGAATTCCCCAATATACCTGCATGTTTCTCTAAATTCAAACCACATTTTAATTTTAAACAATAAACTCATGTATTTAAGGATTCTATTATCATAAAATCCCTCATAAATAAAAAGAGTTTCAGAAATAATATATCTATACTATAGAATAAGTTCTCCTTTTGAGGAACATATAAATGTTATAGTTGTGTGTGAGGATTTTGTTCAATGAAACTATTAATGAACACCCTTTATTTACACATGATTGAAACTTATGTAAAGTTTCTCAATGCCATTGTGTATAAATTCACCCTAAAAGAACTATCATATTTTTGTTTTTAAGTTGAGAGGATAAATTAGGAATTATAGCATTAAGGAGGGAGAGATTAATAATCATAGTCCTTTTAATATTTTAATTACCATGAAAATTTATTGTTTTGTGCATGGCTCACATGGAATGACATTCTTTGAAAATAATCCTTATCAATATTCAAAAATGGATAAGAGGAAATGTTCAATAAATCCAAATAACTAAGCTTTTATTTTAAAAAAAATAGGAATTTTTTTAATTCATTTATGACATGTGTAAAAAATTAACACATCAATCCAATATGATATTTTCCCAAAATAGTATAAAGTATCTCCTTACTATCAAAAGTGTTTCTAGTTTTTTATTAATGTGTCAAAAAATTATAAACTAGTAAACATAGTATTTTTGTTTTAAAATATATGATACTAATTGATATGTAATTTTTCACTAAGTTAAAAGTCACAGATCAATAATATGTGTGATATGAAATTAATAATCTAAAATGATTTATCATAATTAAAATTATATTATGTTTCCTAAAAACAAATCAAAAATAAAAAACAATAAAATGGTCTCATATTGATAGAATTTTTTTAATATTAATAATTGATTCATTTATGTTTTTTAGAAAAACCCCACATATCTATATGATATGATATGTGATTAGAATCATGTAAAGTGGATTTACACATTTAAAAGCATTTACAATTATAAAAACATGAATATAATATTAATAACTCATAAAAAATATCAAATTACAACGAAATGTGTGAAATTTATTTTTGATCCATTTATTATATCCTAGAAAAATCTATACATTATCCTAATTTATAATGTGATCAGAATAATTAAAAATGATTTTTTATTTTATATAGATGTTCCTCAAACTTACTCTAATTGTCATAAAAAATTATGATAATGATCATTGATTTATTTGTGACCTATATGAAAAAACCACACATTAATCTAAAATATTATTTTTTGAATGATACAAAGTGTTTTATGATAAAAAATATTTTTGAATTATACAAATGTGTATAAAAAATTTATAACTGACAATTATTATTAGCTAGTATGCCACCTGTAGAAAACAACTATCCATCAATTCAACACATGATATGACATTAATAATCTAGTGTGGGTTTTCATAATTAAACCTATTTTATGTTTTATAGATGTCTAAAAAGGAATAAAAATAATACAAACAACTTTATATTATTATTAAAATTTAAGACAATAATATTTGATTAATTTATGAATTATTGAAATAACCCTTACCTCAATTTGATTTTTGATTTGTTCAGAATGATTCAAGGTGTTTTCTCCTAACTATAATTGTTATTTATCATAATTATTATATTTTACTTTGATATATATTTTTTATGTATTATTTAACACATTTTAAATTATATATCATATTTAATTATGAAATATTCTATGAATTATATATAATATATCACTTATTATATAAAATAATAATTAAAATCATATTTATTTATACAATATTAATAAAATAAGTATGGTTTTTATTATAGGCACACACTTATTTTTAATGGGGTTGGTTGATCCTTGGAAAATCACTCCCATTAGTTACATTGTTTATGATTTGGTTGTAATTATTTTAGTTTTTTAGTCTTGTATATCAATGTAATTGTTATAGTAACTGTATTGAAATGATATAATGTAAATATATTTATATTAAATTATATAATTTAAATATATATTTTTATTATATTAAAATACTTTGAAAATTTTTAAATGTTTTAATCTATATTTTTATTTGATATTGACTTCGGTAGTTATTTTTTTATACTACAATAAACTATAGAAGACGATAGAGGATTTTATTAGTGTTAGAATATAGAATTGATAATGGATTAATTTTTTCACCACAAAATAAGATTTTATAAATTCTATTCATTATTATAACTTACCTTGAGCTAATGAAATATGGATTTTATTAGCACTAAAATCCTTTTTGAGCACTGATAAAGGTCTTTTTTATAGTAATGATTGCAGTGATTCTTAGTGACTCATATTATCCTAAAGTAAAATTGTCTTATCCTTATTTACATAAACCTATGGTACTAGTATACCATGGAGTCTTTAAAGATCCTATCAATGTATTTTGTGGTTCACATGATTGGTGGATATGAATAGAGACCTGAATCATTTAGTTTTTGTTTTAGATATCTTAATAAAATATATTAATTAAAAAACTAAAAAAACTAAAAATATGTCTTTTATTTTTTTTCATTTAAAATACTCATAGGATATTTTTTTGAAGGATATTTTTTTATGATAATATATACTTTTGTTTGAGATGTTTTTATAGTGTTACATATGATATAATGATAAAGAATATGATATAATTTACCACTGGGACATATATACATATGTGACATATATTTCCTAGTGTTATGTAGGCATATCACTTGGAGGGATATGCATGTGATATTGGATATTGTTCACTTTAATTTCATTTCTTACACATAATGATATAATGAATTTAGTTTAACATCATTAGATGATTTTTAAGGGATTTAAAACACATCACAATAAATGTTTAATCATTAAAAATTCATGAATGACTAGTATTAGGTAATGTAATACATGTTACAATTGTTTTAATGTATGGATAGTTTGTAAAACACTTGGGTATTAACTCAAAATTTGTAGAATTTAAGTGTGTCTATAAATAAGGGATCATTTTGAGAGGATTATAAGTTCAAATTATTTTGATTCTCATCATATTCTCCCAAGGCTAAAAATTTATACATTTTATTTCTTCTTTTTATGAGAGGAATTACTTTAATATCATGGGGGAAAGGAGAAAATAATAAAGTATTTAGTAATTTAAAAATTAAATGGAACACATATAAAGAGAATATTCTTTTTTATTTTATGTAGAGATCTTTTTCAATTATTTTTTGAGGACAAATACTCATCTGAAAAGGTTTGTTCTTAATTTATAGTATGTTTATTATAATGTTATCAAGGAATATATTATGTAAAAGGATTTTTATAAAAACTTTACATTGCATTTTGGTATGGTAGATGTCCTTAAAAATCCAAAAGTGGTATCAGAGTCACTCCATGAAGTTTAGAATAAATTCTAGGATTTCAAAAAAAAAACAGAATTATAATGAGCGAGAATATAAAAACAAATGATATTTAGATATAATTTTCTATGATATACATGCGGTAAACAAGGTTTAATTTTAGCCATTAATCAGACATCCCAAAACATGTTCTCTTAGTATTAAGTGCTAAAAAATCTTTATATGTCAATTTTTGATACCAATAAACAAGACCCAATTTCAACCATAAAAAAATTATAAAATAAAAGGAAGTATTAGATCAATATAATACTAAATAACCTTTTAGGTTTATAATTTTATATAATTAGAACAAAAACATAAATATATTTGAAAAATAAAAAACTGGTTCATAAATATCTATATCATCCCTTGAAAGTTCATCATGTCTAGAACCCCTCTTATACATACCCTATTTAAAACTTTTCTTCAAAACCAAGGAAAATGAAACATAAGAAAAGGGTGATCTTAGATCTTAGTAAGATTAAAAACGGGAGACATTAGTGATTTCATAATCATAACATGAGTATAAGGGCATAATAATATGAACTTAACATTTGAAAATGATACACTACATATCACTGATCAAAATATTGAGTCATGGAAAATGTTTAGTAGTTCATATGATATGAATCATTAAAGAATCAAAGAACATGATCCACGAGAGCATATCATTGGCATATGTCCTTGAATTATGGCATAAAAATTACCACATAAAGTAATTTCCTTAGTAGTAAAGAATATTTAAATTGACTATCATAGTGTAATGGATTCACTCTCAATACTATCATGGTGGAAAAGGTCCCTTAATGAGCTGGGTTCACTCCCCATTCTAGATTTGTTTATCTCTTGAGATATCATTATTTACCCAATTAATTGGATTGATATATAGGTTTTACCCATCACATAATTAAATTCATACATATGTGTACCACAAGATTACGAATCATTCATTATATCAGAACCCATGAAATGAAATGGGTTTTCCAAAACATTTCATCATAGTATAACCCATGGAAACGAATTTGGATTCATAAAAATATATTCATCATAAACATAAAATTTCTAGATAAATAATAATTATGGTATCCTTAGATCATATTCCTAGTAAATCATAAGTAACATCATAGGATATCATCTTAGATGGAAAAATTATTTTCAAATATTACTTCAAATAATTCTTATGAAAAATAATCTTTCTATTTTTAAATAACTTTTTTTAAAAAAAAATCACACTTATAGAAGGAAAATATTTCTTTAAAAATAACCATTTAAACTTATAAATGAAGATTAAAATAAATGAGTTATCATTATGGTAGGAAATTAAATTCATTCTATATAATTAAAAAACATTATTTCAAAGTTTTTTAAGAAAATTCAAAAAGTACATTTTTGGAAAATGATAGAAATATTCCATTTAAAATATTTTGTAAAAAGTAAAAAAATGGAAAAATTTATTTTTAGAAATTATAGGAGAATAGTAAAAACCATTTATATTTTTTTAGAAAAAATATACATGTAAGATAATATTTCATCAATGGAGACCTAAACATGAACAATCCCAAATAATGATGAAATTGTGAAATAAACCCTTACCACTTGGGAATATTTTGAATCATAAACCCCATGGAATAAATAATTTCAAATGAAACTTTTAATTTCATGATGAAAAAGATATTCATGATATGATATGTCAAAGGGGTAGTATATTCACCACCAAAAAAAGTGGTGAATTTGGAATATGTCTTTCAAAAGTAAAAGTGAGATGATAAACCCTTACCTTTAGTCTAACTCTTCACATACATTATTTGTATTTATGATTAATAAAATTATCTTAATTATTTACTTTCCAAATAATTTTTTTAATATTTAATATTCATTTTATATCACTTATTATCATGTTATACCAATTACGTAATCATTATTTTTTGCATTGGGTGTTTTAGCGATATTTGGGTCATATGTTCAAAATGACTTTGGTTGGTTGAATATGGTCAAAGAGGTAATTATTACCTTATACCTAAAATAATAATCTTGAAATAATTATTATTTTTATATATAAATTGTAATTTTAAATCCCTCCATTAAATATGGTTAAGAAAAATAAATTATGTTACAATCATGGAGACGGTAGACCATACATACACACGAGTAATGTTTCCATTTTTCAATAATCATTATGAAAAGAAGATATTTATTATTTTTTTCTTCCCACAATTTCCATTATGTCATATATATCATATTTATTTTTTAAATATACTCATATATATCATCCATGAAAAGTGATAATGAAAAATAAATCACATCGCTTTGTGGAGGTGGAAGTCCAAATGTACGCATGAATGACATTGTTATTTATCAGTGTATGAAATGGTAAGAAGTAAAATGATATATTATCTTTTAATAATTATAAATATGTCATTAATATAATATATAAACATTAATTAAATCATTATAATTAGTATTGAGATACGGTGATTGTAAGATCCTGTTTTTTATTCTAGGTACAAATACTTTAAATTTTGATCTAATTCTTTATCTTGGAGATATTATGGATGCATAATGAGGTTATCGAAGTTTTTGGGGGTGTTCAGGGATTCTTTGTAACACCCCAGGTAAATGAAGAATAGACATTTTCATATTTATCCATATTTGTGAATAAAGTATTAATATTACTTTAAAGGGTTGCTATGTTCGATAGCGTACCCGATACACAACAAAGAGTTTCATTGAATTCTTACGTTGCACTCAAGTAATAAAATAATATTATTTTAAAATTTTAGTTAACAAGTAGCCGTTGTACTGGCGGGAATGGATAGAAATAACTAAAATATTATTAGATATGTTTTTAAATGTTTATACATTTACCCAATAAAAGATAAAGGCTTAAAATACGGAAAGAGTTCAATTTTAGGGCATATATACTCTAATTTTCACTAAAGGTTCACTTATCACCTTTTAATGGTGAACCGTCATTAAATATAGTTTTGATCACTCTTATACTTTATTTTGGACCAAATATAACTCTTCTTTAGAATCGGGACATCAAAATTTACTTTGTGTAAATTTTTGGTACCTTTCTGATAAAGTTCATTTTTTTATGAATAGTGTAAAATGTTGTATTTTAATTCAAAACCTCTTTTTAATATAAATTATTTATATGATTAGATTATTATTTTAATTGGTTTTAAAGTGAAATTAGAAAATATTTTTACCAGTTAATCCAATGGTGGTCATAGGGATCAATTTCACTTTGAAATTGGACTTAAACTGGTGTTAATCTTTTGATACTTATTGTTTCACAAAAACACGCTATTTGTCATGACAGCGGGAATTAATTATTAAATTATTTATTTGACTTATATGTTTTGAAATTTTTAAAATGGACTTCATTTTTTAATTCAGAATATCAAATATAGATTAGGGTGAATTTTTGGTAATTTTCTGAAAAACTTCAATTTTTGATGAATAGTGAAACCACTAAGTGGTAATCAAGCAAACTGATTTTTCAGTTAAATGAAAGTTTACCACTAATGTGTATTTAATTTTGAAAATACGACATACATGGTTGTCATTAAGAAGTAAAATGTGGTTCAATGAGATTAAAATAATTTTTTGGTGAATAGTAACTTTTTTTCATTAATCGTGATTAGAGGTAATTAGTGTAGTTTAAGGTAAAAATGGTATTATAAGAATGTGAAAACACCATGACACTTGTCCTACACCTATTGGGTGAGTCATGGCCGACCAGGACAAGCCATGGTCCAACTTGGGGACCCCATGGAGCCACTTTAGTTGGAAAATGACATTAATATATTTTTATTTAATGTTAAAGTGAAAATGACACTAACATAAATTGTTTTACTAACATAATTTTTGAGTAGGGTTATACAAGTCAAAATTTTGATTATAAATAGTCATTGGAAATATAAAAATATTTCCTACATCATAGTATTTTTTTTATAATTTTTAGACATTAAATAAATTAAATTATATATGACATAATAATGATGCAGTGATGACATCATTATTTGACGATTTAAATAAAATGGAAGGATAATGAAAAATCTAAAACCTACACATGGCAAAAACCAATTGGATGAGTGGATTTCGAACCCTTATCACCTTATCCACGAATTATATCAATGTGGGACCTTTTAAAACCGAAACACATTTTCAAATAAAGTAATATTTCTTTACTTTCCAAAAGTGCCCCTCCTCTCCTCTTATAAAAGGCCCCCACCTCTACCCCATTTCACACACTTCTCAAGACTTTGGCTCGGCCAAACCCTGCCCAATTACTCTCTCCACATCCCTCTCCTCATCCTAGAGGATTCCCTTTGGGCATAATCCTTTCAAAGGAAGCCTTTAGGCTCAAATCAAAAGGAGTTACACTTTTAAAGGTAATTCATTCTCTCTTATTCATTTGTTTTATTTTGCTTCTCCAACCCTCTAAACTATTTTTATTTACTTCTTTTGTAACAAAAACAGTATCTTCAATATACTAGGATGTTGTTATAATATTTATTTGAGCTAAACTCTCACACAACTACATCAAATGGTTAAAGAACATATGGTTTCCGTGGATGGCGAAATTCTGCCTCCCGAAATGATGATTGTTCAATACTCATTTAACACCTTCAAGGGTGGCCATTATGATGTCACTATTTTTATATATGATATATAATATGTTTATTTTTTCTTTAAGCTTCTGTATTTTTCATTTTTGGGATACCTTTATGGTTTCCATTATGGGTAAACACGATATCTTCATTTAAGGAAGTGCGGACTACCGCCCCCTCAAAGTGATGTGATTCGTTAATGCCATATGTGGGACGTGTAAAGGATGAATTCAAAGTTATTATATATGATGTTATACTGGAATTATAATATAACTCTATATCATTATTATTTCTTTCCATTAAAGTATGAGATAGAAATGAAAGTAGCGTTTATGCGTACGTACGGCTTACCGTCTCCATAAACGGTGCATTTCATTTCTTATCCCCAAATGTAATGTACTATTAAAATTACATGTATATAATGTATATATATAATTAATGATATATCTAAATGATGAATATAATTCTGGAATTAAAATATACATACCTCTCATTTAGTTTTAATTCCATTAATATGACAAAGAAATGAAAGTAGCGTTCATGCATACGTACGGCTTACCGTCTCCATGAACGGTGCATTTCATTTCTTACCTCTAAATGATTATGTAATATTATAAATACATGTATATGCTGGATATATATGATAAATATTATATCCAAATTGGGAATTTCATTCTGGATATAAAGAACTTTTGACTACATGAACAACATGTAATTGTAAGAAGTCAACTTTCGACTTAAGAACCAAATATTGACAAAAAAAACATTATTAACTTAAATGGTTACATAATGTTTATAACATGGAAATAAGTGATATAAAAGGAATAATGAACTTTAAAAAGGTTCTTAATCAAGTATAAATTAACTCAAGTTTATTATTCAGGACGTTAAAGAACGATCGAGTCAAGTCGGACCCAAGGTAAGGGACTTCGTCTCAATCTACTTTCATTGAGGCATATTTCGTTTTATACACAACTTTCTTTTATACGGTGTATAAACTCCTTTGACTTTTACTTTTATACAAAAGGAATCTTTTTCTATGAAGCGTTTTACTAAACGACAAAAAGGAATGTTTTTTTTAACGTACGCGGTGACAACGACCTTTTCCGCCCCCGTGAGTATTATTTGATATTTGGCTTTCTCAACAAGCCGTAATGTTTTTAGAATAAAATAAATACCATATACTATTTTATGTATTTTGGTATTGAAAATGGTTTTGAAAAAGGATTCTATTTTGTCAATATATTTATGATATATTGTGATTGAAATGTGGAAATGTTACCATTCCTTTATATTGGTTTTATGTTTTATGATTTTATACTGGTACTTGGACATTTTAACGGGTTACGTTATAAACCATATGACGGGTGGTGCCGTGAATACCAGGACGGGTGGTTACGTTATAACCTCCAATGCATTGGGTATGGAAGTCGGCCGTATGGCTATTCCATTAAGTATGTATAGAAATTGGCCGTATGGCTATTCCATTAAGTGATATGTGTGGAAGTCAACCGTATGGTTATTCCACTTAAGTATGTTTATGTCCCAAGTTACCTTTATATATTCTATGTATTTTTTTATATGGGTTTTATGGTAATCCTTTGGTTACAAAAAGGTAAGTAATGATAATTTATTCAGTGAAGATTTTTTTTACTACTTCATGAAGGTGAAGGTATTACTTTGATATAGTATACATGGTTTACTTGATGTTTGAAAAACTAACAGTTTTCATTCTCTTTGTATCCCTTACTGAGCTTTTTATGCTCACCCCAAGTTTTTCGAAATGTTTTTCACAGGACTTAAAGTGGAATAAGGTCAAGGATGGGATCAAGGGAATTTCATGCTATCTAAAACATGGAATCTAGACATCTTTCTTTTTAAGAGTTTTTATTTTATGGAGACTTATTAGAAGTGTCTACTTTGTAATCTTTTAAGATGTAATAGTTATGTTCTAATTCTCTAAAACTCTAAACCTGAAAAGATCTTCAATGTGAATTATTCATTTAATTCAATATTAAGTAAGGTTTAAGGCTGGGGCCTTATATTTGGTATGAGAGGTCGGTTTAGACAACTTTAGGAGTTAGAAAAGTGTTAAATTATAATATGATTGAAATGATATAGCATTTACGGATTTCCATGTTGCTTCGCCTAAGATATTTCTGTGTTCAGAATGGTTTTCCGCAGAGGAAACAAAGCAGCTATGTTGGGACGACATCAGGAGAAAGATAACCTTCCAAATCAGCAACCTGAGATGGTCGGAATCGAAACTGAACAGTTTGTTGTAGTGGTGGCACAGTTGACTCAGGCTATAAATGGTGGTGGTATCCATGCACGAGATCAGCCAGATCAACCGCAGAGGAACATGTCAGTGGTGGAACATTTCATGAGGCAACACCCCCCATCATTCAGAGGATCATCTGACCCTGTGCAAGATGAAGGGTTGATTAAAGCACTGGAGAAGATTTTTGATGTCATGGGGTGTTCAGAACATCAAAATGTTAGTCTTGCTGTTTACCGTTTTGATGGTGAAGCTGATCAGTGGTGGTCGATGGTGAAAAATATAAGGGATAGTGATGAGATTGAGGATCTTCACTGGGACGAATTCAACGGTATGTTTCTTGAGAAATATTTTACTAAGGTGGTTCGTCTTAGGATGGAAAAACAGTTCCTAGAATTGAGGCAGGAGGATGATCCAGTGGCTACTTATGAAGAAAAGTTCACTCGATTGGCAAGGTATGCTCCAAACTTCATACGAGATATTGATAGTAAAATAAACCGTTTTTACTCAGGGTTAAATCCAAAGTATCGAAGGGCTTTAGCTTCTCGTGAATTCAAAAGTTATGAAAAACTTGTTCGATGTGCGGAGAAGGTAGAAATGGAGTTTGCCGATGATCAGGTGTTCTATGACAAACAACATAATAAGAGATCTAGTAGGCAGGAAAAGGGGAAGAATTCATCAAAGAAGCAAAGAGGTAAGAAAACCAAATATCCATCCTGTGAGAAGTGTGGTAAAATGCATCCTGGAGAATGTTTATCCAAGTCTGGTAAGTGCTTTCGGTGTGGTAAGTCTGGTCATATTGCTCGTAACTGTAAGGAAGATGATCAAGCAGGAAATGAAAAGCCAACGGTAAGATGTTTTAAGTGTAATGAAATGGGTCATTATGCAAACAAGTGTCCAACGAAGACTCAACTGGGGGAATGCAGCCAGACTACAAGTAGAAAGGGGTGGCGAAATCCTTTGCAACAACTTCAGCAGATGTTGGGCCATCGAATGAAGTGGTATCAGCTCCAGGGAGCTCAGTATTTTTCGAAGATTAACTTGAGGTCGGGGTACCATCAGTTGAAAGTAAAAGAAGCAGACGTTCCGAAGACTGCGTTCCGTACTAGATATGGCCATTATGAATTTGTAGTTATGCCTTTTGGGTTAACCAATGAACCTTCTTTATTCATGTACCTTATGAAAAAAAAATTTCCATGAGTTCTTGGATAAGTTTGTGTTTGTGTTTTGAGGTTTGGGAAGAGGTTATGTGTGCCTTGTGATTCACAATTGAAGAAAGAGTTGTTATGTGAAGCTCATTGTTCTCCGTTTTCAGTTCATCCGGGAAATACTAAGATGTATAGAGATCTGCGGGAGTATTACTGGTGGGATGGAATGAAAAGAGACATTGCTGATTTTACTGTGAAGTGTTTGACATGTCAACAGGTTAAAGCAGAGCGGCAGTTACCGAAAGGGATGCTTCAGACTTTACCAGTGCCAGAGTGGAAATGGGAGAATATATCCATGGACTTTGTAGTTGGATTACCGAATACATCTCGAGGTAATAATGCAATCTGGGTTATTGTTGATCGCTTGACCAAATCTACTCATTTCCTTGCCATACGAGATACTTTCTCTCTTGATCAACTTTCCTATTTGTATCTTAAAGAAATAGTCAGGTTACATGGAGTTCCTATCTCCATTGTATCGGATCGTGATCCCAGGTTTACTTCTAACTTTTGGAAAGGCCTTCAGAAGTCATTGGGTACTGAATTAAATTTTAGTACAACTTTTCATCCTCAATCAGATGGGTAGTCAGAACGAACAATTCAGACCTTGGAGGATATGCTACGAGCTTGTTCTATGGATTATCAGGGAAGTTGGGACCAACATCTTTCTTTGGTTGAGTTTTCTTATAATAATAGTTTTCATTCTAGTATACAGATGGCACCATTTCAGGCATTATATGGGAAGCAGTGTCGAACTCCAGCTTTCTGGGATGAAGTGGGTGAAAGGAAGTTGATGGGACCAGAATTGGTAGAAGAGATGGTAGAAAAAGTTCAGTTGATTCAGAAAACACATGAGAACAGATCAGAGCAGGCAGAAGAGTTATGCGGATAACCGGAGGAAGGATCTATCTTTTGAGGTAGGTGATCATGCTTTTCTCAAGGTTTCTCCTTGGAAAAGTGTGATGAAATTTGGTAAGAAAGGAAAGCTGAGTCCAAGGTTTATTGGACCATAAGAAATTCTGGAAAGAGTTGGATCAGTTGCATACCGAGTGGCTTTACCTCCGAGTTTATCTCAGGTACACAATGTTTTTCACGTTTCGATGTTGAGAAAGTATATGCCAGATCCATCTCATGTTTTGAGTCCAGAGGTAGTTTAGCTGGAAGAGAACCTATCTTATGAGGAACAACCTGTCAAGATTCTTGACCACAGGGAGCAAGTGTTACGGAATAAGGTGATTCATCAGGTAAAGGTTTTGTGGAAAAACCATGTGATTGAAGAGGCAATGTGGGAATCTGAAAATGCTATGAGGGATAAATACCCCCACTTATTTTGATAAGTGAATAAAATTGCGAGGACGCAATTCCCAAAAGGGGGGAAGGATGTAACACACCAGGTAAATGAAGAATAGACATTTTCATATTTATACATATTTGTGAATAAAGTATTAATATTACTTTAAATGGTTTCTATGTTCGATAGCGTACCCGATACACAACATAGAGTTTCATTGAATTCTTACGTTGCACTCTAGTAATAAAATAATATTATTTTAAAATGTTAGTTAACAAGTAGCCATTGTACTGGAGGGAATGGATAGAAATAACTAAAATATGATTAGATATGTTTTTAAATGTTTATACATTTACCCAATAAAAGATAAAGGCTTAAAATACGGAAAGAGTTCAATTTTAGGGCATATATACTCTAATTTTCACTAAAGGTTCACTTATCACCTTTTAATGGTGAACCGTCATTAAATATAGTTTTGATCACTCTTATACTTTATTTTGGACCAAATATAACTCTTCTTTAGAATCGGGACATCAAAATTTACTTTGTGTAAATTTTTGGTACCTTTCTGATAAAGTTCATTTTTTTATGAATAGTGTAAAATGTTGTATTTTAATTCAAAACCTCTTTTTAATCTAAATTATTTATATTATTAGATTATTATTTTAATTGGTTTTAAAGTGAAATTAGAAAATATTTTTACCAGTTAATCCAATGGTGGTCATAGGGATCAATTTCACTTTGAAATTGGACTTAAACTGGTGTCAATCTTTTGATACTTATTGTTTCACAAAAACACGCTATTTGTCATGACAGCGGGAATTAATTATTAAATTAATTAATTTGACTTATATGTTTTGAATTTTGTAAAATGGACTTAATTTTTGAATTCGGAATATCAAATATAGCTTAGGGTGAAGTTTTGGTAATTTTCTGAAAAACATCAATTTTTGATGAATAGTGAAACCACTAAGTGGTAATCAAGCAAACTGATTTTTCAGTTAAATGAAAGTTTACCACTAATGTGTGTTGAATTTTTAAAATACTACATACATGGTTGTCATTAAGAAGTAAAATGTGGTTCAATAAGATTAAAATAATTTTTTGGTGAATAGTAACTTTTTTTCATTAATCGTGATTAGAGGTAATTAGTGTAGTTTAAGGTAAAAATGGTATTATAAGAATGTGAAAACACCATGACACTTGTCCTACACCTATTGGGTGAGTCATGGCCGACCAAAAAAAGCCATGGGCCAACTTGGGGACCCCATGGAGCCAGTTTAGTTGGAAAATGACATTAATATATTTTTATTTAATGTTAAAGTGAAAATGACACTAACATAAATTGTTTTACTAACATAATTTTTGAGTGGGGTTATACAAGTCCAAATTTTGATTATAAATAGTAATTGGAAAGATAAAAAGATTTCCTACATCATAGTATTTTTTTATAATTTTTAGACATTAAATAAATTAAATTATATATGACATAATAATGATGCAGTGATGACATCATTATTTGACGATTTAAATAAAATGGAAGGATAATGAAAAATATAAAACCTACACATGGCCAAAACCAATTGGATGAGTGGATTTCAAACCCTTATCACCTTATCCACGAATTATATCAATGTGGGACCTTTTAAAACCGAAACACATTTTCAAATAAAGTAATATTTCTTTACTTTCCAAAAGTGCCCCTCCTCTCCTCTTATAAAAGGCCCCCACCTCTACCCCATTTCACACACTTCTCAAGCCTTTGGCTCATCAAACCCCTGACCAATTACTCTCTACACATCCCTCTCCTCATCCTAGAGGATTCCCTTTGGGTATAATCCTTTCAAAGGAAGCCTTTAGGCTCAAATCAAAAGGAGTTACACTTTTAAAGGTAATTCATTCTCTCTTGTTCATTTGATTTATTTTGCTTCTCCAACCCTCTAAACTATTTTTATTTAATTCTTTTGTAACAACACCAGTATCTTCAATATACTAGGATATTGTTATAATATTTATTTGAGCTACACTCTCACACAACTACATCAAATGGTTAAAGAACATACGGTTTCCGTGGATGGCGAAATTCTGCCTCCCGAAATGATGATTGTTCAATACTCATTTAACACCTTCAAGGGTGGCCATTATGATGTCACTATTTTTATATATGATATATAATATGTTTATGTTTTCTTTAAGATTATGTATTTTTCATTTTTGGCATACCTTTATGGTTTCCATTATGGGTAAACACGATATCTTCATTTAAGGAAGTGCGGACTACCGCCCCCTCAAAGTGATGTGATTCGTTAATGCCATATGTGGGACATGTAAAGGATGGATTCAAAGTTATTATATATGATGTTATACTGGAATTATAATATACCTCTATATCATTATTATTTCTTTCCATTAAAGTATGAGATAGAAATGAAAGTAGCGTTCATGCGTACGTACGTCTTACCGTCTCCATAAACGGTGCATTTCATTTCTTAGCCCCAAATGTAATGTACTATTAAAATTACATGTATATAATGTATATATATAATTAATGATATATCTAAATTATGAATATAATTCTGGAATTAAAATATACATACCTCTCATTTAGTGTTAATTCCATTAATATGACAAAGAAATGAAAGTAGCGTTCATGCGTACGTACGGCTTACCGTCTCCATGAACGGTGCATTTCATTTCTTACCTCTAAATGATAATGTAATATTATAAATACATTTATATGCTGGATATATATGATACATATTATATCCAAATCGGGAATTTAATTCTGGATATAAAGAACTTTTGACCACATGAACAACATGTAATTGTAAGAAGTCAACTTTCGACTTAAGAACCAAATATTGACAAAACAAACATTAATAACTTAAATGGTTACATAATGTTTATAACATGGAAATAAGTGATATAAAAGGAATAATGAACTTTAAAAAGGTTCTTAATCAAGTATAAATTAACTCAAGTTTATTATTCAGGACGTTAAAGAACGATCGAGTCAAGTCGGACCCAAGGTAAGGGACTTCGTCTCAATCTCCTTTCATTGAGGCATATTTCGTTTTATACACAACTTTATTTTATACGGTGTATAAACTCCTTTGACTTTTACTTTTATACAAAAGGAATATTTTTCTACGAAGCGTTTTACTAAACGACAAAAAGGAATGTTTTTTTTAACGTACGCGGTGACAACGACCTTTTCCGCCCCCGCGAGTATTATTTGATCTTTGGCTTTCTCAACAAGCCGTAATGTTTTTAGAATAAAATAAATACCATATACTCTTTTATGTATTTTGGTATTGAAAATGGTTTTGAAAAAGGATTCTATTTTTTCAATATATTTATGATATATTGTGATTGAAATGTGGAAATGTTACCATTCCTTTATATTTGTTTTATGTTTTATGATTTTATACTGGTACTTGGACATTTTAACGGGTGGTTACGTTATAAACCATATGATGGGTGGTGCCGTGAATACCAGGACGGGTGGTTACGTTATAACCTCCAATGCATTGGGTATGGAAGTCGGCCGTATGGATATTCCATTAAGTATGTATGGAAATTGGCCGTATGGCTATTCCATTAAGTGATATGTGTGGAAGTCAACCGTATGGTTATTCCACTTAAGTATGTTTATGTCCCAAGTTACCTTTATATATTCTATGTGTTTTTTTATATGGGTTTTATGGTAATCCTTTGGTTACAAAAAGGTAAGTAATGATACTTTATTCAGTGAAGATTTTTTTTACTACTTCATGAAGGTGAAGGTATTACTTTGATATAGTATACATGGTTTACTTGATGTTTGAAAAACTAACAGTTTTCATTCTCTTTGTATCCCTTACTGAGCTTTTTATGCTCACCCCAAGTTTTTCGAAATGTTTTTCACAGGACTTAAAGTGGAATAAGGTCAAGGATGGGATCAAGGGAATTTCATGCTATCTAAAACATGGAATCTAGACATCTTTCTTTTTAAGAGTTTTTATTTTATGGAGACTTAGTAGAAGTGTCTACTTTTTAATCTTTTAAGATGTAATAGTTATGTTCTAATTCTCTAAAACTCTAAACCTGAAAAGATCTTCAATGTGAATTATTCATTTAATTCAATATTAAGTAAGGTTTAAGGATGGGGCCTTATAGTTGGTATCAGAGGTCGGTTTAGACAACTTTAGGAGTTAGAAAAGTGCTAAATTATAATATGATTGAAATGATATAGCATTTACGGATTTCCATGTTGCTTCGCCTAAGATATTTCTGTGTTCAGAATGGTTTTCCGTAGAGGAAACAAAGCAGCTATGTTGGGACGACATCAGGAGAAAGATAACCTTCCAAATCAGCAACCTGAGATGGTCGGAATCGGAACTGAACTGTTTGTTGCAGTGATGGCACAGTTGACTCAGGCTATAAATGGTGGTGGTATCCATGCACGAGATCAGCCAGATCAACCGCAGAGGAACATGTCAGTGGTGGAACATTTCATGAGGCAACATCCCCCATCATTCAGAGGATCATCTGACCCTGTGCAAGCTGAAGGGTGTATTAAAGCACTGGAGAAGATTTTTGATGTCATGGGGTGTTCAGAACATCAAAAGGTCAGTCTAGCTGTTTACCGTTTTGATGGTGAAGCTGATCAGTGGTGGTCGATGGTGAAAAATATAAGGGATAGTGATGAGATTGAGGATCTTCACTGGGATGAATTCAAAGGTATGTTTCTTGAGAAATATTTTCCTAAGGTGGTTCGTCTTAGGATGGAAAAACAGTTCCTAGAATCGAGGCAGGAGGATGATTCAGTGGCTACTTATGAAGAAAAGTTCACTCGATTGGCCAGGTATGCTCCAAACTTCATACGAGATCTTGATAGTAAAATAAACCGTTTTTACTCAGGGTTAAATCCAAAGTATCGAAGGGCTTTAGCTTCTCGTGAATTCAAAAGTTATGAAAAACTTGTTCGATGTGCGGAGAAGGTAGAAATGGAGTTTGCCGATGATCAGGTGTTCTATGACAAACAACAGAATAAGAGATCTAGTTGGCAGGAAACGGGGAAGAATTCATCAAATAAGCAAAGAGGTAAGAAAACCAAATATCCATCCTATGAGAAGTGTGGTAAAATGCATCCTGGAGAATGTTTATCCAAGTCTGGTAAGTGCTTTCGGTGTGGTAAGTCTGGTCATATTGCTCGTAACTGTAAGGAAGATGATCAAGCAGGAAATGAAAAGCCAACGGTAAGATGTTTTAAGTGTAATGAAATGGGTCATTATGCAAACAAGTGTCCAACGAAGAACTCAACTGGGGGAATGCAGCCAGACTACAAGAAGAAAGGGGTGGAGAAATCCTTTGCAACAACTTCAGCAGATGTTGGGCCATCGAATGAAGTGGTATCAGCTCCGGGGAGCTCAGTATTTTTCGAAGATTGACTTGAGGTCGGGGTACCATCAGTTGAAAGTAAAAGAAGCAGACGTTCCGAAGACTGCGTTCCTTACTAGATATGGCCATTATGAATTTGTAGTTATGCCTTTTGGGTTAACCAATGAACCTTCTTTATTCATGGACCTTATGAAAAAAAAATTCCATGAGTTCTTGGATAAGTTTGTGTTTGTGTTTTGAGGTTTCGGAAGAGGTTATGTGTGCCTTGTGATTCACAATTGAAGAGAGAGTTGTTATGTGAAGCTCATTGTTCTCCGTTTTCAGTTCATCCGGGCAGTACTAAGATGTATAGAGATCTGCGGGAGTATTACTGGTGGGATGGAATGAAAAGAGACATTGCTGATTTTACTGTGAAGTGTTTGACATGTCAACAGGTTAAAGCAGAGCGGCAGTTACCGAAAGGGATGCTTCAGACTTTACCAGTGCCAGAGTGGAAATGGGAGAATATATCCATGGACTTTGTAGTTGGATTACCGAAGACATCTCGAGGTAATAATGCAATCTGGGTTATTGTTGATCGCTTGATCAAATCTACTCATTTTCTTTGCCATACGAGATACTTTCTCTCATGATCAACTTTCCTATTTGTATCTTAAAGAAATAGTCAGGTTACATGGAGTTCCTATCTCCATTGTATCGGATCGTGATCCCAGGTTTACTTCTAACTTTTGGAAAGGCCTTCAGAAGTCGTTGGGTACTGAATTAAATTTTAGTACAACTTTTCATCCTCAATCAGATGGGCAGTCAGAACGAACAATTCAGACCTTGGAGGATATGCTACGAGCTTGTTCTATGGATTATCAGGGAAGTTGGGACCAACATCTTTCTTTGGTTGAGTTTTCTTATAATAACAGTTTTCATTCCAGTATACAGATGGCACCATTTCAGGCATTATATGGGAAGCAGTGTCGAACTCCAACTTTCTGGGATGAAGTGGGTGAAAGGAAGTTGATGGGACCAGAATTGGTAGAAGAGATGACAGAAAAAGTTCAGTTGATTCAGAAAACACATGAGAACAGATCAGAGTAGACAGAAGAGTTATGCGGATAACCGGAGGAAGGATCTATCTTTTGAGGTAGGTGATCATGCTTTTCTCAAGGTTTCTCCTTGGAAAAGTGTGATGAAATTTGGTAAGAAAGGAAAGTTGAGTCCAAGGTTTATTGGACCATACAAAATTCTGGAAAGAGTTGGATCAGCTGCATACTGAGTGTCTTTACCTCCGAGTTTATCTCAGGTACACAATGTTTTTCACGTTTCGATGCTGAGAAAGTATATGCCAGATCCATCTCATGTTTTGAGTCCAGATGTAGTTTAGCTGGAAGAGAACCTATCTTATGAGGAACAACCGGTCCAGATTCTTGACCACAGGGAGCAAGTGTTACGGAATAAGGTGATTCATCAGGTAAAGGTTTTGTGGAAAAACCATGTGATTGAAGAGGCAACGTGGGAATCTGAAAATGCTATGAGGGATAAATACCCCCCCACTTATTTTGATAAGTGAATAAAATTGCGAGGACGCAATTCCCAAAAGGGGGGAAGGATGTAACACCCCAGGTAAATGAAGAATAGACATTTTCATATTTATCCATATTTGTGAATAAAGTATTAATATTACTTTAAAGGGTTGCTATGTTCGATAGCGTACCCGATACACAACAAAGAGTTTCATTGAATTCTTACGTTGCACTCTAGTAATAAAATAATATTATTTTAAAATGTTAGTTAACAAGTAGCCATTGTACTGGCGGGAATGGATAGAAATAACTAAAATACGATTAGATATGTTTTTAAATGTTTATACATTTACCCAATAAAAGATAAAGGCTTAAAATACAGAAAGAGTTCAATTTTAGGGAATATATACTCTAATTTTCACTAAAGGTTCACTTATCACCTTTTAATGGTGAACCGTCATTAAATATAGTTTTGATCACTCTTATACTTTATTTTGGACCAAATATAACTCTTCTTTATAATCGGGACATCAAAATTTACTTTGTGTAAATTTTTGGTACCTTTATGATAAAGTTCATTTTTTTTATGAATAGTGTAAAATGTTGTATTTTAATTCAAAACCTCTTTTTAATATAAATTATTTATATGATTAGATTATTATTTTAATTGGTTTTAAAGTGAAATTAGAAAATATTTTTACCAGTTAATCCAATGGTGGTCATAGGGATCAATTTCACTTTGAAATTGGACTTAAACTGGTGTCAATCTTTTGATACTTATTGTTTCACAAAAACACGCTATTTGTCATGACATCGGGAATTAATTATTAAATTAATTAATTTGACTTATATGTTTTGAATTTTGTAAAATGGACTTCATTTTTGAATTCGAAATATCAAATATAGCTTAGGGTGAATATTTGGTAATTTTCTGAAAAACTTCAATTTTTGATGAATGGTGAAACCACTAAGTGGTAATCAAGCAAACTGATTTTTCAGTTAAATAAAAGTTTACCACTAATGTGTATTGAATTTTAAAAATACGACATACATGGTTGTCCTTAAGAAGTAAAATGTGGTTCAATGAGATTAAAATAATTTTTTGGTGAATAGTAACTTTTTTTCATTAATCGTGATTAGAGGTAATTAGTGTAGTTTAAGGTAAATATGGTATTATAAGAATGTGAAAACACAATGACACTTGTCCTACACCTATTGGGTGAGTAATTTCCGACCGAGACAAGCCATAGGCCAACTTGGGGACCCCATGGAGCCACTTTAGTTGGAAAATGACATTAATATATTTTTATTTAATGTTAAATTGAAAATGACACTAACATAAATTGTTTTAATAACATTATTTTTGAGTGGGGTTATACAAGTCCAAATTTTGATTATAAATAGTCATTGGAAAGATAAAAAGATTTCCTACATCATAGTATTTTTTTTATAATTTTTAGACATTAAATAAATTAAATTATATATGACATAATAATGATGCAGTGATGACATCATTATTTGACGATTTAAATAAAATGGAAGGATAATGAAAAATCTAAAACCTAAACATGGCAAAAACCAATTGGATGAGTGGATTTCGAACCCTTATCACCTTATCCACGAATTATATCAATGTGGGACCTTTTAAAACCGAAAAATATTTTCAAATAAAGTAATATTTCTTTACTTTCCAAAAGTGCCCCTCCTCTCCTCTTATAAAAGGCCCCCACCTCTACCCCATTTCACACACTTCTCAAGACTTTAGATCGGCCAAACCCTGCCCAATTACTCTCTCCACATCCCTCTACTCATCCTAGAGGATTCCCTTTTGGCATAATCCTTTCAAAGGAAGCCTTTATGCTCAAATCAATAGGAGTTACACTTTTAAAGGTAATTCATTCTCTCTTGTTCATTTGTTTTATTTTGCTTCTCCAACCCTCTAAACTATTTTTATTTACTTCTTTTGTAACCACACCAGTATCTTAAATATACTAGGATGTTGTTATAATATTTATTTGAGCTACACTCTCACACAACTACATCAAATGGTTAAAGAACATACGGTTTCCGTGGATGGCGAAATTCTGCCTCCCGAAATGATGATTGTTCAATACTCATTTAACACCTTCAAGGGTGGCCATTATGATGTCACTATTTTTATATATGATATATAATATGTTTATGTTTTCTTTAAGCTTCTGTATTTTTCATTTTTGGCATACCTTTATGGTTTCCATTATGGGTAAACACGATATCTTCATTTAAGGAAGTGCGGACTACCGCCCCCTCAAAGTGATGTGATTCGTTAATGCCATATGTGGGACGTGTAAAGGATTGATTCAAAGTTATTATATATGATGTTATATTGTAATTATAATATACCTCTATATCATTATTATTTCTTTCCATTAAAGTATGAGATAGAAATGAAAGTAGCGTTCTTGCGTACGTACGGCTTACCGTCTCCATAAACGGTGCATTTCATTTCTTATCCCCAAATGTAATGTACTATTAAAATTACATGTATATAATGTATATATATAATTAATGATATATCTAAATGATGAATATAATTCTGGAATTAAAATATACATACCTCTCATTTAGTTTTAATTCCATTAATATGACAAAGAAATGAAAGTAGCGTTCATGCGTACGTACGGCTTACCGTCTCCATAAACGGTGCATTTCATTTCTTACCTCTAAATGATTATGTAATATTATAAATACATGTATATTCTGGATATATATGATACATATTATATCCAAATCGGGAATTTCATTCTGGATATAAAGAACTTTTGACCACATGAACAACATGTAATTGTAAGAAGTCAACTTTCGACTTAAGAACCAAATATTGAAAAAACAAACATTATTAACTTAAATGGTTACATAATGTTTATAACATGGAAATAAGTGATATAAAAGGAATAATGAACTTTTAAAAGGTTCTTAATCAAGTATAAATTAACTCAAGTTTATTATTCAGGACGTTAAAGAACGATCGAGTCAAGTCGGACCCAAGGTAAGGGACTTCGTCTCAATCTCCTTTCATTGAGGCATATTTCGTTTTATACACAACTTTCTTTTATACGGTGTATAAACTCCTTTGACTTTTACTTTTATACAAAAGGAATCTTTTTCTACGAAGCGTTTTACTAAACGACAAAAAGGAATGTTTTTTTTAACGTACGCGGTGACAACGACCTTTTCCGCCCCCGCGAGTATTATTTGATCTTTGGCTTTCTCAACAAGCCGTAATGTTTTTAGAATAAAATAAATACCATATACTCTTTTATGTATTTTGGTATTGAAAATGGTTTTGAAAAAGGATTCTATTTTGTCAATATATTTATGATATATTGTGATTGAAATGTGGAAATGTTACCATTCATTTATATTGGTTTTATGTTTTATGATTTTATACTGGTACTTGGACATTTTAACGGGTGGTTACGTTATAAACCATATGACGGGTGGTGCCGTGAATACCAGGACGGGTGGTTACGTTATAACCTCCAATGCATTGGGTATGGAAGTCGGCCGTATGGCTATTCCATTAAGTATGTATGGAAATTGGCCGTATGGCTATTCCATTAAGTGATATGTGTGGAAGTCAACCGTATGGTTATTCCACTTAAGTATGTTTATGTCCCAAGTTACCTTTATATATTCTATGTGTTTTTTTATATGGGTTTTATGGTAATCCTTTGGTTACAAAAAGGTAAGTAATGATACTTTATTCAGTGAAGATTTTTTTTACTACTTCATGAAGGTGAAGGCATTACTTTGATATAGTATACATGGTTTACTTGATGTTTGAAAAACTAACAGTTTTCATTCTCTTTGTATCCCTTACTGAGCTTTTTATGCTCACCCCAAGTTTTTCGAAATGTTTTTCACAAAACTTAAAGTGGAATAAGGTCAAGGATGGGATCAAGGGAATTTCATGCTATCTTAAACATGGAATCTAGACATCTTTCTTTTTAAGAGTTTTTATTTTATGGAGACTTAGTAGAAGTGTCTACTTTTTAATCTTTTAAGATGTAATAGTTATGTTCTAATTCTCTAAAACTCTAAACCTAAAAATATCCTCAATGTGAATTATTCATTTAATTCAATATTAAGTAAGGTTTAAGGCTGGGGCCTTATATTTGGTATCAGAGGTCGGTTTAGACAACTTTAGGAGTTAGAAAAGTGTTAAATTATAATATGATTGAAATGATATAGCATTTACGGATTTCCATGTTGCTTCGCCTAAGATATTTATGTGTTCAGAATGGTTTTCCGCAGAGGAAACAAAGCAGCTATGTTGGGACGACATCAGGAGAAAGATAACCTTCCAAATCAGCAACCTGAGATGGTCGGAATCGGAACTGAATAGTTTGTTGCAGTGATGGCACAGTTGACTCAGGCTATAAATGGTGGTGGTATCCATGCACGAGATCAGCCAGATCAACCGCAGAGGAACATGTCAGTGGTGGAACATTTCATGAGGCAACATCCCCCATCATTCAGAGGATCATCTGACCCGGTGCAAGCTGAAGGGTGGATTAAAGCACTAGAGAATATTTTTAATGTCATGGGGTGTTCAGAACATCAAAAGGTAAGTCTTGCTGTTTACCGTTTTGATGGTGAAGCTGATCAGTGGTGGTCGATGGTGAAAAATATAAGGGATAGTGATGAGATTGAGGATCTTCACTGGGACGAATTCAAAGGTATGTTTCTTGAGAAATATTTTCCTAAGGTGGTTCGTCTTAGGATGGAAAAAAAGTTCCTAGAATTGAGGCAGGAGGATGATTCAATGGCTACTTATGAAGAAAAGTTCACTCGATTGGCAAGGTATGCTCCAAACTTCATACGAGATCTTGATAGTAAAATAAACCGTTTTTACTCAGGGTTAAATCCAAATTATCTAAGGGATTTAGCTTCTCGTGAATTCAAAAGTTTTGAAAAACTTGTTCGATGTGCGGAGAAGGTAGAAATGGAGTTTGCCGATGATCAGGTGTTCTATGACAAACAACAGAATAAGAGATCTAGTTGGCAGGAAAAGGGGAAGAATTCATCAAAGAAGCAAAGAGGTAAGAAAACCAAATATCCATCCTGTGAGAAGTGTGGTAAAATGCATCCTGGAGAATGTTTATCCAAGTCTGGTAAGTGCTTTCGGTGTGGTAAGTCTGGTCATATTGCTCGTAACTGTAAGGAAGATGATCAAGCAGGAAATGAAAAGCCAACGGTAAGATGTTTTAAGTGTAATTAAATGGGTCATTATGCAAACAAGTGTCCAATGAAGAACTCAACTGGGGGAATGCAGCCAGACTACAAGCAGAAAGAGGTGGCGAAATCCTTTGCAACAACTTCAGCAGATGTTGGTCCATCGAATGAAGTGGTATCAGCTCCAGGGAGCTCAATATTTTTCGAAGATTGACTTGAGGTCGGGGTACCATCAGTTGAAAGTAAAATAAGCAGACGTTCCGAAGACTGCGTTCCGTACTAGATATGGCCATTATGAATTTGTAGTTATGCCTTTTGGGTTAACCAATGAACCTTCTTTATTCATGGACCTTATGAAAAAAAAAATTCCATGAGTTCTTGGATAAGTTTGTGTTTGTGTTTTGAGGTTTGGGAAGAGGTTATGTGTGCCTTGTGATTCACAATTGAAGAGAGAGTTGTTATGTGAAGCTCATTGTTCTCCGTTTTCAGTTCATCCGAGCAGTACTAAGATGTATAGAGATCTGCGGGAGTATTACTGGTGGGATGGAATGTAAAGAGACATTGATGATTTTACTGTGAAGTGTTTGACATGTCAACAGGTTAAAGCAGAGCGGCAGTTACCGAAAGGGATGCTTCAGACTTTACCAGTGCCAGAGTGGAAATGGGAGAATATATCCATGGACTTTGTAGTTGGATTACCGAAGACATCTCGAGGTAATAATGCAATCTGGGTTATTTTTGATCGCTTGACCAAATCTACTCATTTCCTTGCCATACGAGATACTTTCTCTCTTGATCAACTTTCCTATTTGTATCTTAAAGAAATAGTCAGGTTACATGGAGTTCCTTTCTCCATTGTATCGGATCGTGATCCCAGGTTTACTTCTAACTTTTGGAAAGGCTTTCAGAAGTCGTTGGGTACTGAATTAAATTTTAGTACAACTTTTCATCCTCAATCAGATGGGAAGTCAGAACGAACAATTCAGACCTTGGAGGATATGCTACGAGCTTGTTCTATGGATTATCAGGGAAGTTGGGACCAACATCTTTCTTTGGTTGAGTTTTCTTATAATAACAGTTTTCATTCCAGTATACAGATGGCACCATTTCAGGCATTATATGGGAAGCAGTGTCGAACTCCAGCTTTCTAGGATGAAGTGGGTGAAAGGAAGTTGATGGGACCAGAATTGGTAGAAGAGATGGCAGAAAAAGTTCAGTTGATTCAGAAAACACATGAGAACATATCAGAGCAGGCAGAAGAGTTATGCGGATAACCAGAGGAAGGATCTATCTTTTGAGGTAGGTGATCATTCTTTTCTCAAGGTTTCTCCTTGGAAAAGTGTGATGAAATTTGGTAAGAAAGGAAAGCTGAGTCCAAGGTTTATTGGACCATACGAAATTCTGTAAAGAGTTGGATCAGTTGCATACCGAGTGGCTTTACCTCCGAGTTTATCTCAGTTACACAATGTTTTTCACGTTTCGATGTTGAGAAAGTATATGCCAGATCCATCTCATGTTTTGAGTCCAGAGGTAGTTTAGCTGGAAGAGAACCTATCTTATGAGGAACAACCGGTCCAGATTCTTGACCACAGGGAGCAAGTGTTATGGAATAAGGTGATTAATCAGGTAAAGGTTTTGTGGAAAAACCATGTGATTGAAGAGGCAATGTGGGAATCTGAAAATGCTATGAGGGATAAATACCCCCCCACTTATTTTGATAAGTGAATAAAATTGCGAGGACGCAATTCCCAAAAGGGGGGAAGTATGTAACACCCCAGGTAAATGAAGAATATACATTTTCATATTTATCCATATTTGTGAATAAAGTATTAATATTACTTTAAAGGGTTTCTATGTTCGATAGCGTACCCGATACACAACAAAGAGTTCCATTGAATTCTTACGTTGCACTCTAGTAATAAAATAATATTATTTTAAAATGTTAGTTAACAAGTAGCCATTTTACTGGCGGGAATGGATAGAAATAACTAAAATATGATTACATATGTTTTTAAATGTTTATACATTTACCCAATAAAAGATAAAGGCTTAAAATACGGAAAGAGTTCAATTTTAGGGCATATATACTCTAATTTTCACTAAAGGTTCACTTATCACCTTTTAATGGTGAACCGTCATTAAATATAGTTTTGATCACTCTTATACTTTATTTTGGACCAAATATAACTCTTCTTTAGAATCGGGACATCAAAATTTACTTTGTGTAAATTTTTGGTACCTTTCTAATAAAGTTCATTTTTTTTATGAATAGTGTAAAATGTTGTATTTTAATTCAAAACCTCTTTTTAATCTAAATTATTTATATGATTAGATTATTATTTTAATTGTTTTTAAAGTGAAATTAGAAAATATTTTTACCAGTTAATCCAATGGTGGTCATAGGGATCAATTTCACTTTGAAATTGGACTTAAACTGGTGTCAATCTTTTAATACTTATTGTTTCACAAAAACACGCTATTTGTCATGACAGCGGGAATTAATTATTAAATTAATTAATTTGACTTATATGTTTTGAATTTTGTAAAATGGACTTCATTTTTGAATTCGGAATATCAAATATAGCTTAGGGTGAATTTTTGGTAATTTTCTGAAAAACTTCAATTTTTGATGAATAGTGAAACCACTAAGTGGTAATCAAGCAAACTGATTTTTCAGTTAAATGAAAGTTTACCACTAATGTGTATTGAATTTTGAAAATACGACATACATGGTTGTCATTAAGAAGTAAAATGTGGTTCAATGAGATTAAAATAATTTTTTGGTGAATAGTAACTTTTTTTCATTAATCGTGATTAGAGGTAATTAGTGTAGTTTAAGGTAAAAATGGTATTATAAGAATGTGAAAACACCATGAAACTTGTCCTACACCTATTGGGTGAGTCATGGCCGACCAAGACAAGCCATGGGCCAACTTGGGGACCCCATGGAGCCACTTTAGTTTGAAAATGACATTAATATATTTTTATTTAATGTTAAAGTGAAAATGACACTAACATAAATTGTTTTACTAACATAATTTTTGAGTCGGGTTATACAAGTCAAAATTTTGATTATAAATATTCATTGGAAAGATAAAAGGATTTCCTACATCATAGTATTTTTTTTATAATTTTTAGACATTAAATAAATTAAATTATATATGACATAATAATGATGCAGTGATGACATCATTATTTGACGATTTAAATAAAATGGAAGGATAATGAAAAATCTAAAACCTACACATGGAAAAAACCAATTGGATGAGTGGATTTAGAACCCTTATCACCTTATCCACGAATTATATCAATGTGGGACCTTTTAAAACCGAAACAGATTTTCAAATAAAGTAATATTTCTTTACTTTCCAAAAGTGCCCCTCCTCTCCTCTTATAAAAGGCCCCCACCTCTACCCCATTTCACACACTTCTCAAGCCTTTGGCTCGGACAACCCCTGCCCAATTACTCTCTCCACATCCCTCTCCTAATCCTAGAGGATTCCCTTTGGGCATAATCCTTTCAAAGGAAGCCTTTAGGCTCAAATCAAAAGGAGTTACACTTTTAAAGGTAATTCATTCTCTCTTGTTCATTTGTTTTATTTTGCTTCTCCAACCCTCTAAACTATTTTTATTTACTTCTTTTGTAACAACACCAGTATCTTAAATATACTAGGATGTTGTTATAATATTTATTTGAGCTACACTCTCACACAAATACATCAAATGGTTAAAGAACATACGGTTTCCGTGGATGGCGAAATTCTGCCTCCCGAAATGATGATTGTTCAATACTCATTTAACACCTTCAAGGGTGGCCATTATGATGTCACTATTTTTATATATGATATATAATATGTTTATGTTTTCTTTAAGATTCTGTATTTTTCATTTTTGGCATACCTTTATGGTTTCCATTATGGGTAAACACGATATCTTCATTTAAGGAAGTGCGGACTACCGCCCCCTCAAAGTGATGTGATTCGTTAATGCCATATGTGGGATGTGTAAAGGATGGATTCAAAGTTATTATATATGATGTTATACTGGAATTATAATATACCTCTATATCATTATTATTTCTTTCCATTAAAGTATGATATAGAAATGAAAGTAGCGTTCATGCGTACGTACGGCTTACCGTCTCCATAAACGGTGCATTTAATTTCTTATCCCCAAATGTAATGTACTATTAAAATTACATGTATATAATGTATATATATAATTAATGATATATCTAAATGATGAATATAATTATGGAATTAAAATATACATACCTCTCATTTAGTTTTACTTCCATTAATATGACAAAGAAATGAAAGTAGCGTTCATGCGTACGTACTGCTTACCGTCTCCATGAACGGTGCATTTCATTTCTTACCTCTAAATGATTATGTAATATTATAAATACATGTATATGCTGGATATATATGATACATATTATATCCAAATCGGGAATTTCATTCTGGATATAAAGAACTTTTGACCACATGAACAACATGTAATTGTAAGAAGTCAACTTTCGACTTAAGAACCAAATATTGACAAAACAAACATTATTAACTTAAATGGTTACATAATGTTTATAACATGGAAATAAGTGATATAAAAGGAATAATGAACTTTAAAAAGGTTCTTAATCAAGTATAAATTAACTCAAGTTTATTATTCAGGACGTTAAAGAACGATCGAGTCAAGTCGGACCCAAGGTAAGGGACTTCGTCTCAATCTCCTTTCATTGAGGCATATTTCGTTTTATACACAACTTTCTTTTATACGGTGTATAAACTCCTTTGACTTTTACTTTTATACAAAAGGAATCTTTTTCTACGAAGCGTTTTACTAAAATACAAAAAGGAATGTTTTTTTTAACGTACGCGGTGACAACGACCTTTTCCGCCCCCGCGAGTATTATTTGATCTTTGGCTTTCTCAACAAGCCGTAATGTTTTTAGAATAAAATAAATACCATATACTCTTTTATGTATTTTGGTATTGAAAATGGTTTTGAAAAAGGATTCTATTTTGTCAACATATTTATGATATATTGTGATTGAAATGTGGAAATGTTACCATTCCTTTATATTGGTTTTATGTTTTATGATTTTATACTGGTACTTGGACATTTTAATGGGTGGTTACGTTATAAACCATATGACGGGTGGTGCCGTGAATACCAGGACGGGTGGTTACGTTATAACCTCCAATGCATTGGGTATGGAAGTCGGCCGTATGGCTATTCCATTAAGTATGTATGGAAATTGGCCGTATGGCTATTCCATTAAGTGATATGTTTGGAAGTCAACCGTATGGTTATTCCACTTAAGTATGTTTATGTCCCAAGTTACCTTTATATATTCTATGTGTTTTTTTATATGGGTTTTATGGTAATCCTTTGGTTACAAAAAGGTAAGTAATGATACTTTATTCAGTGAAGATTCTTTTTACTACTTCATGAAGGTGAAGGTATTACTTTGATATAGTATACATGGTTTACTTGATGTTTGAAAAACTAACAGTTTTCATTCTCTTTGTATCCCTTACTGATCTTTTTATGCTCACCCCAAGTTTTTCGAAATGTTTTTCACAGGACTTAAAGTGGAATAAGGTCAAGGATGGGATCAAGGGAATTTCATGCTATCTAAAACATGGAATCTAGACATCTTTCTTTTTAAGAGTTTTTATTTTATGGAGACTTAGTAGAAGTGTCTACTTTGTAATCTTTTAAGATGTAATAGTTATGTTCTAATTCTCTAAAACTCTAAACCTGAAAAGATCCTCAATGTGAATTATTCATTTAATTCAATATTAAGTAAGGTTTAAGGCTGGGGCCTTATATTGTTTGAATCTTGAATCCCCAATGAATGGAAGAATGAACTAGGCCTCACGGTTCGAAGAAACTGTATATCCCGTCCCGCATAGTTTCTCCTTATAGTGTAGGGATTTCTAGTGAGTAGATTAGGGTGCACAGTTTTCTTTAATCATGCTCCTAGGGAAGAAAACCCATTAAAAATGTCTAAATTTTTTATAATAGAAAAATGATATGGTTGGAACATAGTTTCTTATACTGTGTAGCTAAACTGTACGTGTCCCCTTCTTAGGTTGTGAGCTATGCAAGGTTGGAACACAATTTTTCTAACCTTTTGACTAAACTGTGTGAGGTCTCTCTATGGGTAGTGTTTGGTGCATGTTCTAGGCATGGTTTTTCCAACCATGTGGACGAACCATGTGACCACTTTAAATAGCAGTGAATTTACCAAAATTCCCTTAAATTATTATATGTTTAAGCCTGCTCTTTCTGTCCTCGTTGTGGTGGAAAACAACTCCCATTTCTTCCTGGATTATCTCCCAAGCCTCTTAATCTAGTATTTGACCCCAATTAACTATATAGACTCCGATTCTATCTTTTTTCATCTCATTAGAGGTTCTTCGATAAGCTCTTCAGTCCTTAGGCTCAGTCCGTCATTTGTCTTTCCCTCGACAACACTATTTTGATGCAGGGTCATATGACCTATTTTCAAAGTGCTGATCCATTATTCCATTTTATTCTAATCTAGGCCAATATAAGGGATGATACTAGATGGTGAGAGTTCTATAGGAATAAAGTAGGTGGTCTATGACTTTTCCCTAAATATATCATTATTTATAAATTGTTGTTGATGTATGCATACTAGTTTCACCAGGCATTTCTTCTTAACATTCATATGCCTTAATTAGAACCATTGAAATCTTGTTATAGAGCCCTATTTATAACTTATCTTCATATTTTTAGAGGTTATAACCTCAATTACAACCAGTAAAAGTAGGTTTATTCTTTATTTATGCCTTGGTAACCCATGTTGGGTTTATCTACGACACCTTTTGGGTGCGTATGACTTGTCCTTGATGAGGTAAGTGGTTTAAGTTAATTAATTAACAATTAATGTGTTAAATAGAAATTAGGTTATATATCACTTGGACTTGACTTATAAATTGACTTTTACATTGTTTTCATATCCCTAAATTACCTTATCATTCTAAATGAAAGGAAATGGTATGAACCTAATAATTTCTATTATAATTTAATAGATTATTAGTTTCAGGTCCTTATCCCACCTTGTCATGTTTAGTTAAAGTTAAAGGAATGAACCTATTAAATGATTAAAAGGAATGATTATTACATGGACTATGATAACATATGATATAAATAGAATAAGTATAATGTGCATATTACATATGTAACTTTTTATCTTTATAGGAATGGATAGACTTTATCCAGCCTTGGATTCCCGAGGGAATGCCTTGAGCAACAAGAGGATTCCATTCCAATTAAAGTTGCCTATTTCTCAAGGAGATAACCACCTTGAAACATTTTCCTTATTTACTAACAGATGCCCAACATAACACTATATAATCCATTCTCTATCTATCTAGATATTAAGATGACTTGGACACACTCTTGGATCCATCTTGATGAGTTCATACATGTGGCACCATGGATTCATCCCATTGGTACTAGTCATGATTAGATAATGATTACCACAAATGATATCCTTAGTCTCATTTAGACTCTTTTATAGTGTAATTCCTCAGGAAATCCCCTTGGATTACACTCCACTAGTATAATAACTATTTTTAATGTCTCTCTTTTAATATCAGTTATTTATAACTAATGTGAAAATATTTGAAATTTGATTTTTCACATAAGTTACATAAGAAATAACATGGATCAATTTTAATAGGTTTTTCACGTCAATTATTATATAACTAATATTGAAACCCATTTTTTCTAGTTTTTAATGTTAGTTATTTAAAACTGATGTTAAAAACTGAATTTTCACATGGTTAATACATAAATTACATGAAAAATAAATATATACGTCTTTAAAATGATGGTTATTAAATAACTGATGTTATAAATCTTTTATTTTTATCTTCATAATGTTGGTTATTAAATAAATGAAATTATAAAACTTTTAAAATTTTATGAATTGGAGACGAAATCATTTCACGGTCTTTCATTCTTACGAAAACAACCTTTGTTTCTCTCATGTGGAATCCCTAAATAGATAATTTCTTTAATTAGGAGGAATTTAATATGTCATTAAAATCTTCATACAACCTTGAATTTTTTTAGAAACATCATTTTGGATCAAAGATAGATCTACTCTTCTCTCTAGTAAGCCTCACACATTGTCATTTCTCTCTTTTCAGTCATTCTGGGAAACTGAATCCCTAAATCTTGTTTGTTTGATATAGTGGTGTCCATTCTCACATTAATATCTTTATACACCCTTGGGTTTCATTGGTGTCATCATTATTCATTTGAATATAGATCTTCTCATCTCCAACCAGCTCGCCTGATAGTATGTAATCACAATATCTATTAGGAATTGTTTATATTTTAGCATGATCTTGATCAAGTAATTGTAGTAAATTTATTTATTAAGTAATTTTGTGATCAAATTATTTTATTAATTACCATTTTGGTGTTATTCGATTAGGGGAAAGAAAACTAGGTTAATATAGGCCAATAGTTGGTTCTTTGATTACAATATCTCGTTTATTACCACTAATAACTAGTTTTTATTAATTATAATTTCATTAAAAAAGAATTACTATGTTTTTTTACCAATAAATAATTATTGATCATGTCATTTTATGATTATTTTTGTATACTAGGTATTTTCTTGTCAATTTTATAATTAATTTAACCCCAAGAAGAAAGGTTGCATCGATATTTATATATTTATTCATTGAGGATGTTGATCATTCTAACTTGATCAATGTAGTGTCATTACATGGCGAGGACCCAAAATAGAACCCCTCTAGTGATGATCCACATGTGTTCCTTTAATCTTTGAATAATTCCAAAGATTTATTGGGTGCTAGAATAGTTGATTAATTGTCTTGTGTTATATACCTTTGATCACGACACATTCCTTTGATCTTTAAGGTGACTATTCATACACCATATATTTAGTGGAACATTAGATTATCTATATTTGTTTTGTATAATTACTATTATATATGAATGTACATGATTTATTAAATAACAAATCATTAAGTAATCATAATTCTCCTAAAAACCTTATCATATGTTATATAATTAATTATAGTCACTCTAATATTTGTTTGTGTTATGATTAGTTGTTTACATCCTATGTAGTATTATATTATAGAATATTTATATTGTGTGAATTATTTAACATGTTACCCTCCATCTATTTAGTTTCTAATTACACAACATCCAACATTTTGTCTGTTCATTAGTGTATAATATAAAATATTATTGGTTATTACATTGAGAAAGTTGTATTTGTATTTTGAAAATTATTATTAATAAAGGGGAATAATTTTTTTCTATCCATGTTGATATTACATTTTTATTGTTGAAAATCTTCTAGTAAGGGAAACATGTTTTTTATTCAATTTAAATAAATAATTCATTAAACATTTAATTTAAATATGTGTTTTTTATCTCAAATGTGATGGATATTTTTAAATAGAATCCATTTTATAAAGTAAAACATTGAGGATGTTTTTAATTAAATTAAAATGTGAAATTATTTGATTATGAAAAATAAATTATTTTTTTAAATTTTGTTACATATTGATTTAAAATTAATTTAATGTTAATAATTTTTTTAAATATAAATATTATGTGGTGGTATTTGAGTTTTGAAATGCAAAGGGTGATGAATTTTGATTTATCAATTATATATAAACTTATATTAGATTAATGTGTAGAATTTATAATTATACTTTTCAAATAAAATTATATTTTTATTTTAAATTTCAATGTTTTGTTACATTCCAATTATTACATATTTGATATAAATTTAAACAAGGTTTGAATTCATTAATTTTTTATCACTTTTATCACCACTATACTCTTTTTACAAGATATCTCTTTTATTTGATATATATAATAATGGGTCAAAGTTGGATTATAGAACTTCTAATCAGTGATGAATATGAGGATGTTTTTTATGTTTTTTTTGGAATTTTTTAAATGAAATGTCCAGAACAACAATATTTTTTTTGTCCTTGTGTGAAATGTTAAAATATAAAGATGTTAAAAGGTAGACAGACCAAATATCTTTTAATTTTTCATGGTTTTAATCCATGTTACAACCCTTGGATTTAGCATGGTGAAACTGGGAAGAATTTCATATCTATTAATGATGATTATTTGCAAGATTATAACTCTTATGAAATTGAAGAAATTATTCATGATATTGAAGTAGAGGAAACTAATAAAGAACTGATAATTGAGTGTCAATATGGTGAAGTTGAAAAATCATTATATCCTGATAGTATGGAATTTACAATTTTATCATTGGTGTTAATACTAATGAACTTGAAGGAGAAACATGGTTGGAGTGACAAAATTTTTACTTATTTTCTACAATTATTGAAAGACATTCTTTCTAAAGATAATGATATTTCTGATTCACATTATATAGAAAATAAAATACAATACCTGAGGGGATTAGTGTATAAAAAAATATACACCTCCCTAAATGAATGTGTGCTATATAGGAAGGAATATGATTTTATGTCATATTTTCCTAAATGTGGGACATCAAAATATAAGTTCAATGAAAAAATACATGTTGATTTTGTAGTTACAGAGACCCATATTAAGGAATTTTGGTATTTTTCTATAATTCTTCATTTGGAGTTTTTATTTTCATATTCAAATAATGAAAAAAAGGCTAAGATGGAATGTAGATGATAAGATATTTGGTGGAATATTGCAACATCTAGATAATTATCCATAGTGGAGGAAAATTGAGGAGAAATTTCCTATATTCTAAAATTAAGTTATAAATATCAAATATGAAAAATACATAGATCTTATGGATCCATATCAAACTATGAGTATCACACACAGTTCATGGTTTGTTTTATTGGTAATTTAAAACTTATCTCCTCAATATTGTATGAAGCACAAATATATCATTTTGAGTTTAATGATCTATGGACCAAAATAACCTTGAAATGATATTGATGTTTTCTTGTCACCATTAAGAGATGATTTTAAGATCTTATGGGAGGATGGTATTATGGTGTATGATTATTATAATATGGAATATTTTCAACTGCATGAAATGATTTTGTTCACTATAAATGAATTCCTAGCATGTGGAAATTTATCTTGATATTGTGTTAAAGGGCATAAAGCATGTCCAATTTGTGAAAAAAATAATTCATATTATTAATTTCATCGGGATAGAAAAATAGTATACATGGGTCATCATATTTTTTTGTCTATGGATCACTCTTGTATAAGATTAAAAAAAGAATTTAATAGATCACAAAAATTTTATATTGCTTCAAAACCTTTATCTATTGATCAATATATTGAGATGGTGAAAAACCTTATTGTGACATTTGGAAAGACACATAAATCAAGTAATGATTGAAATATTTGAAAGAAATAGTAATTATTTTTTTAGCTACCACATTGGAGATATCATGAGGTGAAATATAACGTTGATATCATGTATTCATAGAAGAATATTTGTGACATATTTATTGGAACATTGTTAGATATTAAATGAAATACTAATGATATTTTGATTTCAATATTAGAATTATTGTTAATGGGAATGTGTTTGGAGTTTTCTCCCACGCCTGATGGAAAGAAAGAATTTCCCCCGAACTTCTCATACATTATCCAAAAGGGAAAAAATTAACTTTTTTCAGTTTTTTCATGATATCAAAGTGCAACATGGTTATTCTTCAAATTTAAAACATTTTGTGTTTTTAAAGAATTTGAAGTTGATAGGTATGAAATCTCATGATTGTCACATCATGATGCGAAATATTTTACCGGTTTCACTGTGAGTAATATTTCCTATATATATCAGAATGACTATCATGAAGGTGTGTTATTTTTTCAATTCAATTTTTAATTAGGTGAATGATCTGAATTCTTTGAACATTTTGGAAAACAAATAAATTTCTATACTTTTTAAATTAGAAATGAATTTTCCTCTATCTATTTTTGATATAATGGTGTATCTTATGGTGTATTTAGTTTGAGAAATAAATATTTGTGGACTTGTATATCTATATTGGATGTATCCCTTTAAAAGGTATATGATGATATTGAAGGGGTATGTTAAGAATCCATATCTATTTGAATCCCCCATTATTGAAAATTCTATTTCTGATGAGGTTGTGGAGTTTTGTACAAGATACTTGTCTGTAGTGGAGCACATTGGTTTGCCTCCACATCACCATGAATGAGTAATTATGGGGGAAAGGGTATCTTTGGATTTAAAGTCAAATCATTATTAGGTGAATAGATAATGAAGGTACATTTATACATCTTTAATAACATAGATGATGCTCAACCATATATGACATTAAATATTAATGTATTGAAACAATGTTATCCAAATAAGAAAGATATGTGGATTTTGAATGATCATAACAAAAAAATATCCATGGGTTAAAGGGACTATGCTTGGTAGATCAGAATAATCAGAAACATTAAAATAGATAGTGGGTGGTCCAAGTTTAAATTTGATAATATGGTTTAGGTATGATGTTGATGGATATACATTTTATATGAATGTCCAAGAAAATTGAAGTGCAATTCATAATAGTAGTGTATTGGTGTTCACAGAAGCAATGAATTTATCGATTTCAAAAAACAAAACTCAATTTACACAACAAGTTCATATTATAGAGTCATTGAAGAAATATGGGAGGTTGATTACACTAAATTTAAAGTTATAATGTTTAATTGTAAATGGTTTATTGGTAATAATAGTGTTAGCTGTGATGAATTTGGAATGACACTTGTTAATATGAATAGATTGGAATACACAACTGATCCTTTTATAATGGAAACACATGAAAAAAATTCTATGTTCTTGATCAATACAACATGCAGTGGCATATTGTTTTATAAGGTAAAAAATATATTGGTGATGATAAAATTGAAGAAGATGTTGATTCATGTGAGATACCTACTTCCATGGAATGATTAATAGATAATGTGATGAGTACTTCATAGACATGGTTTGTTCCATAATAAATGATCATGAAGAAGAAATTTATGAAAACAATCCTTTAGTACATTCCTAATATTATAGGTAACATATGTTTATTTCTCATTTACTTTTATGAATTTCATAAACCATTAGATATATTAACTTTATTTTCCTTATTAAAATATGTATTAAAACTAATAATTTAAAATGTTTGTTTATATTAGTTTAGTTTAATTTAGTTTACTATGTTTACCCTTACATAACTTATCTATTTATTGATTTTGTTGAAAAATAATTATTTTAAATCTAATATGTTAAATAAAAAATATATTTTATAATATTATATTGAAAAAAATATTCTTTTTGTATAATAAATGATTTATTAGGTTGGACCACTTATAATATTCATACATTATTTTTGGATTTTTTTTCATTCTTTTAAATGAAATTTCATAAATCAATATTATTGTTATAATTTTAGTTAACTATAACAATATGAATAACAATGTGTAAAGTTTAATTTAGTTTATTTTTATGTTTTGTAATTTTTCATTTTTTTATTTACATTAATATTTTAATAGTTTAATTTGTGTATTTTTGTAGTAATTGTTTATTGCTTTGATTTTTCGAATAATGACATATCAATAAACTGATCAACCACATACTTATGGAGATGAGTGTACTCATAAGTTTGGTGAGGAATGTGCATATTATCCTCTTGATTATCCCCTTCATTCTTTGCAAGAGTCATATATTCCCATAGAGCCAAATAAGAGTTCAAGGGTTGGTAAACGTGGTAGCACACATTTACCAAAATTATCAGTTGCTTGTATCCATGACCAGAGGATAATGGTATACTTTTATGACAATGATATTCTAAGAGGTCCTAATTCAAAACAATTCAAAAGTTTTATATCATCTCAGGCTAAAATCAAAGTCATTATTTTTATTGATGATTGGAGAAGTGTGGAAAAAGTTATAATATCTCAGTTGTGGGAGACCATTTTGGAAAGATATTTTGTTATTGTTTTACTAATACTGAAATGATTATAGTAATATATGTTTTCCCCCATCTTATCAGATGACATATAATATACCTGACATTGGAGGAGTAATGAGGAAATATTTTATCATTAACTTCTAGGAGATGGAGGGATTTCAAATCAACCATCAGATCTGATTTCATTATTTTTCATAGGCAACATCTTAATCTATGTGATATATATCCTTTTATAGATGAAGTTTCATGGAAGTAATTTGTTTAAAGTAGGAGATAAGAAGCATTTTCAGTAAGTTCAATGTAAAATTTTTTGATTTTTTTTATCAATGATCTTATTAATGATTTATTATTCTTAATTTTTAGCAATTGAGGAGATATCATTAGGAGATCCAATTTAGAAATGTATACCCACATAATTTATCTCAAGGGAGGGTATAAATTATTGGAAGAACAAATTATGGATGAAAATTTTCAAAAACTGAGAGTTTAGTCTTCAAGCTCTAGATAAGTTTCCCCTCAACCCCATATCTAGATAATAAAAAAGGAAGAGGGTTCAAATGATCAAAAAAGAAAAATATGTTATGGAAGAGTCGAGGGTTGTAGCTAATAGGATTATAAGTTTTTATTTATTTATTTAATTTAATTTAATTATTTTTTTATTATGAATAATTATAGAATTTTTCAAATAATTTAAACATGATTTTCTTAAGGATTAGAGAGAATAAAGTGATCTTTGTAGTTGAGGGTAAGATGAATATTTTATCTTTAGCATTGGGAAAGTCTGAACACCCGGGTTGTGTATATGGATACTTGGTGGGTGTATCAATGAGAAAAGTGTTTCCACATTCTTTTGGTTCTGAAATGGAGGGGTTTTATAAAAGAAATATAATCTTTGGAGGCTCAAGTTTAGAATATTAATGTGACAATGGAGGATAAGATCATAGAATCAGTGCAATCCATGTTTACAAACATGAAAAGATAGTTTTAGACTACAACTCCCACTCTTCTACCTTTTCCATTAGGTCCCTCTCCTCTACCTCCTCCTGCAGACCCCACTCCTTATCCTACTCCTTCATCCCCTTGTCTATAGATTCATAGTTACTATGAGTTATATATTGATGATCCTTAGTATCATATTGTTGTATATAAGATGATATTTTATATTAGAGATACCATTCATCATCAGCAGATAGAGATAGAGCATCATAGGGTTACTGTACAAGATATTATAGATAGATGAGATGGAGTACCATTACCTACAAATGATGTTACTATAGTTGGACAAAGTATCAACAACTTATTAGTTTGTCCATCTATAATTTTTCATCATATTACAATAGAGATATGTATATATTTTATATTTTATATTATTTTGTTTTGGAATTAAATATATTTTAACATTTTAATGTTTATATATTTATATATTTTATATAGTAATAATTTAAAGGTAAATATATAATGTATATACAATAAAAAATACAAAGTAGTATTAATTTAGATAAAATTTTAGTAGTCTTGATAGATTTTCTGCATTTTCAAATTTGTTGTTGGACTTTACGATATCTCAATTGAAGCTGATGTTTTTCGGTGTGCAATGAATATGGGGCCTTTAAAAAATTATATAATGGAGCTTGCAGATGGAGATTAGTTGGGAATCAACATGATGCATGTGTTTTTCCATATAAGTCTCAACATAAATCTTTTATTACGTTTAATTTATTGAAAATTTATACATATTTTTTTATTAGGAATATTTATCAAATCTGTAAGGATAATGAAAAGATATATTTATAAGGATTTATGCTCCTGTAATTTATTTCACCTAAATTATGAACAATGACTAAATAATAAAGAACACTTTATATTGTTTAAAGATTTCAAAAAAATATAATTATTTAGTGCCAAATGTTTCCTTATCTTTAGGAGTATGAAACATATATCTCAAAAAGTGTTATTTATCTTTTAACATAATAACCACTAACATTAAATTTTCCTTTATATTAGTGTCCATTGGATGTTAAGTGTTTTTTAAAAGGAGAAGACACTTTATTGGTTATTCTCTATTCATGGTGATGTGCGAGCAAATTTTAAGAATATATTGAAACTATAGTTTTTAATTTCTTAATACTTGTCTAATTTATAATGAATTTTAAATTTATTTCATTCATATTATTTTCTAATAGGGAATTAAATTTCTTTTGAGAAACCATAATAAAAAGGTGCACCAAGATGAAATATGTAGAAGAAAAGGTGAATTTTCATTTATAATTAATTAATTTTGGATATATTACTTAATAACATCATTTTGAATTGAAAAACTCATTTAAAAACATTTTCATAAATAAGAAGATGTAAAAGAATGCATATATTATGTTTTGAGATTTGTGTATGAAAAATTTCAACTAGGATAGTTACGATGTTCCAAGAGGTTATATTTATTTATAAGCATTTCCATACTATTTAATTTTTATGAGTAATACATGTTAAATGATTTTCTTATAATTTTTATTTTTTTAATAAACCTCAGCCTCGTAGTGTAAAGGAGCTCAAACACTGAAAAGTTTAATGAGAAAATAATTTTATAGCTTTGGTAAAAAAAATTTTTGTTTGTAGTATATATTGTAAATTTGAATGTTATAATTGAAATCATGTATCTGTTTTTCTGCTGCTACTTCTAAGTTGTTTGTTGATTTAGTTGGTAGTGGAGAGGAGAGGTTAGTTGAAAATAAATCATAAAAAATAATCTTTTTAACTTCAATTATAAAATAAATGATGTGATAAATCCACTATCAAGGAAATTTCTTGTTGTTTTTCTATAACTGACATCAAAAATTGGTTTTTAGATCAGTTTTAGAACAAATGATGTGAAATACCCTATTACCATCAGTTTTTCATATTTATTATTTAATAATTGTGATGAAAAACTCTTTATCCAATTAGTTATTTTATAAATGATATGGAAAATCTATTGAAAAAATGGGTTCACATCTTTTTTTCTATAACCAGCATGAAATACCTTTTTTAACATCGATTTTCACATCGTTTATAGAATAACCAACATGGAAAACTGACATGAATAGGTTTATCAAGCCAGTTATTAGAAAATCAGTATGATAAACCAATTCAATATTTCTTTTAAAATTTCCATTTTTTTAAGTGACTAAAAACACATATTTACGACAAATCCTTTAATAACAGTGCCTTATAACCAACATGAAAAGGAAAAAAATGATGTGAAAATGGGTTTTTTTACACTAGTTCTCAGACTCTTTATTTCCAGAATGCATGATTTACTACTATAAGTTGGACGACCCCTGAGGTCAAAGATGTCGTGGTTTCATCTTAGACCCTTATTTATTATTATTATGACCTATTTTAGTGTTGTTGGAAAATGAACATTTTTTATCTATATAATCTAAACATATGTAGATTAATTAAATGATGACATATTCATAGACATTACCAGATGATGATGTAGCAGGTATGTTTTATTATTTAATAATTTGTTTTCATTTATATATACCTGTACACTGTCATATTATATTCACAGACTGGATTGTATAGAAATCGTTGGTGTTGGGTTATTGAGATTTATTTAACACACTCTCTAGGCCACCATTGGTACCCTGGTAGATTATATTATTGTAGGTATAGACAAGGGGAAGAATCTAGTCTTGGACACCTGATATACTGGCTTTCTTAAGATAGATATTAGAAGTAGATGAATGAGCCAGTTCTTGGGATCCTTTGATAGTTTTTTGTCTTTTCTTCTTTTTTTATAGTATGTATTGTAATTTCAGCCTGCTGCCATGTATACCTATTTTCATATTTTGTAGAGACATGACACGACATCATCATCTTTTATGTATGACATTGTTTAGCTTTTGTGTTGATTATTATTGATGCCTGATTATGCTTACTTACATTTCTAGTATTTATTATTTATTATTATGCTTCCACTATTTTTTATCTATGTGTTATTATATATTCAATGTGATCCAATCTAACATGAGGGAATAGTGTCCCCATAGAAACAACCTAGGACCTCGATTCTAGTCAGTAGCCTTTGGAGTATATGGAGGTGTGCTTGAGGCCATGTGGCCCACAAGCTCAACTAACCTTCAAGTGTAACCCAAGTAAGGATGTAACAAAGTGCAATAAAATCATTTTTTGTTGTTGTATTATTATTTGAGAATATAGAAGGATGTTAGGAACATGTTGGAACATGGTCATGATTCATGCCTGGGAGTATCTAACTCACATTCTGGGTAAATACCACACAACCTGAGAAAGGGAAATTAACGTTCTGTTTTTCACTTATTGTAATTGATATACATTCACAATTGGGTGATGCACATGGATTGTGGTATTTGTTATGCTTTCTGGATATTTTTCCCTGGCCTAGTAAAATAAGGATAATTGTTACATGCAATGTTTTAGGAACCTACAATTCACTTTCCATGCATATTATATTCCATATAGGTACATTTCACTACTTTCATTGCTGATGTTGCTCATCACTGTTGAGTTAGCTATGGTTTTTAATTATGCCTATGCTGGCAACATATTCTGTATGGTAAGGGAATTGGTTATTTAAAATGTCATCATCAATCTAAATAGTATTTTCCTATATAGTTTGATAGTGGAAACTTAAATATCTAGTTTCTAACCATGTCAACTATGTACCCCTAGTTACATGAGTTGGGATTTAGCTATGATCACATAATTACCAATTTTAATTTTAAGGTGTATAAACCCGTATGTATTAGAAAGGGTAATTAAATGGTTCAATCCATCATAATTTTTACCTGTTACATTCTAAAACCAAATGTAATATATCTAATTGAAATCAAATTGGTATTTATTTTAGTGATAAGTTGTATGGGCCCTTATTAAATGGGGATGACAATCCATTTAATCAAACCTTGTTATATGTAAAATACACACATAAAAACTTAAAATATAAATTTTTATTTTCAAATGAAATGGTTTCCAAATAATGGGGAGGTTAACTATATTTTAAAGAGTCTTATCCTTGAATTTTAATTAACCCTTCCATATATTGGAACCCTTGTAAATAAAATCTTGAACACTTACCAATTTAATGGACTTATAAGAGGGAAGTTGAGATAGTTTTATGGGTTGTGAGACCCCCTTTTATTATGCTATTTTAGATATCCTATCTTCTCCAAATATTTTTCAAGGCATATTCTTGTAATTTCTAGAGCTATTCCACCACAACATCCTCTAGTCATTCCCTGGGAGGGTGGTTATGACCACACTTTAGAGGTGGTGGGACTTGATCCACTAGTGATTCATCCAGTAGTTCGACCTGAGAACGACCTGGTATACTTGCAATAGGCACTGATGAAAGGTTTTGAGATGGATTTTTATGTATGATGCAGTCCGTGTATGGTGCTCTATGACTTGAACCTACTATGGCTGATCTGACTCACGAGTTCCAATAGTAGCATCCTCCAATATTCTTAGGGGATGGCAGTCCTCACGCAATTGAGTCTTAGGTAGATTCTATTCTTTTTATCTTAGAGAATCTAGAGACACCTCCAAAGAGGATGGTCAAGATTTCCACTTACATGCTACATGATTAGGGCAAACACTAGTGGGATGTGTTTACTCAGGTTGGGATTCATTAGCGTATGGTTTGTGATAACTTTTAGACCACTTTTTATGATTAATTTTTCCATTATATGTTGAGAGCTAACTGATCTAGAGAGTTCATACACTTGGTGTAGGTTTCTATGTTTGTTGTGAAATATTTAGCATGTTTTTCTATGTTTCAATGATTTTCAACGCTTCTAGCTGGTGATGAGTTATCACGAGCGAGATGTTTTGAGGATGGTCTCATGTATCCCATCTTCTCATAGGTGAAATTATTTTTCCTATCTATTTTTTAAGATAAAAAATCAGTATCTTATCACTGATCACAACTTAAGAGAATTCAATAGTACCGGGCACAAAGGTTCAGTGTTGAGGTAGGGCAGTGGTTCTTCTGGTAGCAGGAAGCGTAGCCTTGAGGTTTTTCATCAAAGCAGTGGTGACCTGAGTATCTGCTATGAAAACTCTATTCTATTCCATTAGTGTGGATAGTAGGGGAATATTTACCCTCATTGTGATAGAGACACAATTAAGTGTTGTGATTGCAGCTATATGGGACATCTGTAGAGATTCTACTGGACATTTATATCTACTTAAAGTGGAAGAGGATCCACACCATCAATACCTTCAGGGGAAGGATTAGTTGTGCCCCATAATGTAGGGAGTTGCAGTAGCATTGTCAGGATAGGATGATGTGGTGGTTGTGGCCATGGTATCTAGACTTCTGATTATCATCACTAGCTAAGTGGACCTTCCCATGGTAGTCCAGCTATAACATATGGTCGTGGATCTGGCCAGTTTCATGTGTTACAACTGATACCTGAGGATCAAAGTGTAGGATTGTCTATTTTATGAGGTAATATTCTAGTAGTCTCTACTAACATATCTGCTTTATTCGATATAGGTTCTTCTCAATCCTTTATCTCTTTATCGATTATGGAACATCATGGGCTATAAATTTAGTACTTTTATATGGTGATGAACCTAGACCCACCGTTAATAGAATGGTCAGAGTGCATACGCCAATGTATGGACTTCATCCTTAAGATAAGATGTTATCCCTTCTTATGGTACCTCTTAGTACTCAAGATGATAGGTTTTTATTTCATTCTCAGAATGGACTAGTTGGTTAAATATCATGCCTATGTGGATTGATATTGTTATAGGGTATTTTTTACATCACCAGAGGATAGATGTTTTCTACACAAGGGTGAGTGGAATTTCTAGGATGGTAGAGATGGACCAGTGCACCATAGTCTAGGTCGAGTGACTACCCATATTTATAGTCATTATCTATAGGAGTATTAATACATATGATATATTTTCCTCCCATGTTAGATCATTTCATGAATTTTTATTCTCAGGGATTTTACAAGTTTTCCTCCTAAAGGAGTGGTATATTTTATGATTGTTATTCTTCCAAGAATAGTTCTACTATTTATTCCTCCATACATGATGGGACCTACTAAGATTTAGGATCTCATGATAAAATTGTGGGAATTATATTATAAGGGATTTATCCGACCTAGAAATTCTTCTTGGGGTTCACCCATGTTTTTTTTCAAGAAGGTAGATGAAACCCTTCATTTATGCATGGATTAACAATGGTAAAACTATCTTATGGTTAAGAACCAGTAACTATTTTCTTGAATATATGATATATTTGACCAGATCCAAGGATATAGGGTATTCTAAAAGAACAAAACGACATCAAGCTATCATCAGGCGTGATTCAGGCATTTAGATATACCACGTATGGCTTTCAATAGTCATTAAAGTTTATATGAGTATCTCATTATGCCATTCAGTCTTACTAATATTCTTGGTATTTTTATGTCCTTGATGAATAGGTGTTTTCACCCCTATATAGATTTCATTTTTTTTGTTTTTGTGGGAGAAATTGTGGTGTAATCTCATACTCATAAAAACCATGATAAACACCTTGAGATCATTTTTAACACTCTGATAGAGAACCAGATATATGCTAATCTTGTTAAGTGACACTTATGGATCAACAAATATCACTTATTTGTTCATGTTATCTTGGAATAAAGAGTATCAGTTGACCCAAATAAGGTGAGTGATATGGTTTATGGGGAGAAATATAAGAACATTTTTGAAAAATAGAGTATCTTGGGGTTGGATGGATATTAAAATAATTTTATATAGGAATTATCACACTATGAATCATATATTACTAGTATTTTTAAGAATAGTGTGAAGTTACTATGGTTTGAAGCATGTGAGAAGGCCTTTTAGGAGTTAAAAGTAAGGATTACCTCATCAGAAATTGTGATTCTTCCTGATCTTGGAAAAGGCCATACAATTTTCTATGATGAATCAGACATCAACATAGGTGTAGAAATGATGAAAGAGGATAGAGTCCTTATATTCAAGTATCTCTAGTTTAGACCTCATGATCATAATTACCCAATTCATGAACTCAAGCTAGCAATAGTTTTCCATGATTGGCATTGCTATAGACATTATATGATGGGTGACTGTTTTAGAGTGTATACATACCAAAAGATCCTAAAAATGAATTTATATAGAATGACTTGAATCTCAGATAGAGAATATAGGTTGAATATATTTACTCCTTTGACTTTGACCTTGAATATACACCTGAAAAGGGTAATTATGTGGCTGATGTGCTGATCCAGAAAACTCAGGCACACACCATTTAGGAAGCCAATGATGAATTCAAATTGATGGCCTTATTTTCTAATATGAATATAGAGTTTCATGAGAGTCACAATAGTCCTTATATTATGGTCTTAGTAGTTACCTCTTCACTATTAGATAGGTCAAAGGGAATGTTCTTTTTAGATCCTGAGTGGTTGGTCCTTTGAGAGAGTATTTCAGGTGGGGACCCACCTTTAGATATTTCTATTGACGTAGACAACGTCTTATGTATACATGGGATTGTATTGGTTCATACAGACATGATAGGGGAATTTATGTGAGAGTCCCAAAATTATTAGTGGTTAGTTCATATATAAAACTCCAAGATGCATTGAGATATGCATTTCCAATATTGGTAGCATCTGATGAATTGATAGATAAAAGGTTTTTTCACTATTTTTCCACCTGTCAGTAGGTAAAGGTAGAGTACCAATGACCTTATGTCTTGTTATATTCATTAAAATTTACAAAATATAAATGGTAAAATGTTTCAATGGATTTTTTATTTATATTACTGAGGTCACCTTGAGATACTGACAGAGTTTGGGTAGACCTGGATCAACAAATGAAAGTATCCCACTTAATTCCTATCAGGAATACTTTCTTCATTGATGATCTAGGAAGGATGTATATATATGAGATCATATAGCTACAAAGAGTCCCACATATTATCATTCTAGATAGGTATGATCATTTCACATTGATGTCTTGGTAGGGGTTATAAATAGCTAGAAGTACATAGTTTTTCTTAAGAATAGATTTTCACCCATAGACCAATGGCCAATTAGAATAGATGATACATGTGTTAGAGAACATTCTCTAAACATGCATCCTTGATTTCGAAAGACCTTTGGAGAAGTGTATCCCTCTTGTGGAGTTTAACTACAACAATAGATATCAAGTGATGATTCATGTGGATCTGTATGAGGCCTGATATGGTTGGCTATTCCATTTACCCCTATATCGGATAGAGGAATGAGCGGTAACACTATTAGGTCCTCATCTCATGGAGGAGACTTTAGAGAATGTACAACTGATAAAGATGTATATGTATGCTACATAGTATAGAAATAAATCTAATACTGATCACCATCAATGACCTTTGGAGTTCGAGGTCAGGAATCATGTTTTCTTGTGGGTATCACCCAGACTTGGACATAAAAGGATACCGAGGAAAGGTAAACTATCGCCTCATTATGTTGGGCCAATTGAGATCCTACATATAGTTGGGTCGATAACCTATAAGTTGGTATTAAATCATAGGTACCATTCCATGCATGATGTATTTTACGTTTACAACTTCTCCATTATCATGATGAATCATCTCATACTTTTGATATCTAGGAGGTTGAGCTAGATGTTGATGCTTCCTTTGAGGATTAACCCATACACATCATTGACCGAAGTATGGAGGATCTCCCTGGTAGATCTGTCCCTTTAGTACAGGTGATATGGCAGTATACCCATGTGATAGACGAGACATAGGAGTGGGAGGATGATTTACATGCACAATGGTTGGAGTTATTCTCAAACAATGTTCTACCACCCTTGTAAGGTGAACTCAAGGATGAGTTCCTTTAAATAGGGAACACTGTAAGAACTTGATTTTTATATGAGGTATAAATCCTTTAAATTTTGGTCTAATTATTTATATTGGAACTATTATGGATGTTTAATGAGGTCATGGAAGTGGGGAGGGGGTGTTTGAGGCTTGTTTGGAGCTCAAAACCCCAACCTGTGGAAGAAATAATTGGGCCATGTAGTTTTTACAAACCATGCTGCTCACCCCACATGATTTCTGTTAACCATGAAGGGAATCTCATAGGTAAGAGTAGGGAAGAAGGTCTACCATAACCATGAACAAAAGGCCACATTTCCATAAAAAATGTATGTAGTTTTTAATAGATCCAAATGGAATGGTTGGTACAGGGTTTCTTAGACCATACAACAAAACCATACGAGTCCCCATCCTGGGTGGTGAGTTAAACATGGTTGGCACATGGTTTGTGTAACCATGAAACCAAACCATGAAAGGAATGATTATTGGAATTTCATGATGAATAGTTTGTCCAACCATATGGCCAAAATATGAAACCCCTTTAAAGAGGGGTAAATTTACCAAAGAAATCCTTAAATGATTATATATTTAAACATATCTTTTCTTTCCTCATTCCAATAGACATCAACCCCCATTCATTCTTTAATTAAATCCCAAGCCTCTTATTCTAGGTTATTATTTCACTTCACCATATAAACTCCAATTTGATCTCCATTTATCTCATTGGACGCACACCAGTAAGATATTCAGTCCTTAGGATCAATCCTTCATTTGTCTTTCCCTTGACGATGCTATTTTGATACAGGTTCATATGCTCTATTTTTAGGGAGTTGACCCATTATTCCATTTTATTATGATATATGAAAAACTAAGGGACACTAATAGATGAAGATAGTTCTATAGTTATAAGGTAAGTATTCAAGGACTTTTTTATAAATGTATTATCATTTATAAATTTTTTTAAATGTGTGCATGCTGGTTTCTAGGGGAATTGATTCTTAAAATTCGTATGCCATAATTATAATCATTGAACCCATGTTCTAGAGCCCCATTTTTAGTTTTTATTCATCTATTTGGAGTTTATGTCCTCAATTACAACCATCCCAAGTAGTTCACTTCCTTATTTATGCCTTGGTAATCCATGTTGGGTTTATCCGTGGCACTGTTCAGGTGCACTGGGCTTGACCTAGATGAGGTATGTGTTTTAAATTAATTAGTAGAACTTTTAAATGTTAATTGTAAATTATGTTATAGATATCACTTTTCCTTAAATTATAAATTGAATTTGGAATTGGTTTCATATCCCTAAATTACTTTGTTAATCTAAATGAAAGTAAATGGTATAAACCATAATTTTTTTATTATAATTAAATTTTTATTGGTTTCATTTCCTTAGTCCACCTTACCATGTTTAGTGAAAGCTAAAGGAATAATCCTATTAAATGATTAAAAGTCATGATTATTACATGGAATATGATTACATATGATATAAATGGAATAAATATAAGGTAAATATTGTATATGGACCTTTTTATCATTATAGGAATGGTGAGACCTAAGCCTGCATTGGATACCCTAGTGAATATCTTGAGAACTCAGTGAATGTATTTCTAATTTAAGGATCCAGTTTCCATGGGACATACCCAAATTGGAACATGGTCCTTGTCTACTAGAATATTACTAACATGAAACAATAGGATCTATTCTCTATCTATCTAGATATTAGGATTCCTTGGATACATTCCTTGGATCTATCTTGTTGTCTTTGGACATGTGTCACCATGGATTTACCCCATTGGGACCAACCATGCTTAGCCCATGATTACATTGGATGAGAACCTTAGACTCGTTTAGACTATTTGAAAATGGAATGCCTTGTGAAATCCCCTTGAATTAAAATTAGACCTTTTATTTCTAGACTAAATGAGTTACTAGTATGATTTGGGGAACCCATGAGGTTAATGATTCCTTGGTTTCAACTTGGCTACTACTTTATTGTTATTATGATATATTTTAGTTATTTTGACACATTTACATGATTTATATATATAAGCTGAACTTAAATTAATCAATTAAATGATCTCATGTTCATATATATTATCAACTGATGTTGACAAAGGTATGAGATATTATTTAGGAATTACTTTACATTTTTATATACCTTCACACTGCTAGTTTATATTGGTAGACTGGATTTTATAAAAATCATTGGTGGTGACCTACTAAGATTTATCTAACACATTATTTGGGCTGCCAATTGTACCCAGATAGATTATATGATCATAGGTATGGATAACGGGAAGTGTCCAGTCTTGGACACCTAACTTTCTTGCTTGATTTGGATGGAGATTAGTAGAAGATGACCAGGCCCCTGCTCAGGATGCTTGGATTATTTTTGTTCTTTTTTTCTTCTGTACTACATGTATTGTACTGTCTACCTACTCCCATATATATATATATGTATTCATGTTTTTTAGACACATGAATTTACATCATCATCTAAAATATATGGTACTACTTAGTTTTTGAGTTGATTATTATTGATGATTTATTATGATTACTTTCAATATCATCCATTTTTATTCATTATTATGTTTCCACTATTGTTTATCCATCTATTATTATATATCCATTGTGCTCTAATTTGGCATGAGGGAATATTCACCCTAAATAAACACTCCAAGCCCTCACTTTTTTTCGTAAGACTCTATTGTATAGGGAGGTGCACATGATTCCATGTGGCCCACTGGATCAGGGGACCTTTGAGTGGAACTCAGGTTATGATGTCATAGTGATAGAAAATAAATTATATTTATTCATGAGGTAGTATTCCACCATAAAAAAATAATGATTGTTTCATTACCCATTTGATGGAAGAGGAGATAGATTTATGTTATGTAATTAACATAAAAACATATAAATATATGGAGTAATCTATTTTTATTATTTTTTCATTGCTGAAGAAGATTTTAAGGAGTTGAGGGAAGAAATAAAACTAAATCAAGTGGATAAAAATTATACCTCTTCTTTGGAAAATTTTCTTTGATTATCAAATTAAGCCTTTTAAGGTTGGTGTTATTCATAAAAAAGGCCTCTAGAATGAGTTTATAGATCCTAGAAAGGTATTTGGTTAGGTATTGACTAAACCAAATGGTTTTTTAAGTGTGAATGAGTGATAAAAAGAAGTTCCTTTTTATAATAGAGGGGAGGGAAACTCTTGGAATTTCTTAAAATATTAAATTAATATTAAATTAAAAATGGATCCAAACTCATTTATTTAAAAGAAATGATGATAGTGGTTCAAAATCATCTCATAAAATAATTTTTGGGAATGTTTAGATTACATTTTTACCCTTACCAATTTCTTATAACCCTTCATTAACCTTTTTATTACTTATTGTGTTAAAAATCTTTTTTATTATTTGAGGCTCAATATAGTTTCTAAAAATGAAAAAAGTCCCATCAATGAAACATGGTTGAATTTATTATTCATATCCTAATACCTCATCCAAATATGAAATTGTTATGAATTTTATATCCTTTAATAAAATATTATTTACTCTAAAATATAAAAAATGTTAATTTTTAGAACTATTCTTAATTTTGAATTTTATAATGTTAAGAAAACATCTAAAACTAAAACCAAATATTTTATTATATCCTTAAAATATCAATTCCTTGTAAAAAATTTGTGTATTATATTAATTATCTCAAATTATATTACTGTTAATATTTTTAATATCATTTATTTGATTTTTTCATTAATTAATTTATTACTAAATCAGTATTTGTGCAAGAATTTAAGGTAATTATTTCTTCACTAAAAATTAAAAATAAATTTAAATGATGAATATAAATATTTTATAATTAAAAATAATATTTATAGTTGAAAATATCTTCTGGATAACCCCCTAGTAAATATATTATAGTTATTAAAAATAATAGTTTGACATGTTTGACTATTCCTGAAATAAAATATTAAAACTTTATAATCTCATCCAAGTGGCCCCAAGAGATCATAAATTAGACCTTTGTATGAATATGGATTATATATATTAATCCAATAATATTTAGAAAAGTTTCAAGGTAATTTTATAGTTCTTATCATTTTATGTTTAACCTTAAATTACCTGTTTTTCCTTTATCATGGTAACAAAAATTACTATGTTTACTATTTATACTTACCAAAAAATAAAATGGAACTATTTACTAAATTTTGACTCACTAATTACAAATGTAAAATAAAATTTTCAAAATTCAAGTTAAAACTTAGAATAATTTAATTTAATATTAAATAGGTAAAAAATAACAAAAAACGGTTTTTTTCTTCAGAAAATTACACTTTTAAAATATAAAACATTTTTATACTAAATTCATGTATAAAATCAATTTAAAAAATTATAATTGAATTATTTTATATCAAAAGGAACTATAAAAAGTTTAATACTAATTCACAATATAATTTGACATTACAAATAATAAAAAAATAGTTTCAATAAAAAATATTATTCTTCACAACTTATTAAAAAATTAATCTCTTAAGAAAATTCTCAAAAATTTATTTTAAGATAATTTTGAAATGATTAATTAAAAAAATAAATTCATTTTTTCCAAATAAATTTTCTAGAAATTCTATAATTTAATTATAATATTCACTCATAATAAATAAGAAAAACTTAATTTAGAAGAAAACATATTTTTCCATAATAAAATGACTTTAATAAAAATTAAGAAATTATTTTCTAATAATTATTCAATACATTTATATTGTGTAGGAAACATATATTTTTTTCACAAATAAGTTATTCATATTCACACCCACTAATTTTATGGCTGGATTATAAAGGTCACATTTAAATAATAATATTTCATTTCTCATTTAAGTTCAATTTTGTATATCTTTTACACTATTGAACATAGTATTTCCTTTAAAAATATAAAGATATTAAATTCTACACTCTTCAATAAAATTTTTCCTCATAATTTGAAATCGGTTTTGGTAACTAGGGGTTTGAATTTTCAAAATTCTTTTGTTAAAATCCCTTATCATACAAAGGGACAATAAAACTTCCTAATAGAAGGAGAGAAACGAAAATATGATAGTCATATAAAATAACACATAACTAGGTTCTCATGTAGGAAAAATTGGTGGGATGTGAAAACATGGATATAAGTGAAAAAATTACTCCCCAATACTGAAAGAGAGTGATAGAGAACATTATAACGAGAGAGTTGACCATCAAAAAACCATAATTCTGTGATGGGTTAAAAGGAAATTGATTTATCAGAAATAAAAGTAAAGGGATAGCCTTTTTATTTCAAGATATATTTTACTATAGTTGAGGAATTACTTTAACACATAGTCTTAGAACATGATGATATATACTTACTTTACAAGTAGAGTTTCATTCTTCAATTAATTTCCACAAAAATATCATCTTGTACTCCAAAAGATGAGTATTTATGGTGATTTTTTCATGCTTGAAACACTAAAATCCTCTTATAATGGACTATATGATCTAAAAGAGAATAATAAATTATTCATACTATTTATAGGCATTAACTAAAAACCAAAATGGTTATTACACGATAAGATGATTCCTAGAAATTATAAATCTTCATATAAGTAAAATTACATTAAACCCCAAAATTCAAAAATAATACACAAAATTAAACCTATAACATTTATTAAAAATATATACATAAAACTCTAAAAAATATTCTAAGATAATATTGAAAGCAAGATATCCAAAGGATTTGAACACATAGTCTTCTAAGATAAATTTAGTATTTATCTTTCAAAATATGCACACCCCAAAAATATAATCTTCAAGATATGTTAACCATTTATATAAATAACCAGAATTACTATAATTCATATTTCAACCAAAATAAAATTTAAACTTTATTCCTAATTTTTTTTCATAATATTATGTTTACCTTAATCATATAGGGTTCCCAAAATAGTAAAATCTTCTCAAATAACATTATTCACTTAACACCAAATCAATTTCCAATACCATTGTTATCTATACATTATAACATATGTTCTAAAATTGAACTTAACTTTTATCTTTCAAATAGTTTATATAAATAAAAATAATTTCAAACTAACTAGGACATCATGTAGGCCAATGGTAGGAAATGAACCCTTATCACCCTTCGGTTGTGGGTTCAAGCCTCAGAGACTTTCCTGATGAGAAATGTTTCCAACCAACCCGTGGGTTGCCTTTTTTTACTAAAACTATATAGATATAATTCTAATAACATTACCACAATATTATGAACATCAAAAAATAATAATAACCCATAATATCCTCAAAATATGATATCTTATCAACCTTAAGGGAAAGAAATACCTCTAAGCACATGTCTTCTAATATTTAAGGAATTATTCCTCAAATAATAATTCATATCAAACCTAAGGGTTACATCTATCTATCCAAAAATATCATTAGCCTCCTTAAAATTACCTCACTTAAAACCTCAAAAGGGATTTATAAGACTCTAAAATTATGGTAAAGCTCAAACTTATATACCCATGATGATATCCATAACTATTAAGATAACTTCTCATGAAAACATCCTAATCTCTAATTCTATCAAAACTTATTTCTAATATCAACTATAACAGCCCATAATCCACACCCATAGATCCGATGCTAAAAACATAATCTTTACATTTATGTGTTTAATAATAATAAATGTGGCCCAAATTTAACCATCAAAACATACAAAATAAAATTCAATATTGGATCACTTTCAAATAGAAGGACCTTTTAGTTATAGAGTTTTAGAGAATTAAGAAAAACTCTTGCATATCTTGGAAAAATAATAAAAATATTCATAAAAATCTATATGAAACCCAACATTTCTTCATGCCCAACACCCCTTCTTAGACATGCCCTAATTAAAATCTTTCATCATATCCTAAGGAAAGGAAACATAAGAAAATGGTGATATCAAATTCTCAATAAGGTTATACAAGGGAGATATCAATGATTACATAATCATAACATGAGAATAAGGTAATAAGAACATGAAATTAACATTTGAAAATTATACCATACATATCATATATCAAAATATTTAGTCATAGAATAAATCTTGGTTGTTCATAATATATGAATCATAAAGTAATCAAAGAACATGATCTATGAGATCATATAATTGGAATAAGTCATGGAATTTTTGCATACACAGAAGCATAAAAAATCATTTCATTTTTTTGAGGTTATAATGAGAAAATTATAATACTATGAAATTGATCTTAAACATATTTATTATGGTCTAGATATATTATACTGACTGGACACAGTAAATTTATGACTATCTGGCGATGGGGACTCATAATCATTAAGATTTATTCTCAAGAAGTTCACACTTGGTGATCTATAGTAGGTGCGATCATGAGTATAGACCCGCCAATAGGGACACCACATGTTTTGGGTGTCATTGATAGTTCCTATATATGAGAATGTATATTGATATCAGGACTTGATATCATTATTAATGTGTTTAATTTGATCAGGTACTTTGATGTAAGAAAAAAACTAGGATAATGACGTCATGGTGATGTAGCTTGTGTTCGGTGCGTCATTGGTGGTGTACCATTGGTTTAATGATGAAGATATAATTTTATGCTTCTGAGTGGAGGAAGTGATATCTCAAGTATGATTGATCAGGATGGTAGTACCTTCATAAATCTATGGCCATGGTAGTTGGAGGTAAATCCATCCTGTTAAATCAATAAATAATTAATCAAGAAAGGATGATGACACAAGTGTGTGTCCTACTTTATGATATATCAAATGAAAAAGGTATTATATTACATAGTGTGGGTTCATAGTACTGTTGTCATTGCTATGACTATTAATTATCTCATTAGGGACCTCGATGGTTTACTAGACTCAACTCTTAGTCTATGAATACAATTTACTACTATCATGATAAGAATCTACAGGGTCACACATAATATCATATTTAAGAATCCACCCTATTCTAGTGAATTGGTATATAAAATATATTGGGCCCCACCATGGGGTCTAAGAGTTGTCCAAGAATCATCAATCAATGATAAATAAATGAATTCATTATTATTTGAGTACAACATAATTGGGTTTAATTTATTTATTAAAAGAATTTATAAGTATTTAAGTAAATATAAGGAATAATATTATAAGAAAAAATATTATTTTAAATGAAGGGGATCATGGTGATCGTAGTGATGTTGAAGATATTGTCATATCCCCACGCTAAGACCTTGAATTTAAAGAATTATGTGCATGTGGATACTTGAAGTGTACGTGGATAATCTAGAGGAGTTTGGATTTGGATCCTCCATGCAAGGTTGACCGAAGACAAGAGTAAGACGAGAGTGATTCAATTAGAATGATGCACTCATTCTATTTTAATTTCTATGCTCTGATTGATTCATGTGAGACCCTAAAACTGTACCAGGGCACAGATTGCTAGAGTCGATAAAGTTTCATCACTCTGGTGAGAAAAGAATAAATTAAATGCACAGCCCACCAGCTTTTGCTATGCACCGCGATACTAACAATTAGTATTAGAGTGATAACATGTCTTTTTTTTATCAAAGAAAAATTATATTTTCTTAAATTTAAGTAGAGGTTTTAAAATTGGTCCTAACGAAACAAACTTTTCTTCGATCCAATTTTGAACAAACAAGTTATAAGACTCTGAAATTGTTTTGGGGATTAAAAGCGAAATTTTTTGGGGTATTAAAATTGAAGAACACAATATATATATATATATATATATATATATGATTTTATTTCACAATGTCTCAGTGGTGAATCATCAGAAAAAATTAATTCATTCGACCAAATTAATTCCAGCAAAAAACCAGTTGGAATTCGGCCACCAAAGCAGTGTCGGTTGGTAGATGGAATTTTATACCAATAGTAGAAGTTAAAAAAAATTCTTCATCTTGTTTAATAGGCTTTTAGAAACACTTTCTCTAAAGTTGTTCGTCTACTAAGGAAAAGGAATAAAAAATTTAAGATGGGAAGGGGGTTGGGCGGCATGAGTTTTAAAAAAAACATTTATTAAATATTTAAAAGGGGTTGAGGATTTCTTGAGGGTCCCCCTATATCCCTCCTAGTTAAGAATAACACTGGTCACATGGATACCTCCCTCCTACCTCTAGAAAACCCCAACCTGCGCCTCTCTCTTTGTCGAAACCCCTTTGTGCCGTTTGTCCAGTTCGACCACCCCCCAAAACACACCGCCCTATCCATTCACCACCGTAGGGTCCCTATGGTCGCTTTCATTGATCAATGATACTTGAACATGACTTTTTCCTCTTACCTTTCTTAGTCATTGAGCCCAAGACAACGAATCATTCTGTTATCCCCTTGTCCGAACAAGCACCTCATCGTAGGATTTCGATCGCCGCTGTATCATGTGAGGCTACCCCTCCACATATCTGTATGATGATTCCAATTATGGTTCTCAGTTTCACCCCCACAGGATCCTTCTTTGGTCATTTCTCCGTCCACCATCACCACCCAAGACAACAACTTGCCGGACACCGTACCATCCATGACCGGGTCCGAGAATCCAACCAACGCGATCCCCAACCATCGCCTCTCAACTTGAACAACACTACTTGATCCACAATATCCATTGTTGTCTTTTCATCATCTTATGACTAAACCTCTAGAGACCCCCCCATTTCTGTGGCCAGTGACCGGGGATTCCCTTGTCGCATTTGGTACCCTTGTGCGAGACCCCCGACCGTGAGTTAACCCCTTACCATGTCCTCCTCAGGTTCTATTGGGCATGATCTTCCCCCATAATGGATCAGGGCAAGTCGGCCCAACCTAGAACTGGTCTGGTCAGGTCTACATGGACCAGAACAGCCCTGCACAGGGTCTTCCTAGCCCGAAACAAGCCTGCGGGGTTACGACCCAACGAGTAATGTCTCTTGGAAGGTTTTTAGGGCCCGGGTAATTAATTATGTAATAAAAAAATAATTGAATCAATTAATTTAATTTTATTATTAAATTAAATTAATTAAATATTAATTTTTGGTTTAAAAATATAAAATTTTAATTATACAAGAAGAATTAATTTAATTTAGGTGTTAAATTGAATTAATAAATAAATTTAATTTTTGAATTCAAAATTAAATTTTTATCTAGAACGAATAATTTTTTTAAATAAATCATTTGAATAAATAATTTGAATTTTAAAAAATAATTTAATTTATTTAAAATCACACTTACTTTTAAATTTACATTTATTTAATTTTATCATACTGACTGGTTTTGAACACTGACATGCCTTGTTCATGTTTTTTTTATTTTATTTAATTATGTATTACCTATGTGCGATGTTTGTAATAAGCAGTTGATTTTTATAATGGTCAACACATTATCTTTTTCATTTTAATATGTATTTGTGTGTCCATCAAAATTTTTCTATTTTCATTTCCCTTCATGAGACCCCCTCATTTGTGCATGATTATTTTTTTACTATGATTATGATGTTAGAAGTCTTGGACTATGCCATGTTGAGGTGAAATTGAGAGGAGAAGTGGGGAAATTGGACGAGGGACGAGCTACGCCATGAGTCAAGCTATGACTCAGATATGACACCCCTAGGTCATGGTTGATCCGTTGAGTTTAAATAAATCAAATAATATTATATGTTCAAGAATGTTTAATGTTTTTTATTTTATTATGAATTTTTTATTATTTTATGCATTTTCATGATAGTGGGAAACACATAAAGTAATAAACTGTAACATGTATAAAGCCTCGATGAATTATTTTTCTATTAATGTTTAATTATGAGTGAGGCAACATAGAATAAACAAGTTAATGGAAATGTATTATATTCATTGAAATAATTTTAAAAAATATTGAAGAATTATTAATTAGGAAATGCCTACCGTCATTTGAATTTGAACAAAATTAGGTGTTTGAGGTGCTCGTCAGCCAAAGTCGATGGTGTCTACTACTACCAAGGATTTATTATGAGAGTGATGAGTTGACTTAACTAGATTTGGCAGTAATAAAGTATCCAAATATATCTCATTTCAACTTTATAGTAAATCTTTGAGTAAATCATTTTTATTATTTTAGAAGATGATACTTCACTCAATAGATCAATGAGACACGAGTTAATGTGGTTGGCCATCTTAGTGCCTACCTAGAAACTCTCCAAGTAGTGGTGTAGCCAAATGATATTGTCTATAAGGATATGATTTAAGGATCCTTTCCACTATAATACTCAAGTGATATAGTATTCCTATTCTAGAATCGAGGGTTACTAGAGTTTGATAAAATATTTGGAGAAATTAATGATTTAATGATCTGTAATTTCTAAATCGATAATCAAGACAAAATCAATGATCTTCTAGAAATTATTTCTATAGAAAATGGAATGTAATATCACAACACATACTACAATATCTAATGGACAAATAAAAATTTATATACTAGAATGATATTCCAAGAGTATTATAGAAGCTTACATAAAGTAATACGATATTGGAAATTCAAGGTATTGGTGTCCCCAAATACCTGTTAAGCCACCTCAGTAAGAGAAGGTTTTGAAAATTCATTTATGAGACTCATGTATTAAGTATATTATGGTTATGTAATAATGATATTATCAATTTCCAATGTATGTTGTATATACTACATCAAGACATGGATGATATTAGATGTAGTCTAATTTCTGACAAGCATGTGAGGATAAAGAGAAGTGCATATATAAATAGGTGATGATTACATTGGATATGTGTAAATTGAAATATGGATCATGATAATTCAATGGATCCCTTTATTATATCATTTTCACCCATATAATCTAGTTTCGTTGAATACTACAAAATTAATAGTTTAGAGAAAATTTTTTTATTACATTTTGGGTAATGTTGACCAAGAAAATTAGAACATAAAGAAGGTTTAATATTTAGTTCATATGGGAAAAAAGTTAAAAGAAAAGGTGAAAAGTCCAATGGAAATAGTAATATAAAATACACCTTTACAACATACTTCAAATAAAAGAGGTATTAAATATGATATTATTTTCTTTTAATATCATGAAATAAATATATGGAAGTTTAAATGCAATGAATTAAACTGAATAAGCAAGTAGTCGCTTCTTCTTCAGGTACATTTATCAATTTCAAGTAATGTTTTAGTTATGCTTCTTGGGAATTAAGTAATATATTCCAATCACATATATTAATTTGAATATTGTAACCAAGAAATAAATTAAACATTATAATAAGTAAGGTGTGTTATCCAAGTAGTTGATAGAGGGTGGTTTCTAAGTCAGTGGTGAGAAGCTCAAAAAATCTAATTTCCAAGTAAATGGTTTTGGTTAAAATTTTATTTAAGTATTACTAAAAAAATTATCTCACATGTCCTTTAAACATAAGGATACATTATTCTTAGTCTGGAATGAATGTTATTTGTGGTGTTAATACCCAACCAATAGTTCAGTAATTCTTAAATCATTGTCAATACATGATGAATATAAAATGTAAGACTTATATACCCAGTTGTGGAAAGATAATACTTTGTATAGAAAAACTAAGAAGTTTTGGTGTATATATAAAATATGGTTTTAGAATATTTGAAGTTAAATAACTTAGGTATTATCTATATACTTTTGTTCTTTGCTTTGGAAAAGGAAACGTTTATAAATTAAGGTAAGACATAAATCTTTTGAAACTAGTTCAGCAAGAGAGCGTAAAATATTCCAAGGATAAGATAGTGGTAAATATACTTCATTAGATTCATTTATGTGTTTATTAAAGAATTTAAAATTTAAGTATGGTATATTCACAGTCAGAATATATATATGTGATGCTTCAGGCTGGTGTGCTGAATAATATCTTGACCAAACATTCATTAATCAATATAATATAGCGTAGAGTAATTAAAAAATGTATATTACGTTATCCACATTAGAGATATTATGCTAACAATCAGGATCAATGGTGAGTCTTACATGTTAACATTGATAAAAAAATGTAGCATTGAATAATTCATAAATACATATTTCCTTACATATATCAAAGTCATGATGTATTTAAAAGGAGAATCAATGCTAAAACTGATTCATTATAGATATCTCTATTTTTTGAGACATTATTTGAAAATAAAGATGTTACCCCAAAACTATATGCCAACTATCATGAAAAATAGATATCATATGAGTTACAGTATGATGAAAATCCATTATAACATAAGAAAATGTGTTTTGATGGGAAGTTTTTTTAAGTATATAACAAAAATTGAATCAATAAAAACAAAATGTGCATAGATAGTAATTATCCTAAAAGTTACCTAGGTTATCACAAAAATATTTATGATAAAAAAGTTGAATTCAAGTGATATAATAAATTTCTATAAAGGGTGAACATCTCTATTTGAAATAGTGTGGGAATGATTGACTTTGGTTTATCAAATTCTAGAGATGCAAAAATAGTTGTCATATGAATAAGTTCCAAAAGAATATTGGAAAAAGGAATATTTTAGATACACGTACTAAATAGGAAGGATAAAACCATGGTGATGGTTTTATATTCACCATGGAAAGTGACACATTATTATTTGAGAATAATAATTCCTATAAGTAGGAACTATATTGAAACTATCTAAAATTTACGAGATCAATTAAAATTAAATAATAGATTCCATGTATTAATGTAAAGGGGGGTTATTATTTTGAATATTGTATTGGTTATTTAAGTGAGGATATACATAGATGGTATAAGCATCATACCAATAAGTCTCGATTATAATATCAAGTAATTATTCCAAAATACATTATAATTTTAGTTATCATAGATACATTCTATGATAATTAATATTAGAATTGGATGTAAATACCACCAGTGGAGGAAGGTTTTTATATGACACATCTAGAAAGGGATGGTGACACCATAGTATGCCTATAAGGGGTGAAAGTTACTCAAATATCATTCAAGATTAAAGTAAGCAAAAATATCATAGAATATTCATTTGGAATGAATTTTTTCCATGTGTCTACTAGAGGATAGTGGGAGAACAATAGTTTTTTAAGTACAATAAGTTTGGTAACATATAGAAAACAACTATTTATATTACAATTATTTATGACTAGAATAAAAGAAATACTCCTAAGATTAACTTAAAGTAGAAACCAAATTTCTAGGAAACAAGATATAATAAAAAAGATCTAATGGTTTCCTAGACCAATTAAATAGTACATATACTGACAAAGATTTGAAAAATACAATTTGGAACAATTTGAGATAGATTTTATTCTAATGTCACATGTAATAAATCTCTCTAAGAAGACATGTATAAGACATATGAGGAGATTAATGAGAGGAGTTTAATTCCACATGCTTTATCAATGGATAAATTAAGTATATTATGTTATTTAAATGATATTATATTTCCAAAATATACTTTATAATATGAAAATATCAGTTATATATAGGAGAACTACAAGGGAAGTAGTCAAAATTATCCAATTGTACCTAATAAAGTACAAATGATATGTACCTGTTATGTGGAGAGGGAGGGATATTCGTTACAAAAGGGAATAAACTGGTTTTCTTATAAAGTACGTATTATATAATATTTTATTTAGGCTAAGGTAATGAGCATGTAAATCTCATTGAAGCCTGTGGTATCCATGTCTAAAAAAACTGAGTGTATTTTGGTTTGGGAGGTAGCTAAGAAGTAGTGTAAAATACGAGATGCTTTTTTTGAGTTATTTAAATCATAGAAATTAAGTAAAATATTATCATAATGTAAATTGTGTGCCAAAGAGCTTGTACCAAAGTGGTAAAGGCTCCTTCTTGGAATCCAATAGATCCTGGATTCAAGCCTAGTTGGGCGTAGGTACTATTACAGTACTATATAGGTGGTTATGCAGACAATGATGCAGGAAGGATGTGATGTAGGTATGATGCAGGCAGGTGGTGATGTAGACCTGGTGATGTATGAATGATGATGTAGGCATGACAATGAACCAGGCTTATGGGCCATGTAATGGTCTTCATTCTCACAAGGCCTACATGCCATGTAATAAATAAATAAGGCTTAATAGGTGGGCTATCCCCATGGGGAGGGGGGGTTATGGCATGAATTTATATCCTGTGTGTCTGGGGTGTGGGTGTGTGTGTTTGAATATAATTGTACATCAAGAACATAATATATATATATATATATATATAATTTAAATTATGATACCCTTAATAGTTAGGATGTTGAGTTTTGATATTGGAAAAAACGGAATACACGTGGGGTTTACATCTCTTGAGGGGTTTTTCTCAAGGAGATAGGGTCACACATAGTAGAATAGCCACACAATGAAGATGTATTAGACCCAGAAAAAAAGGCATGACTCAGAATAAACATGATCTTAATCACATGAGAGCTAACAAGGATGGTTAATTAGTTGTAACTAGTGCAATTTGGAGTGTTGTAATGGTGGGTTCCCTAGACCCAACTAAAAAGTAATTTTTATTATCTTTTCATGTATAATGTGAGATATAAATAATGAACACCTACAATTATAGTATATAAATTTCCATATCCACTATTTAATGGTAATTTCCATAGATTATTTGTCGTAACAAAAGGTTATAACAGTTCATATGATATATTGAGAACCTCAAGATAATATGAAATTAATCTTAAACATATGTCATATGGTCTAGATACATCATACATATTGGACACAATATATGTCTGACTATCAGGTGTTGGGGGATCATAAGCATTGAGAGTTCTTCTCATGAATATTGAACTTGGAAATCTCTAGTAAGTGAGATCATAAGGAGAGATGCACCAATTCGAACAATACATGTTTCAGGTGTCATTGGTAGTTCGTATCTATATACTTGTGTAATGATCTCCTAAGTTTATATCATTATTAACGTGTGACATTTGATCATGTAATTTGATTCAAGGAAAAAACATTGGCAATGAAGTCATGGTTAGGTAGCTTGTGTTGGGTGCATCATTGGTGGCATGGAATTGGTTGAATGATCTAGATAGAATTTATCTCTTTCGAGCCAAGGAAGAGATATACTAGGACTTGTTGATCAAGATGATTCTACATTCATAAATCCATGTCTATTGTTGGGAAAAAATCCCTCAAGGTATCAATGAAGCATTTTTTGAGGTGATTGTGTTTTTTGACAAAGTGGGCCTTCATGCTGTGTTTGTTCACAAAGCAGATCATAATATAAAAATTTGTTGACAAAGGGAGTTTACATGGTGATTTTTCGGGTTCAGTAGATATTTTTGGAAAAATATTAGTGTGGTGCACAAAATAGAGGATTGGTGTTTTTCACGCAAGAGGTGTTTCGAGATTAGAAGCTCGAAAATTGGAAAAGCCATGAGGTGCGTGAAATATTGGAGCAATGCGCAAACAACGATGTTGCACAGAATATGTGTTTTTAATTCTTGAAGTGAATTACGTGCTCAAGGAGGGTTTTTCGCATAGGGGTTGATTTTACCTATAAATAATAAGTGACCCTCTCATTCGAAGTAGCTCAAGACTTAGAGAGTATCCGAGATCTGGCACGCGAAATTGGAATATGAAAAAGAGTTGCGCGTAAATGTAAAGTTTGAGCTTGAAGTCAGAGGTTTGCACATAAAGCATAGGCTACACATAAAAGAGGTGTTACGTGTAAATAAAACATTTCACGTAAAAGAAGGTCATTGCGAGTAAAAGTTGGTTGTTGCGTGTAAAAGAGGTGTTTACGCGTAAAGTAAAGGTTCTGCATAAAATAAGGTTGTTACAAATAAAAGAATTGGTTTCATGTAATAGAGGTGTTCTGTGAAAATTGGATTTTTCGTAAAAGCAGGGAATTACAAGCAAGGCAGTGTAGAGGCTGTGAGTAAAATTTGGGGTTTCCCGGTACACCCGATGAAAAGAGAGATTCGCCTGCCAGTGAACGTTGGATGTCAACAGAGCATCTAACAATAGTTATAGATGTAGATTTCATTAGAGATAATGAAGGGACCTACAAGTCTTTAAATAGTGAGTGGATCCTTTCCAGAGTAGTGAGAAAAGGAAGAGGAAGAAGGTGATCCTCTCCACCGGCATTAAGCCAGAGAGAGAGAAACAGGGAGTGACCCTTGGGGAAGTAGTGATCTAACCCTAAACATTGTAAAGATAGCGATCCATATAATAGAAGTGATATAGCCCAAACTTTTTAAACAACAGTTCTCTATTAGTGGATTTGGTACATCAGCACATCGTCAGTTTATGATCCTTGGACATAGCCTTGTGGGGGTGAACCAAGTAAAAATTGTTTTGTCCTATTCATGATTTAGTTTCTGTTTATACATTGCTATAGAAAATAGTGAGAATATAGTTTTTCTTAACAAAGAAACAATATCAAAAGGGGAAGTTGTTTTAATCTGTCATACCCTGATTAACCCCCCCCCCCTCTCAGGGTGTCTAACCTTGTGGACCTAATATCTATAATAGTCGAAGGTAAATCCATTCAGTTTGATCCAAAAATAATAATTCAAGTATGACCACACAAGTTTTCAACCTTCTTTATGTGATATCATATGAAAAAGAGATTATATTACACAGTGTATGTTCATAGGATGGTTTTCATTTATATGACTATTCCTCATCTCTTTGGGGGCCTTGATGGGTTGCTATAATCCACTCTTGGTCTATGAATACTATTCACTACTATCAAGATAAGGGTATAGAGGGTCACACACAATAGGGTATTCAAGAATCCTCCCTATTCTAGTGAATAGGTATACATGAAATGATAGACCCCACCATGGGATATGAGAGTTTTCCAATAATTATCGATCAATAATAAATAAATAAATTCATTATTATTCGAGTATAAAATAATTTGGTTGAATTTATTTTTTAAAATAATTAACAATTGTCTAAGTAAATATAAGAAATAATTTTATATAAATGAATATTATTTTATTATTTAGTGTTCATTTAATGTTAGCGGGAATTAAAAGTTGATTTAATGAATCAGGTGTATCATGTAATATATTTAATATATATTAAAAATATTTGATAAAATGTAAATAATATTTACAATGTAGTCAGTTCGCAATAAATTATTCATCTATTTCTTATTTAGTTGATGTTAAATATAATGGGGTCAGGGAATCCTTTTCAGGTATTTTTGAATCCACTATATGTTAGAGAAATCATCATTCAAGGGACTATACATTAGTTATGAATTGAGATCTTATATCTCCTCTTGATTCATTGAGAGAGAACACTTAAACTGAGCGAACAATCAAAGGGTGCCTTCACAGATTGAAGGAATGGGATCATGGTGATCATTTATATGATGAAGTGATCATCATAGATCTGCACTATCACTTAGAATTTGATAAATTCCATGATTATAGATTCTTGAATCATGTGTGGATGATCTATATGGGTTCATCTTTGGATACTTCATGAAAGAGTCTCTTGTGATGAGTGATAGACGATCAGATTTCAATTTTAATGATGTACTCATTATATTTTGATTTCTATGATAAGATTAATTCATGTGTGATCCTCAGACTGTACTAGGAATAAAATTATCAGATAAAATGAAGTTTCATAACTCTAGTGAAGAAAAAATTTAAATCCTTGACCCACTGGCTTCTACTGCATTCCCTGGTACCAAAAAATATAACATTGTAATCAAATATTCCATGTTGTAAAAACTATATTTGAAGGAGAATCATGAAAATGTCAAGATACTTTCACCATGAAGATAAATTTTGTATAATTTAAATGAATATATAGTTTGAATTTAAAATAGGATGATTTAGATCCATATTTGAGGATATTTAGTTATATTTAAATGATTTGTTTTAATAATAACTAAAGTTAAACACAAGGAATTATACTATAATATTATAAGACCAAAGTTGGAGGTTATGGTAATGTATATAAAACTATTTAAATCATCTCTAAAAAAAGTGAGAGATGTAGTATTATATTTTATATATGATCAATATAGAAAAGAATAATATTATATTTTATATATTTTTCACAAATATAATAAGTGTAAAAAAGATCTTACAAGAATAAAGGAGTTTCACTACCACATCTATTTATTCAAGAAGAAGAAAATAGATTAAAAAAATATTTTTCCAATAGGATAATATTTATTTGAAAAAAAATATTTCTATTGATTTGATTTTTTAGGAGGATAAGAATTGTTCCCCAAACTATGAGGACACTCTCATTTAGAATTGAAATTTAAAAAATATAATAAACTCTATAAAATGAGTAGATATTATCTATAATTTGGAAAATAATATTTGTGAAGTTGAGTTCAATAGAACATTAATTATAGATTCATGATACAATATAAATCACATGATGATCTTGAGAATACCCACATGTATATAAAATACTAAATATAACCTCAAGTATTTATAAAATTAAAGACCTTCCCCAAAACTATGTGTGAAAGAGAATAAGAGGGAGTTCACTTTGGGTGAGGAGTGAAAGATCCCTAAAAACTGTAAAGGGAGTGATCCTTATCATTTATTAACAATGCCCAAATTTTTTTCCAATGAATAGTGCATGATAGTATATTGTGGAACATTGATACATCATTGGTGTGTACTCATTGGATATATCCATTTATGATAAATGAAGTAAATTATATGTTTCTTGTGCATGATTTACTTTTCTGCATATTTTTTTATGTTTTGGTAAGATTTTAATCAATAGTGAGGGATTGAATGAGTTCCTTCAAACAATGGGAAATGTTCCAGTAAAACTGGTGATTACGGTCAAGAGAAACGTTTTAAATAAGAAATACCCAAATTCACCCCACTCTCAAAGTTCATATATTTAACTTTGTCCTAAAAAGTGGTATGAGAGCCTAATGCTTCTAAATTTAGTTTTAATCTCTCAAATTTTATTTCAGATTTTTTTCACATATGGATCCAATGATGAAGCCTCTAAGTTTTAGAGATACTAACATATATAGATGAAAAAAATAGATGAATTAGTTTATATTGGCTTGTGTAAAAGAGATAATGGTGTATATACTTCAAAATACTAATTTAATAAACCATAAAAAAATGATTCATGATGAAAATATAGATAATATATTGATTATATTAATGAACATTGATGTAAATAAGAAAACCAATCATTGTGATACTTCTTTTAAGATGAGGAAAACTTTAGACATGGTTTATAAAGGGTATAAGTAATTGAGTATTTTGGAATATTACCCCCAAAATATGATTAAAAATATATCTATGATAAGTTTATAATGAATAAATATAGATAAATTTGTATAATGTTAAAATTCCATAAGATAAATAACAAGAAAAAGACTCCCAATAAGAAGGACATGACTATAAAAGTAATTATAACTATTTATGTTGATAATTTTGGTTCTAAAAATGTTTGGGAAGATAATTTATAAAATGGTAACTCAAATTAATCAATTAATATTGAAGTGTATGGTGATTCCATGGAAGAAAATTTAGTGACAATAAGTTTTCAGTCTGGATAATTTCCATGCGCAGCCCAGGAGTGATACAAACCTTGCATAAAAAGGTGGATCAATTGGAGATCATACCTAGGTTGAATTACTCCTTCATATAAGATTTGGTTTTGAAAAAAATTTAATTAACAATATTTTTTGTGGACATGATCAATCCAATGGATTGGTACAAAGATGAAGGGTTAAAGTGATCTACTTGAATAACTTGTATATGTTCTTGAATAATAGATAACCATATAGAAATAAACAAAGTAATGAATTATTCCATTAAAAACAAAAATAGAAGAGAGGATAAAATCCATATTATGAAATATATATGTATAAATTTTTTCCTTAATAAAATTAATAATCAATTATATATTTGATATCAATTTGTTAAAAATGAAGATAAAATATTTTATAGGTAGAAGATAAATATTTTATAAAACTATTTATATGTGCGTAATGTGTTTTGATATTAATTTATTATATTAATTAATATTGATAAATTATTATAGTTAAATAAATATATTATATATGTAATTGAATTAAATAAAATTCATTTTATGATGGTTATTGGGAAAGTAATGAGAATAAAGTACTTTTGTGTTTCAAAAATGGTTTTTAAATCATTTTTATGAGTGGATATGTTAATTAATTTCTACCAATTTTATAAATTTAATTTTATAAAATTTATATCATTTCTGAAATCCCCATTTCATAATATTTTTTTATGAATTTTTGATATTTTTCTTGAAATATTGATTTTTGAACGAATATCGAAAATGATGTTTTTTGAAAAAATTTCATTTCCTTTTTTAAAACAAGATAACCTAAAAGAACTATGATATTTTGGATTATGATTTAAAGTAATATAATATAATTTTTATTAAATATAATCTAATTAATTTCATAGGAATTAACAACATATTTTATTTTGGTATAAGTTAATTTTATGCCTAAAATACATTTTTTTAAAACATGTTTTCAGGTAATTTTATGCATTATATTAAAATTGATTTTTTCTGCTTAAATAAATTGAAGATTTAAAAATTCCATATTTTTAATAATTAGGTTCAAATTTTTTAAATAGTTCCCTTTTATTTCTTAACATTATGAATAGTAACCTTCGTAAAAATGTTTTCACCGTGGTAATATTAAAATGGGTAAAACAAGTTTAAAACTATAACATTAGGCCTAAATAACTCCCTAATAAAATTGTTCTTAGTTTTTTTATGATTGTGTTTTATACATAACCATATGATATTTGTATATTTAGAAATTTATTACCACTTTTCTTTGATAGTAACCTTTATATTATTTTAAGTATAGGATAAATACAAAAATATCACTCTCTTGATTTTAATTTCTATTATATGTGTAAATTGAGTTTAAAAGATTTTATGAGTGAATCTAAACGTTTATTTTGAACATAAATAAGTTATTTTTTTTATGATTTAATTTATTTTTAATTTTTACTCATTATATAATTGTCATAAACACTTATACAATGCTCATACAGTGCTTGTGCATACAGTAGTAAAATCAAGGAAAATAATTTTAAAAATAATAAAATGTATATTTCTTGGAAGAATTTTGGTATGACATGAATATGACAGGTAATTATAAAGGATAATTAATGTTAAATTTGTTTATATTCAAACCCCATTATTTTATTAATGCCTTTAAAGTCAAATTAAGTGAATAGTCCCAAAATTACTATATTGATATTTTATATTAAATAATATTTTCTAAAATGATTTTAAAATCAAAAAATATATTTATATATCTTATGTATAATTATAAATGGTAAACAAATGTCATCTAAGGACTACTTGTGATCCAATTTTCACCTTAGAAGTAAATTTATGACCCTTAAATGCTAAAAAACTCTTTACCGCGGTTAATGATAAAATTGGTTAATAAAGGGGGTAAACCAAAATTTTAGGTTTAAAATGATTTCAAAACCAATATAAATTTTATTTTATGATTAAATTTATAAATTATACTCCTTTTCTATGAGTAAATAACAATTTGGAATCATTTTACATTAGAAATACACTAATTATATTTAAATCTTTTATGTAATTCCAAGTGTGTCCTGTACTCACTTATAAAAGAAATCAAATCCTCCTATTATTATAAATCCATTTAGATCAACAAATATCTATCCAGATACCTTCCTAACCATCCTCCACATGACCTAGGGGTTATGGTCTCACCAAAAGACCAACCTAGTAGGATTAATGTGTAAGCTAAACCTGGTTTCCCAAAGGAAGAGGTATAACTCTTAACTACATTCTTCAATTTTATTTATTATTATTACTCCTTCAATTCCATTATAAATTTGTTGATATAACGACATTATTATATAACATATGATTATTATTTTTTATCTCTATGGTATAAGTATTATTCATCTTCATCTCTATCTTATGGGAAATGAAAACTTCACTCATGTATACGTGTGGACTATTACCTCCACGAAGCGATGTGTTACAATTTTCATTAATAACTCAAAAGGATGGTTATTGTGATAGATTTAATTATTATATATGATATTCATGAAATTATTATTATTCATAAAATATAATATATTACTTAACCTTTTACCATTACAACTATTAAAAAATGATAATGCTACTCGTGCGTACTTGTGGATTACCACCTCCATGAAGTGATGTGATTCATTTTTCATGTACAAACTTCATGAATGATTCTAACTTTTTATTTAATGTATAAAATTATAATTATTTCATGATTAATATTTTTTAAATTATGAAATCATGACCAATATTCATGGACTATAACTATCAAATGAAAACAAGTATGAAAAGCATAATAATTAACAACTAAGATAATGACCTCAATAAATAATTGCTAATAAATAGTTATAGAAAGTTTATAGTGAATAATATATGGTATAAGAACTATGAATAATTTTAGTTTATATATGTATAGTAAATATAAAGTTATTATACCATATTTTAATAGCACGTTCTAAGCAAGATGGTCTTGAGGTAAGGATAATTTTGTCTCATTTCCAGTTCAATGAGACATGTTTATATTATGAACTTAATTAATTACATATGGTGTATATAAATTACATTTAAAAAATTATATAATAAATTTATCCTCATTAATGGAATTTAAATTTCATTTCAAGTTTACTCTTTTAAAGAGTTTTGTTTTAGAAGTTATGAAAGCTAGAAGGGATTTCTGTTACAATCTCATTTTATTTCGGGATTGTTTATGTTCATATTTACTTTTGGAAAATTATATGATCCTAATATCTTAAATAGAATATATTTTATTATAATATATTTTTGTTTGAATTTTTCTTGTTTTTTTCCATTTCTTCTCTTATTGGATCAAGAACCATAAAGCGAGTTACAAGTAAGGGACTTTCTTTTAAAGAAATACATATTTTAAATTTCTCCTTCCAAAATATTTTTATTCCATGTTGAGGTTATTTTAAATGTTTTAAAGAATATTATTATTTAAACCCCAAGTATTATTTGATGTCTTTTTCAGCCATATTTTATTTTATTTATAATTGTTTAAAAGGTATCTTCTTGTAATTTTCCAAATAATCTATTTCCGGACATTTTCTAAAATATGAAAGGAATATTAGTTTTAATGTTTACTACAAAATATAAACCCCAATATTCATGAACATTATTTTCTTTGAAAATAACTTTTCAATTTTCCATGTTTATTTTCAAAAAAAATATTTTCTAAATATTTTATGAATTTTTATTGAAAATGATATCAAAAGAAAGGGTATTATTTTTTAAAGGAATTAAAATAATTTGGAAAAGTTTTTTATAAATCCATTCTTATACAAAGTTACATAAAATTATTTTTTAATTTTTTCATTATATATTTTTTAAAAATCCTTTTATCTTCTAAAAAACCCCCATTTTTATGAATTGACAGTCTTCTATCATCCTTTATTGTTTTATGGATTATACCTTATTTTGAGATCATTCACTTTCTTACGATCATGTTCTTTATCATTATGAATTATTCATTAGACATTATTTTAGTCCTTAATTTTCATATTTTCAATATTATGAATGAATATGGTATCAAATAAATTGATGATGTCTGGACCATATACCATTTATATATGTGGTATCAGTTGAAGGAAGAAAGTTATTTCATTGACTAGGGAAATATCCTGTATTCTTGATTCAGTATGGATAATTTTTAATTTATAAATCATTTTGTGAGTCAGTTGTATTTATCATTCAATATATATGAGGAATGAATATGATGTGAAAGTTATAGGTGGGTCTCAGTGATAGATATACCATCAATGCATCAACGAGTCTTATGAGACAAAAAAAGTGGACACATTAATTAGGTAATTGGTGTATACATACCCATACTATGAAAGTCTATTGGTCAAGGACACAATGGTAATATTTATGATAACTTAGATTAGGACTTTATGTAAAGATTATGAATGCTAATATTTATGTATATCCTTCATTGATAATTCTGTTTTAATTATCTATTTGATTTCTATGTTGATATTAGTCATGAATGTATTTTTAACTCAAGTTGTTGACTGAATGGAATGTGTTTTTAATATCTATTCTTCTATATTGAATATTGAATATTTAATCATGACAAAATTCATTGTACATAACCCTCATTAGGAATCTAAGCTCTCCCAATATTTTCATTTCCACAAGATATGAAAAAAGAATATTTGAATGATTATCAAGTGTGTAAGATACTTTCAATGTAATGTTTTTAATTTCTAATGTAATATAGAAGTCATGTATGTATATAGTTTTCTAAGATTACAAAAGTGATCAATCCAGCATGGTGTGATCCTTTGTTTCTTTTACCAATGTAATAAATTATAGTCTATTATGGATTTCTGGATGCAAGGCTATTATTGTTGTATCCTAGAAAGTTTAACATGAAACTTGGGAATTAGATTTTTTATTAACATAGATAACATGAGAATTATGATAATATATTAGAATATTTAATAACTTTTCAAGAAATTTTATTCCATGGATCAATATTCATTAGGAATTTAGGCTAGCTAATTGAGTTCAATAGTTTAGGGATTCCTTTTATAGGAAAAAAGAGAATCAACACATGTGGTCAATGTAGGGATTACCCTGATAATTTTTTATATTATTTATTGACGATACCTAACATACCCTTATGATTGTGAATAACATGAGAATCACTTTTGAATCATTCCTAAATATTTTAGATGAAAAAGAGTGATCTGATAAATTTAGTAACTGTGATGTTGGTTTCAATGAGTTTATTTTCATGTAAATATTGTCTTCGTGAATAGAATATTTATTATTCTTTATAAGAAAAAAATAAATCAAAGAATAACCCTCAATAATGAATATAACCATTAATGATTTTAATTTAAGGAAATTATAGTTAAATGATAGAATACATGATTATGATTGAGTTGTATTTATAATTTGTAGTTTGGTATGATGATTAAGAGGAAACACCCAAGGATCATTCCAATAATATTTATTTATATGTAAAATTTAGAAAATATGAATTCTGGAAACTTATGTTGAAGGATATCAATAAATTCGTAAAGTGATGTGATATTTTTGGAGATGTTTATTGAAGAATGTATAAAAGAATTTTAATGTTATTATGTGATATGAAAATGTGATACTTTCTGATGTTTATTTCATTTGTTTAGTTTATTTGGGAAAACATATATTTTAGAATATATGGTATATACATATTTGAGTATATATAGGTGAGAAAATTTATTTGGATATAAAAAATGTGTAAATTTTGGAAGAGTAAGTTACCAAACCTTACTAATTTTAAGGGAAAATTTTATGAGTTTGAAATTGATATTTCTTTACTATTAATATTTTAGAGATTAATTTTTTTGAAGGATTATTTATATTGGTTATTAATTTAGCTTGTGCTAACCACTTTGGGTTTAGATAGGAGGAATAAATTTTCATATTTTCTTGGATCCTATAGTCAATTAAAATTTGATTTTATTTCATCTTTCCTTATGATCATAATTATTCACATAGAAAGATAAAATCATATTTATGGAATGTTAAGAAATTAGGTCACTAAAGTTTACCAGATTTTCTATCCCAATCATAAAAGTATTTGTAGATATCAGAAAAATTAAAGATAAAAATATCAAGAATTCTTTGGAATATAAAACTCAACTACCATGGTACATTTTAAAAAACTCATCTATAAGAATAAGTCTTATAGAGTAACATGCATAATATGTTTCTTAGTCATAATTGAGAAATTAAATTTCATGATAAAATGAATATCTCAATGTATTAATATGTTATGATATATTGAGTTCTAAAAATAACAATTAAAATATTTAGGATTCAGTTTTAGTATGGAGGGGATAATTTAATACCATTATATTTTATTTTATATTTAAATAATACCATGTTCGATAGCATACACCACATGCAACCCTGTGCATAAACGAGCCACAAAATTATATTATTTAAATATGAATGTCATGACCTAGATATCAGGTTGGAATGTATGAATAATAATAACCATATTATAAAATATATTTTTAATTTTATTCCTTCATAAAATGAATAATCAATTATTCATTTAATATTAAATGTCTAGAAATGAAGAGAAAATGTTTTATAGGAAAAAGTGGTATTTTTTATAAAAATATTTTTATATATACAATGTATATATATATATATATATCAATAGATTAAATTAATTACTATTGATAAGTGATTATAATGAAATAATTATATTATATATCTAATTTTGTTATTTAACATTAATTTAATAATGGTTATTTGTAAAGTAATTAGAATAAAGAAATATTATGTTTCAAAAAATACATTTTCTCTAAAAGTATTTTTTATTTCATTTTGTGCATGGATATTATATTTAATTTATAAAAATTTTATAAATATTATTTTAAAAAATTAACCTAAATATTTAAATCCTCATGTCATCATATTGTTAGTATGATTTTCTTATATGTATAGAAAAAGATAGATTTTTGAGTGAATATTAAGAAATGATGATTTTTCAAAACTATCATTTCTTTTATTTAAATCATGTAATGTAAAAGTAACAAGATACTTTGGATTTGGTTTCAAAATAAAATAAGACACATTTTATAAGAAATAAACTTATTAATTATATATGAATCAACATTGTATTTTATTTTCATAAAAGTTTATATTTAGGATTAAAAATACATTTTTCTAAAAACTATTTTTCATTGTAATTTATATATTTGTATTAAAATTGATTTCTAACACTTATATAAATAGATATTTTATAAATTTATTAAATATATGTAATTTTTAGTTTCATATTTGTTAAATAGGGGCCTTTTATTTTTGGTCATTTTGAATATAAATAGTGGTAAAAATGTTACCACCATGGAAAGAGTAAAATCAATAAAATAGGGTTAAAACATTGAGATAGGGACTACAAATCTCCCTAAAACTTGTCTTTATTTTGTTATATCAGAATGATTTTACCATAAAAATACATCATTCTGAAATTTTGAAATTTATTTCCACCTAACATTTATTATAACCCTTACATTATTTTATGTAAAGGATAAACCAAAAAATGTTAGCCTCTTGATTTTAATTACTTTTATATGTTTACATTGGGATAGAAATGTGATATGAATGAATATAAAAGATTATTTTTAACATAAATAATTTATTTTTGTTATGGTATTTTATTTTTAAATTTTAATGATTATATAATTAATATAAACTCTTAAACAACTCTAATAGAGTGCTTGTTCAATGAGTAGAAAATCAAGATAAATGATTTTAAAAATAATGAATTTAATGTTTTCTAGATTAATTTTGATTTTAAAAGAATGTTATAGGTAATTAAAATTTATAATTAATGAAAATTGTTGTTATATTCATATTCCATTGATGTAATTATGTATATAAATTCAAATTAAATGAGTAGTCCCAAAAACCATTTTGATGATATTTTAGGTTAATTTTTTTATTAAATAATTTAAAAATCAAAAAAATTTTGAAATATGATAGGTGGAATGAGAAATGATTTATAATTTCATAAATGAACCATGTTTAATCCACTTTTTACATTAGATGTAAATTTATGACCCTTAAAAGTTTGAAAACCTTGTTACTATGGTTAAGGTCAAAAGGGTAAACAAAGGCTTTAAATAAGAAGATAAGTTTTAAAATTACACAGAAATCTATATAAATTTTATTGGATTATATAATTCAATATTATACCATTTTTTGGAATATATTTCTATTTGGAAGAAATTTAATTAATAAATACCCTAATTATATTTAAATATTTTAATTAATTCTAAGTGTGTCTTCTCCTCACTAACAAAGGAAACCTCTTCTCCTCTCCCACTCACACATTTTTTGAAATTTATATCAACCAATATCCACAAAAATACCTTAAAAATATCCTTTCTATGACTTATGGACTCTGGTATTACCAAAAATCTAACCTATAAATCTTGATGTGTATTCCAAAGGAGGTTTCCTGAAGAAGTGGTATGACTATTAACCGATTTCATTCATTTTATTTCTTCATCAACCTCCTTCAATTAAATATTAACTATGTTGATATAATAACATAAATTTATGCACCAAAATTATATGATATTATGTATGTGTCAAAACACTTATTCATCATCATCATCTCTATCATTTGGAAAATGAAAAGATCACTCGTGCATATGTATATGCTACCACCTCCACGAAGCGATGCGTTTTTTTTTCAACACCACCTCACAAGGATGGATATTAGGATAAATTTAATGAATATATATTATATTAAATACATACTTATAATTTTGAAAATAGAATATATTACTTAACTATTTCCCCTTACATCCACTAAAAATGATAATGTTGCTAAATTACTTACCTTTTTACCCTTCCATCTCTTAAAAAATTACAACGTCGCTCATGTGTACATAAGGACTACCACCTCCATGAAGTGTCATGATTAATTTTTCTTATAATCATGTCATTAATGATTATAAATATGTATTTAATTTATAAAAATGAAAATTATTTCATTATTAATATTCTAGAAATTATAAAATCATCACCACGATATAAGGACCATAACTTCCAAACCAAAAAATGTATAAAAAATAAAATAATTAACACCCAAGATAATGATGTTAATAAATAATTATTAATAAATGAGTGATATAATGTTGTGATTGAATCATATATTTTAAGGTAACTATGAATATGGTTCTTTTATAGATTCATAATAAATCTACATTCATTATACAAGAGGTTAAGAGCACATACGAAGCATATTGGATTTGAGGTTAGGGAAATTTTGCCTCATTTCCACCTCAATGAGGCATGTTTATATTGTGAAAAAATTTATTTTATATGGTTTATATAATTTTAATTTGAAATATAAAATCACTAATTCCTCCTCATTAACGATATTTAAAGTTTAATTCATGTTTACTCTTTTAAGGTGTTCTGATTCAAAAGTTATTAAATATGTAAGAGATTTATATTAAAATATCATTTTATTTTACGATTGATTATGTTTACTTTTAGAAAATTATATGATATTAATCACTTAAAACCCTTATATTTTCCTCTCCTTTGTTTTTTTCGTGCTTATTTTCCATTTCTTCTCTTTTTGGATCAATAATAATCAAGCGAGTTACAAGTAATAGACTTTATTTTAAAGGAATTCATATTTTAATGTTTTCCATCCAAAAACCTTTTATTCCATATTTAGTTTATTTTAAATGTTTTAAAAAATATAATTTTTTAAACTATAACGACCATTTTAATTCATTTTAAACCATATTTTAAGTTTTTTATAGTGTTTTAAAAGGAATCTTCTTGTTTTTTTCCAAATGATATGTTTTTTTTACTTTTTATAAAAATGTGAAATGAATTTTTTTAATGTTTATTGCATAAATATAATTTCCCATTTCCATGAAAATTATTTACTTTGAAACTTCTTTTAAAAATTTTCATGTTTATTTTTAAATAAAATATATTTATCAATAAATTTGAGAATTATTTTAAAATGATATCAAAATAAAAGTGTATTTTTTAAGGAATGAGAAGAATTTTTATTTATATCTCCATTATTACACAAAGTTTCACAGAGTTATTTAATGATATATTTCAATTTTATTTTCTAAAATTTTCATTTTACTAAAAAAATCATTTATTACGAATTGATGGTTTTCTATCATAATTTAGATATTTATGGATTATATCTTATTTTAAGATCATTCACATTATTTTAATTATGTTTTATATCACTCACCATAATTCACTGGACATTATTTTTCTTTTTCATATATATATATATTCAATATCATTGATGAATTAGGTATCATTTACTTTGATGATGTCTCAACCATAAATCATTTCTATCTATGATATCATTTTATGGTAGAAAATTATTTCACTGAATGAGAAGATATTCTTATTCTTTATTTAATATAGATAATTATTTATTTATAAGGAATTTTGACAATGAATTATATTGATAATTCAATATGCACGAGGAATTCATAACACATTCAAGTGATGGGTGGGGCTTTGTTATAGATATCCCCTCAATTCATCGACAAGTAACATTAGAAAATATAGTTAGCCACATTAGCTGGGTAATTGGAGTATACCAACCCATAAATTTAATGTGACTTAGCCAAGGAATTGATGGTAAGATTCATTATAATTTAGATCAAGACTTGATGAAAATATCATGAATTTATGGATTTATTTATTTCATTTATTGATAATTAAATTTCATTATCAATGTGATTACTATGTTTGTATTATCCATAGATATAGTTTCAACTCAAGTTGTTGACTAAATGGATTTCATTTTGATTTTCCACTCTTCCATATTGATTTTACCATATTTATTAATGATAATTTTTGTTGTATGTAACCCTTACCAAGCATCTTATCTCACCATTTATTTGTTTTCCTTTCCATAATATTTGAATATGGAATATTTAAATGGTTATTAATGTTGTAGGAGAGTTTTTCAAACTATTTTTTTAATTTCCATTGTAATATGAAAGTTGCTTGTACATATAGTTTTCTAAGAATGATAAATTGATTAATCCCACAAGGTGTAATCCATTATATGTTAGACCAATATAATAAGTAGAAATTGGCTCCATGTTACTAGAGTAAGGTTATTATAAAAAACATAAATATAAAAAATGTCCATCATTCACTATTTAATAGGTTTATTAAAAAAACTTTATACAAATAAAAAAATAAATTGGGAGGATAAAGAGGGAAGTTTCCTTGGATCTGAGAAGAATGGATATTCATATAATGTAATATTAACCAAGTAAAAGTAAGTTTGAATTGATTATAATAGAAATTGAGGAGGTGAAAAATTATTAATTCTTAAGTGGTTTTAAAAAATATACCACAAGTGAATGTGTGAATACCAGTAGAAAATACCTACTTTGGTAGAGGAAGCATGATAAAGGATTCAAAAATGAGGCATAAAATGAAGAAAAATTCACAAATGGGATTAATCTAACAATTAAGGTTAATTATAATCCAATTAATTTGGATAAATTTAAAGAAAATATTCAGAATGAAATGTGTATAAGTGAAATTCTGATAATGACTAGTAATAAGGGTTTGAAGTAACTTAGAAGTTAGGAGTTGGTTTAAAATTACCAACCACATTCCTATACCTGAGGTTGTCTTGGAAATTCCCCTCCCCCCATGTAAATTATTTTTTCATTCTATTTTTGAAGTGATGTAGGATTAATAGGGAGAGACGATCCTTAGGGTGTACATTCTAAATGAAAATACACGGAACAAGTGGTGTTGGAAAAATCACTAATAGTATCAATGCCGAATTTTAATTAACTAGTGGTCTCAAGAAACTAATTTGAATATCTAAGATAAATCTATAATTTTATAATGATTTAATGAATAAAAATTGATATAAATCCTTATATAGAATTCAATAATTATTTCTAGAGGTATAATTCCTTAAAAAAAGAGAAAACCCATAATTAAAAAATGACAATAATAATAACATGGAGTTTTATGGTCCTGATATGTTTTTTTCATGATATATGTATGATTATTTATCCTATAAACTCATCAATGATAGTGGGATATTAATGGATGTTTAAAAAGTATAACTCCCTAGTTGAGGGATATTATTTTAAATCTATTTTCACTATAGGAAAAATAGTATTTAGTGGTGTGTTTTTGGGGGTTTAGCAGTGGGTTATAGATGTGTTGTGAAACATTTCATTAAAGTTTCAAAAAAAGTATCATAAAATGTTTTCATGGGGGTATTGGTAACAATAGAGATATTTTTAGAAAAAGTTTATAATATTTTAATATTTTAATATTATTTATTATTTATTATTTGGTTTTTATTCATTATTTTCTTATTAGTTATTACTTATTACTTGTAACACCGTTCACTGGGATGCACTAAATCGGTGCTCCAGGCTGGTGTGCCAAAAGACCTTAGGCATGCCTCCATGTATGCTAGATACCACTAACTAGTCACGAGGGACTATGAGGTTACTATGGGGAAACTATACCCTCATTATGATAGTATCCAAATAAATATAAATAATTTAAGCAATAACCATTATAGATAACATCATAAATAAGCTTGGGAAAATGCAAAAAATAGCCACAATATCAAATGCTACCAAGATGAGTGATGTTATACATTCCATAGTCGATCCAGTATAGATAGATATCATATAACTATAAAATAGAACAAATAATCACAAAACTAATGTCATCCCTAAACTGGTCCTAATTCATGACTTGTCATATCATCCACTCAACATGCCAAGAAAGCACATCACAAGAAATCAATTCCATTTTTCACTTCCCCAAACATGAAACTACAACTATATAATCTTCTACTTGGGTACCCATGTGTCATGGTGTCCTGAGAAGGGTTTGAGTAAAACCCAGTAATCCACCACCACCAACATCCCTAAAATAAAGAGTCTATAATAAATATTTCACACAAGAGTTCTATAAATAACCATTTATAATTTAGGGTTTTAACAGATCTATAGTTTATTATTTTAAATGAAAAGGTCGTAAAACAACCATAGATTCCCAGGCTTTGTGATTACACATGATATTGGTTTATCTACATTGAACAATGATTATGAGTTTATGATCACAATATATATCTTGCACTAAATGGTTACAAAGCATTATAATAATGAAACCATAGTCATAACAACTATTGTGAACCCACGTGGCCCCACTGGGAATTCCCCCTCTATAGGACCCATAGGGAATCCAAGGAAGGGGTAACCCTTGGAATTCCACTAATCTGAACTTCCAGTATGAACTCAACAAACCATCTTCGACATTTAGAAGCATGATTTTATGGGAATCCCCAACTTATGCTAGTGAGATTCTACTAAACATAAACCAGATAAATATAGGTATCCCATCCCATGTAATTCACGAAGGTACCACATAAGAATCCATGATATTAATTTTTAGCATTAAAATAATATATATATATATATATATATACAACGTAAATCCAAGGGGGGATCCTCCCCAAGACATTCAAGAAAATAAATCTCAAAGAATCCAATTGCGCGCTTGAGGCATTCCATAGTAATGGAACTCTATGAGTCCAAGGGTTTCAACATACCATAGAATTAATATGGGTCCCCCAATAGAATCCAAGACATTTTAATGGAATCCCACACCTACTAAGTCCATATGAACTCTAAGAAATCCTCCCAAGGTATTCTATCTCATCATCATATCTAAATACATACAATTTCAAATTCTATATTTATCAAGAATAACCTTACAAAAAGTAAAGTAATTAATAATAAACAAAGACCCAAGGCCCTCTTCAAGGATTTTTGCTACCAATCATCAGAAAGAAACTATACATTTAATAGACCCCATGTCATTAAATAAAAGTCTTACCACCTTTCCCTTTTAATCAATTACCAAAACTTATCATCTAGTCCAAAAAAATTAAGACCCATTTATAATTCCATTAAAGGACCAACCAAATAACAATATAATTGACCATAATAATTTCAAAAACATGTTTACAAACTTCATGGTTGTGAAATCCCATTTTATATCCATAAATTTAGTTTCCATAATACAATTAAAAATTATTATTAATTTTATTTTTAAAAGATAAACTTTCCTTTAATAAGATAATTATAGGGTCAACCCTTTACCCAAGTACTATACCAGTGTTTTTTATTCATAAGGTTTAAGGAATGATATGAGGGGAACTTAACTAAGGAAACCTCAAAATTATTTGTTTTATTAATCTGAGGTCAAGGATGACATAGTAGGCTTGACCACACTACACATACAACTGAAATTTAAAGAGACTATGGGTAAAGTTTAAGGGAGCACCTAAATCATTCTTAGGGAAGCCAACTCATCTATTATCGACCGACTGTTCAACCTGAATTGGAATAAAATTGAAAAATAGAAAACTACCTATAAGTAGGGTATATTAGACAAAAATAATGAGATTTTTCTTGACAATAAAATACATGAAGAAAAGACAAAGGTAGAGTCATAGTCTTACCTTAAGCTCTCCAATTTTGTATAAATAATTGGTAATGAATGAAAAATGATGGTGATCCAGCAAGGAAGATAAATGTGGTAGAAACCCCTTAGGGATCCACTATGAGTGTTTGGGGGAGGAAAATACTTATTGGAATGTTAAAGTTGGTGGATTGGTATGATTATCAGGCTTCCCCCATTTCAAAAACTGCCTAGCAGCCCAATAACTATCAACTATTATTTATTAATTATTACTCCTGACTTATCTATTATTTATTAATTATTTTTTAATTATCTATCATTATTTATTTTTTTATCATTTATTTATTGAAAGGACCATTTAAGAATTGTGTGATCACTGAGAGGAAGATGGGGTGAGTCAATGATCTATGTTTTTTATTGTTTATTTCTTAAGAAACAATCTTTAACTCCTATTAGAGATAAATGAACCTACTAGTAAATAAAAAACAATCAAAACCACAAGAAAAAAATTATTTAGAAGGTACATTACTCAATAAGAGTAGCTAGTCCTTGGCATGGTTTGGAAGTAATCCAAGATCATACAAAACACTAGAAAATAATCATTTTAGTGGTTATAAAATGCATGGAATATCATTTCACTTTCATAACACTATTTTTAGTTGACACTTTATACTCTCCTCACACAAATAATGATATAATAATTTTTTTTAAAAAATAATTAGAACCTTAACCGAAAGGTTCAAATTTGTCACTATTCATTTTGAATTCCTCATAATTTCTTTATTGAATGTTTTTCCCCTATAAACCTTTTTACATAGCAACGATCGATAATTTATTCCTATACATCTGTATGAAACTTAACATATGATCTCTTGTTTATTTGGTACATTTGGTCCAATTAACTCATTATGATGTGCTATTTTTTCAATTCCAAATTAACATCTATTTTTCCAATCACTTTTTCACTCTGTTCGATTGATTCCTCTTCACACAATTTCCCTAAAACCAAAATATAGAAAATCTCTATCCACTATCAGAATTTCCAGTGATACTATGTATGATGATTCAATAAGAAAACTTTATTAAGATCCTATATTATAACCTCAATTATTTATCGGTTTATCCAATAATAACTATGAGAACAAAAATAGTATAAACACATGACCCATAAAAACCTCATTTATATAGGCATCAATTCTCTTAAATTTTGCGGTGAAGCACGTACTTCCAATTCAAACATCCCACTTAAAATTTGAACATCTTACTCAGTAAAATACAACTCTTTACCTACGTTATACTTCTTCAAAGTTAATAACTTTACTTTAAACATGGTGTCTACAAACTCTTCAAACCTTTCTTAAAATAGGGATATAATCATGATCCTTACTTTATGATGGTTGAAAATTGAATGACTAGCTCAACATCATCATATTAATCACCTTACCAAAACCACATAATGATCCTTGAACCATCCATCTGATACAACATATTCCTTCTAGTGAAACTCCATCCACTGAATTGCTTCATAATCCTTCATATTCCTTTTCTTATGTCCTATGACTTGCTTCATAATCCTTTGTTTGTTTCTTTTTATCGACAAACTCTATTAGATGAACTTTATTCAGAAACAATTTTCTGATGAATTTATATAGATACTTCTGTCAGATGACTTAGATTCTACTATTAGACTATTCTATAACTTCTTCAGTTCATATATTTTTAAAATACCATACACTAGACTTCAAACAAAAACATTATTATGTTTGTAAATGTTTTTCAGAGTATAGTACTCAAGAGGGGGTGAGTTGAGTAACTATAGAAATTTATATCAAAAATTATAATTTGAAATTCCCCTAAATTTAAAATTCAATTAACCAGTTATCCAGTAGTGAATTTATTAGAGTTTGACTATTCAACTAATTTATCAAAAGATAGATTATTTCTCAGTTATATCAATTTTATGATTAATACTACTTTTGAAACTAACCTAATAATTAAATACTATTATAATCACTTGCTAATACTAACTATCAAAGTTAAATTTTGTTTTATGAAATATGTGATAAAAAGAGTACAAATAAAAGTAAAAACACAATGGAAATAAAACTTGAGGTTCAGTCTCAAGTAGAGTCCTAATCCTCTTCACTTGGTGATCACCTACCACCAAGCAGTTTAAATTAATAAAAATATTGATCCAAACCCTGGATCAGGGTTCACAAAAGCACACAAGCTATCTAGGTCACAAGACCTCTGCCATAGTTCCTCATGGGTACAAACAACCAAGTCATACAAGGACCTCTTCCACACATATATGTGGGAGTAAAAGGTGTAATAAGGTAAGAGTGGAAGGATATCGTGTACCCTTCGGTTTGATACAGGAGACAACATGTGCTTAAAATACAGATACATAAAATAATCAAAAGTATGTAAAAAGTACATAGTAGAGAAAATAAATATGATAAAGGATTTATAAGGCTCTATGTGTCTCAAGATGCATCTCTGGACTCTAAAAATGTAGTTGAGTTGAGTTTTGAGTTCTCTTATAGACATTGACACAAAAATAGAGTAACATATTCTGGCTTCCAGGTATAAGTACGGATCTGTAGGTATATCCTTATCCTTATTTGATATGCTGAAGTAGTTTTTCAATTCGATGTACAGCTCGATTGAGATTGCCCTATGTGTTCTTATTTTGTGTGAAACTTCACAGTGGGTGCATGAGGGTCGTGGATGTTCTTCTGTATATCTTGCATGTGGAAACACAACACTTCTCTTCTATTCTGTATATCTGTTTCTTCTCTCTTCAAAAATTATTTTTATACTTGAGGGCCGACAAAGAGCATGTTCTTTCCATGAGCATAGGTTAATCATACCTCGTATTATCTACTATAAGTCCTACAAGAGATTATTAAATATGTCATTATCATTAAATAAATCAAATATGACCATTAGAAATAATATTAATAAATGAAAACTCAAATAGTCTATTGGTGACTCATTTGTCGGTGAGTCATTCTATCAATAATTCATCTATTGGTATCTCTTTCTTTCGGTGACTCAACCCATTAGTATGTCATTCTGGAAGTCTTTCCATACATTGGTGACTCATTATATCAGTAATTCATTTTAACTATTGGTGAGACCTTGCATCAGTAGCACCATGCATCGGTAGGTCACTTGAACTAACGGTAGGTATATTGCATCGGTAGGTCATCTACGTCAGTGAGTCATATACATTGGTGAGTCGTCTGTGTCAATGAGTCATATGCATCAGTGAGTCATCTGCATCGGTAGGTTATATGCATCGGTGAGTTGTCTTCATCGTTGAGTCACATGTCTTTCAATGACCCAGTTCTTATATCGATGTCAGTGACTCATACATAGAAAATTTTATATATTCTATCTGTGTTATAGTACAACAAAGTTAGAAATTGTTAATACCCATAATTACACATAGATAATTAGTTATAATATTATTTATAATTAAACACACATAATTAGTTATACGATTGAAATGATTTGATATACAAGATAAACATTGACATAATTTAGGAGCTATCATGAGGTAAGATATATCATATAACATATGACATGATTTTTGATCATTAAAACCATTATAGTTAGAGATAGTGGCCAATGATATCCTATGGGTCAACAATCTTTCCCTTTTAGATGATCACAAATCATGACATTATTAAGCAGCATTAGAGAATGATTAATGTAAACAATTTGATTATTAGATCCCATAAAGATGAATAGACTCAAAAAATAATTTTGGGAAGTGAAATTTATTAGAGTAACATAAACAAATAATAATACCTAATAATGTTCTACCCCTTTTGGGATTAGAAAAAAGTGGAAGGTTAAGAACTAAAGTAGAAAAGGAGAAACAATGAACTTTCATTCATAAGAAAATTACACTGATAGAAAAAAAATTAAAAGCACTCTACCCTATCAAAAAAGTCACTCCACACAAATTTAGAGGCTCAAGGGGTTCTTTACCCTTATTAAATGGATAAATGGTAGGTCCATTAGGTTTTGGCAGAGAAACAAGAGCATCTGAAGGGAGATTCAATCGAGGCAAAGGAATTCCTACTGGAATAGTTGGTGGGGAGATTCAGTAGAGGCAAAGGAATTACTACTAGAATAGTTGGTGACAGGATTAGTTTTTGTGGGGATAACAGATGAGGTTGAGTTTGTGCTATGATAATAAGCCAGATTTGGGTTAAGGCTTGAGCAACTAACATCGAAGAGGAATTCATTATCGGAGTAGAGTGAAGAGAAGCAGCAACAAGAACAACAATGGCTTCACTTTGAACATGGAGCTATGTATTTAATATATTGATGAAATCCTCGATAATCTCACCACCATATTTCATTGCTTTCTAAAATTCATCTTTATTCTCCATAAATTTATCCAAAATAGGAGTGAAGTCCTTTAATATCTTGAATTATTCCTTGAATTATTTTTTAACTGGGGGTACATCCAAACTTTCTTCCAAATAATTAAAATGACTTTTCAACTGGTACTTAGAGTAAATCTTGGAGAAATATGAATTTAGCCTCTTTTTAAGATCTTCCTGAGTGGAAAATGATTCCTTGGCATATAATATGACCATATCATGCACATGATCCCTATTATTCTCAATATTTTCTATACTTTCCAAGCCATAGGTATCAAATAGATATTTAATCTCTTCTTTTACAACTCTTTTGATTTCCTCAGTATCCAGAGTCTAAGAGGTCAGACAAGATGTGAAAGGAATAGCAGTAGGGGTTGAGGTTGAAGTATATTACACAATTTCGTTTACATTATCAGTTTTGAAAAATTGGGAAATTTAAGATGAGGTACAAGATCTGCAAGACCTTTCATGACACTTTCCATTGTAGTATGGTACTCTGTAGTTAAGTCATTGATTCCTTTAGTTAAATTCTTCATCTCATTCCCAATCATGGTATTTCTTTCCACAATGGTTTCAGAAGTTGTAATCAAATTTGGATGAATTTCCTTTATCACCATCTTGGAGACTGAAGCACCATCAACTTGAGATACACTGGTTGACGTAGGAGTAGAACTAAAAGATCCAGTTTTCCTTACACCTTCATCCATAAAATAGATGACTTTCAATTTATCAGTTAGCTCAATGTTTTCTCTCATAGCTTCATCAATCTCATATGTCATCTAAGATTATACTATATTTCTTACTGTTGAACATATGTCTTCCTTGAATTTTTCAAGTCTGCCTTAGTGACATAATCACTAAAAAGGGTCTCAGCCACTGGTTCCCTTACAATAAGTACAAAGAGTTTATCATCTAAATCTTCATAATCTAATCCCATTGCCACATACCGATGATTTCTTACCCATTTAGCCATGATATCATCATCCAGAGGAGTGATAGTATCAAGCCTTACTCTTCCATGTTTATTCTCTTCTTCAGCCTGATTTTATCATTCTTGAGGCTCCCCCTCAGTCTGATCATTCCGTACTGGTTTCTCATCTTCAGTATGAGGTACTATTATTTCATAAACCAAGGGAGGTATAAGAATTTATTGAGCTTCCACTATAGAAATAACTTCAGGATTTTCTATCACTTCAACAACTTCAAGAGGTTCCTCCAACCAAGACTGATCTACAACTTCAATCATTTCAACATCTTCGCCTTGATCATCCTTATGATCATCATCACCACTTCCATTACATTCATCATTATCATGTCTACTGACCTGTTCTTCATGTGTATTTTTATCACCATTCTCACCATTATCTTCCTCTTCACTAACACTTCCACTTTCACCATTTTCACTTTCTTCTTTTTTTCTTTAGAGCCACTGGATCTGCTTACATATTCCACACTACCTGAGACTTATATCTCGTCATCCCCATTATCTTAAATAGTGGGATCATCAGAGGGTAAGGTAAGTGGAGGACTAAGAGTTACAAAGGAAAACCCTTTGTGAGGACCATTTGTGTTAGGATCACTCTTATCATCAATAGGTGATCCCTGATCTCTAATTGGAGAGATAGGCTCCTCTTCTTTTAAAGAGTTAACAGATTCCTCATTTGGTCCCAGACCAGGATCATCCATATTCATAGGTCGAGTGGGATGATCCAATAGATGAAACTTTTCGTAGATCTTATATTCATCTCCAACCCATTATCTCTTACACGGGTTTTAGTTGATTTTCATCTTTTTAAAAATTAATTTACTGAGGCATATCCCACTGCACTCAGAAGCCACTTCCTCACGTACGTCTATACAACTTTTTTATTTCATAATAGATGATATCATCCTTGGATAGAATAGGGAATTAGTTTTACAAGAAGATTTTATTATCTCATTCATATGCACAACAAGGTATTTACACAAATTTACCTTGATTTCTTTTCTTAGAAGATAAACCAAGTAAACATCTTGATATTTCAGAGAATAAAATCCCCCTTTCCTAGGATAGATTTGAGGTTGGATAAAATTAAAAAAGATTCTACATTCTTCATTTTACTCAATATCAATGAGTCTTATGTGCTCATCATTATTAGTAAGCTCCTTTAATGATGTCTCAAAGAAAAACATATCACTCTCAGGTGGAGAGGTACCTTGATAATCATTAAATACACCTTCATGAGGATAGTTAAGTCATTCAGCCCAATGTGTTAAAGAGAAATATATTATCTTCCATTTTACTATGGATTTTATCTAGGTGAAATTATTTCCTTAAAAAAACTCAATATTCATGCAAAAATCATGAACTATATTCAGGTAAAATAGTCATTCATTATTTGTGAACCACTCAAGACAAACATGATATTGAAATACCTTGAGCAGTAGATAATTTCTTTCTAATAACCATTCTACAAGAACTTATTTTTCTGGAGTTACAACATGATTTTTCAAAGTAAGATTTAAAGGTGCAAAATATTTTCTCAACTCACCTTTTTTTATTAGACACACAAGACTCGCCATCATCAAGAGTTCGCTTAACAAGTTCCATTCCAATCTGTTTAGTCTAGATGTTAGAAGGTGAAAGGTTAGGGGTAAAGAGATATAGAAATGACTGAGAGAGTGTAGAGGTAAAGGAGTAGAGTGGATCAATTCAAATTTATATTATTTAGAGATTTCAAATTTACACAATCGTGAAATCGTGAATCGAGTTCAACAAAATTAGTGAAACAATGTCATTTTGATAAAAACATAAAAAATATAAAAATAGTGAGTCATCAGTGTAGACATGATAGATTTTTCATAACACTAATGGTGTCGGCATGAAATAGCATCGTTGTTGGCATGAAAACTATGTCGGCATGACATAACGTTGGTGTCGGAATGAAAACTATGTCTTCATGTCAACTATGTTGGCATGGAAACTTAACTTAAAAAGATAAATGGAATTACAACACAAGGTCTTATAGATTGATCATTTCTAACTAATTTCTGATGTAATTAATTCTTTCAGAGTTCAATGGCTTAATGAATATGTTAGTAAGCTAATATTCAGTTCCAATAAATTCTAAAGTGATATCACCCCTTTGATAACGATCTCTCAAAAAGTGGTATCTTACATCAATAAGTTTTATTCTAGAATGAGAAACTGGGTTCTTAGAAATGTTAATGTCACTTGTATTGTAACATTTTATAGGTACATATCTAAATTGATATCCATAGTCTAGCAGAGTGTGTCTCATCCACAAAATCTGAGTACAATAGCTACTAGAATCTATGTATTCATCTTAAACAGTAAATAACACAACATAATTTGGATTCTTACAACACCCTGAAACCAAAGACTTTCCTAAAAAGTTACATGTTCCAGAGGTGCTCTATCTATCATACTTGCTTCCACCAAAAATCAGTATCAGAATAAATCACTATATCAAATTATTTCCTATTAGGGTAAAACAAACCTAAATTAATAGTATTATTGTGGTATTTAAAAATACTTTTAACAACATTTAAGTGATATTATTTGGGATTTTCTTGAAAGAGGGCACACATACACACACTAAAAATTATATCTGGCCTACTAACAGTCAAGTAGAGAAAACTTCCAATCATTCATCTGTAAATGGTTTGATCAACAGATTTACCATCTTCATCAATATCCAACTTAGAAGTAGTGCTCATTGGAGTGTCACAACTTTTAATGCTATAAAATCCAAATCTTTTTAAAATATCTTTTGTGTATTTACATTGATTTAAAATGATACCTTATTTATTTTGAAAAACCTGAATTCCAAGAAAGAAATTGAGTTCACCCATTAAACTCATTTCAAATTCACTTTGCATCATTTTAGAAAAATCTATACTTTAATAATTTCTTGAAGATCAAAAAATAATATCATATATTTAAATTTGAATGAATAAAATATCTTTAGAAATTCGGTTTATAAAAAGAGTAGGAACATCAATTCCTTTTGTTAAACATTTTATAATGAGAAAAGTACTTATTCTATCATACCAGGCTCTTGGATATTGTTTTAAACCATATAATGTTTTTGTTAATTTAAAAACATGATTTTTAAAATGAGGGTTTGTAAAACTGGGGGATTTTTCAACAAAAACATCCTCAACTATATACCCATTTTTGAAAGAACTTTTAACATCCATTTGTCAGGTTTGAAATTAAGATGGGTAGTATAATCATGAAAGATTCTAATGGCCTCAAGTATAGAAATATGTAAAAAAAGTTTCTTCATAGTCAATGCCTTATTCTTGACTATAACATTGTGCAACCAATCTGTCATTGTTTCTAACAATATTACCAGACTCATCTACTCTATTCCTTAACACCCACTTAGTTCCAATGGTCAATGTATCTTTGGTTCTATCCATCAGTTTACAAACTTTATTTATTTCAAATTGATTAAGTTATTATTGCATAGGCATCTCCCAAAAGTCATCTTTAATTATGTCATTGATATTTTTAGGTTCAAGATGTGATTAAAAGGATTGATGTTCAATATGGTTTCTAATATAATATCTAGTTTGTGTCCTTATATATATGTCTCCAACAACAACATCTAAAGGATGGTTCTTGAGAGTTCGAGTTGGTTTAGAAAAGGAGGGGCTAATAATTTCAGGTTCATCTATAGGTTCAAGTTAATCATTGCAAGACTCTGATTAATTTTTAGAACTATTTGATTTAATATATTTCTTGAAAAGGGGATTAGATTTTTTAGCAGTTATGTTCATATTTGATATATCATCTTAAAGGTTTTCTAGTGGGGTCTTGGGTTCATGAGGATTTGTCTCATAAAATTAGATATGAATAGATTCTTCCACAAATTTGGTTATTTTATTCAAAACTCTATGGGATTTACAAGAAATTGAGTAAACTAGTAAAATTCCTTCATCACTCTTGGATGTAAATTTCTCAAGATTGTCCTCTGTATTAAGGAAATAGACTTTGCAACCAAAAAAATTGAATTAACTAACTTTGGGGTTTCTATTGTTCAACAACTCATAAGGAGTCTTCTTAATAATGGGTTTAATTAAGACTCTATTAATTATGCAACAAGCTATATTCACAACCTCAACCTAGAAGTAAATAGGTAAATCATATTTATTAATAATTTTTCTGGCTATTTCTTGTAAGGTTCTATTTCTTCTTTCTACAACTCCAATTTGTTGAGGTGTCCTAGGGGAAGATAAGTTATGACTATATCCATTATGTGAGAAAAAATATTCAAAGTCTTGATTATCAAACTTGCGTCCAAGATCACTTCTTAATGATTTTATTTTATGTACGCTTAGATTTTCCATTGTTTTAGCATACTTGGTGAAGTAATTACTTTGTTTTAGCACACATGGTGAAGTAATTACATGAAATATCTCTAAAGGGCGAGAATTTGAAACTTATTTCTTTGATTCGATAGATATCTTATGTTGTTTTCCCTTTTGACAAGGATTACAAAATTTATCATTTGGAAACTCAGGTTTGGTTAGATCCTTGACTAGGACTTTTATACAAAGATTTCTAAGAGAGTGTACATTATAGTTTCCTAGTATTCTATGCCAAATCCAAGATTATTTATGAAAGTAACTTAAAAAAGAATCATTTTGGGAGGTTAAAGACTCTAAGTTAACATAATATACATTTTCATTTCTAAAATCAGAAAATACCAATTCATTTTTAGATTTAAAAACATTTCACACATCATTTTAAAACTTAAAATGTAATCCATCATCACATAATTGTTTAATACTGAGTAGATTATACTTTAATGCATTAACAAAAATTAATTAGAAAATTAGAAATTAGTTAGAGTTACCAATATGGACTAAGAAAATTATTTTTTCTTTAGCATTGTCACCAAAGGTGATATATCCACCATAAATATTGATTAGATTCTTGAAGATTGAGAATTATACTATCATGTGTCTTGAACAAACATTTTCCAAGAATCATTGACTCTTACAGAAGCTCTTCAAGCATCTTTCCTATAGAATAATCAAACAAAAATAGATTTTGGTACCCAGACATGTTTAGGTCCAGTGACATTAGTAATCAATGCTTTAGGTACACACATTTTACTTATGGGTTTCTTATAAGAATTATGAAACATGTTTTAAAAATAAACTTTATTTGGTCCACAAAAGCCAGATGTATGAAAGGATTTGTTAGAACTGGTACTAGTAGCAGAGCTTTCATTTTTAGGTAAAAGAATAGATTTTCTAGATTTAGTTATAAAATGTGTTTTAGATTAGTTTCTCTATCCAGGCTGATATCCAATACCAGAAGTGTACTTAGGATCTATCTATTTACCAAGAATTTGAGTAAGAGCGTCTTTCCCATTGGTAAACTTTTCTAAATCCTTCTTTAATTTCTCATTAGACATTTTTAATTCATTTTTTTCCTTGAGCAGTTGAGCATTATTTTATTTTTCAGAAGTAAGTTCAGATTTAATAGTTACAATAAAATCATTTTGTTTCTTTAAATATTTATATTTATCTTTTAGTTCATTACATGTCTCTTCTAGCATGTTTTGGTATTCAAATAGTTCATCATTTGTCATATTTTCAAACATGTATTCATTTTAAGAATAATATGAATTGTGTGTAGGTGAATCTAAGGTTACCTCATATGTGTTTGTCATAAGACACATATTTGTTGTGTCATCTTTCTCGTCATGAGATGATGCCGATTCACTGGATCTATCTTCCGAAGCACTCCATGTGGCCTACATAGCATTCTTATACTTCTTGTCTTTATTTTTATACTTTTTTTTATTTTAGATTTGGATAGTCAGCTTTGAGATGTCCTCTCATCTTGAATTCATAACAAACAATCTCTTCTGATTTATCATTTCTCTTCCAATCCTTTTTCTAGCTACCCTTGTCATTATATCTTTCTTTGTAATTGGGCTTCCTAAAAAACGTCTTCTTTCTATAGAATTTCTTAAATATTCTGGATAACTAAGCTATCTCTTCATCACTATTAGATATTTATTCATCAGTATTGGTTCTTTAAATAAAGGTTAGTACCTTATATTTTTTCCTTATTCTTAGAGGTAGTAGTCTTGAACGCTACAGATTTTATCTTAGGTTTATCCTCCTCCTCTTTATTGACTTTCAACTCTCCTTCATACATCTTCAATTTTCCAATGAGTTCTTTGATGGTTAATTTGTTGATGTCACATGATTCTCTAATTGAGATAGAGGTCCCTCTCTATCTATCAGGTAAGCATATGATAGTCATCATGATTTTTTCTTTATCAGTGACATCTCCTCCCAGAGAGATCATAGTGTTCACTATTTCATTTAACCTGAGATACATGTCAGAAATAGGCTCATCATTATTCATCTTAATGTTATAAAATTTAATAGTATATGTGTTAAGTCTCATTTCTTTAACACTAAAGTTTCTTCATGTGAAGCAGACAAGTTATCCCAAATTTCATGGGTTGTTTTACATGCATAAAATCTGTTAAATTTCTCATATACTAAAAATAAATATAAGTAATTCGTGGATTTGCAATTCTTATTATAAGTAGTCTTAGTTGGGTCATCCCAAGTAGTTCTAGCAGTAGAACTAATCTTATAATCATCTGAAATTGAAGACCAAATTTCAAAACACATACCTTCTAACTACATTTTCATCTTAATTTTCCATTGTGCATAATTTTTTCCATTAAATAATGGAGGTCTATTGGTAGAAGAACCTTACATTATATTATCCATAATAAAATTTGTAAAATATTTTAAAGAGAAAAAAATTTATAAATAATAGAAATTTTAAGATCTTTCAAATCCAACTAAAATCACAGTTGAAAAGATTAGAAAAAGAATTGTAAACTGATAGTTCAAAAACAAATCACTCTCCAATAAAAAATGTTGGTTAGAGTATATTACTTGGGAGGGGGTTAATTGAGTAACTATAAAAATTTTCGTTAAAAATAGTTCTTGGAAAATTAACACCAATTAAAAATATAATACATGTTAGTTTGTAGTGAATTTATAAGAGTTATGAATGTTCAATAATTTCTCATAATATTGATTAGTTCTCAGCTATACTAATTTAAAGATTAATATAACTTTTCAAACTAATCTACGGGTTCCAAAATATTATAAAAACATGCTAAACTAACTATAAAAGTTCAACTTAGTTATATGAAATATGTGATAAAAACAAAGTGAAATTAAATGGTAAAGACAGCGGAAATAAACAAGAGTTTCAGTCTCAATCAGCGACTTAATCCTCTCCACTTGGTGATCACATGCCCCCAAGCAGTTTAGATTAATTAACAGTTTGATCCACACCTTAGATCAGGGTTCACAACAGCACACATGCCTATCCAAGTCACACTTGACCTCTACCACAGTTCTTCATGGTAAAAACAACAACTAGATCACACTTGACCTCTTCCACATTTTTATGTGGGATAAAAAGGGATAAAAAGAGTGTGAGATTGAGGATATCAAGTATCCTTCAGTTATGCATAGGATTCAGTGTGTGTAATAGACAGATACACAAAATGCTCGAAAAAAGTGAATAAAAGAACCCAACAGAGCTAAAGAGATAGAATAAGGTTTAGAAGTATTTTTGTGTTATATAGTGTATCTTAGGACTCATTTTATGTGGTGGAAATGAAGTTTGAGTCCTATTTTGGAAGTTGGATCCAAAACAGAGTAACATAGTCCCTATGCTCTGACTTTCAAGAGTGTGAAATGTCCAACTTCTCATTCGAAAGGTATTCACGGTAGCTTAGCAGTATTTTTTATTGATCTCCCTGTATGTTCTTCCTTTGAGTTCATGGGTTTTGTTAGTGAGCTTGAGAGTTGCAGGAGTTCTCTTTGCTCACTTCCTTTTTTAGAACTTGTTAAAACATCTATCTTGTAATTCTTTTATACTTCGTGGTCCAGTAGACACAAAGATCTCCTAAAATGTATGTACCTCATACTGTCTATTTAATATCCTACAGAAAACATTAAATAATGTCAGAAACAGTAATTTTTATAAATATGACAATTAGAGATAAATTTTAATTAATATATAACAAATAGTTTTTATGACTATCGATGAGTCATAAGTATTTTTCTATCAGCATCCATGACTTTCTGTATTGGTGAGTCCTTTTGATCAGTATCGATGACTCTGGGTGTTAGTGTCTCCTTCTATCAGTGAGACATATGAACTATTGGTGACTCATATTAGCGGTGAGTCCTTCCTTCTGTCAGTGAGCTAGTTGAACCAATAGTGAATCATTTCAACTAACAGTAAGTCCTTGCATTGGTAGCACCATGCAACAGTAGGTCACTTGGACTGACAGTAGGCCGTCTGCTTCGGTGAGTCATATGAAATAGTGAGTCATCTTTTGTCTGTAAGTGTCATGTCCAATGGTGAGTCTTTTGTCTATCGGTGTCATGTCCAATGGTGTGTATTTTGTCTGTCGGTGTCATGTCCAACTGTGAGTCTTTTCAATGATTCCAGCTTCACATACTTAGAACATATGCATGTTTGATCTGTCTGTAAGTGATTCATATGTCTAATGGTGATTTATCTATCTGTCGGTGTCACTGACTCATACTTAGAAAAAATTTAGAAGTTCTGTATGTCTTACATTTTAGAAAATTCATAAAATAGTAAAATGTATAATTACACATAGATAATCAATAATAAGCTTATTTAAACTTAAAAACACATAAATAGTTATGTGTTGAAATGATCTAATATTTAATATGATACATTGTCAAAATATAGAATTTGACATGAGGTACGATATATGTTAATATATGACATGATTTGTGATAATTAAATCCATTATAATTAGAGATAGTGTCCAACAGTATTTATGGGCCAACTGGAAAGATTTAGAAACTCAAATTTTGTCATATAATACATTGGAAGAATTATTGGAATATTTTTGAAGTCAGGCACTGAGTCATAATGGGGTTCCAGGGCCCAGAGATCCTCGGTGCGGTGATGTGAAATTTATTAAATATATTTTTTCATGTTTGCGTAATTTAGTTGTAAATGTATAATAACTCCTAATAAAAGTCTCATATTGGGAATCTAAGATCTCATTCGAGTTTAGAATGCGAGTTTTATGCTAGGCATGAAATAATGTTTGTCAGAGTCGGGTTCCAGGTTGGGGTCGAGCGTTGGTATGGCATTAAGAAAAGGTTTATTCATTTAATAAAATTAAATTAATAAACCCTCCCCCCTTTATGTTCCATGCAAAACAAAAGGGGTAGAATGGTTTCCTTTTATGGAAACGGATGAACCATGACCAAACCAAAGAAATTATGTGTTGTTGATCCCCATTTTTGCTGTAGATCATCACTAAATCAAGGATCAATACCTTCTGGGCATCATTTTGGACCTAAATTTTTGGCGTTACACCATGAGGTAGGAAGATTTGTGATCTTTACATTAAAACCCCTTTTGATGTATTTTTTAAGGTTTTAGAGCCCTTAGACGGATGTTAGGGACCCCATGGGTGTTGATCTATGGTTTTCAAAATAAATGAGGAGTTTCGGGTGGCACGGAGGGAATTCTTATCCGAAATTTCTGATCACATGGTGTGTAGTGTAGGGTCACATACCAGGTTTTATTCCCATTTGGGGAAGATGATCTTTTAGGACTACATGCCATGTATGAGCGTTACACACTGTGTAGTGATCCAAGTTGTGTGACTAAGGTACATGGCCAGTCTTGTTGTGTCAAAGGACATGGTCATGTGAGAATACATGAATAGAAGACATGGGAATAGGTTGAGCTACACAAGCATGACCAAAGGACACGAGCTTGGGCCTGGACAAGAGTAACACACCATTTACTAAGGTTACATGTCGTGTGTGGTTACATGGCCCACCGGGGCGTGTGTGGGCAAGGACACTCTTAGGGGTTCAAGAGAGGTCACACGACATGTGATATAGGCACTACTAGAAAAACATGTATTTGCGACGGGTCATTTGCGACGGGATCCCGTCCCAAATGGCCCGTTGCTGAAAACGGCGTCGCAACAACACTTATTTGCGACGGGCCCATCGCTAAAACCTTTTTTTGCGACGGGTATTCTTCCCGTTGCAAATAGTACTCCGTATATTTGTAAAAAACTTTTAAAATAGTTTTTGCGACGGGTCCCGTCGCAAAAACTATTTTTTTAAAAAAAATGAAAAACTATTAATAAATTATTTTAATGCATATAATAATAATACTATTTGCGACGGGTCCCGTCGCAAAAACTATTTTAAAAAAAAATTAAAAAACTATTAATAAATTATTTTAATGCATATAATAATAATACAATTTGCGACGGGCATAGTATCCCGTCGCAAATACTATAAAAATTAAAAAAAATAAATTATTAATAAATTATTTTAATTAATATAATAATAATACAATTATAATTCAAAAATAAAAAATAATAAAATATTAATAAATGATTCTAATTAATATAATAATAGAATTATAATTCACAAATAAAAATAATAAATTATTTTAATTAATATAATAATAATAGAATTATAATTCAAAAATAAAAAATAATAGAATATTAATAAATGATTTAATTAATATAATAATATTAGAATTATAATTCATAAATAAAAAAAATATTAATAAGTTATTTTAATTAATATAAAAATAATAGAATTATTTTACATTCAAATATTAAAATAATTCAAGTATTACAAAAAAATATAATTAAATTATAATATTATAAAATTTTAATATATATATATAATTTAATATTATAAAATATAAATAATATTATTATTCATATTAATATTGTTATTTAAAAATATAATATTATTAATATTTTATAATGAGACAGAAACTACGAATAGAAAAAAAAAACATATTTTGATTTCTCAAATTTTATAACATAAATACAAACTCTAATCTGAAGGAGGGGGGGGGGAGGTGGGGGATCTGCAGATGGTGGTGGAGGAAACTCCATCCCTAAAGCATGAGTGAGTCGGTGCATGTACTCCATCTGCTCCTGATGCTGCTGCTGCCACCAACTCGTCTGCTCCTCGTACAGCTGCTGCTGGCGTCGACGCTCCTCCTCATACTGCTGACGCATCTTCTCCTGCTCCTGTCGGAGACTCTCTATCAGTGCAGTCTGAGATCGCAACTGATCCTCATACTGTATAGTAGAAGAAGATGCACGAGCTCCTCTCGAGCTGGACGCCGACATCGCAGCACTGCCATAATAATCTCCGGGAGTCAGTCAAGAGCCGATACCAACTACCCGGCCCTTCTCGAAGGCATACTGGATGGCCCGTATCCATACCGCCTCATCAAACTGACAGCCAGTGGTCTGATCTGATGACTCGGCCTGACTCTCAGGCCGGTCCTATGACGCTGCGGCCTCATATGACTCCTTTAGTTGCAATTTAAAATTAAAATTGTGAATATATTATATGCAGTTAATTTTTAAACTTGAAAACAAATAATACTGACCACGATGTGATGCTGATGATCACCTCTGAGCTCCCCAGTAGCAGGATCACTATACATCCTCTGATATACGTCGTACTCTGTAATATCGGGGTGCTCGATAGCCTATAAGAATAAAAAATAAACTGTTAATATTTATAGTTATATAAAATATTTATAAATAATGTACGTACCAGATGCTGTCTGTGAGTACTGAAAGAACGACTCCCAGCTCGATGAGTCACCTCCTGTATCCCCCGATTCTGCCTCCCCACCGATGATCTCCTCTAAAAGGCACCACTCAACCAGTGCGCACATAATCCATCCCATACATGGGATGGAATGTACTCTGGTCGGTGTGCTCTACATGACTCGTCAAAATCTGACTCTCATGCTTTCTTCATGGCAGCTTTTCTTAAATTGTGAAAAAACTGACGAAGGCGATCACGCATGGCCACCTCCCATGCCTCGTGGATGGCGTCACGCATGGTATCCTCGATCGGATACCATAAACCCTACAAATAAATCAAAATATCAAGTTAGAAATGAAATAATTTTCAAAATAAAAATTATTTATTTACGTACGTACCAACCAATGGCCGAACATGGCCTGCTGTACATCAATGGGAATCTTCTCCCATGTGGTCCACGGCTGAGAGAAATAGTTGTGCAAAATAGCGCTGCCCTGTCCGACTGCTATATGCGAAAAACTGTAAAAATAATAAACATTTATTATGTGAATAGATTAATGAAATCTTAGTCAAATCCACAGGTTATCACACAGGTTATCACACCTTCGTGCGCGTGGATCAAACCCAAGACGTGGACGTCGCTCGGGGACGGGGTCAGGAATCATCAATCGTGCAAGACCGCGCCCCCTCCGCGTACTCCCTGGAGTGCCTGCAGGCTGAGGGTCATCTTCCAGCAACTCATCCGCATCGAAAGGCAGGTCAGCATCCGCCAACTCACAAAATGTGGCGTCGTCCATATGAAACAGAAAATGTTAATTTTAGAAAATAATTGATAATTACTATTATATATACATATATACATATTATGATTGTATATAAATACCATGGAATTCTATCAGTGTTCATCTTCATCATCATCTTCATATATGTCAATGTCATCTTCATATTCCTCCTCAACATCATCGATATCCATTCGAGTTACAGTTGCTTCATCTCTTACCATTTCAAATTCATATGTGACATCATTAACATCATCGTCATCACCGAATCTTAAATGTGGGGTGTCGTCATCGATACTCATGTCTCTTTGTAAAAAAGATTGATTTTGAGTACTCTCTTGAAAAACTTCAATTCTTTGCACATCAGTGAAAGCACATTCACTTTGACTAAACTAATTGTCTCGAATTTTGATTTTTATTACACTCCACCAATCAGTCAAATCTCTTGATGTAGCATAGTACTTTGCGTAATAAACTTGATATTCCTGTTGACCCAATAAGAATGGTTCATTTACTGCGAGAACACTTTTATATTTAATATCGATGATTCCATGAGTCGGATGAACACGCAGGCCTCTCTCTATATCCAACCACCGACATTTGAACATGGTTATATAATGTTGTCCAATATAACAGAGTTCAATGATTTCATCAAGTATGCCATAAAAGTCAACTTCATTTTCTCGATGATGAGATCCTCTCAAGCTAACTCCACTGTTCATTGTTTTTTTCGATTCCCCATATGCATGTGTGTGTAATCGAAATCCATTCACCACATATGCATTATAAGTATTAACAAGTTTGGAAGGTGGGTTACTCAATACACACAACCGTTTGTCAATTTTATTAGCATGTCGAGACACCTGAAAATTTGTGAAATAATTATCAATATAGTAAACTATACATTGAATGAGTTGCTAAAAGATAAAGAATTTATGTTACCAGTTTTTGAAACCACTGAGAGAAATTTTTCAGTCGATGTTCTTTGAGAGCAGCTACTATAATTTGTGGAATTTGTTTCTTGATATGATTATCATACAACCTATAAAAACCAAAGTTATTTACTATAACATAAATGATAGAATAAGTGATATAAACACTTACAGTACAACTGATGTCATCTCTTCACAGTTGAGCAGAACATACGTATGAGCTCTATGATGTTCATCATCTGAAAGCCAGCGTTCATAAACTCCACCAAAACCAAGATCTGACTGGTTGAAAACAGATAATTGATTGTCGATTTCATCAATATTCCTCTCGTTCCGTCCCATTCATTTGTGTTTTGAAGGATACTCAGATTCAAAATAATTAGAGCAGAAAAAAGATATTTCCTCTTGCAAATAAGCTTCTGCAATAGATCCTTCAACAGATGCTTTATTACATACTTTTCTTTTCAATTTTTGCATGCATCTTTCAAATGGGTACATCCATCAAAACTGTACTGGACCTCCACATTTGGCTTCATATGGAAAATGTAACATCAAATGTTCCATTGAGTCGAAGAAAGACGGCGGAAATATTTCTTCCAGTTTACATATAATTACAACAACATATTTTTCAAGTTTTCCTAGAGCATCATAATCTGTAGTAGCCGCACAAATTTCCTGATAAAAATGAGACATGTCTATTATGGAATCCCAAATCACAGAATTCAACAGACCTCTTAATCCAATAGGTAGAAGTATCTCCATTATAACATGACAATCATGACTTTTTAATCCAGTAATATGACCATTCTTTACACATCTACCCAAATTGGAAGCACAACCATCTGGAAGTCTCAAATCTGCAATCCACTGACAAAATAATAAACTATTTTCTTTAGATAGTGTATAAGCTGCTTTTGGTTTCAGTAACCTTTCTGTTCTGACATTCTCAAATAGTTCCAATTCTGGACGCCTGCAAATTTGGGCAAGATCTAAACGTGCATTTACATTGTCTTTGCTCTTTCCTGGCGTATCCAAAACTGTATGAAACAAATTATCGAAACAGTTCTTCTCAATATGCATGACATCTAACATGTGTCAGACCAACAAATCAGACCAATATGGAAAATCCCAAAATATGCTACGTTTAATCCAATTGTGTTCTTTCCCAAAACCAGAAATTTTCTGTTGGTTTATTGTGGGACCAAAAGTGATGGGAGGTAATGAAAATACAACTGATTTTAACTCCGAACCTGATAGCATTTTTGGAGGTTCATCCCTTTCAACTGTTCCTTTTCTGAAATGAGATCTGTTTCTGCGAAAAGGATGATCAGCTGGTAATACTAATTATTGGTAATTATTACTAATTATTGGTAATTATTACTAATTATTGTTAATACTAATTATTGGTAATTATTACTAATTATTGGTAATTATTACTAATTATTGTTAATTAATACTAATTATTGGTAATTATTACTAATTATTGGTAATTATTGGTAATTATTACTAATTATTACCAATTATTACTAATTATTGGTAATTATTACTAATTATTCGTAATTATTATTAATTATTACTAATTATTCCTAATTATTGTTAATTATTACTAATTATTGGTAATTAGTACTAATTATTACTAATTATTACTAATTATTACTAATTATTGGTAATTATTACTAATTATTGGTAATTATTTCTAATTATTGGTAATTATTGGTAATTATTGGTAATTATTTGTAATTATTACTAATTAATACTAATTATTGGTAATTATTGACAATTATTACTAATTATTAATAATTATTACTAATTCTTGATAATTATTACTAATTACTGGTAATTATTACTAATTATTACTAATTATTACTAATTAATACTAATTATTGGTAATTATTACTAATTATTACAAATTATTACTAATTATTACTAATTATTACTAATTATTGGTAATTATTACTAATTATTACCAATTATTGGTAATTATTGGTAATTAATACTAATTATTGGTAATTATTACTAATTATTGGTAATTATTGGTAATTATTGGTAATTATTGGTAATTATTACTAATTAATACTGATTATTGGTAATTATTGATAATTATTACTAATTATTGATAATTATTACTAATTATTGGTAATTATTACTAATTATTACTAATTATTACTAATTTTTGGTAATTATTATTAATTATTACTAATTATTACTAATTATTACTAATTATTACTAATTATTGGTAATTATTACTAATTATTACCAATTATTGGTAATTATTGGTAATTAATACTAATTATTTGTAATTATTACTAATTATTGGTAATTATTGGTAATTATTACTAATTATTACTAATTATTACTAATTATTGGTAATTATTACTAATTATTCGTAATTATTACTAATTATTTGAAATTATTATTAATTATTCGTAATTATTTTTAATTATTACTAATTATTCCTAATTATTGTTAATTATTACTAATTATTGGTAATTAGTACTAATTATTTCTAATTATTACTAATTATTACTAATTATTTGTAATTATTACTAATTATTACTAATTACTAGTAATTATTGGTAATTATTGGTAATTATTGGTAATTATTGGTAATTATTACTAATTAATACTAATTATTGGTAATTATTACTAATTATTCCTAATTATTTTTAATTATTACTAATTATTGGTAATTAGTACTAATTATTACTAATTATTGGTAATTATTACTAATTATTGGTAATTATTACTAATTATTACTAATTATTACTAATTATTGGTAATTATTGGTAATTATTGGTAATTATTGGTAATTATTACTAATTAATACTAATTATTGGTAATTATTAGTAATTATTACTAATTACTGATAATTATTACTAATTAATGGTAATTATTATTAATTATTACTAATTATTACTAATTATTACTAATTATTACTAATTATTGGTAATTATTACTAATTATTACTAATTATTACTAATTATTACTAATTATTACTAATTATTACTAATTATTACTAATTATTACCAATTATTGGTAATTATTACGAATTATTACCAATTATTGGTAATTATTGGTAATTAATTATTGGTAATTATTGGTAATTATTGGTAATTATTGGTAATTATTACTAAGTATTGGTAATTATTACTAATTATTGGTAATTATTACTAATACTTGGTAATTATTACTAATTATTCCTAATTATTACTAATTATTACCAATTATAGGTAATTATTACGAATTATTGTTAATTATTACTAATTATTACTAATTATTACTAATTATTACGAATTATTACTAATTATTACGAATTATTACTAATTATTACGAATTATTACTAATTATTGGTAATTATTACTAATTATAGGTAATTATTACTAATTATTGGTAATTATTACTAATTATTGGTAATTATTACTAATTATTGGTAAATATTCCTAATTATTGTTAATTATTACTAATTATTGGTAATTAGTACGAATTAATACTAATTATTGATAATTATTACTAATTATTGATAATTATTACTAATTATTACTAATTATTACTAATTAGTGGTAATTATTACTAATTATTACTAATTATTACTAATTATTAGTAATTATTGGTAATTATTACTAATTATTACTAATTATTGGTAATTATTGGTAATTATTACTTATTATTCCTAATTATTCATAATTATTCCAAATTATTCATAATTATTCCTAATTATTCCTAATTATTACTAATTATTACTAATTATTACTAATTATTACTAATTATTACAAATTATTGGTAATTATTGGTAATTATTGGTAATTATTGGTAATTATTCCTAATTATTACTAATTAGTGGTAATTATTAGTAATTATTACTAATTATTGATAATTATTAATAATTATTACTTATTATTGGTAATTATTACTAATTATTGGTAAGTATTACGAATTATTGGTAATTATTACCAATTATTGGTAATTATTACCAATTATTGGTAATTATTACCAATTATTGGTAATTATTACCAATTATTGGTAATTATTACTAATTATTGGTAATTATTACTAATTATTGGTAATTATTACTAATTATTGGTAATTATTACTAATTATTGGTAATTATTCCTAATTATTGATAATTATTGGTAATTGTTCCTAATTGGTAGTAATTAAATGAATAATTACCAATAATTAGGAATAATTACCAATAATTACGAATAATAACATTATTAGTATATTTTATTATTAATATTAAAATAATATAATTTTCTAATTTATATACAATTCTCCTTTCATCTGTGTGTTTTCTATCTCCACATACAAATAATACATGTGGAGACAGCAAACACACAGATGAAAGGAGAATTGTATATATATAAAAAATTATATTATTTTAATATTAATAATAAAATATACTAATAATATAAATATGTTATTATTCCTAATTATTAATATTTATTACTAACTATTAATATTTATTCTTAATTATTAAAAATTATTACTAATTATTCTTAATTACCATTAACTATGAACAATACTAATAATTTAAATTTATTAAGTAACAAAACAATGTAAACATAATTAAATTACAACTAATTAAAAATAATTAAAACTAATAAAAAATTAAAAATAAATATTAAATTAAAATGAACATAAATACCTTGAAAATTGATCTGCTCTGATCGTTCTTCAAAACTTTAATATCAACTCCGAAGAAAAAAATTAAATTTGAGAAAAACTAAACTTTAGAAATAAAACTTTGAGAGAAGAAGAAGATGGAGTTTGAGAATGATTTGAAAAAAACGGATGGGGGTATTTATAGGTTAGATTATTTGCGACGGGTCCATTTGCGTCGGGATTCCTGTCGCAAATAGTATTATTTGCGACGGTACCCGTCGCAAATACCTTAGCCATCATTTATTACGGTCAACGGTTAAATAGTTATTTGCGACGGGTCCCGTCGCAAATAACCACCTGCCGACATACTATTTGCGACGGGGGAATATTCCCGTCGCAAATACCTTTTACCGCCACCGGTTATTTGCGACGGGAATATTCCCCCGTCGCAAATAAGTTTCCCACGATTTGGCGCGCAAAGCGCGCCAGTCCTTTTGCGACGGAGAAAGCTATCCCGTCGCAAAAGGCTACTTATTTGCGACGGGCAAATACCCCCGTCGCAAATACCCATTTTTCCCGTAGTGAGGGTACACACCATGTATTATCTTTTATACACATCGAGTACCATAGAGGGACACGACCATGGTTCAGTGTTGAGAGATATGTTGAGTATTGTGTGTACACTCCATGTGCTTCCCTTGGATTCTTTTCTCCCTTTAGCATCTTCTTCTTCTAGTTTTAGATAGAGGCTCGGGAGTAGCCTAATCTGAGTAGTTATCCATGTAGAAAGTAATGGTGGCCACAGTTTGGGCCTTTGATATGCGATGTGAGGTGATGTTGTGGGTCACTTTGGTTAGTGATTTTTACACCATCATTGGTTGAGTTAGTTCCCTTGGTGTACCTCTATTAGGTTTTTCTACATCACATTCTCATCACAGGATTGTGATCCATCTTTGGTTGCTGCAAGCGTGTATAGTATGTGTGTTCTCCCATATTATGGATGGAGTTGTCTCAATCCACATTGACTAAAGACTCAACGAATTATAGAATGTATCCCTTTGAGAGGCCTGGAATGATCCTCACGTCCTTTTGTGTTTCCCATGTTAGGGTTTTTGGAATTAGTGTAACCAATATTTACCCAGGCATCGATCCTCTACCTAGGAGGATGTTTGTAGTAGATGATGGATCCCCTGGTAAGCCTTGGGTGTAGACCCATTATTTGTGTATCAATATCTGATCTTTCTAATGGGGTTATAGTCCGATGAAGGGTTTATTTTGGATGAATACCCTTAGTTTCCTTTAGAGTTATACGGTGATTCTTCCCTAGGTGAAGTTTTTGGAATTGATGTGACCAACTCTATACAGGAATCATGCCTCTTTGTGGTGTCCCTCAGTAGATCAATTTCATCTCTAGAGTAATAATAATTATGTACATGAGAATCTAAGGTTACCTCATATGTGTTTTTCATAGAAAACATATTTTCTATGTCATATCTCTCATCATGAAATGATACTGATTCACTAGAGCTATCTTCAGAGGCGCTCTATAGGGGCCTTTATAGATTTCTTATACTTCTTGTCTTTATTTTCATGCTTCTTTTTGTATTTTTATTTTGTAAAGTCATCTTTTGAAAGTCCTCTTTTCATACATTCATAGCAGACAATATTCTCTGATTTTTCATTTCTTTTCCAATACTTTTTCCAGTTGCCCTTGTTATCACATCTTCCTTTGTAATTAGGCTTCCTGAAGAACTTATTCTTCCTATATAATTTCATGAATCATCTGGTCAGTTGAGCCATAACTCCATCACTATCTGATGTTAATTCATTATTACTGGATCTTTCAACAAATGCTAGAAACTTTTCTTTTTTTCTTTGTTCTTAGTGGTAGCAGTCTTGAAGGCTACAAATTTTCTCTTAAGTTCATCTTCTTCTTCCTTGATAAATTTCAACTCTTCTTCTTACATCATCAGTTTTCCAATGAGTTATTTGATAGGTAGTTTGCTGATGTCACGTCATTATCTAATGGAGATAGAAGTCCCTCTCCGTCTCTCTGGTAAGCATCTAAGAATCCTCATGATTTTCTCTTTTAAAGTAACATATCTTCCCAGAGAGATCATAGTGTTCATAATTTCATTAAACCTGAGATAAATGTTAGAAATAGGTTCATCAAGCATCATTTTAAAGTTTTCATATTTAATGGTATATGTGTTAAGTCTCCTTTCTTTATCACAGGAGGTTCCTTCATGTAAAACAGACAAAGTATCCCAAATTTCATGGGCTATTTTACTTGCAGGAATTCTGTTAAATTCTTTAACTTCTATAGAATCGTATAAGTAATTCATGGAGTTGCAATTATTATTATAATTAGTCTTAGTTGGGTCAACCCATGTTGTTCTAGTATTAATAGTGAACTTATATTCATCTATAATTGAAGACCAAATTTAAAATCCCATAGTTTCTAAGTGCATTTTTATCTTAATTTTCCATTGTGCAAAATTTTTTCCATTAAAGAAAAGAGGTCCATTGGTAGAAGAACCTTCCAGCCTATTTTCCATAATAAATAATGAAGTTTATATATTTAAAGAACTAAAAATTTATAACTAACATAAATTTTGAGATCATTAAAACACAACAAAAATCACAACTGAAAAGTTTGAAAGAGCTTTGAAAAACTGAAAATTCCAAATCCTCTGATACAAAATGTTGGTCAGAGTAGTGTACTCAAGAGGGGGGGGGGGGTGAATTGAGTGCCTATATAAATTTCTATTAAAAATTATAATTTGAAATTCCATCAAATTTAAAATTAAATTAACCAGTTAGCCAATAGTTAATATATAAGAGTTTGACTGTTCGATTAATTTCTCAAAATAATGATTAGTTCTTTGTTATATCAATTTGATAATTAATACAACTTTTGAAAGTAACCTAATAAGTCAATAATTTTATAAACACTTGCTAAGACTAACTATCAGAGTTCAATTTAGTTTTATAAAATATGTGATAAACAGAGTACTACTAAATGTACAAACACAGTACAAATAAAATAAGAGCTTCAGTCACAAACAAAGACCTAATCCTTTACACTTGGTGATCACCTTCCACAAGACATTTTAAATTAATAAACAGATTGATCCACACCCTCGATCAAGGTTCACAATAGCACAAAAGATGTCCAGGTCACATGACCTATTTCAAAGTTCATTGTGGGTATAAACTACCAGGTCACACAAGGACCTCCTCCACACTTATCCATAAGAGTTAAAAAGGTTTAAAAAGGTAAGATTTGAAGGATATCTTGTATCCTTCTTTTTGATATAGGAGACAGTGTGTGCTTAATAGAAAGATACACACACTACTCAAAAGTATGTAAAAAATCACACAATAGAGCAAATAAATATGAGAAATGATTTATTCGAATCTGTGTGTCTTGAGATGTAGCTCTGGAATCTTCAGATATAGTTGTGGTGAGGTTTGAGTTCTCTTCTAGAAGTTGACATAAAAAACAATGTGTCGTATTATAGATTCCAGGTATAAGTATGGTTCTGCAGGTATATCCTTCTCCTTCATTGATATGAAGATATGGTTTGTTAATTCAATGTAGATCCTGATTGATATTTCCCTATGTGGTCTTATTTTGTGCTCAAGTTCATAGTGAGTGCATGGGACTTGCAGATGTTCTTTTGTATGCCTTTTATATGATAACACCACACCACACTTCTCTTCTCTTCTATATATATGTTGATTATTTCATCAAAAATAATATTTATACTTGAGGTATGACAAATAGCATGGTATTTCCATGTTCATAGGTTCATCGTACCTCATAATGTCTACTAAAATTACAAAAAAAGATTATTAAATATGTTATTATAATTAAATCACTCAAATATGACTGTTAGAAATAATATTAAAAAATGAAAATTTAAACAGTCTGTCAGTGACCCGTTTTTTGGTGAGTTATTCTATAGGTAAGTCATATGTTGTTATCTCCTTCTATCGGTGACTAAAACTATCAGTATGTTATTCTATTAGTATTGTTATATGTCGGTGACACATTATATCGGTGAGTCATTTTAACTATCGGTGAGTCCTTGAGTCGGTAGCACCATGCATCAATAGGTCACTTGGACTGACAGTAGGTAGATTGCATCAGTTGGTTGTCGGCATCAGTGAGTCATATGCATTGTTGAGTCATCTGTGTTAGTGATTTGTATGCATTGGTGAGTTGTATGCATCAGTGTTTCATCTACGTCGGTGAGTCAGATTCATTGGTGAGTCACTTGTTTGTTGGTGACTCAGTTCTTCCATCCTTGTTAGTGACTCATACTTATAAAATTTTGGATGTTCCATATGTCTTATAGTACAAAAAAGTTAGAAAGTGTCAATACCCATAATTACACATAAATAATCAGTCATAAGCTTGTTTAGGCTTAAAAACACATAATTAGTTATATTATTGAAATGATTCGATGTACAAGATAAACATTGACATAATTCAAAAGTTTTCATGAGGTAAGATATATGTTATAATATATGACATGATTTGTGATAATAAAAACCTTTATAGTCAGAGATAGTGTCCAACAATATCCTATGGAATAATAGGAAACATTAACTAGAGTCATATGTTCAATAGTCCTTCAAACTTCCTCTGATTAGAAGACTTCATAAATTTCTATCTAATGATACTTTGTTCCAGCCAAACTCTATATATTAAAAAAACCCAAACTTTGATTCATTCAACTTTATTACTTCACGTATTAAACTTCACAAAACCACACCTTTGACTGATAACATAAGTTATGTGAACGTCATGAAACTTCATATCATGATTGTTGTATAGTTGAACCTCAAACTCGCCCTTTGTACTCAAGCTTAAATCATGATAAATTCCAGTAATCTTGATGTTTGATAATTTAGGAATAGAAAAGCATCAAATAACTTTATTTATAGAACATATTTTTTTTATAGAACTTTTGTAAATCATTGGATAATCCTTCTGCGCTTTACTATGTATGCTAGCCACAATTTTATAGTTTTGTCTAGTTGTAATTTTTAATCTCAATCTATTTAGATCCACCTTCTCTATATAGTAACATTTTGTCAAGAATATTTTTAAGAAAAACTCCTCAAGGAAACTTCATATTGTCGATAACATAGATGCATCTTCAAACATCAAGCACATGTTTAAAAAATTATGATTAGCTCACTAATCGTCCTAAATGATTTATGTTTTCCATCAAAAGTCAATACAAAATTAAACCCTCATTCTTCTTAACTAGCTTCTTCTTAACATAACAATTCCCCGGAGCCTCTTGGACTCAACTATTATTATTTATTTATTTAATTATTTATTTACTTATTTTGTTTATCCTTCCATATATAAATTGATCACATATTTGTGTAGGGTGAGATTTGAACCCCTTACCTCTTGGGAATTCTATATAGACTGTACCACTCTAGCAAGTTGTTTGTGTGGTGAGTAAACTGACTTTAATATACATACATACATATATATATATAAGTATATGTAAATACATATATATTATTAAATAATAAAAAAATAATAACAACTTATAAATTAATAATTAATGAATAAAAAATAATTAATAATATATAATAAATAATAATTTAATAATAATAAATAACATGTAAATAATAAATATATAAAAAATAGAAAACAAAAAACAAAAAACAATATATATTATATATATAATAATAAATAAAGAATAAATAATAATTGAATATATATTAAATAATTGATAAATAATTAATAAATAAATAATAAAATAATAATAAATATTATATCATTATGTAATAAATAAGTAATAAACAAAATAATTACATACATACATGCATTCATGCATAAATAAATAAATATATATAGATAGTTAAAATTTTATATAAATATAAAGAAATATATAAATTCATATATATATGAAAAAGGTTGGTGGAAATCCAGTTTATTAAAAAGGAATAAAAGATAAATCCCTTTTGAAATGAATATGGGAGAACCCATTACAAAACTAAAGTCTAGGCACATATCCTTAAAATTTAGTGGCCTGAGAGCCCATTGTACTCCAGACCCTAGCATTAAAGAGCAATCAAAGGAGAAAATAAAAAATTCCATAACATAACCCATAGATCATGTGGTCAATAAAGGTAAAAATAAAATGAGAAAAATCCAAAAAACTATCAATAGGTCATCAAACCCACCCACTTAACCAGAGGGTCCATGAACCACTAATTCTTGTTGTCAGAAGTCCCACTGTGTGAGCCGTCATTGGCCGACCCCGATCACTAACTATTGGACCTAGCCCTGCCACCCCCACACAGTTCCTCCACGACATCTTCCTTCGATGATCACTACTTGTTGCACCTCATCCACCTCTATAGTGGAATCCTGATTGCTGACCATTCATCCTGGCCCTACCGGCCACACAATTCCATCACCATGACATCATCCTTCACTTCAACCAATGCCTGGTGGATTTTTCCACCACCGCATCGGCATCCCTCTTACCACCTCTTCAAATTAACATCTTCAACAACTCCAAAGAGCCCATAAACTTTATCCAAAGCACCAATGTCCCGAAAAATACCAGATATGCACCAGATGCAACTAGATCTGTGCCCAGAGAACTGCATTTGGCCATTAATGTGACCTTGAAGGATCCTCATCCTCAAGCTATCAGTCTAAACCTTGAATACAACGCCCACTGAAAGTGACCACACTCAATCTGCCACATCAACTCCCCATATGAGGAGATAGATCCACAAACAACACCAAGATGAGCATCAGCCAAATTTGATATATCCCATATTTAAACATAAACGATATTAGAGAAACCCTATATGGGGTTCCCCTGAGATATGATCTCTCGAGAGTGCCCCCAATCATTTATATACTTAATAATAAAAGTATATATATAAATATAAATATAAATATAAATATAAATATAAATATAAATATAAATATAATTTAATATTATCATATATATATATATACATATAAATATATATACTTGAAAATATACATACAAACACACACACACATGCCCACACAATATAAATAAATGCATATAAATGTAAATATATATAAATAATTATATATATATATACACTGATAAATATATATATACCCCTATATTAAATATAAATATAAATATAAATATAAATATAAATATATATATATAAATAACATTTAGGGTGGTGCATGAGTGGAAAACCCCATAATCTAGCATCCAATAAACACAGGTTCAAAACCAGGTAGGGGTGAATTACTGAGTATTATATGAGTTACTATAGCAGTTACTGTAAGGGACTCTGAGACAAGAATAGGTGAAGGTCATACCACACAAGAGTAGGACACAAAAGTGTAATCAGAAAAAGTAGCAGCCACTAGAGCAGAATTAATTGGATTGAGAATGAAGGGAGGGTATGAAAACATCTCCATCAGTACCAGGTACTGTGAAACTTTGCAAAAGGAAAATCTAGTCGATTAACCATCTGAGAAAGGGAGCTTGGTGCCATCAAAAAAGCTGATGCTGGGGAAGGGTAGTTCTACTATAATTAGGTATTTGGGCCTTCTTGTCATGTGCTAGGATTTGTTCTATAGGGAAAAAATGTAATGTAGTGGTTACCTATTAATCCAGGTAAAAAGGAAATTTCCCAAAAATCAATAAGAAATCTAAGGCCTTTAGGTCATTCCAGTCAAATACATATAAATATTAATAAATATTAATATTTATATACAAATATACATTAATACATATAAATATCTATAATTATATATAATTATAAATCAATATATATATATATATATTATAAATACATATACATAAATATATAAAAATTAATATATATACTTTATATAAATAATAAATAACAAACCACCAAAAGAGGGAAAACAATTACCAATGAAACACCATTATAATGATATAAATGTAAACCCATGGAATAAAATTATAGACCACAATAAAATCATATGAAGACCATCTTAAATGAAGTTGAACCTCCATTGAATGTTCAAAAATTAGAGTATCCCAAATAAAAACATAGTTTTCATGATCATTTGGGACTTTTTATCTATAAAAAATAGTTTCCAAGGTCCCCCAAAATAATATGGAATAGATATTGGTGTAATATTTGATTTGACAGGTCATGGAGCCCAAATGGATACCCGGAGCAGAAGTATGGAAGATTAAATTTGAATTTTGATGTTCAAATTCTCTTATAAAAGTAATAAATGTTTAACTATTAAATATATTCAAATTATTATTTAATTGCATTTTAATTATTTTCATAAGCTTCGATTTTACTAGTTGTTGAGCTTAAACGAACACTTGGATCAAAATCTATGATCATTTTATGTTGAAAAACGATTTACAACTTTAATTTCTATTAATTTAATTTTCAAAAAATTATTAAAAACTAATTATAAATAATTAATAATTACTAATTAACACTTAGTAATTAATAAACAATTCAAATAATAAATAATAAAATAATATAAATAATAAATAATAATAATTATTAATAATGATAATTATTTAATAAATATTCAATACCTTTTTTTATAATTTAGTATATGATTTTTAGAAGTCACAACTAACATATTTTTTTTAAAAAATATTATTTATAAATCGTTTTTTGAAAATCACCGCTAAAAAAGTGTTTAAAAAATATTTATTGGATGTTTTGAAAACCACCAAAAAAACCCTATTTTCCATTAGTGTTTATATATGATTAAAGATTATATTTTCAGGGGGAGTTTGAAAAAAAATAATGTTTTTTGGATTCCAGTTATGAAGAAATTAGATATTCCTATGTTTATACACTATATACAAACTTAGAGACAATTACAAGTTGTATAATTCACATAAATTCTTCTTTTACATTTATTTACTAATGTTTTGTGTAATTGTGATTTAGAACATAGGAAAAAATATTTGATGAATGGAATTGATCAGGTTGCATGTTCTTTTTGGATGTTTTTGGGTGACAAGGAAAGCTATGATGTCATTAAATTTGATTCTTGCTTCCAACACCGTGTTTAAACTCTATAGTCTTATAGGATTAGTTAATTTCTCATTACTAAGTTGAAAATTTACTCACTAAAATATTTAAGAAAATATAGCTATAGGTTGAAGCATTTGAAAAAAGAAAGTATATATATAAAAAGGTTTATCCAATATATAGTATCATTGATTAAAGTGTTAACTAGAATGATAATTCTAAAGAACATGATAAAAAGTCTAGTGATATAAATCATAGAGAAACTCCGATGAGATAAATATGGAGTTCCACAAGTATTAAGTTAATTTGAGTTGAAGAATAAATTTTTTACAAGAGGATTTCAAAGCTAATGATTCATGGTTTCAATTGGTATAATCAGATTTCATGAAGGTTTCATGAGTAATCTTCAGAGTTAAATGATGATAGCTCAGTGGGTGTAAAATCATAACATTTTTGACTAAAAATAATAAATAAGTTTCATGGTACCAGAAGAGGTTTTTCTCTATAAATCTAGTTTACGAATTATATCATCAAGGGGATGTTTCCTTATTTTGACCATATATATTTTGATTTCATAGGGGAGGAAATTAGGGGATCCTAAATCCATGTCATAAAGTTGTTTTGTGTTTTTATAGAGGGTGGATTTATGATAGTATTGATAATAAAATCCAAAATGATGAATATTATAACCAAAAGTGTCTTTGGTGTTGGATTTATTATCAATCACTAAAATCATGAAGTATAGTAGTGAACAAAGATTAATATAATTGAGGTTAAATACATGCATGGAATTGAGATATTGGTTAGGCCTTTTTTAACTAACCAAAATATAGTAATAAAGTGCATTAGGAATATGGAAATACTTAGGAAAACAAGAAGTGTATGAGATTAGTTTAAAGGAATGAGATGAGCAATGAAATAATTTATTTTCCAAGAGATATTTTAAGATAGATATTGGATTTGGTTAAAGGATTTATTTAAAATACAAATTTAGAAAGAATATAGAAGGAAATATAAATATATGTGGTCTTATAGAGAAGAAAATGAAGATGGATTTTATGGATATAATATCTGGATTCTAACATTGGGAAGAGTTTCTAATTATTATTTCATTTATTGAAAATAAATGGCATATAAAATTTTTATTACACATGGAATAGATAGATGCAGTAATTTATGTGTGGAGTGTAAAGAATAAAAATGAGAGACATATGATATAACTAGAGAATATTTAATGATTTCTATAGTTATTTTAAGATGTATAATTCTTGTATCAATATAAAAGTGGTATGGAGATTCATAAAATTGATATAATTGTTTTTAGAAGTTCAATAATTACATATGGTATGATAATTTTTATGTTCTTTGTGAAATATGGATTGGTTATATGATTAATGAGGTGAGGTATTTTTATTTCAGATTTATAAAAATTTGGAATAATTTTGAAAACATTTATAGAATTATAGAAATGAGTTTAGTTAATTTTTTAAGTTTTTTATGATTGATTATAATATTTTTAGGCAAAACGTCGTTAAACAAAAGTTTCTATAGTGTTCATAAAATTAAATAGGGGTTTCAAGGTTTAAATATGATTAAATTAGTGATAATATGGGCTGTATAAGATAAAGTAAAGTGTTTAAAGCACTAAATAAGAATAAGTAAAGTGGTACCTAGATCATGTAACAATAAATCTCTACAGCTTATATAATATAGAAATAAATTCATGATTCTTGAATCTATGTGAGATAAAACAGAAATTTTTAGTATTGTGTTATATTATGCTAACATTTCCTTTTCTTGTGTCATATTAAATTGAGACCTGTGAAAGATTAATGGGAAAATTTATGAATATATGTTAGAATACTAAGGAAAAAAACTCACATAATATCAAATACAAAGTATCTCAATTCATGTATGATAAACTCAAATTTCCAAAATTTGAAATTAGATTAACATGGATATTCTGAATACTATGTAGGATTAAACGGAGGCTCAAATGAGATTAAAAACATAGAGAAACATATTAAAAAACATTAAATATTAGTGTCCCATTATTCTATGTGAAATGAATATATAAATTTAAAAACTAAAATTATATATTTCTAAAGGATCTATGATGTGAAGTGTTGAATGAAATATAATGGAAATTAATTCAATAATTTCTAACAACTTTAAATGGATAATTAAATGAAAAAATTTAATTGGGTAATGCCATAATGATTTATATGGATAATGAAAAACCAAGTTTCATGGATAATTTCATGAATAATTAAATTTAGATTTATAGGAAGATTAAATTGTAAACTGTCACAGAGAAATAAACTTATATTCTCATGGAGAAAAACAAATGAGATTGAAAAGTAGATTACAATGAAGAATTAAAAAGAGGAAAATGTGAATTTTTTAAAGGGAATAAAATTGTATTATCTAGAGGATTAAATATATTGTTTTGTTTATATATATGGGTTTTGAAAATATTTATTTTTTATGGTTATTCAAAATAAAAACATGTGTTGATTTTTGGGTAATAATATTTCTATTTTCTTGGTGATATTTAAGTGTAGAAAAAGATGAAGGGTTTGAAATTATGATATTATTAGATATGATTTTTACCACATATCACAGCATAATCAAAGGCTACACATAGAAATAGATATACTAAAAGGGGGTCACATGAAAATCAAGATTCTTATATGACGAAAAATAATTTAATCACAGTTAAATAAAGATTTATTCTAAATTTTAAATATAAAATTTTGAATTTATATTTTAGAAGATTAATGTAGATTTAAATACATGATTTTAAACACATTAATAGATTTGAATCACATTTATTATCGTTGGAAAGTAGAATATTATAGATGGAGATTTTTATATGGTATATAAAACTAATTATAGTAGTTCTAGAAAAAGTGAGAGAGATGTAATTATATTAAAGTTATGATCTTCATTGAAAATACAGAGAATAGAGATTATATATTCTATATAAATAGATAAATATAATAAAATATCCTAAAATAAGTAAGGAGTTTCAGTATTAAATCTGAATAATGAAGAATAAAAATATAGATTTCAATAATATTATTCTAGTGTAATTATATTCATCTAGAAAAATATATTATTGCTACTGTGATTTTTTTAGAAGGCCAAGAGTTGTTACTCACACTAAGAGGAAACTCTCATTTGATATTGAATGTTAAAAAATATTCAACTCTTTACAAGAATATTATAATATCTAGTATTCAAAAAAAGAACAATGAAGTGGAGTTCAATGGTGCATGAATTATAGAGTCACAATGTAATAAAAATTACATGATAATATAGTGAAAAACAACACGTATATAAATTTTTGAAGAGACCACTATGTCTCTAAACTATTTAATACCATCCTAAAAGTTGTACAATTAAGATAATAATATGGAGTTCGCCTTAGGTGAGGAGTTATCAATCCCTAAATAATTTTAATGGAAGTGATCCTTGGAAAAGAGTGACCATGGATGAATTTGTGTCCACCATATAATATTTGACAGTGGATTATGGAACATCAACACATTTTCACTGTGTACACCTTGTATGTAGTCCCTTCTGATGATCTAATAAAAATCACTCTATCTTCTACATACTTCATGTTTTTTGCGTATTTGTGAATGTTCTGGAGGGAGGTCCATTAAGAGTGAGAGATTAAATGAGTTCTTTAAAATGATGGAACAAGAAATTATATATAGGTGAACAAAAACTTGTAAAAATATTTAAATTTAAAACACCAAGATCGCCCCCCCCCCCTTAAGGTGTACATATACAACTTGGTCTCAACATGATTTATAGAAAAAAACCTTGTGTGAGCTTCAGTAGAAGAATCTACTGATGTATGAAGGAATTTTTTCTGATTAAGAGATAGAGATTCATATAAAAAATGTGAAAATTTTGTTTAGGATAATTCACGAATCATTGGATAATTTTTTTCATTGGTAATAAATTTTTTATAGTGTGAAACCAGATAATGGTTGATTATTTACCTTGGTGATCATAATGATTTGAAGCTCACATGGGAGAAGTTTTAGAGTCATTCCAAGATACAATACTTGTCCCTGATGCTTAAAGTATTATAGAAGTAAGTGATCCTATCCATATTTTAAGGGGTTTTGAGTGTACAAGATTTCCTGGTGAAGTTCATGAATTTACAATGATATTCCTCTTATCTCTTACCAGATGTGGTGGTAAGGTAATTACATTTTGAGGAATATTTGTATCTATGGATTCCGTGTATGTTATATAAATTCACCTTGATAACTTATACAAAATTATTGAGGAAATATGAGGTGGTTGAGAAGAAATTAGTACATATTTCTTTTATTTAATAGTACAATCATAAAAACCTTCCATGAAGTAGATTTATAGAAATGGGTTCCAATTTAATTAGATTGTCGAGGTTTTCACCTATAAAAAGTCATCATCAACCCTATTTTTATTATTTATCCAGAGCTAATATTTATTGAACTTTTTTCTGAGAACACTCGTATGGTATGTTATTTCAATGGCAGACATGGACATCAATAGTAAATGTGTAAGATGTTTTTTAGCAATTAATGTGGTTCTTGAAGTGTGATAGTGGATGAAACTCATATTTTTCATATTCAACCCCAGTAGTAGATGAATCCTCCACCCTATCAGTAATAGTTAGGTCCTAAAATTTTATACAAATTATGTAGTGAATCTTTTTTTGACTTTTAATTATTCTTATGATATTAAGGTATATTTTTTGAGCCAAACATTGAGAAGGTGTGATATTTTGAAGCTAAGAGAGCCTAATGTTGATATTATGAAAATTTCAAATATATTAATGTCATGAGTGCATAGTTTTCCTAAAATATTTGAATAACTATAAAAAATATTCTTGGATTATAAATCTAATGCTAAATTTGATTCCATGATGTGAGGTTTACACTAGGCATAACCTAATATTGGTCAACACTAGATGCTCGATTGAAGAACTCTTTGGTGGTGCGTTTAATTAAAATAAATAATTAAAATTATTTATTTTATTTTAAATTCCCATGATGTAAATTCCTATATAAATAACCACTTATAACAAACTATAGGGTTATCTACAAAAAGTTTGGGAGGATTTATAGTAACTGTAACTGTTCTTCATTGGAGGATTGCACCAGAGGATGGTGGGTGATCAGATCATGGTTGATTGAGAGGTAGCGAGCATAGTCAGACTTATCCTTCACTAGAAAATGAAATCTATCCTAAAGATCATTCCAAATCTAAAAAATACCCTTCAATTTTGGTTTCTTACTTTTTGGATAAATTATTAAATCATGGATTTGATCTATGATTGTTTGTTCTTTGTGTGATCCTTATACTCAAATTAAATTATTTAATTCAATTTATTCTTGTTATTACATGATCTTACCATAGATATCCCATTTATATGATAATTTTCCAATATTTATTGGCCAATGATGGTTACACCATTGTTATTACAGTTTTACCTTACCTGTTATTTATGCTCTTCATCATTGGACCATGAGGTCATAATTCAACTTTTTTAGGGAGAGTTAAAGAATGATTGAACCCCCAAATTCATAGTGGTTTTGTTAATGATGAGATGTTTGGTTTTTTGAAGACATATCTGGATGGATTATATGGAATAATTTCTGGATCTAGGATCCACAAGTGGTTATGGGAGATAAGAGGCACACAAGATGCCTGAAAACTTGGATCTGATGATTGGATTCAATTTTCTAGCCACCAAAGATTGGGGAACGATGACTAGATACATTTTTCTTTGATCTTGGGTAGTCAAATGGAGAGTTTCATGGTGATGAGAATAGATCTAGAAACTGCATGAAGAATGTATTTTTTTTATGGAAAAATCAATTACACGACATGTATTATGATGAACCCACACCATGCAGTCTCCACAGGTTGCGGTGCTAGGTTTTCAAGAAGAATTAAGGATCACACGCTCTATGGCTAGGCCCATACACCCTGTGACCCTACTAGGGTAGCCAAGTAATGTTCCAACTGGAATAGACCTAGAACTCCATGCATGATGATGCATCATGTACTTTAGGAGTACACAGGCATGAGTCAACACCTGAGAATGACCAGGTATACATGCACGACCCGAAGTACACAGGCATGATTAAAAGAATACAAGATGGCCATGAGTGGCTAAGACATGTCGTTTATGACCCTTACATGCTTTTTAGTATGAAATGGATTCCCAATAAATTTCTATAAGATAAAACTACCATGAAATGAGGTGGGGTCACACATCATGTGTACCCCCTACACGTTGTGTATTCCCTCCTTTAACTTATTTGTCTCGTATCACCTTCTTCGAGACTCAGATTTTTCCCGGATAGAAGAATATCTTGAGTTTTTTTTCTCATAGAATCAGATGGTGGAATTTTTTGTGGCATAGGAGATATGATATGAGGTTTTCTGGGCATGAAAATTCATTAGGTGATTCTTGATGATGTTAGTGATCAGTTCATGATCATCAAAGATTTGTTGGGGTTGGAACTCCCCTATCGCAATATGGCATTATTCTCCATATGTTTTATATAAATATATATGGTAATTCCATAAACGTAGCATGGGTCCTCTATCTTTAGAGTGTTACAACCTCATGTTAAATCTTTAATGATGTGTGGGTCCTCCACGTGAGTTGGGGCACCCTCGGTTGTGGGGCACAATAGTGAGGAGTGGGCCGCTCCACATAGATTTTGTGTGTGATTGTGTTTGATGATGGCCATAAGTGATAAAATTTTGGAGGAACATGAAAACTCATCTATGTTTGATGGCTTGGGAGATAGAGATCCCCTTTATCTACTATATGGGTTTTTAAGAGTTTATACATTTATTGGGTTTTACTTCATTATTACATTGGGTTAAACTAGGCTTTTGTTATAACTCTTTACTACCCCTTTACAATTTTCAAGGCATTCTACTCGGTATGCATATAGTCACCCCTACATGGGATTTTCCCATTTATGTCATGTGTTATGAAGAAAATAGACAGATCAATAGTGAATTTGGGAGGTCATAGGGATACTTGGGTGAATTTAACATGTATGATGGTCATGACTTATAGATCAGGAGCTAAGATTTCTAAATTTTTATTTATTATTGTTATCTTTTGGTTGGGACATCATTTCTGGTTAGGCATGTATTTTTCCATTTCTTTTCCACTTTGGATTATACTACAGTACTCCATTGTACTCCCTAGAGTTTATTTCATGTATGGTTTTATCTATATGTTATGTTTTTATTATATTAATTTTTATTATTTCATTGATAAGGTTAGGTGCATGCTACATGTACATTAAGAAAAGGAATCCCATTTTGTATTATTCCTTCTCAGAACTTGTCTATATCCCCTAACCTATTGGAGGTGGTCTTAGAGTTTTGGTGACTTAGCCTTCCAAAAGCCAGGTGGGTCATAGTGGGTTGGGCCATCAAAGAGTGGTATTGGAGCATTTCATTCCTTGGGGTGGTGTTTGGAGAAAACCATTTACAAGGAATTGGTTGGAACTTAAAGAAATAGACTAAAAGTGTATCGAGATTGGGTTTAAGGATAGAAAAACCAATGTTAGTGTAGTGGCTGATGTATCCCTACATGAGGGATTTGACTACCTTATTTTTGACTCAACATTATGAGACATTGTATATTGGAAATAATGTTAAATGCATCATATGATATCTAGTCCTTTGATTTTTCTTTTTGAGTAAGCTCCCCATGTATATATAATATCCTCTGACCATGGTATGTATCGATTAATTTCAGAATTAATTTGTGAAGAAAACTAATTTTATTACCAATTTAGGATCATGATGATGATACAATGAGTGATGTGGCCTCATTTTAGGGGCTATGTCAGGAGGTGTTTCCTCTAGGTGGGAAGAGAGAAACTCCCCAACCTATTGAGAAGAGTTTTGTACCATCAGTTCAAGATAATTATGCACACAATCTTAGCACACTCTGTGAGTTCTAGAACTAATGAATGTTGTTGTTCTGTGGTGATATAGATCCCCACAAAGTGGAGGATTGGATTAAGTTAGCGATTTGAGTCTTTAGGATAGTTCGGACCCCAACCAATCAGATAGTTGGGCTGCCATTTAGTCTTTTCCGCATATTAGCAGGGTGTTAGTGGAGTCTAGTCACACAAACCCATGATGATATGATTCACTCATGTTCTAGCATCCAATGGATTTTTCATGAGGAATATTACCCCTCATGCGTACATTCTATCCGAAACCAAAATATTCATGAGCTACAGTAGGGTAGTATGATGGTTTTTGAGTATGCTATGAGTTTCACTAACCTTACTTGGTACTACCTTGATATGGTATGAGGATTATTATTTAGGGTGAGGAAGATTGAGCAGGGTCTTCGTAGATACATTCAAGCTAGTGTGGTCACCTTATGGATTCCCACTTATTATGGAGTGCTAGAGTATGGTCTAGTGATAGAGATATCCCAACAAGAGAGAATATAGGTAGTTGGAGCTTTCTATGTGCATCCTGTGTTTGAGTCATCTGTATCCGGTAGTAGAAATTAGACGTTGAGGTCTCTACAAAGGATATATTACCAATATCACACTTAGATTCATAGATATGTGGCTTAGGGATCCTGCATATGATCCAGTCAACTCATAGAGTCAAAATGCTATGCATTCATTATGAAAGGTCACTTGGATCATGATTGGATGACTCTTCATGGTTAGCAGTATAGAAAAACCATAGATGAACCCCAATAAAGGAGGTAACACTATGATAAGGGATCTCCCATATGTAGCCAGTTTGGCCCTCTAAGTGGCGTTTCTAGTAGAGGACTAGGAGATTCTCTAGATGGAGGAGTAGTTGATGGAGGATTACACTATGATCTGCTACCACCAGCATCAAGTGGACCACATTAGGCTTCGAGAACTGGTAGTTGGGGTGTGTGAAGTTGCTGTCTATATAGGGATATGACATAGCTACACATTAGATGATTTGAGGCATGATCTATGTTTATTATGCACTTCTCTCAGTACTAGTATACACAAGTGTGATCCATTAATTTAACTCTTTATTATTGTTGTGAGAGATGGATCTTTTAGTTGATATTTTAACCTAGTATTTATGGTTGGATATTCTTATAAGGATAGATTATTAGATATCACATATCTAATGGTAGCACAAGATATATCTTGGTGGGGAGAGTTTCTTGTGAGACCACTTGGTCATTAGAACAAGACTTTATGAAATCAACTTGGGCATGGATTGATTGTCCAATGTTCAATATCTAATTTAATTTCACTACAGAAGAGTCAGATTCCTATGAAAAAATAGGAGAATATTATCATTTTTGGGTGAGAGAGATATCATGAAAAAGTGAGTGGGTATTGTGGGAAGAAAGCTACAACCCAAAACTCGTTAGTTGGGGAGTGTATATCTTAGTGAAACATATTCTTCAAGAATTTGGATTCCTTTGGTAGTGGAAGAATTTATGGGTGTATTCCCTGAGGATGTTTTGGGACTACCTCCATAGTGATAGATAGATCTTTTCATCATATTTCACCTTGATACCACACTAATATCTTTATAAGAATTTTGGATATCTGTTATTATGATTTGGGAGCTGAAGGTGGAGTTGAAGGACCTTCAAGAGAATGGAATTATTAGACCCAGTGTGTCCCCTAGGAAACTCTTGTTTTCTTAATGAAATAGGTGTAAGGGAGATTGAGGTTTTTTATTTATTATTGTTACCTAAACTTGGCGATGATAAAGAAAAGGTACCCATTTCTGAGGATTTATTACCTCTTTGACTATTTTCAAGGTGCGATTTGGTTCTCAAATATTAATATCATGTCTAAATACCACTAATTGAGGGTTTATGAGGTTAATATGATGAAGACGTCATCTTGATGTCTCTATAGAAACTATGAGTTCCAAATGATTCCTTTTAGTGTGAAAAAATACCCCCACCGTGTTTATAGATTTGGTGGACCAGATCTTTCAAACATATTTGGAATAATTTTTGGTTATCTTCATTTATGAAATACACATCTACTCTACATAATAGGAGGAACATGTGAAGCATATGGGTATGGTACCATACTTACAACGGGAACACCAAATTTATTGTAAGCACTCAAAGTTCTAGTTTCAGATTTGTGAGTTTCACTTTATAATGAATATTACTTCCAAGAATAGTTTATCTATGGACCTAATGAAGGTTTATTTAGTTCTTTATTAGGATCCACCAAAGAGTATATTAGAGTTGAAATGTTTTCTTAGCTTTGGTGGAGGGTACTATAGGAGGTTCGTTCCTGACTCTTCTCGAGTATAAAACCCTTTGATCCCCCAAATTTGGAAAGGGTATATGTTTACATAGACTGGGTGGTGTCATAGATCCTTTGAGGAGTTAAGGCTAAGGTTGACCAGTGCTCCTATGTTGAGACTACAAGAGGAGGTCATTGAGTATGTAGTGTTTTGTGATGTCTATGGAGCTAGTATCAACTGCATGTTTTTGTAGAGGTAGGAGGTGATCATATATAGGTTGAGGTATTTGAGGCCCAATAAACATAAATATGTAACTCAAGACCAAGATTTGGAAATGGTCATCCTCACTCTAAAGATGTACAGGTACTATCTTCTGGGTGAGAGATTTGTTTTTTCACTTTTACCACTAGTGTCTTAGGTATATCTTCACTCATAGATATCATGAAATGATATAGACATACTAGTTGGAGTTTTATATGAATATAACTTCTAGATAGTATATAATCACGAGGAGGTCAATGTGGTGGGATATTCCCTTAGTAAGAATTCTCGTTATCACTTTTTGGAAGAGGTGTCAGAGCATTTTCATTCTTTGTAGATATCCCTGGTGGAGAAGATGGGTGCCCCTTTTCTTCAGTCAATGGTGTTGAATTATCATCTCTTTTAGTGTGTGAGGGAGGATCAATTAGGATACATAAATGTGAGGTTCTACATGACTAGATATTATTAATGGATGAACCAAATGGATTCAATGAAGTATGGGAGCACATTATCGTTTTTTGGGGATAGATAGTAGTTCTAGTCATGATGTGAGAGGGGGTGATGAGGTAGTTTCATACTTGTCATCTAGTTATACATTTTAGAGTGGTTAAGATGTAAAGGGACCTTCAATGGTAGTTATTATGGTTTATAATTGTAACACCCTGAGATTTTATGAGATAGATTCTTTTTAATTTTGTTGATGTCTAGTGTTGTACACTACACCAAGATTAGCTTGCGCTATACGCAACACCGTATTAGATTGCAGTATAAGAAACACTATTCATGGATTGTGTCACACACAATTTCAAGTTCTTTTGATAATATTCATTTCATTTTAGACATAGCATAAGTTATATCTAAATATTATAACTTAGTCATTATAATGGCTGGTATGAATAATATTAACTTTCTTCTAAAAAAACTATTTAAATGAAAATAACGAGTCCATAAAATACTAAAATCACTATTTATGGATTTTATTAATGAAATATATATATGAATATATATTCATTGAAATGTTTTAAATTCATATTAAATATTTCTTAGATATGATATCAGAAAAAAATTCATTTTTTCAGATAAAAGAAGTGTTTAAAAAACGATTTTACCGCCATTTGATGGAGAACCATTTTTAAATATTTTTTTGTCAATTTTATAAGTTATATTTGACATAGTAAAATTCATAATTAGAAAAGCAACATAAATATTTACCTTGGTATAAGTTTTTGTATTTTTCTGATTAAATTCATATTTTAATGAATAACGAAAAATACTGTAATTTAATTCAAAAATTCCTTTTTTTAAAATTTATTTATATAGTTATGTTATCTTTTAAATTTGTTTTAAAGTATAATTGGATTGTATTTTTATAATTTACTCTAATTATGGTTATTGGAAGTAATTTCGTATTTAAATTGGACATAATCACATGTCAATCTTTTGATAGTTTTTACTTCTTAAAAACCCGCTTTCTGGTTTTCACAATGAGAATTGATTTTAAATTAATTAATGAAACTTCTGTGTTTTGAATTTTGAAAAATTAATTTTATATCTGGAATTAGAAGATCCAAATTATGTAAATATATACCTTTTATTTTTGAATATTATGAATAGTAACTTTGGTAATTTTCTTGACAACAGTTAAAGGTAAATTGGGTAAATTAGGGTAACAAACAATATTATATATGACAACCCTGCTTTTTATTACAACTTAAACATGCTTTATTACATAAAACTTCACTTGATACAACAAAGAAGATCGAGAGGTTTAGTGTCTTTGGGGCTTAGGATCATTACATAAAAACTTTAAACATGAAATACAACATCCTTATTGAAAACTTCCTTTACATGACCACTACATCCCTTCGTACTTAGCATTGCATGGGATAACCTGAGGACATGCATAAGAAAAGGGTGAGCTATAAAGCCCAGTAAGGGAGTACATAATGAATAACATGAGGAGTACAATACATGTTAGGCAATAGGCATATCAATAGAGCATAAGAGAGACATGAACATAAAGGCATGATAAAGCATGATAATCATAACATGGAAATGTGGCAACAACACTTAACATTGAATTAGCATGAGCCAAGGCTCATTGCACATGGAGCATGAGTAAACCCTCATTGCACTTGAAGCACGAGTAAACCCTCGTTGCACTTGAATTAGCATGAGTCAACACTCATTGCACATGACGTATCATGATACTATACTTTACCCAATGCATTGGAGCGCTATCAGGGCGCACCCTTTTTAAACATTTCATTTCATGCATAAGTGTGCCACATGGATCATAAAACATGGATTCATAAAACATAATCATTTATTCCACGATAAAGGAATGTGGAATTAATACATGAAACTTTAAATTCAATAAGTAAATGTGCATGAAGGTGAATACCCTTGATGGAGAAATGGGCATGGTATTCACTACACAATGATATTGGCTTAGAAAATCGGTGTGATTTCGGCAGCGTAACGGCGTGACATAAGAATTCATAACAAAGGCTGATGAGAGAGAAAGGGGTTACTCATCATATTTACATGTAATGGACAGTAAGAAGGTCATATAGATACATGTCCCAACAATTGAAAAGGAATTTAGATTCATGATACAAAAGTATTGCTTGAATATAAAAGAGGAGAAAAAGGTTCCTTTCGGAATTTCGGCATAGTAACGGGTGTACATGGGAGGCATTTAATGAGAGAGAAAGGGGTCTCCCATCATTAAAACAATAAGAGGGCAGTATGGGAGAGGTGCGAAACCATACCCCAACATTCATAAATGAAATTAAAAGGGCAATACAACTTAAAGAAAATTGACAAAAATGAGAAAGGAAGAAAAACCCTTACTTGGAAGTGTGCTTCCAAAGGCTAGAGAGAGGCTTGTGAGAGGCTTCTTGGGAGCTTGGGGCACCATGAGAGGATTCTAGAGAGAGTAGGGCAGAGTTTGGACGAACTTAAAGGGTTTTGAGTGAGGAGGAAGTGGGAGCTTGGGTGGGTTTATATAGGAAAGGTGAGAGAATTCTTTATTATTTAGGTTTGGGACCGCTTATATCAAAATAATCCAAACCACAAACCATCCCATGGTATTTGCCCATGGTTTCTGGAAAAGGGAAGAGGAAAGCAATATTTTACAAGGCCAAGGTCCGAACTTATTAAAAAATTAGGGTTGCTTATGTGGAGGTGAGTCACACTCCCATGGAAATTAATTTTAAAAAGGCAAAGTGTTGAATAAGTCTTGAGGGCTCCATTAATGCTTTGAAAAGTGAGTCAAACAAACCCAAAACCTCATTATTTTATTGATAAAGCACATATTTGCCGAACATAGGGATTATGGTATTTTATTACATCACCATTGGGTCATTATGATGTCATAAAACACATTATATATTTAAATGGTATTTAATTTTTACCCAAAATTTTGACTGTCTCAGAAAATTATGAAAAATTCACCATTGGATAATTTCGACGTCCTGATTCCAAAAATAATATTTATTTTATCTAAATAATTTTCTAAATATGTGAATTTTCACTTTTAAAATAAAAACCGACATTTATAAAAAATTCACGGGTTTTGACAGAAATGGCTTTCAAACCTTAATAAAAATTTTAATTGCATTCATAAAATTATAAGATCATTTATATTTAATAAAAATTAATTTAATATTAATAATAATATTTTATTAAAATATTATTTAATTCAAAAATCCTTTAATTTAATAAAATATAATTCTTAATTAAATAATAACTAAAAACATCATTTGTACTTTAAAAACTAATTACAATGCATCAAAAATGACTAGAAATTATATTCATTATTATATACAAAAATAATGTACATGAACATGGTGCTACTTATTTGTTACATAACCCCTTAAAATAGCCGCATAAGACCTAAGGGTAAGGTGTGCGATGGTGACAGACTCTTGGGGTTGCTCGGATAACATCGCTCGAGTGGTAATCTCTATCAACTTCCATTTTTCCCGTAGACGATCACGTTCGAGCTTGACTTGATGAAGCTCAGCTTGGGCTTGGTCAAGGGCAAAGACCAAAGACGCCACCTCCTTTCCGAGCTCCGACAAATGGGCTTCGTAAGGGGCAATTCTACTGGATGAGGCCATCGCTTCCTTTGTCTGAGTAGAAAATTGGTTCGTTAAAGCCTTATATTTAAACTACCCAGATGATCACTGTTCAACGGCTATAAAAGTAACGGTCACAAATCTTAACGTTAAACTAAAGAAGTTGACATCATATAAAAACATAAAGAAACATTTAACTGGATCAAGAGGGATTTTCCATTAATGAAATTTTGGGTCGTTACAACATTCCCCCCTTAAGAAATTTCGCCCTCGAAATTTTCCTTTTCCCACACTAAAACAAATGTGGGTAACTTAGCTTCATCATATCCTCCGACTCCCAAGTTGCTTCTTCAAACTTGTGGTTTCTCCACAACACCTCGACGAGGGGCATTGTCTTATTTCGTAGAACTTTTTCTCTACGATCTAAGATCTTCACTGGTTGCTCCTCATAAGAAAGATCGTCTTCTAATTGTACCACCTCGGAAGAGAGTACATGTGAAGGGTCTGGTATGTACTTCCTTAAGAGGGATATATGGAAGACATCATGCACCTTGGCCATAGTAGGTGGAAGTGCTAGTCGATAGGCCACAACCCCAACACGATCAAGAATCTCGAATGGGCCGATGTACCTTGGACTTAACTTCCCTTTCTTTCCATACCTCATGACCTTCTTCCACGGAGATATGCGTAAAAACACCATGTCTCCGACTTTAAACTCAAGGTCTCGTCGATGATTATCTGCATAACTCTTCTGTCGACTTTGGGCTGCCTTGATATGCTGCTGAATGGTTTTCACCTTCTCCACCATTTCTTCGACCATTTCTGGTCCAAGCAGCTTACGTTCACCGACCTCATCCCAACATGCCGGTGTTCTACACCTTTTCCCATACAGGGCTTCATATGGTGCCATTTGGATGCTCGAGTGGAAACTATTATTATAAGAGAACTCAACTAGGGGAAGATGTTGATCCCATCCTCCTTTAAAGTCCATTGAGCACGCTCTCAACATATCCTCAAGTGTTTGGATAGTCCGCTCGGATTGGCCATCAGTTTGAGGATGATAGGCCGTACTGAAGTTCAGTTCAGTATTCAGAGCATGTTGAAGACTCTTCCAAAACTTAGAGGTAAATCTTGGATCTCGGTCCGACACAATAGATAGTGGTACTCCATGCAACCGTACCACTTCCCTGATATATATCCGTGCCAGTTGATCCAAAGAGAAATCCTCTCGAATAGCAATGAAGTGTGCAGTCTTTGTAAGACGATCCACAATAACCCAGATTGCATTGTTGCTTTTGGATGTCCTTGGAAGTCCGGTGACGAAGTCCATGGTGATGTTCTCCCATTTCCATTCTGGTATGGGCAATGGTTGCATCATCCCCTTAGACTTATGCCTCTCTGCCTTCACTTGCTGACACACCAGGCACTTTGATGTATATTCGGCGATCTCCTTCTTCATATTATCCCACCAAAAGTTTTCTCGGAGATCTCGATACATCTTTGTGCTCCCTGGGTGAATAGAGAAATTTGAACTATGTGCATCATCCAAAAGTTCCTTCTTCAGCTCCGAACTTGATGGGACACATAGTCTTTTCCCAAACCGCACAATTCCTTCTTCATTAACATTAAACTCTGAGGATTTTCCCTTTTTGATAGCTTCCACTTTTTCTTGGATTCTCGCATCATCCTTTTGAGCATCCTTTAACCTTTCCAAAAGAGATGGTTGAGCAATCATTTGTGAAAGGATTGATGATGTTCCCTTCTTTATGATTCCCACGTCCATCTTCATCAAGTCTAAGAAGATTGGATCCTTCTCAATTCTCATCATTGATAGAATTGCTGGATCCTTTCTACTTAGGGCATCCGCCACCTTGTTCGCCTTCCCAGGGTGGTAATGTATTGAACAGTCATAATCCTTTATGAGCTCTATCCATCTTCTCTGGCGAATATTAAGCTCTTTCTGTGTGAATATATATTTAAGACTCTTGTGGTCAGTATATATCTCACATTTCTCTCCATAGAGATAATGCCGCCAGATTTTCAAGGCAAAGATCACCGCCGCCAACTCCAGATCATCCGTTGGATAGTTTCGCTCATGGATTTTCAACTGTCTTGAGGCATAGGATATCACTTTATCATTCTGCATCAGCACACATCCTAAGCCCTTCTTCAAAGCATCACTGAATACCACAAAAAGTTCCCCACTTGTGGGTAAAGTGAGCACAGGTGCAGTGATAAGCCTCCTTTTCAACTCCTTGAAGCTTTCTTCGCATTCATCACTCCAAGTAAACTTTACTCCCTTTCGAGTTAGCTTGGTAAGAGGGCTGGACAATCGTGAGAAGTTTCTCACAAATCGTCGATAATATCCAGCTAACCCCAAGAAGCTACGGATATCAGTTACCGATGTTGGCCTCGGCCATCCCTCAATTGCATCTGTTTTGGAGGGGTCCACAGATATCCCATTGCTTGTGATGATATGGCACAAGAATGAGACCTCCTTCAACCAGAACTCACACTTGCTGTACTTGGCATAGAGCTTCTCCTTGCGCAAAGTCTCCAGTACAGTTCTTAAATGCTCCTCATGGTCCTCCTTGGTTTTGGAGTATATCAGAATATCATCTATAAAGATTACCACAAATTTATCTAGGTAATCTCTAAATACTCTATTCATCAAGTCCATGAATATTGCTGGAGCATTGGTGAGTCCAAAAGGCATTACTATGAATTCATAGTGCCCGCACCTTGTACGAAAAGCAGTCTTGGGGATATCTTCCTTCTTCACCCTTACTTGATAATATCCCGACCGCAAGTCGACCTTGGAGAAGTATTGAGCTCCACGCAGCTGATCAAACAAGTCATCGATTCTTGGGAGAGGATACTTGTTCTTTATCGTGATTTTGTTAAGTTCACGATAATCGATGCAAAGCCGCATTGACCCATCCTTCTTCTTGACGAAGAGGACTGGTGCACCCCATGGTGATGCACTTGGGCGTATAAACCCTTTATCCAGATTCTCCTGTAGTTGTTTCTTCAGCTCTTCAAGCTCAACAACAGCCATTCTATATGGAGTCTTGGATATTGGTAGTGCCCCAGGTATAAGTTCAATTGAGAACTCAACATCTCTTCTTGGAGGAAGACCAGGAAGTTCCTCGGGAAATACTTCAGCGAATTCCCTCACAATAGGCATTTCTCCAATGGTGGTTTCTTCCTTGGACTCAATCATCTGAGCCAGATATGCGTGCTCATAAGGCAGTAATATCCATGCTTGAGATGATGGAGCTAAAGGAGATTCATCTTCCTCCTGACACTTGTAAAGAATCGGGGGTCGATTCTCCATATGGAGTGTGATTTCCCTCTCCCGACAATTTATGTTGGCTCTATATAAGGAAAGCCAATCCATGCTAAGAATTGCATCAAATTCCACCAAAGGGAGTATGACGAGGTTCGCCGGGAAATTCAATCCACAGATTATAACAGGGGAGGGCTTATACTCATGGGATGCAATGATTGCCCCATTTTCCGTACTCACCGACATCTTTACTTCCATGACTTGTGGTGGTGCAGGGATTATTCTACTAAACTTTTTAGATATAAAAGAATGTGTAGAACCTGAATCAAAAAGTACGTTCGCTATTCTTGAATGAATAACTAGCGTACCTGTCACCACTTCGTTGTCGGGGTTCACTTCGGCAGAAGTGATGGCAAAAGCTCTTCCTTGCTGTCTTGGAGGTTGTTGATTGCCTCCGATAACCCTTGGATTAGGGCACTGATTCGCAAAATGACCTGGTTCTTTGCATTTGAAGCATTGAACGACGCGTTGAGGTTCGAACGGAGCGTTCCTACCCTCCGTCGCAGCCGCGGGTCCTTCTTGCTGACAGTTAACAGCTAGGTTCCCTTCTCTTCCACACTTGAAGCATTTTCTTGTCCCCCTAAGGCAATTTCCAGGGTGCTTCTTTCCACACTTTTGGCAAGTGGGGTGCTGGAATTTCTTAGCGCCGTTGGATTTATCCATCGGACCACCAGCATTGAAGTCCACCTTCCGCTTCTTGTCCCCATGATACCCCTGTGATTCTCCGATCTCCATTTCAACCTTGAGGGCACATCGGACAATTTCCTCATAGCTGTCGAAGTCACGGATCGCTAATGCTTTCCGCAAGCTAGGCTTCAGCCCACCAAAGAAGCGGTCAACCTTGCATTCGGGGGTAACGACAAAGCCGGAAGCGTATCGTGCAAGCCTTGTGAAGTTTGCCTCGTACGCTCCCACAGATTCCTCATCTTTCTGCTTGAGGGAAAGGAAGTCCCTTTCCATCTTAAGACGGAGGGTGCGTGGAAAATATTTATCGAAAAACATCTTCCGGAATACCTTCCATTCTGAAGCCTCGATCTCCTCCTCAGGCTTCGTATTTTTGATCAACGTCCACCATTGATCAGCTTCACCCTCCATACGATAAGCCGCCAGGAGAACCTTCTCTTTTTCAGAGCATTGGAGGATGGAGAATATCTTTTCAATGGAGTTGATCCATTGTTCAGCAATCGTGGGATCGGATGATCCACTAAAAGTAGGAGGCCTTTGTCTCATGAAGCTTTCAATAACGACTTGTTCTTTCTTAGGGGGGGTTGAACGTTCCTCTTGACCAGTGTTTCTATTCAAAACTTGAGTTAGCTGAGAGAGAAGCGTGACAAAGTTCGCGATTCCCGCTCCCATTGGATTGGGCATCTCATTGGTACAATCATCACACTGATCTTCACAACGGTTGTTAGCCCGAGTTCTCCTATTACCGGCCATTGGATGGAATAAAAGGAAAGTTAGGGGTAACACATAAAGGGTAATCCAAAGACAAAAGTTGATGACTTATAAATAAACTTTAATCTCTTTAACTCATGAGTCTATAGGATTCAATCCAGGCTTTTCATGATCTTCCTTCTAACATATATTCTTAGGGGCATTTTTCCCTTAATAAGGGTTCATACTAAGATTGTAAATTTATCAAAACATATCCCCCGAGAGTGTCGTAACCAAGAGTGCAGCAAGGCCCGTTGTCGTGCACCAGTTCCCGTTCGAGTCTAGCTCAAAGCGGTGTTTTCGGGTTTTACCCCTAGGATACATCTGTGCCAGAGCCGCCTCTACCTGCTCGTATCCAGACAGGGATGTATTTGTTTGATAAACCACTTACTTAGTATTTACCAAAATTTAGGGATGTTTTTATTATGCTTAGTCTTGTATCTAAGGATTTACTAGGGTTTCCTAATCCCAAAAATAACTAAACTTATCCTCTGATACCAACTATGACAACCCTGCTTTTTATTACAACTTAAACATGCTTTATTACATAAAACTTCACTTGATACAACAAAGAAGATCGAGAGGTTTAGTGTCTTTGGGGCTTAGGATCATTACATAAAAACTTTAAACATGAAATACAACATCCTTATTGAAAACTTCCTTTACATGACCACTACATCCCTTCGTACTTAGCATTGCATGGGATAACCTGAGGACATGCATAAGAAAAGGGTGAGCTATAAAGCCCAGTAAGGGAGTACATAATGAATAACATGAGGAGTACAATACATGTTAGGCAATAGGCATATCAATAGAGCATAAGAGAGACATGAACATAAAGGCATGATAAAGCATGATAATCATAACATGGAAATGTGGCAACAACACTTAACATTGAATTAGCATGAGCCAAGGCTCATTGCACATGGAGCATGAGTAAACCCTCATTGCACTTGAAGCACGAGTAAACCCTCGTTGCACTTGAATTAGCATGAGTCAACACTCATTGCACATGACGTATCATGATACTATACTTTACCCAATGCATTGGAGCGCTATCAGGGCGCACCCTTCTTAAACATTTCATTTCATGCATAAGTGTGCCACATGGATCATAAAACATGGATTCATAAAACATAATCATTTATTCCACGATAAAGGAATGTGAAATTAATACATGAAACTTTACATTCAATAAGTAAATGTGCATGAAGGTGAATACCCTTGATGGAGAAATGGGCATGGTATTCACTACACAATGATATTGGCTTAGAAAATCGGTGTGATTTCGGCAGCGTAACGGCGTGACATAAGAATTCATAACAAAGGATGATGAGAGAGAAAGGGGTTACTCATCATATTTACATGTAATGGACAGTAAGAAGGTAATATAGATACATGTCCCAACAATTGAAAAGGAATTTAGATTCATGATACAAAAGTATTGCTTGAATATAAAAGAGGAGAAAAAGGTTCCTTTCGGAATTTCGGCATAGTAACGGGTGTACATGGGAGGCATTTAATGAGAGAGAAAGGGGTATCCCATCATTAAAACAATAAGAGGGCAGTATGGGAGAGGTGAGAAACCATACCCCAACATTCATAAATGAAATTAAAAGGGCAATACAACTTAAAGAAAATTGACAAAAATGAGAAAGGAAGAAAAACCCTTACTTGGAAGTGTGCTTCCAAAGGCTAGAGAGAGGCTTGTGAGAGGCTTCTTGGGAGCTTGGGGCACCTTGAGAGGATTCTAGAGAGAGTAGGGCAGAGTTTGGACGAACTTAAAGGGTTTTGAGTGAGGAGGAAGTGGGAGCTTGGGTGGGTTTATATAGGAAAGGTGAGAGAATTCTTTATTATTTAGGTTTGGGACCCCTTATATTAAAATAATCCAAACCACAAACCATCCCATGGTATTTGCCCATGGTTTCTGGAAAAGGGAAGAGGAAAACAATATTTTACAAGGCCAAGGTCCGAACTTATTAAAAAATTAGGGTTGCTTATGTGGAGGTGAGTCACACTCCCATGGAAATTAATTTTAAAAAGGCAAAGTGTTGAATAAGTCTTGAGGGCTCCATTAATGCTTTGAAAAGTGAGTCAAACAAACCCAAAACCTCATTATTTTATTGATAAAACACATATTGGCCGAAAATAGGGATTATGGTATTTTATTACATCACCATTGGGTCATTATGATGTCATAAAACACATTATATATTTAAATGGTATTTAATTTTTACCCAAAATTTTGACTGTCTCAGAAAATTATGAAAAATTCACCGTTGGATAATTTCGACGTCCTGATTCCAAAAATAATATTTATTTTATCTAAATAATTTTCTAAATATGTGAATTTTCACTTTTAAAATAAAAACCGACATTTATAAAAAATTCACGGGTTTTGACAGAAATGGCTTTCAAACCTTAATAAAAATTTTAATTGCATTCATAAAATTATAAGATCATTTATATTTAATAAAAATTAATTTAATATTAATAATAATATTTTATTAAAATATTATTTAATTCAAAAATCCTTTAATTTAATAAAATATAATTCTTAATTAAATAATAACTAAAAACATCATTTGTACTTTAAAAACTAATTACAATGCATCAAAAATGACTAGAAATTATATTCATTATTATATACAAAAATAATGTACATGAACATGGTGCTACTTATTTGTTACATAACCCCTTAAAATAGCCGCACAAGACCTAAGGGTAAGGTGTGCGATGGTGACAGACTCTTGGGGTTGCTCGGATAACATCGCTCGAGTGGTAATCTCTATCAACTTCCATTTTTCCCGTAGACGATCACGTTCGAGCTTGACTTGATGAAGCTCAGCTTGGGCTTGGTCAAGGGCAAATCCCAAAGACGCCACCTCCTTTCCGAGCTCCGACAAATGGGCTTCGTAAGGGGCAATTCTACTGGATGAGGCCATCGCTTCCTTTGTCTGAGTAGAAAATTGGTTCGTTAAAGCCTTATATTTAAACTACCCAGATGATCACTGTTCAACGGCTATAAAAGTAACGGTCACAAATCTTAACGTTAAACTAAAGAAGTTGACATCATATAAAAACATAAAGAAACATTTAACTGGATCAAGAGGGATTTTCCATTAATGAAATTTTGGGTCGTTACATTATAAGGATAATAAAATTATCCTAACACCAGAAGTAATAATATTGGATGAATAAAATTAGACCCATATCACCTAAGGGTCTTAATTGAGTCATTTAATAGACTTTTGTCCATGAAAGTGATGTAATTATTATTAAAACAAAAGAAAGTTACATCATGTCACTCTCTTATCTCTTATAAGTATAATAATTTTAATGTAGTGATAAAATTGATCAAACATAGAAAATAAATAGTCTCCAAAAATATAATGAAACTTTCTATATAATGGGGATTTATTTTGAATTTTTAGAGATTATATAATTACCATAAATATTAACACAACAGTGATATAGTAATTATTTTATTAAGAGAAATATCAAATAAATGTTATTATAAATATTAGAATAAATATTATATGACATAATTTATGTCATTCATGAATTTTATGGATGACAATGAAATTTTAATATTGAGTTAATATTTTCTTTAGAAGTAATAATGTATTTATGAATTTTGGTAGAAGTAAAGTATGAATGGTGTCAAAATTGACATAATTCATAACTTAAAATATAAAATAGTTTATTAAATGTTATAAAATTTATAAAAATATAAGATTCGGTCAAAGGGTTAATATAAGTCCTATTATGTCATAAATTCCACTTTTATTGGTTGTTTGACATATTATGATATTTATATTAACACACAGTGTAAATAACATGATATCATAGTAAGATTAAAATGGGTAAAGTAAGGATTAAAAAATAGATAAGGATTAAAAAATATTCAAAACTTGTCAAAAAATTATTGGATGATTTTATTTCAACCCATACTCATCTTATCTTCGAAATAATTCACTTTAGAGTCATTTTAATTTAAAAATTAATTTATATTAATTTAATAGTTTTAGTATTTCCAAAGGCGAGCCTCCCCTCTCTTATAAAAGAGAAACTCTCATTCTCTTTTGACCACACCTCTCAAGCTATATTTTTGTAATGTATAAATTATTTCGGAAAAGAAATGTAATGTCCATGTACTTCAAGCTTGGGTCATTAGAGTTGGCACGAGGGAGAAGGTTTAGTTAAACTTTAGAAACGAGGATGTGAAAACTTTAGTGAGATCCCTAGAGATATTTCTAAGGTATTTCTAGGGATGTCCCTAAGGGGAAGTCTAACTATTGGTTATAGTACTAGAATCATGGTATCTATCATGAATAAACTATGATTAAACATAAGATGTTAGATATTTAAAGTACACTACCTTGATTTTTTTCCTAGTACTATTTTGACCTCTCACACTATTATTTTTGGGTTTTATAAAATTGTTTTAAATAGTAGGATTAATTTTAATGAAAATTATGATGGATAATGGAATGATATTCTTCAATAGAAACCAAATTAAATGGGAGTTGGAAGGTGAAACATCATTATTATGCTGAATCAAAAATCTCATTATATGATCAATAATCTCAAACTTTGGTGATTTTTTTGACCCAATTAATAAAATAAATATGAAGTTTAATGGTGATCATAAAGGAAGGAAAGTTCAATTTTACTCATGTAAATCATGTGGGAAGAGGAATCAAGGAGAATGTTTCAAAGGAACTGGAAGATTCTTTGGGTGTGGAAAAAGACACAATTCCAGTAATTTCCAAGGAAAAGGTTCAGTTAAAAAAATGAATAAGGATAATGGTATTTATAAGACATCAATGATGGTTAAATTTTTTAAACATGTAATGCATGGTCATTATGAAAAGTTATTCCCTATGGTAAAATATCATGAAGAGAATCAGCATGGTTGTATGGGTAGTATTTATGATACTGATTATGAGGAGACTACAAATTATATATGAGATGAAATAAGTGTTAAGGAATAAAATTATGAAGCTCGTTCAATGGTTTAAGAAGATAGTTTAATGATTGAATGTTTATAAAGAATAATTTTGTATAAGTAATTTTATGTCACTATAGAATAAAGAAACATCTAAGGATTGTTACACTATTGTTTTTTCCTTTAGTATTTGAAAGTATATGTTGAAGGCTGCTGATAACCATGAAAATTTATTCATATATTTTTGGAAAACACATGATATGTGAATAATGATGGGATAAGGAGATAATGATATATTTGTTAATATTAATTACCTCTTGACTGAGATAAAGAAAAAGTGATATCATGGTTTGAGTATATAAGTTTTTTGGTATTTTTAGTTTGTAGATAGAGTTAATTATGATAGAATGCATGTTTTGTCTAAGGTTCTATGGAAAATCATGTTATTACCATGTTTCAAGAGAATACAAAACTAAGGTACTCACATGTTTGGAATGTGACAAACAAGAACTACTTTATGAGATATGAGAGATAATTGTTAAGTCGATTTAGTTCACCTCTTTCAAAAGTTGTATATTTTAGTTTTTGGAAGGATTGCAAGGTTATTCAATTATGGATAGTATAATTTATACTCCAGTTGAAGTTTTTTTGATTAATTTATTATCTAACTATAGGTGGACATATGCATATTTGATAATTTGTGAAACCTTTTTGTTGAGACATATGGAATGGCCTATCATTCTATTTATAGATCGCATGATATATTAACACTTCGAGAATGAAAAATTCAACTTCATTTCATTGAATAAGAGATGAAGTGGAAATTGTTCAAGGCATGACCAACGAAGAGATTGTACTGAAATCAAGTAAGTATTTATTATCTTGTTATTCAACTTTAGGGAAAGGATCTTGAAAACCAAAAATGTTATCTTAGCAACTTCTTATTCGATTAATAAGATAGTCCCTTAAATCATTATAGATTTATGGGTTTCTGGTTGTCAACTTTCTCCAAAACTTGTTCTCTATCACTATACATTAAAACTTTATGGTTATATTTTTCTTCTATATCTATGTTTTCACTTCCCACCTGTGTTCTCCTATGTGGAAAACCAGTGATGAGTTACTTTGGGTAACTGTTATGTTTCAAACTTTCCTTTCTAAAATGAGGTTTTAGTATTCCTCTTTACGATGTGGGTTTCTATGAATGGAACTTTCCAATAGTAAACCTTTTATAACCACAACCAATTTCAATGCAGAAGTTCATTTTAATGGGGGTTAGAATGTAACACCCTAATATTTTATGAGATATATTATTTTTAATTTCATTGATGGCTTGTGTTTTACACTACACTAAGATTAGATTTCACTATACACAACACCATATTAGATCGTAGTGTACACAACAAAATTCTTGTCTTGTTTGACACAAAATTTAAAGTTATTTTTATATAATTCATATCACGTAATACCAAGTATAAGTGATAACTAAATATTTTAACCTAGTCATTATAATGGCAGGTATGAATAATATTAACTTCTTTACAAAACTATTTAAATGAAAATAAGTGAGTCTATAAAATAACAAAATCACACTTTATGGATTTCATTAGTGAAATATTTATCAATATATATTCAATGTAATGTTTTAAATTCACCTTTTATGTTTTCTAGATATGATATAAGAAAAAATACATTTTTTTGGATAAGATGATGCATTTTTCAAAAAATATATAGTTTTACCACCTTTTGATGGAGAATGCTTTCTAAATCTTGTTTTTGAAAATTTTGTAAGTTTTACTTGACATAATATACCTCTTATTTGGAAATGGGACATCAAAATTTACTTTGGTTGAAATTTTGGTGTTTTTCTAATGAAATTTTATTTTAATGAATAGTGAAAAATACTGCAATTTCATTCAAAACTACGTTTTCGTTTAATATTCTTATATATTTATATTATCTTTTTAATTGGTTTTAAAGTGTAATTGATTTATTTTTTATCATTTAGCTCAATTTTTTTTATTGGAAGTAATTTTACATTTAAATTTGACATAAACACATGTCAATCTTTTGATAGTTTTTACTTCTTAAAAACATGCTCTTCGGTTTTGACAACGGGAATTAATTTTAAAATAATAAATGAAAATTATGTGTTTTGAATTTCAAAAAATGGATTCCATATTTAAAATTAAAATTTCCAAATTATGTAAATAGGTACCTTTATAGGGCATTATGAATAATATCTTTGGTAATTTTTCTTTACCATAATTAAAGGTAAATCAGGTAAATTAAGGTAACAAACAATATCATAAGGATAATAAAATTACCCAAACACCTTCCAAAATCCTATTGGATGAATAAAAGTTGGCCCATATCACCTAAGGGTCAGAATTTATTTATTTAATGCACTTTTATCAATGAAAGTGATGAAATTATTATTAAAAAAGGAAAGTGACAACTTGTCACGCTACTGCGAAAACTGCTTTTTGCGATGGGCTATTTGAGACGGGAACCCGTCACAAATGGAATGTTGCGGAAAGTAGAGTTGTAAATATTACCATTTTCAACAGACCATCGTAAAAATTTAATATTTACAATGGGTAGTGGCACTATCACAAAAACATTCACTGATTTTTTTTAAAAACTCTATTGTGACGGGCTGACCACCCGTCACAAATAGTTTTCCCAATTATTACCATTTTGTGATGGATCATCCAAATACTAAAAATAAACCCTTTTGTGACAGACCTTCACAACTATTTGAAAAAATTAATAAAATAAATTAAATAAAATAATAATAATATTATTATTATATTAATATAAATGTAATTATTATATTAATATTAGTGCAATAAAATTATTTATAAAATAATAATAATAATATAGTAATAATAATAATATTAATAAAATAATATTATTAATATTCTTACAAAAAATTAATTTTAAAATAATTAAATAATAATATAATAATATTATTAATATTAATGAAATAATAATATTAATATTATAAAAAAAATATTCAAATGTTTCATTATAAAATAAAAATACAACTCTGAGGGGGAGGGTTGTGTGGAAGAGTTGGAGGAGATGGTGGAGGGAACTTCATTCCTAAACTGCGAGCCAGACGTCACATGTACTTCTTCAGATCCTACTCTTACTGATGTCGCCATCAATGCATCTCATCTGACATCTCCTCTTACTGCTACCACTAATGTTGTACGAACTCTTCCTACTACTACTTCCACTGACACATCTTCTCATGATTCCTATGCATAGTCTCTATTAGCTCACTCTGAGCTTGTAGTTGATCCTCATATTGTGCATGAGAAGATGATGGCTCTCCGCGTGCCATAAAAAAACCCCAGGGGTCAATCGAGAGCTGATACCAACAACACAGCCTTTCTTGAAGGCATATTGGGTCGCTTGCATCCGTGTTGCCTCATCAAATTGGGGGGCATTAGTCTAACCATTGGTCTCATCCTAACTCTCACTATGTCTTTGAGACGTCGGTACTTCATATGAATCCTTCAATTGAAATTTATAATTAAAATAGTTAAAATATATTTTTTAGTTAAATTTAAAACTCAAAAATAAATTATACTGACCACAATATGATGATGGCAAGAACCTCTAATCTCTATTGTGGCTAAATCACTAAACATCCTCTTATAAATGTTTTACTTTTTCATATCGAGCTATGTGACTCCCTATATGAATATAAAATAAATTGTTTATATTTAAAGTTATATACAATTTTTTAAAAATGTACTTACCATATACTCCCTATGCTTAATGAATTTATGACTACCTGCTCAATGTGTCACCTCCTACCTCCCCTGATTTTTCTGACCTACAATTGATCTACTCTGAAACCGCCTACTCTAGAAATGTGTACATAATCCATCCCAAACCAGAGATGAAATATAATCAGGTCAATGGACATGACATTTTTCATCAAAATCTTCCACTCCCACTTTCTCCATTTTATTCCTTTTCAAATTAGAGAAAAACTAAGTTCAATGTTGATGTGTAGCTCCCTTCCATGCCTTCCAGATAGCCTCACACATTCTCTCATCAATGGGATACCATAAAACCTACAAATAATTTATTATATCAAGTTAATAATTAAATTAATTTCATAATAAATATCATTTATTTACGTATCATCCAATGCACGAACATGCAGTGCTATACATCAATGAGAATCTAATCCAATGAATCTCATGCATCAGAAAAATAATTTTTCAATATAGCACTCCCATATCCTACAATTATATGCATAAAGCTGTGAAAAAAAAGAACAATTAATCAAACAATTATAATATACCTTAATTAATGAAAACTAACTAAAATACACAGGTAAACATACCTCTATGTGTGTGGATCAAACCCAAGATGTGGATGTCTCATGGGGATAGTGTCAGGAATCATCAAGTTGGCAAGACCACACCCCTCTACGAGTGCACCCTGAACTACTAGAAGTCTAAGGGTCAGATGATCCGACCTCCTTCTCATCCAAAGGTAGATCAGCCTCCTATAAAAAATGATACAGATCCTAGTCCATATGAAAAATGAAATGATTATTATTATCAAACAGCTGAAAATAACTATTATATATAGTTATATATTATATATTATTATAACCATTATTTAACTGTGTCAATGTCAATGTCTTCATATTCCTCCTCATAATCAATAATTTCCTTATTAGTTTCAGTTTCATCATCTCTTGTAATTTAAAATTCAATTGTAACATCATTAACAATATCGTCACCCTCATCAGTTAACTGCGGGGTGTCATAAATGATATTCATGTCTCTTCGTGTAAAAGTTAGATTCAGAGAAGTCTATTAAAAAATTTCAATTCCTTGTAGTTTAACGGAACCACATTCACTTTCAGCAAACTGATTTTCTCAAGATTTATTTTTTATTATGCCCCAAAAATTACCCCACTCCCTTAAAGTAGCATAATAATTTGCATAATAAATTTGATGTTCCTGGTGATCCAATAAAAATAGTTTATTTACTATAAGAATAATTTTATATTTAATACCAACTATTCCATGGATCGAATGAACACACAAGCCTCTCTAAGTATCCAACCACTGACATTTAAATGTTGTTATGTAATGTTGTCCCAGATAATACAGTTCAATGATTTCTTCCATCAAGTCATAAAATTCAACTTCATTTTCACTATGATGATATTCTCTCAATAAAACACCACTATTCATTGTTTTTTGATACCCCATATACACGTATATGAAATCAAAAACCATTTACCACATATACATTATAAGATTTAACTATTTTGGATGGTGGGTTACTCAATACACATAATCAATTATCAATTTTATCAGCATGTTGAGGTACCTAAAATGTTGTAAAATAATTATCACTATAACAAGTGTTTATTTGTTTTTTTATGTGATGTATAAAATAATTTATGTTACCAGTTTTTTAAACCAGTAGAAATTTGTTTGATGATGCTCTTCAAGAGAAGCTGCTGTAATTTTTGGAAACTATTTCTTAATATGATTATCATATAACCTACCAATAAAATAATATTAATGCAATCGTATGAAAATTATAAAATAATTGATCGGAGAAAATACAATACAAATGGTGTCATTTCTTTACAGTTGACCAGAATATATGTATGAGCTTTGTGATTTTTTTCATTTGAACGTCATCGTTCATGAACTCTACTGAAGCCAAATTTGGGCTGATTAAAAATCGATAATTGATTTCTCATGTCATCATCAACATTTCCCTCATTACAGATCCTGCAGTTATGTTTTGAGAGATATTCAGATTGAATGTCATGAGAGAAGAAAAATGAAATTTCCTCTAGCAAATAATATTCTGCAATTGATCCTTCAACTGATACTTTGTTAAGATTTTTTTTAATTCTACATGCATCTCTCAAATAGTTACATCCATCGGAACTATACGAGACCTTTACATATTTTTCATGCAGAAAATGTAATATCAAATGTTCCATTGAGTCCAAAAAACCTAGCAAGAAGATTTTCTCTAGTGTACATAAAATTAAAATGAAATCTTCTTGCAGTTTTCTTATTATATCATAGTCTTTTGTTGACACACAAGTGTCTCAAAAATATATGATATATTTATTATAGCATCCCAAGTCATATGATTTAACAATCCTATTAATCCAATTGGTAGAAGTCTTTCCATTAAAACATGATAGTTAATACTTTTCAATCTGGTAATATGACCATTTATGATACATCTACACCTATTGAATCATAACCATCTATAATTCTCAAATCTATAACCCAATGAACAAATAATAAGTGACTCTCTTTGGAGAGTGTATAAGATTCTTTTGGTTTCATTATTTTATGTGATCTGACATTTTCAAATAGTTCAAGTTCTGGTCCCTTTTAAATTTGGGAAAGATCTAATCGTGCCTTTACATTATCTTTGGTCTTACCTGGTATATCCAAAAATATATGAAAAAATTATCAAAATAGTTCTTATCAATATGTATCACATCAAACATGTGACAGACTAACAAATCAGACTAATATGGGAAATCTCAATAAATTATTCATTTTATCCAATTGTGCTCTTTTCCAAACCCATCAATTTTCTGTTGGTTTATTTTTGGTCCAAATGTGATGAGAGGTAATGAAGAGAAATTTGATTTTAACTCTATACCTGAGATCATTATTGTCGGCCCATCTTTTTCAATTATTCATTTTCTAAAATGATATTTTTTTTGGAAGCGATGATTTTCTAGAAGAGATCTTGATGACAATAAAAAAAAACAAGTTTTTTTATTAATGAGCATAAACACTTTACTATCTTTCATACAGTACAGACATGATTTTGGACCATGTGTACTCCATCCAAATAACATGTCATATGATGCAATGTTACTAATTTTCCCCATTAATGCATCTTTTAGTAGGAAGTTATGTTTTGCAGGAACATTATATATACTGACACCATTACTCCATAGTGAATTTAACTCATCAATCAATGGTTTAAAATAAACAATGATATTATTTTTCAAATGACCTGGATTTAATAAGGTTTAAAAGATATATGTCTCCTTCATCAACATCCATGGAGGTAAATTATATGTAGTTACAAAGACAGGCCAACATGTGTACTGACTACCGAAAGAACTAAATGGATATAACCCATTAATAGAAAGACCCAATCACATGTTTCGGGATTGAAAATAAAAAGAAGGATGCATAGGGTCAAAATGTTTCCATGAATCACCATAAGAGGTGTGATTTAATCTTTTACTAGTTGAAATGTTGGTTTTGTGCCATGACATCAATGATGTTTTGTTTTGAGACATAAATAAATGTTTCAATCTGGGTGTGTGTAGGAAATAAATCAACTTTTTCATAGGAAAAAATATAGACTTCCCTAGTTGAGAATCTTTATACCATGATTTTCCACTTTTAGGACAACTATCCAACAACTCATTTTCACCATAATATAAGATGCAGTGATTTGAACATTCAAGAATCTTCTAATAACCAAGACCCAAATTACAAAAAAGCCTCTTTCTCTCATATAAATTTGCAAAAAAATAAATTTCCTTCAGGTAGAAGTGTTTTTAACAAAGATAATATATGATCAAAACAACTATTTGACATTCCATTATCCGATTTAGTAGCCATAAATTTAGAAACTGCTTAAAACTTTCTTATCTTACAACCAGGATATAAGGTATCCACAACGGACCATAAAAAATCATATAAATGATATGGTTCCAAATCAGGAGTTAAATCAATATCATCCTAAGTTTCAGTTTGTTGAAAAGATGGACCTACCACATCATATACTGGATTTTGAAATTGTGCTAGATTTGAAACCAAATTATTAGTATCTTGTCCAGAAATGCGTTCACCATGCTGATACAAAAAATAATAATCTATTTGAAAACCAAAACACAATAAATGACCGCCAATGTTTTCAAATGTGTCATACATCCTCAGAGCACATTTTTTACAAGGACACTTAATTTTACCTTCTCAAACAAATTTTTGTTGTGTTGATTCAAATGATAATAAATATTAAACACCCTCAATATATAAAATATTTAAAATAGAACTGTTTAGATTCCTATGCTGATTTATCCAAGCACGATCCTTTAATAATGGCTATTTTCAACTTCCTTGTTTCATATTTTTCTAAAAAATATGAAATAATTAGTTATTTTGTATAATTAGATATAAAATAAACACTATCCAAAAAAGTGAAGGAAATTAAATTATCTTTTATACCAATTTAAAATATTTTCTATTATTTTATAGTTATTTATACTATTTTTAAGATTTAATACTAATCTACACTCATTTATAAAAAATTATACCAATTACCACTAATTATTATTAAGTACATGTATTTTTCACTAATTACTGTTAATTACTAGTGACACAATTTCCAACGGATTGGCAGAAACTCTTTTTCCCAACGACCAATTACATTGAATCTTTATGTGACTAAAATCACTATGAAAATCCTACTCTAACATACAAATATGTATTTTTGTATGCAGGAGGATGGAGAGCAGGGATGCATCGCCTCACTGTTCTCCATGATCCTGGATACAAAAATTGATATCCGTACATCAGAGCACACAATTCATAGTGATTTTAGAAGGAGAATTTCCAAAGAGACGAGTCTTCAGGAAAAAGAGCCTCTTTTTCCCAAAGACTCACCTCCTTGCAACTTTCTCTGACTGAAATCACTATAAAAATCTGCTCCGACACATGTCTGAGAAAATTTTTCATGCTAATTTTAGTGGGAGAAAGTTGCAAGGAGTTGTGGCATCGATTAAAAGGAATGCTATCAATGCACTAGAAATTGTTCCAGTTTATCAATGTACTTGAATTTATTCTAATTTATTACTAATTAATCCTAATTATTAATAATTAATCCTAAATGTTACTAATTGTTACTAATTATAACTATTGATTACTAATTTATCATAGTTCTTACTATTTTTTACTAATTGTTACTTATTGTTGCTAACTAATCCCAATTAATCCCAATTAGTCCAAATTATTACAAATTAATCCTAATTATTACTAATTAATCCAAATTGTTACTAATTATTACTAATTAATTCTATTTATTACTAATTAATCCCAATTATTACTAATGAATCCTAATTATTACCACTTAATCCAAATTATTACTAATTATTACTTATTAATCCTAATTATTACTAATTATTACTGATTTTTACAATTTTTACTAAATATTATAATTATTAAAATTTATTACTAATTATTGATAATTATAACAAATAAATCGTAATTATAACTAATTAATCCTAATTATTAATAATTATTACTAATTATTTCTAATTATTGATAATTATTACTAATTATTTCTAATTATTTCTAATTATTACTAATTATTACCAATTATTACTAATTACTAAAAAATATTAAAAAATATTTCTAAATATTACAAATTATTTCTAATTATTACTGTTTATTACTAATTATTAAAAATTATTTATAATTATTACAAATTATTACCAAATATTAAAAATTATTACCAATTATTACCAATTATTAATAATTATAACAATTTATTACTAATTATTACTAATTATTATAGTTTGTTACTAATTATTATAGTTTATTACTAGTTAATATGAATTAAAAAAATTATTTCTAATTAATACTAATTATTGCAATGTATCACTAATTATTACTAATTATTACGAATTATTACTAATTATAACTAATTAATACTAATTATTACTAATTATTACTAATTATTACTAATTTTTACAAATTATTACAAATTATTAAAAATTATTACAATTTATTACTAATTATTACAATTTATTACAAATTATTACAATTTATTACTAATTATTACATTTAATTACTAATTATTACAGATTATTACTAATTATTACAATTTATTTTTAATTATTATAGATTATTACTAATTATTACAGTTTATTACTAATTATTACAGTTTATTACTAATTATTATAATTTATTACTAATTATTACAATTTATTACTAATTATTACTAATGATTACTAATTATTAAAAATTATTACAAATTATTACAAATTATTCCAATTATTACAAATTATTACAAATTATTACAAATTATTTCAATTTATTACTAATTATTTCAATTTATTAATAATTATTAAAAAATTTACTAATTATTTAAATTTATTACTAGTTATTTCAATTTAGTACTAATTATTTCAATTTATTACTAATTATTTCAATTTATTTCTAATTATTTCAAATTTATTACTAATTATTTCAATTTATTTGTAATTATTTCAATTTATTACTAATTATTAATATTTTTTATAAATTATTAAAATTTATTTATAATTATTAAAATTTATTACTAATTATTACAATTTATTACTAATTATTACAATTTATTACTAATTATAACAATTTATTACTAATTATTACCATTTATTACTAATTATTACAATTTATTTCAAATTATTACAAATTATTACCAATTATTACAATTTATTACTAATTATTTATAATTTACACTTAGACATAATTTTTCATAAAAATAAATACTGAAACGAAAAATATCTAATTCTAATTTAATTTAATTTTATCTAACTAACAAAAATTATAAATAATTTAAAATTATATAAATTTACTGAACAATATAAAACATAGATAAATACATTAAAACTCAAACATTTGAAGTATAAAAGTCGCGGATTATGCTTAGATTTAAAAGTTTAAACTATGAAAAATTTTAGATTTTTTTCAGAAGAGATAAAGAGGGATGTTGAGAAAGAATGAGAATGAGAGGAAAACAAATGGGTATATATATAGGTTAGATTATTTGCGACGGGGCCCATCACAAATGCCCACTGCCCGCATTAATTACAGTCGGTTGAAAAAAATTATTTGCGGCGGGTCCCATCGCAAATGTGTACCTTCCAAAATTATACCTGCGATGGGAGAAGTATCCCATCAGAAATATTAAAAACCGCCGCTGAACATTTGCGACGAGAATAGGGAACCTGTCATAAATGCCCTTCCTGTGGTTTGGCATGAATTTTGCGCCAAACCTTTTGCGATGGGTCCGTTCCCCCCATCGTAAATGCCTATTATTTGTGACGGGACAATGAGCCCGTCACAAATAACCCGTCACAAATGACTATTTTCTCGTAACTCTCTTATATCCTATAAGTATAGTAATTTTAATGTAGTGATAAACTCCATGAAACATCAAACATAAATAGTCTCAATAAATATAAAGATATTTTCTACATAATTAGAATTTATTTTTAATTTTGAGAGATTAAATAATTACCATAAATAGTGACACAATAGTGATACAGTAGTTATTTTATTATGAGAAATATCAAATAAATGATATTATAAATAATAAAATAAATATTATATGGCATAATTTATGTCATCCATGAATTTTATGGATGACTATGACATGTTAGGATTGAGTTAATGTATTTTGTTCTAAGCAATAAAGTTGTTATGAATTGTTGAAAAAGTCAAGTATGAATTGTCACGACCCCTCCCCCGGGGCCCATGCTATGACTACCCCAAGCCTGCCTTTCATATGCCAGGGGCTGGCGATAAGCACCAATAGACATATTCCCAAAAACGGGAAGGTATTTCATTTATAGACTGTAAACTCACAAAAACCAAGCACACAACCAGATACAAGCACAAAGTAAACTATATAGTAAACAGGGTGTGTATAGAAAGTAAAGGGGCCATAATACAAGCCCGACTAGAAAGTACAAGAAAAACAGGAAAGTACAAGTAAAACTAAGTACAGCTCCTATGAACACCCACCAAGGATCCTACCTGAAGGGTAGGTATAGCTCTCAAATGATCGTCTCTACGGATCACCTCGTCAAAGGTCCACCTCTGAGCAGTCTCCAGTCAAGGTACCCTCATCCTCAGTCAGCGTTGTCTGTCATCTGCACTAGACAAAACAAGGTGCGGGCATAGCCCGTGCAGGAGTGAGTATAACAATACTCAGTAAAGACTCTGAGACCCCCAAAGTCTCTCAAATTCACAAAGGATAAACCACAAAACATAGAAAAAATAGTCAACCCTACTTAGGTGTATGCCCGTACATATACATAAGTTATCAGAATATACCCACCTCACACAGGATGGAGGAATACCACACAGGTAATACCACGAAGATAAAGTACCACACAAGTACACCATGAAGTTATATGACTTAGCTCAAACTAGGTATACAACTCAGAGAAACAGGATTATGATGCTAACCCACCCTGGATCTCCATGAAAACTGATAGTCATCCACAAGATTATCTAGGGATAATAACAAGGAACATCCCTAGTCACAATGTTGAACACCTCAACAGCTGAAAAAATCATCCTCTATGGAGTTCAGTGGGCCTGCCGCGTCACAAGGAGGCACTTTTCACTAACCTTGGACAGTGAAGGTACTCCTCTTATCAAGTACCATGGGTCTACCGCGTCACAGAGATGCACTGTCCACCATGGGTCTGTCGTGTCACACTGAGGTGCTCCCCCTCGTGGCTTGCGGGGGTACTCCTCCTATCAAGTACCGTGAGTCTACCGCGTCACACAGAGGCACTCCCCATTGTGGGTCTACCGCGTCACATAAAGGTGCTCCCCACTAGGCCTATTGAGTCACTCCGAGTCGAAACAATAAATAATCGTCAAGTCTCAGCTAGTTCTAAGGTTCTGTACGAAGCGCGCTTGGGAGAACCACTACCTAAGACATAAGTCATACCTCAACCATCCTGAAGTCCCATGAAGAAGTATCCCAAAGGTCCATCATGTCATAAGGGACCCACCGCAAAAGGCAACGCATCAATCGGACACCTGGTCTGTAAGTTATTAGTATATCCACTCCGAGGGCCTGGTAGGATTCGGGGTCCGATCCAACCCAGTCGTACTCCAAACCTTTCCAAAACTCAAGTCAAGTATACCAAAAGTACCATCTGGATCCAAGGATTCTGGTGCCGCATACGGTTCATCAAACGAACACCCTGTTCTCAAGTAACGACCAAAAAGGTGAAATTTGGTCAGGATGGGCCCGGGTCTGGTCCGACCTAGAAAGACCGACCCGGGTCAGGCCCAGATGGCCTGAGCATTGGTGAACCTGGCCCGCGGGGCCGTGGTCTGGCCTGACCCGCGTAAGGGGCGACACGACCCGACCTGCGCTGGGCACGGCCCGTTGGCGCAGTATGCCCGAGCCGGCACGGTGTTTCTAAGCTGGTGCGGTCTGCCCGAGCTGGCGTCAAAGGGGGAGTGGACCCCCTTCCATTAGGATTACCAAAGGGCAGCGCCTTAGGCGCTTCCATGACACCCGCGAGACCTCATTGGGTCCCTCCATCCCGCAATGCTCATCCGGTGTTCCGGCTGGTCCTCCTCCCAATGGAACGGTCACGCACCGTTGCTCCACCACGGCCAGCCTAGTGCCGACTGGTCTTTTTCCTCTTCCGTGGCGAAGAATCTGCAGTCTCCTACTCATCTGGAGGTGCGGACGTGCACCGCCCTACGTTCATGCGGTCGGCCGGTGTGCCGACCCTCATCCTCTTACGCAGATCACTGCATCTCCGTTCTTTTCTTGAGAAATAAAACTATCTCATATTCGTGATCCATGGGTTGAGGGATCCACATCCATATCTCACACTCAAAAAAATATTTCATTTCTAGCATCATTAAATATTTGGTGTTGAAGAACGCATGAAGAACACATGTAGAATCAAAAGATAAGTGGAAAGGTATATGCGCAGGACGACGGCCATGTTAGTTTGGCCATCGTCGTTGTGAAACCAAAATATGAATAATCGATAAAAAAATTCAATCATATATAAATAAAATAAAACCCCCAAATCAATTTTCCATTGGAGGTGGTGCAAGTTAGAAGAAGAAGTTGTTGAAAATTGACATCAGCGGTCATCACTCCCGCAAGATGCTCCAAGGTCGGTTCCTTGTTTTTCAATTCCAAAAGTCATTCTTCATTGGAGGAACTCCTTTGATGGAGAATGATCATACCAACTCTACAATGCCCTACCATCCTTTTCCAATCCTTTTCCCATGAGAGGTGAGGTTCCAAATTAATAAGTTTAATTTTACTAATTAAACAAAAGGATTTGGCACATTAATTTGAGGGAAAATAAGAGTTTCCTCCCATTAAAGGAGGTGTTCGGGTGGTCCCCACCTCCATGACTTCAATTGGGAGGTTTCTAAGGGTCTTCCACATTAAAGAAGAGAGTTCAGGTGGTCCCCACCACCTTGAGTTGAATTGGGAGGTTTCATTAAAATAAAATAAAACTTGTTTGTTTTATTTTATTATTATTTTTTTAACTCTCCCACGAAAAACATGTAAACTAACTTTCACACTTGACCTAATATGGTCGAGGTGAAGGGATCTTTAAGAGAATATCAGCACTGCGAGTTCAACGGTGTCCTCAGATTTCAATTCCAAGAACTGGTTAAAAAGTTACAAAAACCTGCTCGCACGTTTACTGAACGTACCCGAAAAAAAGTTCAAAAATTAATTCCGGGCACACCAGGCCTCCGAATCACGTGCCGTCAATTTTTGTGGACTCGTAATATTTCCATTTAAATACAAAAAAAGTCACATGGTAAAATCTAGGTCTTTACATTCCCCCCACCTCAGGACTTTTCATCCCTGAAAGGCACAACACAAACTAGGAAAACAAGTTGGGGTATTGAGCATGAATCTGATCCTCCCGCTCCCATGTGCTCTAATGGAGGTTCCCGTGCTGCCAACGAATGAACAATAGAGGTATCGACCACCCAAGAAGGACCTTCTCCTGTCAATCCTCAATATCTACTAGAACCTCAAAAAAACATTACCCCGTCATTGATGTCCAGCTCGCCCCAGTCAATGATGTGTGAAGGATCATGTACGTATCTTCTTAGCTGGGATACGTGGAAAACGTCATTCAACTGGTGCAACTGAGGTGGAATATCTAAGTAGTAATCCACATTGCCAAATCCGATGAGGACCTAAAATGGTCTGATGAACCTCGATGATAACTTACCGCCTCTTCCAAATCTCCACAAACTTCGTCGAGGTGAGACCTGTAGAAACACATGGTCACCATCCTTAAACTCCAGAGGTCTCCATATCCTATCAGCATAGGACTTATGCCTGCTCTGTGCAGTCTTCATCCGCTCCTGGATTATCTACACCTTCTCCGTGGTAGCCCGTACCATCTTTGGTCCCATGAGTGCTAACTCCCATAGGTCAGTCCAACATAGTGGTGATTTATAAGGTCACTCATACAACGCCTTGAATGGTGCCATACCGATAGAGGAGTGATAGATGTTATTGTAGAAGAACTCCACTAAAGGAAATTGATCCTCCCAGTTGTGGCCAAAATCAAGGATTCAAGCACATAGCATGTCCTCGAGGGTCTGAATAGTCCACGCTGTTTGACCATCTTTCTGAGGATGGAAGGCGGTGCTCAACCAAAGCTATGTCCCGAACGACTCCTGCAACCCCTTCCATATCTGGGAATTGAAACATGCATCATGATCGAATAAAATCTTAGATGACACTCCATGAATCCATAAAATCTTCTACACATAGAGGCATCCCAAGTTCTCTACTGATCCCTGCTCTCTAATAGTTAGGAAGTGGGAAGACTTGGTGAGTCATTTAATGATCACCCAGATGAAATCATGACCCCTGGACATGCGTGGAAGTCCTGTCACGAAGTCCATGGAAATTCCATCCCACTTCGACTCTGGTACCTCTAGTGGCTGAACTAACCCCGCTGGAACTAGATGCTTAGCCTTTACTTGCGGATAAGTGAGGAACCGTAAAACAAACTCAGCTACAACTTTCTTCATTCCCGACCATCAGTGCTGATGCCGAATGTCTTGGCACATCTTTGCCACTATTGGATTTACCTCTAGATGGGACGTATGGAAATCCCTCAACAATTCATCCCGTAGCTCCATCGGTACCATATTACACCCTCTGAAGTGAATAACATGCTCCCCAACTTCAGAAAATCTATGAGGTGCCTGTCCGGTGGATATCTGAGCATGTCGAGCCTCAGAGTAAGTGTCCCTAAGCTGCGCCTCCCAGACTCCCTGATGGAGTGGGGTATTGAATGTCAGAGACTGAAGATAAGCTGCTCCATATCAATCCACATAGGATATCTGCAAAGTGGCTAGATGCTCCGTCGCCTAACTCAAAAACTGTATACCAGATCTCCTACTGAGTGCATTTTCTACTACGTTCCCCTTCCCAGGAGTATAGAATATCTTGAAGTTATAGTCCTGGAGGAACTCAAGTCAACACTGCTATCTTAGGTTGAGGTCCTTCTGAGAGAAGATATACCTGAGACTCTTGTGATCATAGTAGGCTGTAAAACATTGTCCGATCAAGTAATGTCACCACATTCTCAAGGTGAAGACCACTTCTACTAACCCCAGGTCATGAGTAGCATAGTTCTTATCATGTTATCTTAGTTGTTGAGAACCATACATGATCACTACTTGATCCTATATCAGGACACATCCAAGCCCAGTCCCCGATGAGTGGAAGTAGACTACGTACCCAACACCCTCCTCCGGTTGCCTCAAAATGGGGGCACTCGTCAGTTTCTACCTCATCTATAGAAAATTCCGCTAGAAAATTTCTGACCACACGAAGGGTTGCCCCTTCTTCTTCAATGCTGATAAGTGTGCCACAACTCTAGAAAACTCAGGCACAAACCTTCAGTAGTAACCATCTAAACCCAGAAAACTCCACACCTCCGTCACACTCCTGGGTGGCTCCTAAGAATGAATATCCCCAATCTTTGTTGGATGCACCACAACTCCAGCCTCTAAGATAACGTGTCCCAGAAAGTGGACCTATCATATCCAGAACTGGCACTTCGAGAGCTTACCATAAAGATGGTTCTCTTAGAGCGTGTCGAGAACTATTTTCAAATGATAGGCATGCTCCTCCTCTGTCTCTGAGTATATCAAAATGTCGGCGATGCAGACTACCACAAAGTGATCGAGGTATGGTTAGAAGATCCTATTCATGATTGCCATGAACACTGCTAGGTCATTGGTCATGCCAAATGGCATAACCAAGAACTCATAGTGGCCATACCAACATCTGAATGCTTTATTCTACACATCCTCATCTCATACCCTGAGCTGGTGATAGCCTGATCTGAGGTCTATCTTCAAAAACCATCATTCTCCCTTTAGCTGATCAAAGAAATCATCAATCCTCAGTAGTGGGTACTTTTTATTCACGGTCACCTGGTTCAGGCACCGATAGTCCACATAGAGTATCAAACTCCCATCCACCTTCCTAGAAAACAAAATATGGGCTTCACAAGTGGAAACACTGGGCCTAATGAACCCCTTTCTCTACATGTCCTCTAGCTGTACCCGCAGCTCTCGAAGCTCTGCGAGAGTGATACAATATGCTGGTGTAGATATCGGTATTGTCCTGAGGTACAAGTCGATGTAAAAGTACTCTTCTATGTGAGGAGGTAGACCCATAACATCGTTAAGAAAAACATCAGCGTACTAGTACACCACTACAAGATAGCTCTGACTCTCAGCATCAACCGCTCTGAGGGTAAGGCTATCCAACTGATGTGTGATCATTTGCACCCTCCTCTGGGTAAGTTCATCCTGCGCTGCAAAGGTTCCCTTCTTGTTGGTGAAGTAAAACCTGGTCCCACCCCTGTGGACACACCGTACTTTGTGCCTAATACAGTCAATCTGAGCCTGGATTGTGGATAACCAATCCATACCCAATATGACATTGTAAGGCCTCAACACCACTACTAGGAGATCCTAGCTGAAGCTCTCGCCTCTTATAGTATGTTCACACTGCCGACACCAGTGCGTAATCATTGAATATACTCCCGTAGGAGTCTCTAGTCGTAAGGATCAAGCCAAATATTCCACCGGTATCTCTGAGATCTGAACGAGGGTCATGGAAATGAAAGAGTGAATGGTACCTGTATCTATAAGTACTGCAACTAGGGTGGAGTAGACATAGATCGTACCTCGTATCATCTTCGGTGCACCATGGTTATATGCCTCAGCTTCCTAGAGCCGAGCTCATCCCTGTCCACCTACTCCCTGTGGTTGGGGTGGACCTCCTGGTGGTGGTGGTGGTAAAACCTCAAATCGCCACCCACCACCTGCTGCATGACCTTATCCTCTACCATGTTTACCTCTTGACCACATGCCTCTTCGATTGAATCTTTGCCTCTGCCCAGGCGGTCCTTTAACTATCTGCTGGTCGTCTGTATAGAGGGTTGGGCAGTCGCGATCCATGTGACCCTACCTGCTGCATGAGTAACATTGCATGATCCCTGACGGTCCTACTTTACCTCGAGAGCCTCTTACCACCGAAACTATATCCTACAGTCATCCACCTATAGGTCTAGTCTTCTTGGACCTCTGCATCATCTGTCTGCTGCCAGCTACCAATGATTCTCCTACGTGTCTTCTGGTGGTGGGTCTCACTGCCGGTGACTACTCAGCAAGGAAACTCCCCACTAAGAGTGCTCCCTCTAACACCCCCGCCTGCTTTGGGATGCTAAGAGAAACCATTGAATCTATAATCTCTTGTCTGATCCCCTAATAGAAGGTCTGGGCCTTGAAGAAAGGGTCCTGCACCATATCAGTGGAGTAACGTTAGAGGTCGGTGAACCTCGTTGAATACTGAGCTACAGTCATGCTACCCTACTACAACTGGAGAAGCTCCGGTATAGTCACTAAACGTAGGGTCGCTGGGATGAACTCTGCCCTGAAAAGGACCTAAAATTCCACCCAGATGAGAGTCACCACATCGTGAACCTGGACCATCAAGCTCCACCATCTGCCTACTACTGCTTGAAGAAGACTGGAGGCAAGGATCACCATGAGATCAGATGGTGTCCCTACCAGTTGGAAAACTCTAACCACGGCCTCCATCTAGTCCTCAACCACACATGGATCTGTCTCACCCTATAACCTCAGTGGCCTCTGGCATTGGAACTCGTGCAACGTTCTCAAGCAGCGTACTTTCTCTACTGCTGGGGCTGGTGGCATTGACTGCCCAATGGGTAGTGGTGCTGCTGGAACACCACCCGATGGTACAACTACTATAAGGGGGCCCTGCACTATAGCCTCACCACTCGGTGGGTTATCATTACATACTATAACTGGAATCCTGTTTGGATGTCTGCATGAAGGCATCCAGAAAAGAAACAGTTGTGCCATGTTTATTAAGTTTATACCTAGTGAGCTGACTCAAAGAGATCACAATGAAAACTTTTCAAAAACACATATACAATTAGTGTTTTCATGCACTGAGTCAGAAATCAGAAGTCAGGGTCCTGGTGTATGGATACGTCGACCACCGCACCAACACTGGACTCCACGAACTGAAAACCACACTCATAACACTTAAAACTATTGCATCATATAAATGATCAGAGTCCTAGTTATTCAGTAGAACCAAACTCCTCTGATACCAATTTTTCATGACTCGTCCCCCGGGGCCCATGCTGTGACTACCCCAAACCCGCCTTACATAGGCCAGGGGTTGGCGACAATCATTGAAAGACATATTCCCTGAAATAAGAAGGAGTTGCCTTTATAAACTGTAAACTCACACAAACCAAGGACACAACCAGATACAAGCACAAAGTAAACTATATAGTAAATAGGGTGTGTATATAAAGTAAAGGGGTCAGAATACAAGCCCAACTAGAAAGTAAAAAAAACTGGAAAGTACAAGTAAAACATAGTATAGCTCTTGTGAACACACACCAAGGATCCTACCTGAATGGTAGGTACAACTCTCGAACGTTATTCTTTGTGGATCACCTTGTCAAAGGTCCAACTTTGAGCACTCTCTAGTCCAGGTACCCTCGTCCTCAGTCAGCGTTGTCCGTCGTCTGCACTAGGCACGACAAGGTACATGCGTAGCCCATGCAGGGGTGAGTATACCAATATTCAGTAAAGACCCCAAGACCCCCGGAGGTCTCTCAAAACCACAAAGGATAAACCAAAAAACATAGCAACAACAGTAAACCATACTTAGGTATATGCCCATACATATACCTAAGTAATCAGAATATACCCATCTCACACAGGAGGGAAGAATACCACACATGTTATACCATGAAGATAAAGTACCACACAGGTACACCATGAAGTTATAAGACTCATCTCAAACTAGGTATACAACTATGAGAAACATGATTATGATGCTGAACCACACAGGATCGCTATGAAAGATGATAGCCATCCACATGATTCTCTAGGGAAAATAACAAGTAACAACCCTAGTCACAACGTCAAACACCTCGGATACTGGAGAACTCCTCCTCTGTGGAGTATAGTGGGCCTGCCACATCACACAGAGGCACTTCCCACTAACCTTTGACTACTAAGGTACTCTTTCTATCGAGTACGGTGGGTCTACCTTGTCACACAGAGGCACTCCCCACCGTGGGTTTTCCAGGTCACATAGAGGTGCTCCCCCTCATGGCCTGCTGAGGTACTCATCCAATCTAGTACCATGGGTGTTCCGCATCACATAGAGGCACTCCCCACCGTGGGTATGCTACATCACATAAATGATCTCCCCTACGGTCCTTTCGAGTCACTCCTAGTCGAATTGGTCAGTAATCGTCAAGTCTCAGCTAGTCACAGGGTCCCAAACGTAGCGAGCTTGGGAGAACTGATCCCCAAGCCACTGGTCATATCTCAACCACTTCGAAGTCCCACCAGAAAGTATCTCAAAGGACTATCACGTCATAAGGGACCCAACACAATAGACGACACGTCAATCAGATGCCCGGTCTGTAAGTTATTATCGTTTCCACTCTGAGGGCCTGATTGGATTTGGGGTCCGATCCAACCCGGTCGTACTCCAACCTTATTGAAAACTCAAGTGAATTATACAAAAGGACCGTATCAATACATGGATTCTGGTTTCATAGACGGGTTGTCAAACAGACACTCGATTCTCAAGTTACAACCAATAAGGTGAAATTGGGTCTGGATGGGCTGAAGTCCGATCTAACCCAGTCGGCCGACCCGGCCTAAACCGACCTAGGCCGAACCGAACTAGATCTGGAATGGATGTCCTGGGCCTTGGCGGGCCTGACATTCTTGGTCATAGTATGGCCCGACCCGCATAGGGGGTGGCCCGACCTGGCCCGCTGGGCATGGCCTCGTGGCGCGTCTCAGTGGTACGACCCAGAGGCGCGGCCTGGTGGTGCGGCTTGGTGGCACGACCCACGGGGTGCAACCTGGTGGTGTGGCCCAGTGGCGTGGTCCGCCCAAGCTGGCGCCAATGGGGGAGTGTACCCCCTTCCGTTCGGATTACAAAATGGCAGTGCCTTAGGCGCTGCCATGACACCCGCGTGACTCAAGCAGGTCCTGTTGTACCACAATGGTCAGCCGGTGTTCTGGCCAATCCTCCTCCCAGCGGCACGGTCTCCTGCCACTGCTCCACCGTGGCTGGCCAGGTGTCGGCCGCCCTTTGGCCCCCACCACGACCAAGCGACCGCGGTCTCTTTCTCATACAGCGGCACGAACGCGCGCCGCCCTACCTTCATGCGGCCGACTGGTTTGTCAGCCCTCCTCCTCTTCCACGGATCACTACATCTCTGTTTTTATCCTGAAAAATAAAACGATCACTTATTCGCGATCCTTAGGTCAAGGTATCCCCATTCATATATCGTGCTCAAAAAAATATTGCGTTTACAGTGTCATTAAATTCTTGGCGTTGAAGAACTCACGAAGAACGCTCGAAGAATCAAAAGATAAGATGCAAGGTATATGCACGAGACGATGCCCATGTTAGTTTGGACATCATCATTGTGAAACCAGAATATGAAGAATCGATAAATAAATTCAATCAAATATAAATAAAATAAAACCCCTAACTCGATTTTCGATTAGAGGTGTTGCGGGGAAGAAGACGAAATTGTTGAAGATTGACGTCGGTGTTCGTCACTCCCAGAAAACTCTCTAAGGTCGATTACTCATACTTCGATTCCTGAAGTTGTTCTTCATTAGAGGACCTCCTTTGTTGGACAATGATTATCCCAACACTCAAAATCTCTCCCCACCATTTCCAATCCTTTTCCCGCGAGAGGTTTGGTTCCAAATTAATAAGCTCAAGTTTATTAATTAAACAAAAGGAGTTGGCACATTAATTTGGGGGAAACCAAGAGTTTACTCCCATTAAAAGAGGGTTTCGGGTGGTCCCCACCACCATGAATTCAATTGGGAGGTTTCTAAGGGTCTCCCACATTAAATAAGAGAGTTTGTGTGGTCCCCACCACCTTGAATTTCATTGTATGGTTTCGTTAAAATAAAATAAAACTTGTTTGTTTTATTATTATTATTATATAACTCTCCCATGAAAAACATGAAAACTAACTTTCACCCTTGACCTACTGCGGTCGAGGTGATGGTCTCCTTAAGAGAATATCGGTGCTGCTAGTTCAACGATTTCCTCAGATTTCAATTCTGAGCAGCGGTTAAAAAGTTACCAAAACTCACTCGCATGTTTACTGAATGTACCTAAAAAAGTTCAGAAATTCATTATGAGTACATCAGGCCTCAGAACCACGCGCTATTAATTTTCATGGACTTTTAATATTTCCTTTTAAATAAAAAAAATTTACATGGAAAAATCCGGGTCTTTACATGAATAGTGTCAAAACTGACATAATTCATAACTGAAAATATAAAATAGTTTAATAATTGTTATAAATTTTTTAAAAATATAAGATTCGAACAAATGGTTAAAATAAGTCTATATATTTCATAAATTCTACTGTTGTGGGTCCTTTGACATATTATGAAAATTACATTAAAAAACAGCATAAATAACTTGATATCATAGTAAGATTAAAAAGGGAAAAAGGGTAAAAATATATAAGGATTAAAAAATATTCAAAACTTGTCAAAATATTATTGGATGATTTTATTTCGACCCATCCTCATATTTTATTTGAAATAATTCACTTTTTAGGGATTTTAATATAAAAATTAAATTATATTAATTTAATAGTTTTGGTATTTCCAAAGGTTCCCCTCCCCTCTGTTATAAAAGGACACCTCTCCTTCCCTTTTGATCACACCTCTCAAGCCCCTTGGATCCCAAAAATTCTGCTCAAATAAGCTCCCAACATCTCTCCCTTCCTCTTAGAGGCCACACTTTATGCAGAAATCCATCCTTAGGGGACCTTTTGTGTAAATCAAAAGAATATACTCGAAAAAGAGGTAATTTCTTTATCACCTCTTTCAAAATTCTTTTCTTCTTCTACTTGCACTTCTTATGTTGTTTCCATACTAAAGAAATAAATCCAGTATCTTCTACATTCTGAGTTGTTATTATAATTATGGAATAACTTTATACCTCCTTTTATCCATCCTACAAATATAAATATCACCATGTGTGCATATGTACGGCTTACCGTCTCCACGCCGTGGTGTAATTTTTCATTCAACAATACTTAATTTGAACGGGTATAATGTTGATTATAACAAATTTAAATAATGAATATAACATGATAATTATTCTGTATCATTAATATATTATCCAATTCCAAACTTTTTAACCATTAAATGAATGATATCGTTGCTCGTGTGTACATATGGCCTACCATCTCTATGATGTGATGCGATTCATTGTACATGATATTACTCAAACCACAATTGTATACATGAATGGAATGAATAAATATGATATATATTATACTAATATCATTCTATAAATGATATAACTCTAACCAAATAAGTGGAACATGAACTTATGCAACAAAAAATTCATAAGAACATAAAACAGTTAATATCTGAATAACGGGTGACAATGAAATGTTACTAACAAAAGAAAGATAATATGATCATATATGATATCATAAAAATGACTATGTTTCTGGAATAAGTCAATAACATAATTTAAATCATTATACATGAGGTTCAGATACATATAAAACATATCAGACATAAGGTAAGGGATAATATTGCAATCTCATTATTATCCGAGATTGTTTATTCCTAAGTATTTACTGGGGTATATTTACCATTCACCTCTATGTTTCCTAAATATATAATTTATTTTTATTATTATACTATTGTTTAAAGTGGATTTTACCCATTGGTAAATATTTTTTAACGCTATGAAAGGAATATTTCTTTCATTTTCCATATGAGGTACTTTTTGACTTTTCTAGCAAGAGTATGAGAAGAATATTTTTTTAACTTATATGACATTAAAGGTTTTTTCGTCTTCGTAGTGCCTTACTTACTTGAATATTTATCTATAACATTTCAAGTTTATTTTTAACTATATTTTTTTCTTTTAAAGTTTCATTCCGTTTTGAGGAAGAAAACATTTTTGAAGAAGAAAAGATATTTTCTTCATGAATTATATTCCAGTGTTTAATGAAATTATTTTCCATCTAAGATGACGCTCTTCAAGTAGGGTTATGTTTCTATCCCTAATATTACTAGGATTTGATTGTTTTAATAATGGAATTATATTTTATATGGATTATGTTATGATGGAATGATGTTTAAGAAACCCATTTTATTTCATGGGTTATTCTATGATTAATGATTTATGTTTTTGTGGAACATGTAAAAATGATTTCATTATGATATTGGTGGGACCTATATCTCCCTTCAATTAATTGTGTAACAATTTATATCTCATGAGATAGACATGGTTGGAATTGAAAGTAAATCTGGTTTAGTAATACAGGGCTGGAATAACAAGTAAATATGGTTCAATAATGCATGGCTAGAATAACAAGTAAAATTGATTCAGTAATGGACTTTTCCACTATTATGGTCTTGGAAGCAATGACTTGGCTGCTATGGAAATCAAATTTTTTTCTTATTTGTTCTCCACAATTCCATGTTTTATTCCATTTCTATTTTATCACGGTTAATGTTATTTTATGATTTATACCTTTCATACTAGGAAAATTTATTTTATGTCTCAAGATTTTGATATTCAAAATATATTTTCATGTTTTTACATTCTTATTTTTATGTTTTGTTTTATGTTCTACATGTTCACCTTTTTTGAGAATTTGAGCCCACCGTTTTTATCTTTTCTTCCCCCTAGTATATAAAGAAAGGTTTTAGGTTAGAAAACTAAAGGGGGTGATATTTATGGGAGATATTGAAGATATTTCACCAAGCTAAAAGAATGTGTTCCAAGTTTCTAAAGATACTAAACTAATACTATCTTTGATCATCTATTTGTTTAATATATTAAGTATTCCTCAAAATAAAATTAATTTCCATGTATGTCAATCTTGGGTCGTTATAGTTGGTATCAAAGTGAAGGTTTAGTCATCCTTTGGAAAATAGGATGTAAAAAATTTAGTGAGGTCCCTAGAGATATTTCTAAGGTATGTCTAAAGATATCCCTAAGGGTAAGTCTAACTATAGGTTATAATCCTAGAATTATGGTAATTTTCATGAATTACCTAGTATTAAACCTAAGATGTTAGTTATTGAAAGTACTCCCCCCTTGATTATATTATTTTACTAGCATGATTTTCACCTCTCACACTATTCTTTATGGGTTTTAAAAAATGTCCAGAAGTAGTATGATTCATGTTAATGAAGAACATGATGGATAATGGAATGATATTCCCCATGAGAAACCAAATGAAATGGGAGTTGGAAGGTGAAACTTCGTTATTATTCTTAATTAACAATCTCATAATATGATCAATAGTATCAACATTGTTGAGCTTCCTGACCCATATAATAAGAGAAAGATAGAGTTTCATGGTGACCATAGAGGAAATAAAGTTCAATTTTCCTCATGTAAATCATATGGGAAGAGGTATCAAGGATAATGTTTCAAAGGAACTAGAAGATGCTTTTGGTGTGGAAAAGAAGGACACAAAGCTAGTAATTGAAAAGGAAAAGGTTTAGTTAACATAATGGAAAAGGATAATGGTATTTCCAAGACATCAACAATGGTTAAATGTTTTAATAGTGGAATGTATGGGTTATATGAAAATAGATACACTGAGGGAAAATCTCATGAAGAGAATTAACATAGTTTTATGGGTAGTATATATGTTGCTAACGATGAAGAGACTAAAGATGATATATTAGATGAAATAATTGTTGAGGAATAAAACAATGAAGCTCAGTTAATGGTTTAATAGGATAGTGGAATGATTTCATGTTATCAAGAATAATGTTTTATAAGTAATTTTATGGTAATATGGAATAAATAATCATCTAAGGATTATTAAACTATTATTTTTCCTTAATTATTTTAAAGTGTAAGTTGAATGGTATCTGTAACCATGAAAAGTTATTCAGTTTTTTTTGAAAACACATTATATGTGAATAATAATGGGATAAGAAGATAATGAGATTTTTTATAGTATTAAGGAACTCATGAATAATATAAGGAAAATGTTATATCATGGTTTGAGTATATATAATTTTTGGTATTTTTGGTTTGTGGAAAGTGTTAATTATGAAAAAATGCATGTTTTCCATAAGTTTCTAGGGTAATTCAAGTTGTTACCATGTTTCAAGAGAATACATGATTAAGGTATTACCATGTTTGGAATGTGAAAACCAAGAACTATCTTATGAGATATGAGAGATAAATGTTAATTTGATTTAGTTCACCACTTTATAAAGTTGTAGATTTTTAGTTTTCAGAAGTATTGTAAGGTTATCTAATTATGGATAGTATAAGTTATAATCCGGTTGAAGTTTTTTATATTAATATATTATCTCACCATAGGTGGACTTATTCATATTTTGTAATCTATGTTAAGATTTATTTGAGACATATGGAATGAACTATCATTCTATTTATAGATCACATGATCTGCTAACACTTTAGGAATGACAAATTCAACTTCATTTCATTGACTAAGAGATGAAGTGGAAAATTTTTAAGGCATGACCAATGATGTGATTGTACTGAAATCAAGTAATAATTTCTCCTCATTTTTTTTTTCAAATTTAGGGAAAGGATCTTGAAAACCAAAAATGTTATCTTAGTAACTTCTTATATGATGAATCAAATGATCCCTTAAATCATCACAGATTTATGGCTTTTTGGTTGTCCAGTTTCTCCAATCAATGTTCTCTTTCACTATTCAGCAGAACATGATGGTTAGATTTTTCTTCCATATCCATGTTTTCAATTCCCACATTTGTTCTCCTATGTGGAATCCCAGGGATGAGTTACTTTGGGTAACCATTATATTTCTATCTTTCTTTTTTAAAATAAAGTTTTAGTATCCCTTTTTACGATGTGGATTTCTATGAAAGAAACTTTCAATTCATAAACGTTTTATAACCTCGATGAATTTTGAGGGAGACATTTATTTTAAGGGGAGGGGGGTAGAATATAACACATATATATTTTATTATATAGATTCTTTTTAATTTCTTTTATGTCTTGTGTTGTATGCTAAACCAAGATTAGCTTGCGCTATATGTAAAACCATATTAGATTGCAGTATACACAACAATATTCTTGGATTGTGTTAAATGCAATTTCAAGTTATTTTAATATAATTAATTTTATTTAAGACCGATTATAATTTATAACTAAATATTATAACCTAGTCATTGTAATTTTGGGTATGAATAGTATTAACTTTCTACTAAAATAACTATTTAAATGAAAATAATTGAGTCTATAAAATAATAAAATAACTCTTTATGGATTTTATTAGTTTAATATATTGGAATATATATCCAATGTAATGTTTTAAATTCATATTATATGTTTTCTAGATATGATATAATAAAAAATTCAATTTTTCAGATAAAAGAAGTATTTTTCAAAAAAATACAGTTTTACCGCCTTTTGGTGGGGAAACATTTTTAAATTTTGTTTTTGACAATTTTATGAGTTCTATTTGACATAATAAACTTTTTATTTAGAAACAGGGCCTCAAAATTTACCTTGGTTGAAATTTTGGTATTTTTCTAATGAAATTCATATTTTAATGAATAGTGAAAAATATTGCTATTTAAATCAAAAGTGCATTTTCATCTAACTTATTTATATATTTAGATTATATTTTTAATGGGTTTTAAAGTCTAATTGCATTATTTTCTATCATTTAATTAATTTTTTTTCATTAGAAGTAATTTCATATCTAAATTGTACATAAACACATGTTGATTTTTTGATAGTTTTTACTTCTTAAAAACCCTCTTTATGGTGTTGACAACAGGAATTAATTTTAAATTAATTAATGCAACTTATGTGTTTTGAATTTTGAAAAATGGATTCCATATTTTTAATAATAAGTTTCAAATTATTTAAATTGGTATTTTTTATTTTTGGACGTTATGGATAGTAAATTGGTAATTTTTCTTTACCATAGTTAAAGGAAAATTAGGTAAATTAGGGTAACAAAAAATATTATAAGGATAATAAAATTACCCAAAAAACTATAAAAATCCTATTTAATGAATAAAAGTCTATATATATCACCTAATGGTCCGAATTTATTCATTTAATTCACTTTTATTCATGAAAGTGATGTAATTATTATTAAAACAAAAGAAAGTGACAACATGTCACTCTCTAATCTCTTTTAAGTATAATAATTTTAATGTAGTGATAAAATTAATGAAACATAAAAAATAAATATTATCCAGAAATATATTGAAATTATATTCAAAATGGTAATTTATTTTGATTTTTTAGATATTAAATAGTTACCATTAATATTGACACAATAGTGATACAATAATTTTTTTATTAAGAGAAATACCAAACAAATGATATTATAAATATTAAAATAAATATTATATGACATAATTTATGTAATAAAAGGTTATTTGGATGCATATGACATATTAAGATTGATTTAATATATTTTTTTCTAAGTAATAAATTTTTTTATGAACTTGTGAAAAAGTCAACTATGAATAGTGTCAAAATTGACATAAATCATAACTTAAAATATAAAATAGTTTATTAAATTTTATAAAATTCCTAAAAATATATTTTTCAACAAAATTATTAAGATATTTCATAATATGTCATAAATTCTACTTTTGTTGGTCTTTTGACATGCTATGATAATTACATTCACACACAATGTGTAAATAACACAATATCATGGTAAGATTAAAAAGGGTAAAATAAGGGTTAAACCAAAAAGAAAAGGATTAAAAAATATTCAATCTTGATAAAAAATTATTAGATCATTTTATTTTGAACCATCTTCATCTTATCTTAGAAAAAATACACTTTTTGGTAATTTTAATTTAATAATTAATTTATATTAATTTAATAGTTTTGGCATTACCAAAAGTGCCCCTCCCCTCTCTTATAAAAGGGAACCTCTCCTTCTCATTTGATCACACATATCGATCACTTTGGTTCACCCAAATTCTACTCAAATAATCTCCCAACATACGTCACTTCCTCCTAGAGGCCACAATTTGGTCAAAACTCCATCATAGAGATACCTTTTGTGCAAATCAAAAGGAGATACTTGAAAAAGAGGTAATTTTTTTATCACATCTTTCAAAATTATTTTATTCTTCTACTTCCTCTTCTTATGTTGTTTCCATAATAAATAAATAAATAAAATATATTCTACATGATGATATGTTATTATAATTATGGGACAACCTTATACCTCATTTTATTCATCCTACGAATAACAATATCACCATGCTTGCGTACATACGACTTACTGTCTCCACGCTGCGGTGTAATTTTTTATGCAACAATAATTATTTTGGATGTGTATAATGATGAGTATAAAAGATTTAAATAATGAATATAACATGATATATATTCCATATAATTATTATACCATCCAACTCCATACCATTTAAGCATTAAGTGAATGATATCATCGTTCGTGCGTACGTATGACATACCGTATCCACGATGCGATGCGATTCATTCTACACGATCTTCATTAAACCATGATTATATACATGAATTGAATTAATATATATTATATACATTACAAAAATATCATTATGTAAATAATATAACTATACCCAAAGAAGTGAAACATGAACTTATATGACAAACATGCATAAGAACACAAAGAAGTTAATATCGGAACAACAAGTGGCAATGAAATGTTATTAACAAATGGATGATAATATGATCATATGTGATATCATAAAAATGACTATGATTAGGTAATAATTTAATAAAATTATTTAAATCATTATACAAGAGATTCAGATACATACAAAGCATATCAGACCCAAGGTAATGGATAATTTTGCAATCTCATTATTATATGAGATTGTTTATTTGTAAGTATTTACTAGGGTATATTTATCATTAACATCTATGTTTCCTAAATATATAATATTATTTATATTATTATACAATTTTTTAAATTTAATTTTACCTATTGGTAAATTTTTATTAATGGTATGGAAGGAATCTTTCTTTTGTTTTCCATACGAGTTACTTTTTGACTTTTCCGACAAGAGTACGAGAAGAATATTTTTTAACTTATATGTTATGAACGTTTTATTACATTTTCATAATGCCTTATTTCATTGAAACTTCCTATACAAGATTTTATGTTTATTTTTAACTCGATTATTTTCTTTTAAAATTTCACACCATTTTGAAAAAAGAAAATGTTTTTGAAGAAGAAAGGATATTTTCCTCAAGAATTAAGTTTAAGTGTTTTATCAAAATGATTTTCCATCTAAGATGATGTTATTTAAATAAGGTTATGTTTCTAGCCCTAATATTACTATTATTTTATTTTGTTAATTATGGAATGTCATTTTATATGGATTATGTTATGATTGAATGATGTTTAAGAAACCCATTTCATTTCTTGGGTTATGCTATGATGAATGATTTATGTTTTTGTGGCACATGTAACAATGATTTCATTATGAGATGGGTGGGACCTATATCACCCTCCAATGGATTGGGTAAATATTCATCTCTCTTGAGATAGAAATGAATGTAATGAAAAGTAAATCCAATCCAGCAATATAGGGCTGGAACAACAAGTAAATCTTGTTCAGTAATACATGGTTGGAACAACAAGTAAACCTGATTCAGTAATGGAATTTTTCCACTATGATGGTCTTGGAAGCAGTTTCTTGGATACTATGGAAATAATAATATGTGATTATTTATTATCCACAATTCCATGTTTTATTCAAATGCTATTTTATAATGGTTAATGTTCCTTTATGATCTATGCCTTGCGTACTACCAATATTTATTTTATGACTCAAGATTTTGATATTCAAAATATATGTTCATGTTTTTACATTCTTATGTTTATGTTTTGTTTTATGTTCTATATGTTCACCCTTACTAATAATTTTTTGTCACCCTTTTTATGTTTTCTTTCCCCCAGGATATAAAGAAAGGTTTTAGGTAGAAAAACTAAAGGGGGAGATCTTTAAGGGAGATGTTGAAGATCTTTTTTCAAGCCAGAAGAATGTGTTCTCTATTTCCAAAGACACTAAACTAATACAGTCTTTGAGAATCTACACGTGGAATGTATTAAGTCCTCTTCAAAAGAAATGTAATGACCATGTAGGTAAATATTGGTTAGTTAGAAGAATGAGGTAGAATGTAGCTGAGTTCTTCTCTCATTATTGCACATGTTAATAGTTAAAGGCTGAGCACTAGGTTCTGATAGGTTTGACAGAGTCTCTTAAGACCCCAAAGTGGAAATGGGATGGTATATCCATGGAAGTTGTGAGAGATATTACATGTACAATGTGAGGAAACGATTACACATGTGTGATAATTTATTTACTTACCAAGTTGGAGAAATTTCTTACTATCATGGAGTATAGTTTGATTCAGTTGTACATACTTGAGATCATCCGACTCCATGGAGTACCCTTCAAAATTATTTTTAGCCATGATGTTAGGTTTAAAACATAGTTTTTGAGAGTCTTGTAGGAGGCCTTAGAGACCCAGTTGAAGATGATACAACATTTCACCCCCAAATGGATAGGGAGACCGAGTGGAAAATCCATTTGTTAGAGGATATGATGAGGGCATGTGTATTGGAATTCAGCTCAAGTTAAGAGGATCACTTTCCACTGGTATATTTTTATTATAATAATATCTATCACTCTAATATCATCATGGAACCTTTCAAGATGTTATATAGGAGACTATATGGGCGACCCTTATACTTGTATGAGATTAGAAACACATCTCTTGTTGGTCCATAGAAGGTTAATGAAATGTTGGAGAAGGTACATGTAATCTATGACTATATAAGGATATCCCAAAGATGATATAAATATTAATAAGATTAACATTGTAGGACCTTGTAGTTTGAGTAGGGTGACAATGTTTTCTTGAGAGTCACCCCATGATGAGGATTATGAAGGTTTGGCCAGGGAGGCAATCAATCCCTAATGTTCATCAGTTTTTTTGAGATCCTTCAGAGGGTTGGGGGGGGGGGGGTGCATACCACCTAGCCCTATCCCCACAATTAGACCAGGTTCATGTTTTCTTCCATGTGTCTCAACTAAGGATATGCATGAATGATATGACACACGTTATTGACCGGGGAAATCTGGGAATCAAGGATAGATCCACCTTCATGGATTACCAAGTGAATATTAATGATTGGTAGGAGGGGATCCTATGAGGATATACCATTCCCTTGGATCGTGTGTTTTTGAAGTACAATAATGTGTAAGAGTTCTCCTAAGAGAGAGAGAGAGAGAGAGCTAGAGGTAGGCTCAGTACCCCCATGTTTTTGTTTGTCTTGTTTTTTTAGGGTGAAAATTATTAAAGGAGGGGAGAATATAGTGGCTCTATTTTTTTTCTTAAAAGACTTTTGATTATATTAAAGAATATTTTTGGATCCAGATGATGATAGGACATGAGGTTCATAGGCCCTGAGAGCACAACATTGATATTATAAAAATATTAAATATATTAATGTCATAAACACATAGTTTTCTTAAAATAGTGTAATAACTATCAAATGTAGTATCATATTATAAATATTAACCTATGATTTATTTTAGAATTAGGGGTTTACCCTATGCGCAACCTAAGGTTGGTCGGCGTTAGATTTCCAGTTGAGGCAGTCGTTGGTGGTGTGTTAAATTAAAATAAATAAATAAATTATTTATTTTATTTTAAATGACCACAACCTAAATTACACTATAAATAACCATTTATAGAAATTCTATAGGGTTTTCCAAAAAATCCTTGGGAGGATTCATAGGATCATTAAAAATTCTTCAGTGGTAGATCACTTCAGAGGATGGAGGGTGATCAGATTGAGGTGTATTAAGAGGCATCAAACATAAAGGGACTTCTCCTTAATTAAAGAATTCATTATTCACCAACAAAAAATCAAAATCATGGTAGGAATCATCAATTTGGGTGTCCATATTTTTTATTAAATTTATAAATCATGGATTTGATATGAAAATTTTCATTCATCACATGATCTTGGTATTTGAATTAAATTATTTAATAAAATTTATTCTTGTTATACCATGATATCACCTTGGATGTTTTATTTTTATGGTCATTATCTAATATTTTTTATCCAATGATGTGTACACATTTTTTTGTGGTGATTTCCCCCACTCGTTCTTTGGGTTCTTCATTGTTATACCACGAGGTCATGATTTGAATATTTTTAGGGCTTGTTAGAGCGAGATCGACCCCATCAAATTTTAATTGGTTCTATTCAAAATGAATAGATTAGTGTTTTGTGGATTAATTAGTATATATTACAGGATATAATTTGTGGATATGGGATTCATGAGTGGAATTTAGTGATGATAGGCTCATGGGACACACAATGACTTCAAGAGAATGATTATATTTAATTTTTTGACCACTATAGTCTATGAAATTATGGATGAAGTTGTTTTCCTTCATTCTCATGTGGTCAAATGATTATATTTTTGGTGAAGTGTGTGGATCTAGAATCCACATGAAGAATTGAGTTATCAATATAAAACATAACTACATGGAATGTATTATGATGAACGCACAATGTGTAGTCTCCCATGGTTATGATGATAGGGTTTCAGACATAGTTAAGGATTGCATGCCATGTGTATAGGCCCACATTCCATGTGAACATACCTAGAAATATAAGATATGTTCCATCTATCACCCATCGAGGACCCTATTTGGGATGAAATGACACGTACTGTGAGAATACATAGGCACATACTGACATCCACGCACGACTAGGTACATGACCATGGACCGAAGCACCCGGGCAGGCCTTGAGAGGCTAATACATGTTATGTATAAACCATGCAATCCAATTCATATGATATGGATTTATAATACATGTTTTGAGGAGAACATGACTAGGTGATGACATGGGTTCACACACATTTTAGACCCCAGCACACACAATGTATTCCCTCCTATAACTTTTTCCTTTCTTATACCCTTAAAGATTTAAATTTTGGTTCATGAGTAGTCTATCCTATGTGTTTTCCACAGATAACATGATGGTGTACTTTTCTATGTAATATAAGATATGATGATAGATTTCCCAAAAATTATGGTTCTTTAGTCGATGTTTGATGATGGAAATGATCATGGTAGGATTACCAGAGAGATGCTGGGGTTGGAAATCCCCTATCACACTAGGGTGATGGTCCCCATACACTTTCTATAAATTGAGATGATACTCCCCTAAAAAAGGTTTTATTTTTCTATCTACGGAGAGGTACTCCCACATCTTTGATCTCTGAAGCCATTGGGGTCGTCTATAGGAGCTGCAGATCACTCGGTTGTAGAGTGAAATACTGAGGAGTGGGTCAGTTCACATAGATTTTAGTGAGGTTGGGTTTAATTTTGGGAATCAGTGACAAAATTTTTAATGTTATTATAGAAACCCTCACTTTTGAAAACATTAACATTACATAAATTTTTCAAAATACTTAAACATTATACAAACAGACACCCAAATACCATAGTTGGTATAGTTCCTTTAGAAACATGGAAACATAAACAGTGGTACATATGTGAGATACAACAGATCCAACTAGGTTCTTGTTTACTAACACCTTTCTTATACATATTAAATATTGTACATTTCATCATAACCTAGGGGAAAGGATACATAAAAGGGGTGAGCTCAAATGCTTAGTAAGGGTAATAAAGGGATACATGTAAGTGTAAACATGATAATAAGGGTATGAAAATGTGAACATGAAAATAGAAGATCATACCCTGTATATCAAATATCATAACATATATAATGGAATAAATATTGGTAGTTCAGGATACACAAATCATAAGAAAATAAAGATCATAATCCATGAAAGCATAATGTTGGAATAAAACATGGAATTTTGGAAAACCCGTAAGTATATAATCATTTCCCTAGTAGCCAAGGCATCGCTGCAAATACCATAATATTAGTATGGGTTCAATCCCCATACCATCATAATATTTATGGTTCAATCCCACGTCCATAATAGAAGAATTATTTCACTCATCATATCATCTTAGTAGTCATGGTTTACTCCCATGTCCATCATAGTAGTCAAGGTTCACTCCCAAGACCATCTTAGTTTATCTAATGAGATATAAAACTTTACCCAATGCATTGAAGGGAGATATAGGTCCCACCCATCACAAAATTAAATCATAAATACATGTTCCACAATATCATAAATAAATATATCAAAACCCATGAAATGAAATGGGTATAATAAAAATGTAAACATATCACACCCTTTGAAAAAATTACAAGTTCCATAATCATTTCATCAAAATCATAACTCATGAAAGAGTAAAAAATTTCATATACATATTACCCATAAAGGATAAATGAGTTTCACAAAGACCATGACATTAAGCATAACCCATTAATAGAAAGGATATTAATGTAAACATTAGATTGGACTGAGTAACATCAGTAGATGTATTCTTAGAGGGAAAATAATTTTGAAATATCTTTGAAAATAATTCTGGAGAAAGAAATCGTTTCTTTTTTGAAAAAAGGATTTGTAATACATAAAACCATTTAAAAATATTTTTACTATAAAATAACTTGAAATTTATAAATAATTAATGAAATCAGTTTGAAAACATTTTCCTTAAAAACTTATAAAATAATCTTCAAAACATTTTAAAATACCTTTTTGTTTGAAAACACTTTGAAAGCATATAAAAAAGAATTGAAAATGTTTTGAAAACCATTGTACTTGAAAACTTATAAAAGAAGATTGAAATCATTTTGAAAACCCTTTTTATTGAAAATATCTTTTAAAAATTTCTTAAAGATTAACCTTTTAAAAATACAAAGGAACTTCAAATAAATGATGGTGGGTAAATATGTACTTGTCGTATGAGGTCAAAAGAACATTCTTTTTTCACGGTAAAATGATCATAAAAGAGACTTGTTCAGAAAGATACAAGAATATTCCCTGGAATAGATTGGTAAAAGAAAATAGGTTAAAAATTTCTTCTAAATATTATATGATAATGTTATAATATTCTTGGAAAACCTTTTTATAAAATATATATTTCCAACTGAAGAAATGCTAAGGTTGGGATTTCCTAAAAACACTTTTTTAACAATATTATGTAAAAAAGAGTAGAATATGATACCAATACATGAGAATATCATTAAATAACATAGGATAAGTAAACTCATTGATATTATTGATATATGGATCATAATATTTCATTAAAGTAAATATAAACATAAATAATCTCAAAAAGAAACGAGATTTTCTCAATATAGTCTAATAACTTGGTATCTTGGGTTCATACTCTGCCTACAATGAAACTAAATTAAATGAAGCATATAATATCAATAAAATATTTATATTAATTATATTTCATAAAAAATTGAAATATTTCACCACAAATAAGATTTTAGGTGCATAAAAATACACGAGTCTCAAAGAATGCAAATTGAGACAAAACATTTTACCGATTTGGTAACTTTTGGAACATAAACCCCATGAATGTAGGATCATAAAAATAAATTTTGAATAACCATAAATTTAATTATAATATTATTAGAATAAAATAATGGGTATTATATAAACCACAAAAAATTAAATAGTGGTGAACAAAATATGTATCTCACGTAAATTAAAAGTGAGATTAAATTCCCTTTACCTTGTTTCTTGACTCTCTCCATACCCATACAAGAATAATGTATAATAAATATAAGTTTATTATACATATTTTAAATAATAATATTGTTATATATATTACTATATATGGTTTTATCATTACATTAACTTACCCACTTGTTAACGATCCTATTTTAAGGTTTTATTTCGGGTAATATTCACTTTGTTCTTCACATGTGTCTTAACTTGTTATATCGTTGGTCCTTATAAAAATATCATGATTCTAGAATTTAGATAATGATATAAATATAATTTATATGTGGTATATTTATATTATAATAATCTTTAGCATAATGAAGTATGAAATGGAATTCATCATTCATGGAGACAGTAAGCTGTATATATGTATGAACGTTGTTTCCATCTTTATCGTTGTATTGAAAGAAAGAAATAAAATGACATATATATATGTATGTATATATATATATCATTATTCCAGTATAATTAATATATTATATATATAATATAATTTCACTAAACCCATACTTAATACATTCCTTGTGGTGTGTGAATGAATCAGATCACTTTGAGGGGGCGGTAGTTCACACTTCCTCAAACCAGATTATCATATTAACACCAAATGGGAAGTAAAAAGGAATGTGTTGTAAAAATTAATAAAAAATATTAAATAAATAATATATATTATATATAGCATATATAATTATAGTTTCCATCATAATCTCCACCATGATTGGTGGTAATAGAGAAATGAACATTCATCATTTCGTGAGGCAGTAGTTCTTCGTACACATAAATAGTATGTTTGATATCCATTAGATAGATGTGTGTGTAATTTTTGGTCAAAATATTATCATTAAAACATCATATTATTTTTATTATACATGTGTTATTACAAAATAATGGAATAAAGAGAGTGCAGGGGTGAAGAAGGGAAATAAAGGAAAAGAGTTTGAGAGAAGAAATTACCTCTAAATTGTGTAACTCCTTTTCGTTTGTGACAAAATAATTCCTTGAGAGGATTTATGCTAAAATGGAGGGTTAAAGGTAGAATATAGGTTTTTTTGGAGGCTATTTTTGAAGATATTTTCTTAACTTAAAATGTTTTAGAGGTGTGTGGAATGGGTAGAGGTGGTGTCCTTTTATAGTGGTGGAGGAGTGATACTCTTGTAAATATTTGAAGAGAGAATTACACCCATTTTTTGTATGTTGAAATTGGATTAAATAATGTAAAAAGATAGAGAAAATTTATTATAGGGTATAAATATAAACAAACAATGGGTTTTGGACAAGTTTCTTGGTTTTTTGGGGTCTTAAAATTAATGTTTAGTACTTTATAAATATATTTTTTTTATCTTAACTTATGTAATTAATTTTAATTACATTCTCTAATATTTTTCATCAAAAAAGTTTAAATTATAAGAAATTATAAATTATGCTTATTGAAAATAAGGAATCAATTTTTCTAAATTCTAATAACAGAAGTGGCATAAATTAATTTAAAATTAACTTCACTTTCGGGATGACACTTCAAGTTTTTAAAGTAAAAATGATAAAAAGTTTTCTAAGTTTTTATATCCAATTTCAATTTGAAATTGATTAAAATGACCTAAATTGGATTAATTGGAAAAAATATTATCTAAATAAACCATTAAACCATTTAAAATATAATTTAACCTTATAAATAAATTAGATGAAAAAGCAATGTTGAAATAAAATCTAGCATTTTTAACTATTCATTAAAAGATGAAACCTTTCATAAAATTACCAAAAATTTATCCTAACCAAAATTTTATGTTTATATTACAAATATAAAGTTTATTTTGACATATTAAATCTATAAAAGTTCCAAAAATTGGATTTAAAATGGGTTCTCTATTAAAATGCGATGAAAAATTCCTTAATAAAAATATTGTTTTTTAAGCATAAAATATGGTTTGTTCTTATCTTAAATCTAATGAATATATTGGATAAATATAAATAATATTTTATTGGGTATATATAATATTTATTATATTAATATCTATTACCAATTTTTATTAATTAAATTTATTAGTTTTAAATAGATTTGTGACACTAATGATATTTTCCATTATATTTAATTAGTTTTCATATTCATTTATAATTAACTAATAACCTATGAAATAATGTTATATTTTTTATAAACCACATATTTTAAGAATTTATTCAATAATATTGATATCCATCAACTTGATTCCTAGGTTATATCTCATTATGATAATATATTTAAAAATATATTATAGTTTGGTTATACTCACTCTTGTGTGTTACACAAGCCATCAGGGAAGGTTAATATTGCATGTAATGTATGATAAAATTCTTGTTCTGTGTAAATTTTGCAAAGTTGGGATTTCATGTAACATACACCAAGTTGAATCTATGTGAAATTTTTTTTGACTTAGTGAAAATCTATTTTCTGCATTTTGTGAAGTGAAAAATATCAAAATATTTAATTAATCTAAAAAATCATCAAAATATCAAGTTGTTACATTGTATACCCCTTAAAATGAATTTATCCCTCAAAATTCATATGGGTTATCAATGTTTTAATACTTAAAATTTTCATTCCTAGAAACCCACATCGTAAAAATGGATACTCCAACTTCCCTTAAAAAGGGAAATTGAGAGGCATAAGGATTACCCAAAGTAACATATAACTAGATTTCCATATAAGAGAACATAGGTTGGGAGTGAAGATTAGACATGGAGGAAAGGAATAAATATTTATAGGGAGTGATTGACGTCATAAATCACGAACAAGTTAATGGTCAAAGGAAATTTGAGGGCCTCAAAATCATAAATCTATTATGATTTAAAAGGCCATCAGCTCGATGAAAATTAAGTTATTAAGACAAAAAAAATTTGATCACTTTCAGAATGTTGAGTAATTCATGATAAATTTCTATAATCAAAATTTCATTATTGGGTTGTGCTTTGAAAATTTTCTAATACATCCATTACCTCATGGAATGAATGTCCCAAAATTAACTTTGATGCATAAATCACTAAAATACAATTTTAATGGATCTTAAGTCCTACAAAAGAATAAAAAAGTCTAACTATTTGTCTATTCAAAACCCTTATCTTCCTTCCTTCATGGAATTTAAGACCTATGAACTTTTTGAACATCATTGGTTGTCACCTGACATACATGGTTTACTTTTTTACAATGTATAAAAGATAAACATCCTTGAAATAAGGTTAATCACTAAATTGCCTTTAAACTCAGGTTTTCAATACAAACTCAGTGCACAAATACTTCCTCTAAAGTATAATTCCAAATTTTCATGAACGGTTAACCTTATAACCCTTTTCAAATAATTAAAAAGAAAACTTTAGAAAGGGAATCTCGAAACCATATTAACATTGATTCCCTTCTATATCACAACGTAGATCTTGGTTGTCACATTCAAAACATGTGAATAACCTCATAATATATTCTCTTGAAACATGGTAATAACCTGAATTACCATAAATCCTTTTAGAAAACATTCATGCTTCCTTATTCTAAAGTGTAATGGATATATTCCTTAAATCCAAAAATATTATAAATTTTTTAGTGATAGCATAAAACACCAATCAAAAAATCCTTACATAGTTCTTTGGTAATCAATACTATGAAATTTACTTATTCATATCCCACATATCTTTATCCATACAACATTATCTTAACATAAAGAACATATTAAGGGTTGCCTTACCTTAGTCAAGATATCATCTTAACATTAAATTACTTCACTAGTCCCACATAAACTTGTAATTACAGAGTGAAGAAATACATAAATAGAACAATCCTTGTATATTTCATCAATCATAACTTTTTAATCCAAAAACATAAAAACCATGATTACTTCATCCTTAATACATCAAAATTTTTACCCCATCCTATTACACAATACTTCTTTCCCTTCAAAATTCATCTGCAGTATCATCATCATAAAAAATTTAACCATTACTCAAACCACCTTGCTGATTATCTTTAAGAACTTTCCTCTTAGAACATTAGGTTTAATAAAGACCATTTTCTCCACACTTAATAAAACTTAAACTTTAATGGTGTTTTAGAGAGCCCAATATTCTCATCCATTTCAAAAACCAAACTCTTTATTTTTCCCTTTCAGTTACATTATTTGTATCCTTCTTTTCCACAATAAAAACACCTTCTTGTTCCTATAATACATTCACTTAGATGATTATTTTCAAATTCTTGACATAAAGGAAACTAAATATTCTTTCCTTAATGGTCTCCATTTCCCGAACTCTCACTAAACTCCTTATTTCTCCTCCTTGGTGAGTCCAGGAGTTGGTCTAGGTAATCATTATTAATCATGTTCTATGAAAACTGATGAGGCTTGATCATGGCATCATTCACTCCAATGATCATCCCACTTGACTGCTCATCATAAAATCTTCCATCACATTCAACATTAATCCAGTTCGTTTCGGTTCCCTCCATTTACTAAAACTAGAAGCATAGTGTGATAATTACTTGTCATAACAAGAAATCCCATAGTCATGAAAAGAATTACTCACAGGATGTCTAAATCATGACACCTTCCGTAATCTTTGACACTTCAGGTTTATCATGGGCTATTCATAGATAAATTATATCTAAATCCTTCATGATGGTTCATGAAGAGTTTGTGAATTCCCAAAGAATATCTCCCAGGTGTGTCAAACTAATTGTGCAACAATACCTGTTGTCATTACCAGATTACCCCAAGTAAAGGCCAAAATATCTTGTATGATTTTTTACCCCTAGGTACATTTGTGCCAGAGCTACATCCACTTGTAGTATCCAGATATATATGTATTTCTAGGAAACCACTCACTCTATCCTTCACCCAAATTCCCTGATAGTTTCCTCAACATTAACTCATCCTTATACTTATACTTAGATACATCCCTAGATATATACTTATAAATATACATAGGGATCTCACTAATGATTTCTCATCCTAGATTCAAAATGTTAAGTATAAATTTTCTCTGATACCAACTATAGAGACCCTAAATTTTCAAAACATTAGCATTATTTAACTTTTATAGAACACTTAAACATTATACAAACATACACACAAATACCGTAGTTGGTATAGTACCTTTGGAAACATGGAAACATAAACACTAGTACATATGTGAGCTACATCATCTCACACTAGGTTCTTATTTTCTAGCACTCTTCTTAGATATATTAAACATTGTATATGTCATCATAACCTGGGGGAAGGGAAATATAAAAGGGGTGAGCTCAAATTCTCATCAAGGTTAACAAAGGGAGACATTTAAGAGTAAACAAGAGAATAAGGGTATGAAAATGTGATCATGAAAATATAAGATCACACCTTACATATCAAAGATCATAACAAAGATCATGGAATAAAGATTGGAAGTCCATAAGACTTGAATCATAATAAAATAGAGAGCATAATCCATGAAATCATAACATAGGAATAAATCATGTCATTGTGGAAAACACATAATCATTTAATGATTTCTATATTACCCAAGGAATTGTTTCAAAGACCATCTTAATAATATAGGTTCACTCGACATACCATCATTGTAGTCATGGTTTAATCCCATGGAAATCATAGTGTCATGAATTCGCTCCTCATACCATCTTAGTAGTCATGGTTCACTCCCATGGCCATAATAGTAGTCAATGTTTACTCCAAAGACCATCTTAGTTTATCTCAAAAGATATAAATCATTACCCAATGTGTTGGAGGGAGATATAGCTCCCACTCATCACATAATAAAACCAGACATATATTTTCCATAAGATCATAAATAAATATATTATAAACCATGAAATTAAATGAGTATCATAAATATGTAAACATATCACAACCTAAGAGAAAATTATAGGTTTTATAATCATTTCATCAAAAGCATAACCTGTGAAAGAGTAACGGATTGAAAATACATATTACCATGAAGGAGAAATGGGTTTTATAAAGACAATGAAATTAATAAAAACACATTCATATAAATTATATGAATGGAAACTTTATATTGTCATGAGTAAGATTAATAAATTTAATCTTATATGGAAAATAATTTTAAAATATATTTTTTTTAAAAAATATTGAGGAAAATATCTTTTCTTGTTTGAAAAATGTTTTTAATATAAAAAACCATTTTAAAATATTTTTCTTATAAAATACCTTGAAAATTTATAAATAAGGTATTAAATCATTTTGAAAGCCTTTTCCCTTGAAAACTTATAAAATAACATCAAAAAATTTTAAAAAACCTTTTTCTTTGAAAACACTTTGAAAATTTATAAAAAGATCTTGAAAATGTTTTAAAACCCATTATACTTGAAATCATATAAAATAAAATTGAAAACATTTTTAAAACCATTATTATTCAAAAAATATTATAAAATCATATTTTTATAGATTAACCTTTTAAAATTTCAAAGGGATCTTCGAAGAAATGGTGGCGGGTTAATCCATACAAGTCGTATGAGATAAAAAGAACATTCATTTTGAAAATTAGAAAGGTTAGAAAAGTGCCTTGTTCAAAAATTTACAAGAACATTTCCTTGAATATATTGGTAAAAGACAAAAGGTTAAAAATGTCTTTTAAATATTATAGTATAATGGTATAATATTTTTATAATCCCTTTTTAGAAAACAGACATTTCCGATTGAAGAAAGGGTAAAGTCGGGATTTCTTAAAAACACTTTCTTAATTATCTTATGTACCAAAGAGTAGAATATAGTTCCAATATATGAGTTTATCATGAAATAAAAGAGGATAATTAAACTCAGGAATACTATTCAGATATTTATCATGAGATTTAAACAATGGAATCACAAACAAAAACAATCTCAAAAGGAAATGAGATTGTCTCAATAAAATCTTATAACTTGGTGTCTTGGGTTCATACTCCCCATGTAATGAAAATAAATTAAATTAAGCATATAATATCATGAAAATATTTATGTTAATGATATTTCATGAAAATGGAAATATATACACCTCAAAAAAGAGTTTAGGTGCATAAAAAAACATGAGTCTCAAAGAATGGAAATTGAGACAAAACATTTTACCAATTTGGTAACTTTTAGAACATAAACCCCATAAAAGAAGGACTATAAAATAGACATGTGAATAACCATAAATTTAATTGTTATATTATTATAATAAAATCACCGATAGTATATACACCACACAAAATCAAAGAGTACTGACATAAAATTTATCTAACAGAAATTAAAAGTGAGATGAAATTCCCCTTACCTTGTGTCTTGACTCTCTTTGTACTCGTACAAGATTCTAGTATAATAAATATAAGTTTATTATAAATATTTTATAGAATAATATTTTTATATATATCACCATATATGGTTTAATTATGACCTTATATTACCCACTTGTTAATGATCCTATGTTAAGGTTTCACTTCATGTAATATTAGCTTTGTTCTTCGCATGTGTCTTAAATTTTTATATCATTAATCCTTATACTTATATAAAGATTCCAGAATTTAGATAATGATATAAATATAATTTATATCCAATATATGTATATTATAATAATCTAAAGCATAATTAATTACAAATTGGAATACACCGTTCATAGAGACAGTAAGCCATATGCACGCATGAATGTTGTTTCTGTCTTTATTGTCATATTGAAAGAAAGAAAGAAAAGGGAATATATATATATATATATCATTATTAAAATAGCATGAATATTTTATATATTTCATATAATTTTACTAAATCCATCCTTAATACATTCCATGTTGTGTGTGAATGAATCACATCGCTTTGAGGGGACGATAGTCTACACTTCCTCAAATGAGATTATCGTATTAACACCAAATAGAATGTAAAACGGTATGTATTGTAAAGATGAATACAGAATCTTGAATAAAAAATATCTATTTTATATAACATATATAAATATATTTTCCAACATAATTTACGCCATTATTGGTTTTAATGGAGAAATGAAGAATCATCGTTTTGTGAAGTAGTAGTTCATCGTACAAAGAAACAGTATGTTTGAAATTCATTAGACGGAGGTTTGCATTAGTGTAGGATTAAATAATTTAATAAAAAACCATATTATATGTATAATACAGCTGTTTTTTCACAATAATTTAATGATGAGAGTGGAGGGAGTTAAGAAGGAAAAAAAGGAAAGGAACTTGAGACTACATTACTTAACTGATTTGGTAACTTTTGAAACAAAAAACCTATGAAAGATAGATCATAAAATGGATATGTAAATAAAAATAAAGTTAATTATATGATTCATATAATATATTCAGGGGAATTATATACACCACAAAAAAATGAGTGGTGAATAAGGCATAAATCTCACCGAAATAAAAGTGAGATGAGAAAACCCTTACTTTATGTCTTGATTTTCTTTGTACACATAAAAAATTCATGTACAGTATTATAAATATATTATATAACCATATTATTCTATATAATACCATAAATTATTTTTTGAAGAAATTTTATCACCTATTTATTAAAAACTCCATTTTAACGTTATATGTTGGGTAATATCCACTGTTTTTTGTACATGTTTTTGAAATGTTATTCTTGATTCTCTTACATAGATCATGATTTACTTACTTATATAATTTAAAAAATTATATTAACATAATATATATTAATTATATATGTATTTATAATTAAATATAAAATATATCCATATGAAATGGAATACACCATTCATGGAGACAGTGGGCCGTACATACACATGATCATAATTTCCATTATAATGTCTTATTGAAAGAAAGTGAATGGAATATATGTATATAAATAATATCATACCAGTACTATTATTATTTAATATATATCATATAATTTCACTAAACCCATCATAAATAAATTACATTTAATGTGTAAATTAATTACATTGGTTTGAGAAGGTGGTAGTCCACACAACCAGAAATGAAGTTATTATACTTAAACAAAATGGAAAGTATAAAGGTGTGTTTTATATAATAATTACCTAAGCATAAATAAATCATAAATATAATATAAAAAATATAAAAATTTATTTTCCATCAAAATTTCCAAATATGAGTGGTAAAAAAAGAAAAATAAACAACATCATTTTTGGGGCGGTAGTTCGTAGCACACAAAAACGGTAAGTTCATTACCCATTAGAAGGAAGTGTGTGCAATTTTAGGTATAAAACTTAGAATAAAAATATCTCATTATATTTAGGATAATTATTTTATTATATAAACATTTAATAATAATTTTTAGGTGGTTTATAGTGAAAATAAAACAAGGGAGTTTGAGAAGGACGCTACATCTTATTTTGGTAACTCCTCTTAGTTTTAACCCAAGGGATAACTTGGTTGGATTTATGTACAAAGGGGAGATTATAACAATAATTAAAGAATTTTTTGAGGATATTTTGATAGGTTTTGGATAATAAAAACTGTCTTGAGAGGATTAAGGATGTGAGGGGGGGGGGGGGTAAGTGGCCTTTTATTGAGGAGGAGTGGAATTCTTGTAAATATAAAAAGGTAAACACTATTGAGAGGTCTCCCTTACACTATGCGCCTAAAATAATTTAAAAAATTAGATAAAATAGGTTAATTGGTTGAAATAAACCCATATAATGTATTTTGGAATTGTGTCTAGGTAATTTGGCCTCTTAAGATTAAATTTTAACTCATAAATAATCTTGTTTTTACATTAATCACTATAAGTAATTTTAATTACTTCTACTAATATTTTTGGATAAAAACTAATTTTAAATTTTTATAAATTATAAATTATTATGATTCCAAATATTTAATCCATTTTCGAAATTTTATTAAAATAATTGGTAGAAATTTATTTAAAGTAAATTTCACAGACGGGAAGACAAAAGTGGGGTTTTTAAAGTAAAAATGGTTAAAAGTTTGCTAAGTTTTTATATCAACATTTTATGTGAAATTGTTTCCAATGAATAAAATTTTTATAAATGAAATATTTTCTAATTATATTTAAAACCAATTAAAAAAATTATATAAAATTTAAATAAATGTGATGAAAATTAGTTTTTGAACTAAAATTTAGTATTATTCACTAATCATCAAAACATGAAAGTTCACAAAAAAATTATAAAAATTCACCCAAAGTAAATTTTGATATTTTTAATAAAAAAATTAAGTTTATTTTTTCAAATAAAGTTTTAAAAGAGTCAAAAAATAGATATAAAATAGGTTCACCATTAAAAGTTGGTAAAATTGCCATTTGGAAAAATAAATCTATTTATTCATAAAATTGGATTAATTCATACCTTATACCTATCATATCTATAAGATGGGTATAAAAAATACTTATTAAATATATAATATGTAGATTTTATTTAAAACATTCATAATTTTTTTTAATTAATTGGGATAAAATTGTGTTTGTACATAGAAAAATAGTTTTATAAGAAAAGTAATTTTTTTTATTATCAAATACTTTTTACACTCCTTTATATCTAACTGAAAACCAAAGTATTCATTTTATATACATGAGTAAACATAGTTATTAATGTATCTAAAGCTAATATAAGTGTCGAGTGCAGTGAAATATTAACTTGTTGTTGTGTATAACACAAGAAGGACATAGTAACTTTATTAAAAAACTATATTCAGTGTCACATGAAATGAATAATTTTAAAAAAATATTTCAAAATGACATTTCAAGTAAGATTGAAAATATTTTGAAAAACATTTCATTAAAAATATATTGAAAAATTATAAATAATGGTTTAAAATTTATTGAAAATAATTTGTCTTGAAATATTATAAAATAATCTGGAAATTGTTTTGAAAACCATTTCTTTGAAAGCACTTTGAAAATATGTAAATAATACTTGAAAAAATTTTGTTAAAAATTTTCCATGAAATCATATAAAAGAAGTTTGAAACCATTTTGAAATCTATTTTTCTTGAAAATTACTTGTAAAAACATTTTCTTAAATATTATCCTTTTTAACAATGCAAAGGGAGATTCGAAGAAATGATGGCGGTTAAATACATACATGTCATACGAGGTCAAAAGAACATTCCTTTTGCACGGTAAAAAGGATTGAAAGATTTCTTGTTTAGAAAGTGACAAGAAGTTTCCTTTTAAGATATTTTTAAAATAAAAAATTGGTAAAAATTTATTTTAGATATTATAGGATAATAGTATAATATTCTTGGAATCTATTTTTATAAAACATAGATTTTCGACCGAAGAGAGGGTATAGTTGGGCTTTCCTGAAAACACTTTCTTAACTTTATGAGGTACTAAAGAGTATATTATGGTAAAAATAAATGATTATATAATTAAATAACATAGGATAAGGAAATTAATGAATATTATTGATATATGGATCATTATATTTCACCAAAATAATCATAAACAAAAATAATCTCGAAAAGCAATAATATTGTCTCAATAAAATCTTATAACTTGGTATATTGGGATCATGCTCCCCATGCAAAGAAAGTAAATTAAATGAAGCATATAATATCATTAAAATATTTATATTCATGATATGTAATGTAAAATTGAAGTATATGGACCTTGAAAAAGGGTTTAGGTGCATAAAAAAACATGAGTCTCAAAGAAGGAAAATTGAGACAATACTTGTTTACCAATTTGGTATCTTTTAAAACACAAACCCCATGAAAGAAGGATCATAAAATGGAAATTTGAATACCCTTAAATTTAAGTAAAATTTACATATAATAAAATCATGGGTATTAAATACACCACACATAAGGAAAGAGTGGCGATCATTACATGTATCTCACCGAACTTAAAAGTGAGATGAAATCTCCTTACCTTGTGTCTTGACTCTCTCCATACTCATAAAAGATTCCTATATAATAAATATAATTATATTATAGATATTTTATAGAATAATTTTCTTATATATATTACCATATATGGTTTTATTATAACCTTATATTACTTTATTGTTAACAATCCTACATTAAGGTTTCACTTCGGGTAATATTCACTTTGTTCTTTGCATGTTTCTTAATTTGTTAAATATTTGTTATTATACTTATATCATGATTACATAATGTAAACCATGATATAAATATTAGTTATATACATTATATATTTTTTATAATAATCTAAATAAAAATATTTATGTAATTGAATACACCATTCATGCAGACGGTAAGTCTTACGTATGCCTGAAATTTGTTTTCTATTTTTGTTGTCATACTGAAAGAAAGTTTTTAAATTATACACACACAGATATATATATATATATATATATATATTAATTTATAATTAATATAACATATATATCACATAAGTTCATTAAACCCATCCTTAAAACATTATATGGGGTGTGTGAAAGAATCACATCGCTTTGAGGGGGCGGTAGTCCATAGTTTCTCAAACGAGATTATCATCTTAACACCAAATGGAAGGTAAAAAAAATATGTTTTAAAAGGAATAAAGAATATTAAATAAATAATAAATATAATATATAAAATATATAAATAGACTTTCCATCATAATGGCCACCTTGATTGGTGGTAAATGATAAATGAACAATCATTATTTTGTGAGGCAGTAGTTCAACATACTCCGAAATAACATATTCAACATCCATTAGATGGAGGTGTGTGTAAGTTTTTATTAGAAACTTTTCAAAAAAATATACTATTATATGTAGGATAAAATTTTTTTCTCAAAATAATATAATAAAACGAGTTATGGGGTGAATAAGAGAAATAAATTGAAGGAGTTTGACAGAAGGTATTACCTCTAAATCAGGTAACTCCTATTGGTTTGTGCCAAAAAGATTTCTTGAGAAGTTTTATGTCCAATTATAGCATTTAAGGTATAAGGGAGGATTTTTTGGATTCTAATTGGGAAGATCTTGGACGACATTAAATGGTTGGATAGGTGTGAGGAATGGATAGAGATGGTGGCCTTTTATAGGGAAGTAAAATGACCCATTTGGAATTTCTAGAATTAAGTAAGGTGTGCACATGTTCTTACCAAAAAAAGTCATAAAAAAACAACCAAAATAAATAATTTAAGGTTTATGTACAAACTATGGACATAAAATGGATTTTAGAAAAGTTTCTAGGTCATTTGGGCCCTTAATTGTATGTTTTAGTCCCTAATTAAGCTTAATTTGGCCTTAAGAGTTCTGATTAATTTTAATCACTTTTACTATTCATTTTGGTCAAAAATTAACAATATCTTATAAGAATAAAAATATTAGACTGAATACAATGGTCAATGTCCAATTTTTGAAATTAAAATCATAGAAGTTGAAAATTTAATATTAGTGCTAATCCAGTAGATGAGATGAAATAATAGGGTTTTAGAGTAAGAAAAAGTTCAAAAGTTTGTTAAGATTTTATATTCAGTTTCAATGTGAAATTTATTATAATGAATTAAATTGTAAAATTATATGTATTATTTATATAATTTTACCTTAAAATATATTCATAATATCATTTAGCATTAATAATTAATTATACAAAAATGTAGTTTTTAAATAAGAAGCATTATTTTTAACTATTCATTAAAAAATAATGTTTCTCAGAAAAATACCAACAATTAAACCTAGGATAATTTCTATGTTCTGAATTTAAAAATGAATTTTTTTATCCAATTAAATTTATAAAAATCTCTGAAATTAATTTTATTTTCAGAAATTGGTCCATTCAAGAAACCTGTATTTTTAACATAAAATGAATTTATCAAAAATTTCATCTTTTATTATTAATAAGTTTTATTTATATCAAAAAATTATAAAAAATATTTGGAAATTATTTTTTACTATTACTATAACTATTTTAATGGTTAGATTATAATTATCTCATTTAATTAATTATATATATATATATAAAGATGTCTCATAGAAACTTTGTGTTGCGTGCATCGTACGCCAAGTCTGTGTTGCTTGTAGTGAAATCCAAGTTGGTATTACTTGTGAAAGGATTATTTGACTTAGTGTTTTAATATATATATATATAACTAGTTTATAGTGTCATGTGAAATGAGAAATATTGAAAAGATGAATTAATTTGAAAAAAAATAATTCTCATAATCTTGGGGTGTTACATTCTTCCCCCCTTAAAATGAATTTTACCCTCAAAATTCATATGGTTTATCAATTGTTTAATAATTCAAAGTTCTATTCGTAGAAACCCACATTTTAAAAATAGATACTAAAACTTCCCCTATAAATGGAAATTTGGAACCATAACAGTTACCCAAAGTAATATACAAATACGTTTCCACATCAGAGAACATAGGTGGAAATTGAAAACATGGATATGGAAGGAAAAATATTACCATCAAGTTATTATGGAGAGTTAAAGATAACAATTATAGAATAAAGTTAAAAACCAGAAGTCCATAAATATGCAATAACCTAAGGGATCTTCTAATTCATTAAAAATGTAGGAATAAGATAACATTTTTGGTTTCAAGAAAAGTTAAAGAGTTTTCATTAAATGATATAATTTCATGATTTCTAGACAACATCACCCTTTATTGTTTGTTGATCCACTTAATATCATTCTATAAAAAGTTACTTTCTCATTTATGAAGTAATAACAGATCACGAGTTCCATGATATGCCATCTCATTTTTCATTATTTTCCATTCTTACAAGGTAGTTTGAACAAGATATCCAATATGAATAAATCCTTATATGGAAGATAACGATTTAATATTAATAAATTAATTTGAATTTTAACTTAAAATTTCAGTAAATTGTAAACCTCATAACCCCTATGAAAGATGGAAATTCAAGGTTTTAGAAATAAGGTCATAAAATCAGATTAACATTGATTCCCTTGTATATAAAAAAGTATCTCTTGGTTTTCAAATTACAAATATGTTAATAACCTCATCATATATTCTATGGAAATATGGAAATAACCTAAATTACCATATATACTTTTGAAAAACATACAATCTTACTTATTCCAAAGTGTATTGGATCTATTCCTTAAATCAAAAAATATTGTAAACTTCATTATTGGTAGCATAAACCATCGATAAACAATTCCTTACTTAGTTCCAATGTAATCAATACCGTCCATTTTACTTATTCATATCCCATGTATCATTATCCACAAAACATTATATTATCATAAAGAACATACTAAGGGTTACCTTACCTTAGTCAAAATATCACCTTGTCAATAAATCACTTCACCAGTCCATAGGGAACATTCAATATAAACTTGAAAATACTGAGTAAAAAAACAAGTAGAAAAATCCTTATATACTTCATCATTCATAACTTTTAAATCCAAATAAATAAATATTTTTATTGCGTCATTCTTAATTCATTAACAATAATACCCTTTTATTTTCACACTTTAACCGTAGTCTTGTCATCATCCACAATGTAACCATTGCTCAAACCACCTTGTTGATTATCGTCAGGAACATTCCTCTTGGGACATTGGGTTACATAATGACCATTTTCTCCATCATTAAAACACTTAACCTTCAATGGATACTTAGGGAGGCCAAAATTCCTATCAATTTCATTAACTGAACTCTTCATTTTTCCCTTAATGTCACTTTATTTGTGTCCTTCTTTTCCACAGTCAAAACACCTTCTTGTTCCTCGAAGGAATTCACTTAGGTGATTCTTTCCACATTCTTGACACAAAGGAAACCAAATGTTCTTTCCGCCATGGTATCCATTACCTAAACTCTCATTGAAATCATTCTTTATCTTCCTTGGTGATTCTAAGAGTTGGTTAAGGTAAACATTTTTAATTATGTTATATGAAAAATCATTAGGCATGATCACGACATCTTTCACTTTAGTGATCATCCCACTTGACCGGTCATCATAAAATATTCCATCACATTCAACATTAATAAAATTCCTTCTAGGTCCCGCCATTGACTAAAACCAAAAGCATTGTGTGACCATTACTTATCATATCATAAAACAACATAGACATTAAAATAATTTCCTATAGGATTTCTAAATAATTACACATTCCCAAATCTATGACACATTGGTTTTATCCGAGGTTATTAATAGCTAACTTGTATTTAAGTCCTTTGTGATTGTTCTTGAAGAGTTTGTGAATTCTAAAAGAATATCCCCCAAGATTGTCAAACCAGGTGTGTATCAAGGCATGTTGTCGTGTACCATATTACCCCAAGTTAAGACCAGGACATCTTGTTGGATTTGTTACCCCTAGGTACATATGTGCCATATCCACATCCACTTGTAGTATCCAGACATGGATTTATTTCTTTGAAACCACTCACTTTATCCTTTACCAAAATTTCAATACATTTTTCTAAACGTTAACTCATCCTTATACTTATCCTTAGAGACATCCCTAGACATATACTTATAAATATACATAGGGATCTCACTAAGGTTTTCTCAACCTATTTTCCAAAGGAAAACTAACCTTTTCCTAAGATACCAACTATAGAAACACTCGCTTTAAAAACATTAACATTACATAACTTATGCAGAATACATAAAAGTAATAAAAATATACACAACAAGACTGTACTATTCCAGTGCCTTTGGAAACAAGTAATATATAAAAACTGATACATAAGTGAGCTATATTATCTCCCACTAGGTTCTTGTTGAATATCACCATTCTTAGACACATCAAACATAATACATTTCTTCCTAACCTAGGGAAGGAAACATAAAAAGGGGTGAGCTCAAATTATTAGTAAGGGTAAATAAGGGAGACATGTAATTATAAATATGAGAATAAGGGTATGATAATTTGATCCTGAAAATAAAAGATCATACCCTGGACATCAAAGAACATTGTATAAATATTGGAAGTTCATAAGATATTTATCATAATGAAATAAAGATCATAGTCCATGAAATCATAACATAGGAATACAAAATGGAATTGTGGAAACACATAAGAATATATTGATTTCCATAGTATCCAAGACATTACATCCAAGACCATATTAGTAGAAAAATTCCTTTACTGAACTAGGTGAATCCCTGTTCCACCCCTATATTACTGAACTGAGTAAACCCTCATTCCAACCTTGTATTACTGAACTGAGTAAACCCTCATAATAGAATTGTATTACTGAATTGATTAAACCCTCATTCCATCCATGTATTACTGAACCGAGTAAACCTTCATTCCATCCCTATATTACTGAACTAAGTAAACTCTCATTCAATCCCTATATTCCTTAAATGAGTAAACCCTTTTTCCATTACAATATTATTGAACCGAGTAAAACCTAATTCCAGCCCTTTATTAATGAATCAAGTAAAACCTCATTCTAGCCCTGTTTATCTAATGAGATATAAATCTTTACCCAATGCATTGGAAGGAGATATAGGTCTCACTGGTCACATAAATAAATCATATATGCATGTTCTATAAGATCATAAATAAAAATATCATAACCATTAAAATAAAGTGGGTATCATAAATATCCTAACATGTGGAAAGATACAGGTTTTATAATCATTTCATCATAAACAAAACCCGAAAAAAGAAGTAGGTTACAAAAGCATATACCTCGTGAATGATAAATGAGTTTCATAAATGTATTACCCATTAAGGATAAATGGGTTTAATAAAGACCATGGAATTTAGCATAACTCATTCATAGAAAAGATATGAATGGAACCATTAGATCGTTTCTTGGAAAGGCTTAAGTAACATCAATATATGTTATCTTAGATAGAAAATAATTTTGAAATATACTCTAAATTGAGGGAAATATTATTTATTGTTAGAAAAATTATTTTTAATACATAAAACCATCTATAAATAATTTTCTTATAAAATACCTTGAAAACTTATAAATAAAACCTAAAATCATTCTGGAATCCTTTTTCCTTGAAAACTTTTAAAATAAGCTTTGAAACATTTTAAATACCATTTTATTTAAAAACAATTGAAAAATTTTAAAGAATTATTAAAAATGTATTGAAAACTCATAAAGAAATCTTGAAAAAAAATCTTAAAATCATTTTTCTTTAAGACTTATAAAATAATACTGAAAACTTTTTGAAAACCATTTATTTGAATGCACTTTGAAAACTCTCAAATAAGACTAGAAATAAATTTGAAAGCACCTTTCCATAAAATCATATAATATAAGTTTGAAACCATTTTGAAAACAATTTTACGTGAAAATTATTTTAAATACATTTTCTTAAAGATTAACCATTCTAACAATGAAAAGGGATACTTGACGAAATTATGGTGTTTAAATCCAAACATGTTATATAAGGTCAAAAGAACAGACCTTTTGTATGGTAGAAAGTATAGAAATATTCCTTGTTCATAAAGTGACATGAAATTTACTTTAGAGATATTGGTAAAAGAAAAAAATGTGAAAAAATGAATTTTATATATTACAGGATAATGGTATAATATTCTTGGAAACCCTTTTTAGAAAACATAGATTTCCGACCGAAGAGAGGGAAAAGTCCAGATTTCCGAAAAACAATTTATTAAATATATGATGTACCAAAGATTAGAATATGGTACCAATACATGATTATATCATGAAATAACATAGGATAAGGAAAATAATGAATGTTATTGAGAGATGGATCAAAATATTTCATCAAATGAAGCATAAACATAAACAATCTCGAAAATAAACGAGATTGTCTCAATAAACTCTTATAAATTGGTATCTTGGGATCATGATAAACATATAAAGAAATAAAATTAAAAGGTTTATATTCATTATATTTCATTTAAAGTGGAAGTACATGCACCTTTAAAAAGAGTTTAGATGTATAATAAAACCTGATTCTCAAAGAAGGAAAATTGAGACAAATCATTTTTATTGATTTGATATCTTTTGAAACTTAAACCCCATGAATGAAGGATCATAAAATGAGAATGTAAATAAACATAAATTTAAATATAATATAAATATAATACAATCGTGGGAAGTATATACATCACACAAAATTAAAGAGTGGAAAACATTACATTTAACTCTGGGAAATTAAAATTGAGATAAAATCCCCTTACCTTGTGTCTTGACTCTCTCCATACTCATACAAGCTTCCTATATAATAAATATAAGTTTATTATAAATATTTTACAGAATCATATTATTATATATATTACAATATATTTTTTAATTTTAACCTTATATTACCCACTTGTTAACAATCCTATGTTATGGATTTACTTCAGGTAATATTCACTTTGTTCATCACATGTGTTTTAATTTGTTAAATCATTGGTCATTATACTTATATCATGATTATAGAATGCAGACCATGATATAAATATCAGGTATATACAGAATATTTTTATTATAATAATCTATATAATAATGAATTATTTAATGTAATACACCGTTCATGGAGACGGTAAGTCGTACATACGCATAAATGTTGTTTTCCTTTTTTATTATCGTATTGAAAGAAAGTATGTAAATGACACACACATATATATATATGTACATATATATATAATAATTATTCTTGTATAATTACTATATAATATATATAATATAAGCTCATTAAACCCATACTTAATACATTCTATGTGGCATGCGAATGAATCACATCGCTTTGAGTGGGTAGTTGTCCACACTTCCTCAAATGAGATTATCATCTTAACACCAAATGGAAGGTAAACATATGTGTTTTGTAAAGGGAATAAAGAGGATAAAATAAATAATAAATAAAATAAATAAAACATATAAATAGTTTTTCCATAATAATGTCTACTGTTATTGGTAGTAAAGGAGAAATGAATAATCATCGTTTCGTGAGGCAGTAGTTCATCGTACATAGAAATAGTATGTTCAACATCCATTAGATGGAGATATGTGTATGTGTATGTAAAAAACCTTGTATAAAAACATACTTGTATATTCAATATACTGTTTTTGTCATAGAATAATGGAATATATATATTTTAAGGGTTGAAGAATGGAAATAAACAGAAGGATCTTGAGAGATGACATTACCTATAAATCAGGTAACTCTTTTTGGTTTGTGCCAACAAGAGTTCTTGACAGGCTTTATTCACAAAATGAGGCTTAAATATAAAAGTGAGGATTTTTTGGAGGCTAATTGTGTAGATATTTTATTATCATAAAAAGGTTTGAGAGGTGTAAGGAATGGGTGGAGGTGGTGTCCTATTATAGGAAAGGAAAAGGACTCATTTGGAATTTCTGGTGACAAGTTTGGTGTGTACATGTTCTTAACTAAAAAAATACATAAGAAACCAAAAAAAATATATAATGGATGGTTAATTGGATAAATATAGATATAAAATTGGTGTTTTATAGGTTTCTAGGCCATTTGGGCCCTTAATTTTAATGTTTAGTCCCTAATTAAGCTTAATTTGGCCTTAACTGTTGTGATTAATTTTAATCACTTTTACTAATCATTTTGGTCAAAAATTAGCATGGTATTATTAGAATATAAATATATTACTGAATACAATAGTTAATGTTAGATTATTTAAAATCAAATCACATAAGAGAAAAAATTAAGACTAGTGCTAATCTTGTAGAAGGGATGAAAGAAAAGCGTTTTAAAGTAGGAAAAAGTTGAAAAGTTTGTTATGATTTTAAATTTAGTTTAAAAGTGAAATTAATTATATTGAATTAAATTATATTATTAGATGTATTATTTATCTAATTTTACCTTAAAATATATTTACAATATCATTTATAATTAATAATTAATTAGGAAAAAAAATGCAATTTTTAACTAAAAAATAGTATTTTCACTGTTAATTAAAAAATGAAGTTTCTCAGAAAAATCAAAAAAATTCACCATATTTTAATTTCAATGTTATGAATTCAAAAATCAATTTTTTTATCTCATTATATTTCTAAATGTTTCTAAAATGAATTTTATTATTAAAAATCAGTTTATTCATGAAAACAATATTTTTAACATAAAAGGACATTACCAAAAATCTCATCTTTCATTGTCAATATGTTTTATTTATATAAAAAAATTATAAATAATATTTGGAAAGTATTTATTGCTGTTACTATAAATATTTTTAATGGTTATTTTATAATTATTTCATTTAATTATATATATATATATAGATTTTTCATAGAAACTTAGTGTTGCGTGCATCGTACGCCAAGTCGGTGTTGCTTGTAGTGCAAGCCAAGTTAGTATTTCATGTGAAAAGAATGTTTGAGTTAGTGTCTTAATATATATATATATATATATATTAAACTATCTATAGTGTCATGTGAAATGAAAAATATTGAAAAGATAAAATAATATGAAAAAAATAATTCTCAAAATCTTGGGGTGTTACACACATCCTCATTTATTTCACTTATTTTTTTGATATATTTTTCTATTATTTAAATCTCTATTTTTTTCTTATAACACATATTAAATAATTTTCATTATAGAAATTAATAATAATAAAATTCATTTAAAAAATTTTAAAACTCAAATTCAAAGCAATAACTTCCTTCAACCAACTCAACTACTCCTACTTCATTTCGATCCTTTGGATCTTTTATGTATTATAGATAAAATCGATGATTAAAAAAACAACATAATATATTACATTAGGGATACCATACATTTTCTAAGAAGCCACATTATAAAATCCTCTAATAATTGAAACAAAAATTCTGAAATAGCTTGCACCATGGATTGGTGCAAAACACTAATCCATTTTTCCTTCAAAAATGAAAATCAGCATGGTGAATACCTCTTTCTTTTTTTCATTTGGGATATATATATCACATATTATCCATTAATTGGTACAATATGGTCATGGTACTCTTTATCAACCAATTTTCGATTGAAAAAACCATTTTATGACTATGGATTGCTTCTCGCACCACAATAGGTCTAGTGGGATTACTTGTTTCACATAGGGAGACCAGTTCTTCACCATGAAATCTAACACAGTTTCATTAAGTCATTTTACTATCCATATTGACCCTCTTGTACTACATATAATAATTCATTACCATGACCTCCCCCTATAACCATTTTTTCCTTGCCTTTTTCACACATGTATAATAGAAGATCACCATGGAGACAACCATGAACATTTTGGCCTAGACTATTTTAGACATAAAAATCAATAAATCACAAAAACCATTAAAAAACATAATGAGAATGGCCTTACATTCGAATTCCCTATGTTCACCATGACCACCACTAGAGTGTGGAATTTTCTATTTTTGAAAATTCCTCCACAAAATGTCATCCACCATGGTTGTGGTATTCTTTACTTGGCCCTCCTTTATCCTAAGAGCCTTCATCACTTCATGAAATGCCTGAATATTTATGAACCAATCATGATGTTTTTAAAATTATAGATCATATCATATGTAATTTTATAATTTATCATAGAATATGATTTATGAATTGATAACAAAATCCAACACACTCAATCATATCATCTTCCCCAACTCTTTAACCTCACTTATTACAAAAAACATCTCATCCCTTATTAGGTTCAACAATCCCCCACTTTGGATTTTTTTGTCCACCAAGGAATATAATTCACTGTAATGTTCTAAAAAATTAGCAATATATCTTCTTATAATGATTTTAAGGCTACATGAAAAAACTCGGTGTAAGAAACAAGAAAATTTAATAAATAATACATTTTTTTCTATAAGATAGTGATATATATGAAACCCCCTTAACACATACCTCACAATATTCAATAAGAACTTCATTACCACATCATAAACTCTTTCAAACATAAAATATTCTTACAAAAACTCACAATAAACTATTAAAATATTCCACACATGTTGAAACAAAAACTTACCAATTTGAATAAATATCTTTAAATCTATTCTTCCTTTAAATATAGAATTCCTCTAAATGAAACACATATCTTTGGATACTCCCCCTAAATTGTATACTCACCCTTTTGAAAAAAAATAGGAAGATACATATAAAAGAAAGATTCATATTGTCAAATTTTCTCTTCCTTTTATAATAATATCTTACTACAAGATGGAATAGGGGAAAACAACATCATACCTTTTCCTTATAAGGACTGATATTGAACACAAAACATCAACCTCAAATTAAAAAATTCTTCCTTTGATAGTGGATTGGTGAACACATCTGGAATGTTCTCATTTATAGGAACAAATTCAAACATTAACTTATCTTCTCCACTAGATATTTAGTAAATTGAAATATAATATCAATGTTCTTTGATATTTAATTCTGAATTTGATTCTTTGAAATATTAATATTACTTTGATTATCATATCCCAAAATTAGTGGAAACTTAACTTCAACTTCTAACTTGGTATTTATCCACATATGTTGTGTTGATGCATGGGTGGAAGCCACATATTCATCCTCATAAGTACTCAAGGTGACTAAATTATACTTATTTTATTTACAAAAAACACATATTTCTCTAAGAAAGTAAACTCCACTAGATATAAAATTATTATCATCAATACCTTTAGTCCAATGTGTATCTAAATAACTAAAATAAATAAATATTAATTTTATTGTCATAACTCAATATATAGTTTGATGCACCTTTTATGTATTTAGGTATTCTATATCAATAAATGAATTTAGACACCTTTTCATAACATTGATACCAAGAAAAAATCATAACAACATACATAATATCCAGTCCTAAATTTATATGGTCTATTAGAGAACTAATTTTTATTCAAAATTCCTTCAGATCAATATCCCTACCTGGTTCTTATTTATAAAAATTAGTACCTACCAAAATTAGTGTAGAAACTAACTTTAAATACTCTATTCCAAACATCTTCAACACTTCATTATCATTTTTCTCTTGAGATATAAAAATAGGATCTTTTATTTGAGAAATTTGTTGGTGAAAATGCATATCATGTCACTAAGAATAGAAATTTTCGAAATATTATTCATTTATTTAGAAAAATCTTAATAAAATCCTTTATAATTTAAATTAAAAATAATATCATCTACATGAACAATAATAGTGAGAAATATCTCATCATCGTCTTTAATGTATATATTTCTTTCAACTCTTCCTTTCTTGAAATTCAATTTCTTTATGGAGGTGTAAATCTCAGAATACCAAGATATTAGGGGTTTATTTATCCCATATAAATCCCTTTTAAACCTAAAACACAATTCTAATCTTAACCAAGAAATAATCCACATGGTTTTTTAATATACACTTCCTATTCTAATTCACCTTTGAGAACGACTGACTTAACATCCATTTGAAAGATCTTTCCTTGAATTTGTGCTGAAATGGAAATAATATTTTAGGAATTTTGTGTTTTGTAGACTGTTCAAATAAATAATCAAATTTAAATCCTTCAACCTATGAATATACTTTACACACTATCATTTATTTATTTCCCAAAACATCACCTTTTTCATTAATCTTGTTTTGTAAAACCCACTTGGTTTATATAATGTTCTACTATTTGTGCTTGGGTACTAACTCCCAAGTCTCATTATTTTTTATTTTATCCATCTCTTCATTCATTTCATCAATAAACGATTTATTTTTCTTTTCTTATTGCAAATGACTTGGTTAAACGTTAGAAAAAAATGAGACATAAGAGGCTGACTTTAATGTTCTTCTTGTTTAAATATGTTTTCCTTGATTTATAAGGATATGTTGAACCTGAAAATTCCTTATCAAACATGGATAATGTGAAAAATACTATTATTCATCACTAGAAATTACTGAATCGACTTCATTAACTTGAAATTCTTCATAATATGTAGTCTTTTTTAATACTACACCTTTCCGTTTCCAAAAAATAGATTCATCATCATCACTTATAGAACTATCTTCTTCATATGATTTCACATTATTTGCATTTTCCATTACTTACACATAAATTGAATAAAAAATATTTCTTATATATTTATTGAAATAGTGATATCCTCTTCCATTTGGTGGGTAACCTAGTAAGATTCCATGAACACATCTTCTTTGAAATTTTCCCATATTTTCACATTTAACTTTGATAACACAAGGGATTCCAAACACTATTATATACTAAAAAAATTTATATTTCCTATAATTCATCTCATATGATGAAATATAACAATTTTTCCTATAAAGACAATGATTTTGAATATGAAAAAATTCTTTAATGGCTTGTATTTAGAAATAATGATATGTATCATGCTCTAATAATATGGTTTCAGCCTTCTCCACATGAATTTTATTATGTTTTTTCAGCTACACCATTTTTTTGAGGTGTGTATAATGAAATGAGTTAATAAAATATACCATGTTTTTTAATATAAGATTAAAATATTCATTTAGAATGATTAATAAAATTATATATTAAAATATTATTTAAAGAGTAACCAGACTCTTTCTCAATTCTTCTCTTGAAACCCTTCATCCTTTTCAGAGCCTCTAATTTACAATTTATAAAAATAATACAAGTAATGTTATTAAATTCATAAAAAATTGAAATAAAATACTTACCTCTATTTTTTATTGCTTCCTCATGGGCACAAAAATGTTGGAGTGAATTATCTCTAAAGGACGAGTAGATTTTTTTCTACCTTCTTATATAGAGTATTCTAAATATTTATATTTTGACATGTAGAACACATAAAATTACTTAAAAATTTTCAATTCATGAAAATATTTAAAATTTTATCTATTAATAGGACTTAAAATATTATTTTTGTTAGATGACTAAGTCTTATCTGCCACAATTGTTTTTATTATTTCATGCTCATATCAAAATTAATTTCCATCATACCAAATCTAAAAAACAATTCCTCATTGTCACTGTCCTCTGGGAAAGATATGTCCATATTTCAAGATATTAAGAAAAAAACAATATTTATGAAATATCACTATATTTACTTCATCACATAACTAGGACACAATAAAAATAATATTTTTTCATTTCCCCAACTATAATATACTCCTGAATTTTAATTGATCTTTACCAATCAATGTTGGTCCAACACATTTGATTTTTAGTGATCCATTATTTACAGAGTTCATAGATCCATATTAATATTTTTCAATATACTTTATGTGATTAAAATATCCTATCATATATAAGGAATAATGGATATCCAAAATCCATTGATATTTTCATTTGATGAAATGTAGGAAACTTCATAAACTAGAGATTTCTATTTTCCTTTATCATTTCTACTCAAATACATATTTACATTATCTCATGTGAACATTTGGGATGGTAGCATACAAAAACCCCCACTTATAAGATGACCTAGATTCCCACATCATTCACAAACACCTTCCAATGGCTAAACTCTTTTCAAAAATTGAATCCATATTTGTCAGGCATCTCTGAATTGTTATTGTTTAAATGTGGGAACTCCCAATTGATTTCTATCTTCTAAACCATATAACATCATATTTTTATAGGTAATTAAACCAAAAAATCCTTTCCATGGTCCCAAAACCTCTATAGTTCTAATAATAACCCTAATATAATATTTTCCATTAAATACATCATATTTTCATAAATTGCATGATTTTTTTCAACCTTATTCCCACCAATAATAAGGGCTCATATTTGTAAACCAATTTTTTTGTGAACTCTAGAAACTTTCTTGTTAAAATATAAATTCTTGTCATCCCTTTTTCCTTCAACATTTTTAGTAGTTTTTTACATTAAACTAGACGCACTCAAAATTTCCAAAATTTGGAAAGTCACTTGATATGGATACAAAATTGGTATTCTTGATTTTATTATTCGTTTTTGAGTTACTACCAACATTTTCATAAATATTACAATCATTAATAAGTCATTTAATTTGGTCCTCTTGAGATTCACACTTCTTTAAACACTCTCTTGTTTATGAAATATATATATAAACATTCGATCTTAATGTCATCAAATCCACTTATATTTTGATCAAGTTTTATTACAAATGATCAACCACCTTTTACTTATCCTTCAGATTATATCCCAACTTTATGTTAATAGTATTATCATTATCAAGAAACTTCTTTAACACTTTTAATTCAACATGAAACATTGAATTTTCTTTTACAATGACAAATTCATCATCTATCTTTAATTTTTTTAATTCCCTTATCCTATTTGGAAATATTTAAGATAAATTTTTTAATTATTTCTTGATCATGTATTCTATTCTTGTTTAATCATTATCCTCAAACTTTCTATAGATTTTATTAGTGAACTATTCTTGATTCACCGTATCAATGAGAAGTTTTCCACCAATATCTATGGAAATTTTTATATCCTCTTATTCATAACTACTAACACTTCTTTAACACTTAGATACGAAATTTACCTTCATATAATTTGAGAAATACTTTTTCATAACTTTAGTACAAACCCCTAATTTTTTAAAATTTGGTGATATTTTCTTAAATAATCCTCCTAGTACTTATTCTTCTTCCTCACCGACTCAATATTATTTTAATTTAGGAAATGTTTTAGTAAAATTTGGAACTTATACACTACTAAATAATATTTTAAAAGATTACCTTAAATCCTTACCTTAAATATTCTCACATTTTGAGAGATTTGAGACACCATATTATCAATCTTATGATCCAAATTAGAAAACAAATTATAAGAACATGATTCTTCTTCAATATTAACTTTACTCTTAAAATTTTAATTATTTGTGTCTTTAAATGTTATTTATTTTTCAACCTTCACCTTATTCTAGATTGAATTATCTATCCTTATTTCATAATAAATTAAAACCCAGTGCAAATCATCAATTTAAATATCACTTGGATCATTTTCTTCCAAAATAGAGACTTTAGTATCAAACTAATTTCGTAAGATATGAATTTTTTTCAATAATATTAGAATCTTCCTAATTATCCAAATTGTCTATTTTTTATCATAAATTCATTCAGCCTAGTAAAGAAATTATGAATAGTTTCGTCATCATGTATCCCAATGTCTTCAAACTTAAGTCTCTAAAACTATAATTTAGATTAATTTACTTTGTTATTTCCATAATAGATATTATGAACTTTATTATAGATGTATTTAATGGTATTAAATCATTTGAATTTAAAAAATCACCATTTTAGGGGGATGATAGAAAAAAATTCTCCACAAAACAAACATTATACAAATTTCTTTAATCTACTACTTTCATAGAAACACCTTTATCTTGAGGAACAAACCCATTAGTTGTGAATTCCAATACATCATAAATGATTGATAAGATGTATTGTTTAATCCTATCTTTCTATATCTGATATATTTTCCCATAAAATGTTACAATCCCCTTTCTATTTACTGAATTATGATTATCCATTACATATAACATAAATTCAGTGACAAGAACTTCTAACTAAGAGAAAATTTCTCTTAAAACTCCAAATAATAAATAAATAATAATGAGAACTATCCCTATAGTACCTTTTGATAAGGCACCTCCAAGATTAGTTTGGATTCATTGGGGGTGAATGTGATTCAATTTATTTTTATGTTTTCTTGATGAAACAATCCTCTTCACTGGTTAGAGTGAATATCTGTCACTGGATAACCCACACACATGAAGGGAAAAGAATATTTACAAGGGTTAACACTCAAAATGATAAGGATATTCTTTATCCTGATCTATATTTTCCCATTAACATACAAACCACTAGTTTTATCTTATAGGTATAACATTAAGTGTTTATCCTTGAAACTATGTTATAAAATGTCTCCCAAATATGATAGTGTTTCATGCACTATTAAAATGATAAAAAAATCTATATCAATAATAATAAATAATTCTAAATATAGCCTTCATTTATTAATGTAGTTTTTTCGTCTTCTCATTCAATTTGAAGATCATTTCACATTGAATCGTGTGGTTTAACATATAATATTATTAATGTGTTTAAAAAAATCCAACAAACTTAATCATGACTTCTTCCCCAATTATTTAACCTCACATATCATAAAAAACATATCAACACCTCTTGGGTTCAACATAGGCTCTAAGAAGAACTCCTCTAGAAAAAGGCATTTAAAATTGATCCAGGTAAGAGTTTCCATATCATGGGTATATGTCGTCAAGATCCAGCATCATCCAATCAAGACACAGTGATAGATCCCTACAAGTACTACTATTTTATCCAAATTTTTCCATATGATATGAAATAATCAATACATGGACTCTAACCATCCCTCTACTGCTTGTGACTTCGGATCACCCTGAATCCTTGGTGCTATCTTCCTCTAAAACTCACAATGTTCACCCAACATGTGCACTTTATCATCTAATGATGCTAGAATAATATTATTTTTGGAAGGAGGTAAAGAATTGGCCTATGATACCAAAGGCTTGTCTGTTCACTAATAAATGGGTAGAAGTACAACTCACTACCCACCTAGAGGGAACACCCCATCAACTGGCCTCTAAATTGAGGCCGCATCACTAAGATGATCGTAATTGTGATTCTATTATAGAATCTTGGATGGATCTCTATGTGTAGGATTCCTAAAATATTCAATACTTACCTCCATCTAAATAGAATATATTGGGATCTGACACAAGAATGGCATGAAAAACAAAACCCATTATTATATGATACATGTATCATTTTATCCCCTATAATCGATGAATTTATTCCCCAATTCAACAATTTGGTTATCCGAATCCTAGTGAATGGATATGTTAGCCATCACACCATCACCATATTTCTGTCCTGAGAGCCAAACTGGAGACACTTAAACAAAATTTCCTTAAAGAATAAAGTTATTATAGAAATTACTCTATCACCAAACTCTATCATAGGTTATCCCATGATCTGATACAACTTTGACATGACACAATCCACTAGGGCCCTCTTGGATAGTGATATTCTAAGTGTTCCACTAAAATCCCATATCTAATAAGCCATGGGCTAGTGACCAACACCATGTAGGAATATAAATCATATAGGAAACCTTAACATAATTCACCTATACACATGAAAAAATATCTCCATATACACCTTAGTAATGTGGAAAGTAAACAACTGGAATAATAAATACATGAACAACATCTAATATCCCATAATTGAGTACTATGGTACACACTCAAGTAAAGAGGAAAAAATACATCACCAAAAACATCCAAGTTGGTCCAACCTAAAAAAAGTGGGAAAATAGTCTCCACACACGACTATCCATCCATCAAAAGTCTGGGTACCACAACCACCAAACTCCATTAATAACCACTCATTCCATGTTTCCCAAGATCTGTTTCAAAAAGACTATGATATTCAAATTTTATAACACATGTAAGAAGATACCATACAGGGGTGCATATATACATTCCTAATTGAACACCCCAAAATAAAAATGGAGTAAAGTATTAAAATAAATATTAAGAAAATATTAAGATAAACCTAGATATACATGCTGTATATAAGGACCTGGGTTTTTTCAAAATGGAAACATGAGAATGAAATTTAATTTTTGTTGTTTCAGATTCTCGTGAGGGGTAAAATGGTATTCCCACCTAAAAGATGATATAAAATAAATGTTTTGACCACAATTTTTATCTCGGAATAGGGTTTTTCCCTAGGGTGGGAGTTTGTTGGAATAAGAAGTGATGCAAATTTTTATGGAATGAAAAATATTTAATATTTAGTTAATTAAATAAAAATTTAATCTCACTTGATCATTTCACTATATCATTTGATTAGATTGTTGGATTTATATTCTACCTCAACCATTGAGTTCATAATGGTTAGAGTTTCCTAGGTTGGGCATAAAATCATGTTAGTCATCGGGCCTAGTCCCCTTTTCCATTTTATTTTTCTTCTTCCCATTATTTTAATCTTTTCTTTATTCTCCTGGATTCTTGTGAATTCCCCGTTATGCCTCCAGTGTAACATTATCAAGAGAGAAAAGGGAGAGAGAGGGATAGAGAGGGAGATATATATATATATATATATATAGATTAAGAGAGGTGATACCATGGAGCTTAGGAGGACAAAGATCATCATACGGTAGTGGTAAAATGATATTACGTGTGAAGCTTTAGTAGATTACATACAAATAATATATTTTTTAATTTTTTTGAAAACATTACCCATATATTTACTACTTTATAGTTTTATAACCATACTGTATCTATTTGGGATCCCTTGAGTGTCAATCTATTTCTTTTGTGGATAAAATCAAGGTTCCATTCCATTCGTAAGGTTTTCTCATTCATAAATCTCAACCACGTGGCATATAGTTAAGGAACACACATCGAGTGTGTTTCTTATTTAGGGAATATTGTATTTTCTAAGTACACACCATATATTGGTGCTTGTCTATATAGTTAATCACCTGGACGGATAACCAGTGTTAGGGCACTTGGGCATTTAGGGTACACGTCCAGACCCCTGTTTGGGATACACACTATGTATAAGTTTATGAATATAAAAAGATACATGGATAGTCCATTTTAGGTATATGGAACGGTACCCATTGTATGTTAAATTTTGTGTACATGTTTTACATGATATTTACTTTGGTTTTACATGCCTATTTGGGATCGAGTACATGCCTAGGTGGGGATTTGATAGTACAAGTTGTGTACTTAGCTATGCAAGCTATATAATTCTCCCTTGCTACCCTTTTGTGGTTTTTATGACTTTACACCATTGATTCAGAATTGGATGTATGATTAGTATATTATGATCATTTTTTCACATACATTATGATGGTGGAATACTTGGGGTGATTTTGGACTCCTAAATGGTGTTTTGAGGAGAATAAGATATAATGGATAGGTGCTTCATCCAAAAAATTGGATTCTATTATATCGTAAGGGTGATATGTTGATTTAAGATGGGATATTCTCCATCTCTAATGAATGATTCATACATAACATTTTCCTTGAGGATGTCTCCCTTATGAGATGTTTCCTTTTGGAATAGGAGGCCATGAGATTAACAGTTACCCAATATCTCTTATAAGATGAATCTAGTTACATTTTGACATTGATGATATCCTATAGAATTATTTATCTTACCTAATTAATTCTAAGGATCCAATGTCGAATGCCTCCACTTACTACTCTCTAGAGGATCCCACATATGATGCCTCTATTTCCATACTCTTTTTGAGGATCCTGTGTAGTCTACCTATGACTACGTACTAACTTAAAGAATCCTAAGTAGGATGCCTCTCTAGTGTTTTTATACAAGGGACCCATTGGGTGCCTTGGGGTTTGATCAACCATAAGCCAGTATGTTAAGTTGGGGTATAGATGGTAAGAAGCATCACCGTATAGCCCAAACTAAACTTATACACTCAAGGGGTTGTGGAAGTTGTCATTGGTTTCATTGATAAAACACCCTCACTCTTTATTTATTCATTCACTAGATTATTTTGATGTAGCTATGATTTCTTGAGGTGCTTCTTGGATCTTGGTTGATGGTCCTGACATGATATGATCTGATAGGGCCAAATCTAGTTTATAGGGTCCGACTTCTAAGCCTTTTTATCATTATTGTTTACTGGTATTCCCAGACATACTTTTTATGCTTTGGATTTTGAGCCTTACATGATTTGTATACTAGACATGGTGTTCCTCATTAATGTACATGAAGTTACAAAGTAATGAATGTAATCATAAATGGAATGCCTCATTATTATTTGAATATAAATATAAGTTGCATTCCACATTTGTGGAAAAGTCATTCCACAGTTATGATTGGATGTTGGAAATGATGATCCTCATCATTCATTGGGATGGTTGGACATGACACTCCACACCCTTCTTCATATATCATTGATTATGATTATGCTCTCTTGGTGTGATTCAATGGATTATCACTAGGGTGGGGTGGATTCACCATTACTATACTCGCCATAATTTCCTAGGAGTGGACTATTGAGCTATTTATTGAATGGATACCAAGCATTTACTTTTATTCAGAGAGCATTTCTTATAGGTCACCTAAGTTTCACCCCCTTAGAGATTATCCAAGTTTCAATATCATGATTTCCTATGGAACAAGAATTATTTTTCAGGAATCAGATTATATTTACATGGGTTGAGTGGCATTGCATATAGTTTGGCATCCAGTTCAATGCATTATTCATAGGATGTCCCAAAAATTGTGATTACAGACTTAAGTATCGGGTGTGGACTTTTTTATAAACATGTTATTTATATCCTTAATTATATAGACACACACAAACACACACACACATATATATGGGTATATAAATATAAATATATATACTTAAATATGATGGAAGTTTTTCTAGATGATCAGGACCATGAACCCAAGGATCAGTTGCAGACTTACTCCTTTTATGATATTTTTTACCCTTATTATTACTCAAGTTATATATTATATAGGTTGAAAATATTGAATGATCATGAACTTATGACAACAATTTATAGATTCTCTATTGGGGGTGACTTACTAAGATTTATTTCTAACCCCCTATACGCGAACCTTGATGTGCATGAATTCATTCTATCTAAATTTCATGATAATATCAGATACCTGATTAATAGGTTTAAGGCTTAGGGTTGTATGATTAAGTGGATCCACTCATGTAGATTATTATGATCGGGCTATAATATCATGGATGTCTTTTAGATATCGGGTATGTGGTTCAGCATGGAGTTAGTGGTGTATCCTTGTACATTTATTTTAGTTTCTTTTATATAATCTTATATATAAGGTTATCCTAATGGGTGTCCAGTGCTGTATATATGTCATGGGTATTTTTTATTCTATAGTTTTTCATTTATTATTAAAAAACATTTCTATTTTGGTTTATTTATTACTTCCACACTCTATTTATTTACTAATATGGATGATATATGGTTATTTATGATGTTTTTTATTCTGATATGATGAAATAGTCTCTCCATAGATTCAATTATACCCATATCTGCTAGTTATTAGCCTCTAGTGTATGGAGAGACATGATTGAGGCCTTGTGGGGAATTTTCCCAGGGAACTAGATTAGGGGCATCCGGTCCGGGATGTTACAAAGTGGCATCAAAGGTGTTTCTTTTCGCATTTTATTACTATTTAGGATATAGTTGAAAGGAGTATTAGGAATGTATCAGAGCATATAAAGGATATCAGACAGTTGTGTTGAGAAAACATGTTCTTATAGGAAATTATAGTTACCATTAATGTGGTATTTATATTCTGATTTGTGATGGTATAGTTGTATATGATTTTTATTTGAGTGACACACATATTATGAAAATTCTATGATTTATTATGTATTTATTGATCTCATCCTATTGGTGAGAGGTAATTTGTGTATTTATGCCTCTTATAGTGTTTTCAAGAGGCCATTGGTTGATTTTGAATCTTTTTCGGCAAAGGTAAGAGGCACCTCATGCAAGATATTCAGTACGTAGGGTCCACATGATATAGGCATTCTAGTATGGGATTTAACTTTGATGTTAGAGAATAATTTTTTAAAGTTTATGAAACAACCTAAATGGAATTTTCCAATATAATTTCATGGTTTTATTCCACTCAATTATCTAGACTTGAATATATATTTCTTTCTAATGGAAGGTCATGTGGACCCATAGTATGATGTTCAGAGTGAGGCTGATGACTCAGTCCTCAGGTACGAGAGGTGAAATGGCCTTAATAGGTTGATATGAATCATGTTTTCCATGTGCTGGGCCTATTATGGGGAGAATTATCTAGGTTCAGTTATTTAATGTGTCATTAACAACTTATATTACATTTTCCTCATATAAATTGGAATGGAATTCTACTTAATTGAACCATGATAGTGGTATGACTTGGATCATTAAGGCGATGTTGTGCACATAATGTTTCCCCTTTTAAGTTAATTTCAGTAGTTGATTCTTTCATTTTAGGTGATATAGTCATATTTCATTGTATGATGTTGATAGATAACTAAAAGTTTATTGTGAACTAGAACCTTAAGGGGGTATTACCATATACAGATGTCTGATGAGTATCAATTAATCATTATTTTATATTATTGTATCATGATACTCTAGGGGGAAGTCCCTTATAGGGATTCTATGTGAGGATTAGGCACCTAGTAGGCTGATTATTCATAATTTATGATGTTATAATCTTTTATTGTGTTAATAATAATTAATTAATTTCAATTAAATGGGTTTCCAATTATAACTTAATGGGGGTTTTCCTCTATAACACGTAAATGATAACCTATAAAATTATAGCCATATTGATAGGTTTTGAACCTTCTAGGTCAATTTTATCCTTACCTACCTTGCAGATTGTTGATAGATGTGTTAGATTATTTGTGTTGATATGGGTGTGTAGATGATGCCCCCTGAGATGTGACCTTGGATAGAGGTTTGACTTTTGAGAAGTAAGGAAGGAAATAGTGACCTGGATATGATAATTGATAAGTAGGTCTAGGTGGGATACCCAGTGGCCCTTAGTTTTGACTCAAAACCTAGTAGGTCAACATTTGGTTTCATTAATGGAAATGTGTGAGTAGGTTTGGTCCATGTTTATGGATGCCTTTGAGGTGATGAGCTTCATAGTACAGTGTTGTTGAGACTAACACAAGGGAGGTGTTTGGGTTTTGTTATATATTCATGATTATTCCTTTTATTTATATGAAATGACCTTGATTTATTTTGTTTTGAGATTGAGTTTTATGGGTAGGACTATTAGGATGTTTGAACTTGTTGACCAATGGATTCTTTTTAGAATATTTTTAGAGCATGGGTCGAAGGATGTAACTAAAAATGATACCGTGTGATAAGAGGTTATGAAATAAATCATAGCATAGTTGAAGTTACTAATTTTTAGTTGGATTTCAAAGGGGTATTCTGGATTAGATACACTAATATTTCATATAGAAAAATCAGTATATCCATTTGATGGATGACTCACTAGAGTGTGATTTGGGTGGTTATGGTAGGAAACCTTTACACATGGTAGCATTTAAAAAAAATCCTAAATCAATGAGTGTTAGGGTGTGACCCAAAGAATGATGGTTTTATAGGAATTCTATGGGAATGGTTGCCCAAAATTTGAGATAAAATGAGCAATTCCCCATCATAGTATAGGATAGATCATGTATAAATTAGGTACCATAATCCAGTTATCCTGTGGTTGGACCTAGACATGTATTTTTGGAAGATTTTTTTTTTCCAAAATTAGTGAGGGTGATAATAGTTTGGTTTTATGTGAGCATGTATTGGGAGAGTGATACACTCCTATCGATGGAATCATAGTGTACTTCTAGCATAGATATGATTATTCCCAATATCTTGAAATCGTCCAGAGTATGTTGGGAGATCATTGAATATACAAAGATCTTTTAAATGTCCTTTATTATTTGATAGAGTAACCTATTATGGTTCAAGTCAAGGAGTCGTATAAGGTACTTCATATGGTTGGAAGTCTAAATTTGGCCATTTGAGGGTGGTGACCCTCGTTTTCTGTTGAAATCTATCAATTTCCCTTGGAACCATTTTCGAGATGTGAGAGTGGGTGATGCTTAATGTAGAATGTTAGTGCTCAAGAATGAGCTATTTCTAACCACTTTATTCATTGCATTTGGTGATGGATGTAGGTTTTTAATTTGATCTCGGAGCTTGATTGTGAGGTGATGATATGGGTATTCCTATGGTGGGGAGTACTAGATCGGTCACAATTAGGTGTCTTCTTTGATGGAAGAGTTGTTAACACTGTGAAACCATTTGTTTTATGGTAATGATATAATAGTTTTATATATTCTCAGGATGAGGGAATGGTTTTATTTGACCACCAAGGCATCTCATGGATGAGAAGAGTTATGGAGGGGATATTGTAAGGACTCATGACTTCCAGAATTGAAATTTGAGTAAAAATTTAAATTTTTTTCTTTCGAATTCTAGTGAGGGGTAAAATTGTTTTTCCTTATAGAAGATGACCTCATATAGTTTTTATGAACACTATGTTAGTCCCAAAATAGGTTTTTTACCTAAGTATCATAATATAATGAAATTACAAACCATTCAAATCTTTGTGGAATTATTATTAATTAATAATTAATTAATTAAATATTAATTTATTCACACATGTTCATTCAGATATATCATTTGAACGGAGCATTAGATTGAGATTTTGTCTCTATTTTTGGGTCCAGAATAAGGAGTTTGTCATATGTGAGGAATAAACTCATGATGGTTGTCAACCTTAGGTTCGAGCCACTTTTCCTTTTCCTTTTTTTCTTCCTTTTATTTTTCCTATTTTATTTCTTCACCTCCGGCTGGATTCTCATGTATGCCCCCTTCAGAATCCAATTTCATGCGAATGAGAGAGAAAAGGGAAATAGTGAGAGAGAGGGGGTTAAAAGAGTGGTTCCTCCATGAAACTTGGGAGGAGCTTGATTATTGTACGGTAGTGGTGGAACATGAATATGGGCAATGCTTCAGTGGATTCTTCCCAAATGTAGGCTGCTTTAATATTTTTACTATAAATCCTTGAATATTTACCTCTTTATAGTTTTAGAGACATATTGTTACTACTTAGAACACCTTGAGGGTCAATATATATATTTTATGGAGAAAATCATGGTTTCAAGCGGTTCATAAGGTTTTCCCATTCATAAATCCTGATCACATGTCGTGTAGTTTAGGAAAACATGTCATGTGTTTTTCCCATTTGGGGAAGATGAAATTTTTATATGCACACACCATATGTTTGGAGAACACTCCATGTACTAGTTCTTGGCCATGTAGTCAAGAACCTTATCAGGAAACTCATTTCGGGGCACTTGGCTGTGTAGGGTACACGAACAGACCCCCTGTGTTGGCTACACATCATGTATAAGTACACGATCGGGAAAAGATACATTGATAGACCATGTGATGTACATGGGTTGGTACCCCTTGTTGGGTACACACCATATACATGTTTTACATGATGTGTACTTTGGTTTTACATGCCATGTTATGCTAGATTACATGCCTAGGTGGGGCTTTGATGGTACATGCTGGGTATTTAGATATGCACGCCTTGTACTTATCCCTTTCTACCATTTTTAGGATTTTTCATGTCTTTGTGACCTAGAGTTAGAATTAGACATATGAGTAGTTAATTTGGAGAATTTTACCTCATATATAATGATTGTATAACCTTTAGAGTGATTTCAAGACTCATAAAAGGAGTTTTGGGGTGAAAAAGATATAATGGAGAGGAAATTTTTCAAGAAATTAGATTATGTTATCTCATGAGAGTGAGACCCTGATTTGATATGGGCCATGATCCATCTCCCATGAATGATTCTTATGTATCTTTTTCCTTGAGGATATAACCCTTTTAAGATGTTTCCTTCTTGCCTAAGAGGCCACTAGATTAGTTTTTCTCAAGGATCCCTTGAAGGATGTCTCTACTTATGTTTAAACCATGAGGATCCCCTGTAGGATACCTTCTCTTACTTACTTCTTTCCAAGGATCTCATGTGGGATGACTCTAAATACTACTGTTTAGATTATCCCATATCAGATGGATCATTTTCCTTACTCTTTCCAAGGATCCCATAAAGGATTCCTGTAACTAGTATCTAACTTAGAGGATACCGAGTTGGATTCCTTTCAACTTTTTTAACATGGGGGACCCAGTTGGTGCCCCTGTGTTTGACCAACTGAGATCTATTATATCGATTCTGGGTAGAGATGGTACTGGGTGTCACCTTAAAACCCATACCAAACTTGTAATCCTAAGGGGTTATGGAAGTAGTGTTGGGTTTAAGTGTTCATACACCCTCTCTATTTATTTATGAATTCACTTGATTACTATTGAAGCAGTTATGATTTACAAAGGTTCTTCTTGGTTCTTGGATAATGGGGATTATGTGATATGATTGGGGAATCCCTTAGGTACTTCCTGATGCCTAAATTATGAGATTTTGTTTTTCAGTTATTGTTTTTTGGATGCCTAGACATACTTATTGGGATTTGGGTTTTTATAATTACATGATTTGGAGTTTAGACATGTTGTTTTTCATTAGTGGACATAGCGTTCAATAGTTATGAATGTAATTGGAAATTATATCTCATTTTTATATTAGTGTAATTAGACTTGGTTTCACTCATTAGTGGACATAATCTTCCATAGTTATGATTATATTTTGTATATAGTTCTCCTCATCTATCATTGGGATGGTTGGACATAACGCTCCACTCCCTTCTTGAGATACACTTGAGGATTATTACACCCTCCTTGAGTGTTACCTAGGATGCTACCAAGGGCTAGGTGGATGCACCATTACTATACTCACTAGGCTTGTTTGGGAGTTGGATATTGATCCATTTATTGAATTCTTTTGAGGATCCCAATCCCAATGGGTGGTATACTAACTCCACCAAGGAATAATATGATGAAAAATCTTTTTCTAACTTGAAGTATCTAATGCCAAGGGGTTATACACGATGTGACCTAGGGGTACACACTCTATTATCTCAAATCATACACCTGTCCATATCCTTCCATTCAATATGATGTGTCTCAGTCCAAATACATGCCATGTAGGGGGTTCACATGGCATGTCATTTCCTATAGGTATTCAGTGTGTACCCCATATACCCGAACCATGTAAATTTCAAGGTACATGGAGTGTTTTCTAGTAGAAATGAAATGTGGAACCCCAAATGTATTTGGGAGTATATGACTTATCTAGGTTGGGGTTACATAACATGTTACTTATTCACAAGAGTATGTAATCTATAACATTAACCAAAACACTAGCACCACATAAAAAGGTATTACACGACTTGTGTTCTTCCAAAACACATGAGGTGTAGTAATGAACTTTTTAGAAGATCAAGTAAAAGATAAAACTTCTAATTTTATCACCCCTTCCATTAATTTCACAATGTTATCCATTTTTAACACCTCAACTTAATTAACTAGCATCAATATTGGTTTGAAGTTAGATTTTGGCCATGATTCAAAAGAAAAAAATTATCGGTGACTCTCATATAGAATTTTCCATCCCAAATTCCACATGTCATTAAACCACCTTAACCTACACCATATATAGATCCAAAACACCAGCATCATGCCTCAGTTACACTAAAATCTACAATTCTAAACCTAAAACAATGATCCAAAAAACCCTTGATCAATTGTGTAATGAATTGGGTTCCATAAATTTATATAAACTATATCCAAATGAATTTTGGTGATGAGCTAACATACAATAATAGAATATGATCATTAAATGAAAAATTGAGAAATTATTAATAACCATGTTCAGTTTGGAAACTATTAATTAAATAAATATAGGGAAACTATGTGAAACATGAATAAAATAATCAATCCATAAATGATTATTATTAAAATGTAAAATAATTGGATAGAAAATGATTTATTAAAAACTATATTTTTTGGGGATAATACATAATTGGAAAGAAATTTAATTTGGGGATAAATTCATAAATCAAATATTTAACTTAATATTGAATTGATCACTAAATAAGAATGAGTTTTTGATGATTCCATTAACAATCCCTGTAAAATCCATTGTCATTGATAAGTTTCATTGAATTTTATTTTCATTCCACAAATCTACTTGTTCATCCTCCAAGTTCCTCCAATAGGGGTTATCCCCAAATATCAACTCTCAAGACTATGGCTAACCCTAGAATATTTATATAACATGATTTAGAAAGGGATTAGCCTAGGTTAAACATTAAATAAATTAAATAGATATATTTAATAAATTTTATTTATTATACTCTCTAATGACTATGAATCACCCCAAAAACTAATGTGATATAGGTTTATATAATGACTAGTGGAGACCAAACATTCTATAATCGACAACGGTCTGAGTTTTCTCATCAAAGACTCTATTCTATAGATAAAACATTTTTTGAGATCTTTTGTATGGGTGTGTTAATATATTTTAATATTTTTAATATGCCAACATTGAGGCTAAATGACTCATGAAACACCATGAAAACATAATATTTTTTTAATATATTATTTACAAAATCTAGAGGGTATAGTCTCAAAAAAATTGTAATTACACTATCCCCACGTTCATGGATTTTCATCTTGAAAAGTATGAACTAATTAAGAAAGTGAGGGTAATGAACCCACAGTTAGTTCGCCCATTCCCATAAGTTATCCTGAAGATTATTGTACTACCAAAAGATGCACACAATTGGAATAGTCCACCCATGAAGGATCATTTCTTGATAATTCTAGATAACCATTGGGTACTCAAACATTGTGGCTCTATCTTCAATGTTTTCTCACCCCAATCAATAATGTTTATTAGATCATGCACGTACCTTTTCATATTTGACAGATGGAATACATCACTAAATCATTGAAACTATTGAGTTAAATCTAGGTGTTAAGAAAACTCACTAACCCAATGTAGAATTTTAAATGTCCTGATGAAAGTAAGATATACTTTGCTACCTTGACCAAACCTCCATAAATTACACTAAGGTGAGTCTATTAAGAAAGAATGGTCTCCCTCACTGAACTATATAGTCCTTCATCATTGGTCCATGTAGTACGTATGATGTATATAAGCTATTCTTATCCTATATTTAATGATTAGTACTTTTCCTATTGTTTTCCAAACTAACTCTGGGCCCATACACGTTGATTCTCCCAACTCTAACCAACACAATGGTAAACTGAAAGATATCTTGTAATGGGAATCAAAAGGAACAATAAAAATTGTAGTGTGATATATGTTGTTGTATTAAATTTCTATTATGGATATTTGGTCCTCTCAGTTACAATCAAATTATAACATGAAAGCATATAAAAGGGCCTCTATTACCTAAATGGACCGCTTGGTCTAGACACTTGTCTCGGAGTGGACCATCATTCTCATTCATAACCGAGTCTTGAAATCTTATCAAAAATAGATAAGTGAAATGATATTCACATTATAATAATGTCTTTGAGGGGATAACATGGAGATAGATGATATCTTATGAAAACCAGTACCTAAATTTTTACAAATTAACTATTCTATCAGATGGCATGTGAGTGGGTTGATTTAGTAAATTGATCTAGATCACCTAGATATCTTGATGAACTCTCAATATCCATTGAAATAGCATATAAAATCCACATATATACTATGATATTTCTATTTTGGAACCTCAATTTTTTGGAATAAACTCACTGGTACTTGATTCTCAACCTTCACCAAATGATAGGCAAGGAATCACAAGATGAACTTTCCAATGCTTTCTTCATCCCTGATCACCAAAACTTCACCTGAAGGGCCTATTTATTTTTTACCACTATATTATTTACCTCTCATGGAGATGTATTTAACTCTCTCAACTTATCCTCTTAAATCATGACTAGTACCACCATCCATCCTTATAAGTAGATGATTTTCTTCCCTCCATCAAACTAGAGCATCACCTATGAATATCTTGTAACACAAGATCTCAAAATCATCACCACCAAGATATGTTTCCCTCACACACTAGTAAAATTGAGGAGTTACAACCATTGATAATAGGTTTTATTCTCCTACTTCTTACTCCAAGGATAACTGCAATGTGACCAATTATTCATACACCTCACCTAGAAATTGGTAATTATATTTCATACTGAGAGCATCTACCAAAACATTCCCTTCCCCATGAGTATACACTATCTCAAATTCATAGTCTTATAGGAACTCCAACCAACACCTCTATCTGAGTTTGAGATCTGTCTAGGTGAAAATGTACCTAATATTCTTATGGCTAGAATAAACAACACATCGATCATCAAGAAGGAGATTTCACTAATCCTTCATGGTGAACACCACATCTACCATATCTAAGTCATAGTTCATGTATTTCAACACATGTGGTCCTATATATTTATTTGTATAAGCTATAATTGTCTTTTTATATTTTAATAAACACCTAATCCTAGATCTAAAGAAATAATATAACACTATATAATCAATCCTCTCTTCTGGATACCTCAGGATGGGAGCATTATTAAACATAATACCACTCTTATAAGGACTTTTGAAACTTCTCTAACTAGATAAAAGGTTTCACCTTTTAGGTCAAGGTATAAAATGGATTCACAATCCAATTGAAGGTTAGAAAAAATCTATGGTAAGATCCAAACAACTCGAGAAAGTTCTACACCTATATCATGCTCTTGGGTGGCTCCTAAGCTTGAAATACCTCCATCTTTTCTGGGTTCATGACTACTTCTTCCTTTGATATGTCATGTCCTAGAAATTTAACATCTCTAATCCAAAACTCACAATTTGAGATATTTATAAATATATTATTCTATCCTTATATACCTAAGACCATTCTCAAATATTTATCATGCTCAGCCTTTGATACTAGGTAAATGAGAATGTCGTCGATAAAGACCACCAAAAACTAGTCTCAGAAAGGATGGTATATCTGCTTCATTAGCCCGATAAACACCACTAGGTAATGGATCACTCTTAAGGGAATCACTAGATATTTTTAGTGACCATTGAGACATCACAATACCATTATAGGTATGTACTATTTATGTACCCAAAACTGATGATAACTTCACCTAAAGTAAATCTTCAAGAACCACCTTACCCCTTTTAACTGATTGAATAAGTTTTCATTTCTTGAAAGTGGATACCTATTTATGATAGTCACATAGTTTAGTAAATGGTAATCTATATATACAATTAGTCTCCCACCCAACTTCATGGTTAATAATATTAGATTTTCCCTAGTGGATACACTATTTCGGATAAACTACTTACTATGAAGCTCAGTAAGAGACATATTCTTCACCATTGAATATATCTAAGCTATACTCAGATTCAAGTTGATAAATAATTTGACCAATCTATGAGGAATAAACCTCGGTATATCCCCAGTAAATACATCTAGGTGCCCCTATACTAATATTGGGAACCAAATATCCACCAATTTTATTTCTCCAAGAGTAAAGCTATCCAATTGATGAGAAATTGACTACACTATCCAACATATGAGCATAGCCTATTCTGAATAAAATTCCTTATCTCTAGTGAATGAAAATATTAACCTATCTATCTAATACTAGTGTATTCTCTATTGGAAACAGTCAATATGGACATGGATGGTGGATAGCTAGTCCATTCCAAGAATGATATCATGTAGTCTCATCACTACCATAAAAATTCTCTTCAAGAGAATCTCACAACCAAGTTCCATGTTACACTGATGATAGAGTAATGTGATCATAGATCCCCCTATAGTATAGTTTTATAGACTTAAGGTTCATTCTAGAGGCATTTTTGGAAACTCTAATTATTTAACAATGGATAAGGAGAGAGAATAATGGCTTACAATAGTTTTTAAAAAACTGAATATAGGGTATATAAGATAAAGATCATACATTTAATCATGAAAGGATCCTCTAGATCATTATCCTCAGCTATATAAAAATGATTATATCCTTTCACCCTAGGTCATGAATCCTGATGGGGACCACTTGGAGGTGGTGGTGGTGATATAAAATCATAATTTCATCTACCTTCTCTATCTCTCTAGATCCTATAGCTTGACCGCCTAATTGTAATTTCTCTTGGTCATGTTTCAACCTCTACCTTAGTTGATAATCTACTGTTTTCCTATTTTCTACCATATAACGCGTCATGTAGTCTTGGGAGATATGAGATCTACCATCACAGGAAAATCATTGCATATCCCTTTGATGATTGTAACCTCTCTAAGAAATCTATTCCATGGACCCTCTAATCTACCATCACTGCAGTCTCTATATTTTGGTGACTTAAATCCACACTAATTGGCTATGGCTAATAAAAAAAAATCTTCTTCTAGTAAGGAATTATCCAACACCCATCTATAAGTGGGGGTGTAAATAGAAACAATTCTAGCTCAAATGTTTCTTTGTCATATACTCTTGAATTTTATTATCTAAAAATATACACAATAAATCATGTATTGAGTGTATTAGGTTTCATCCACTTCAATGTTTCCCTATTGAAGATCCTGGATGCACATTGATCATAGATTTACCAAGAAGAACTCCTCCAAAAATAGGTGCTCAATTTTGATCTAGGGAAGATTCACCTCATCATGGGGTTCTAACATCAAGCTCCCTTATCATCCTATAGATACATGTATAAGTCTTATTGTGAGAACCACCTTATGATCTGAAGGGTTTTAGATGAGATGAAATACTCAGTCCATGAACTCTAACTAGTCCTATTATTACCATAGGTCTAGATCACCCCAAAAATTGGGTAGTCTATTCCTATAAAAGTCATGAAGTGTTCTAAACCCACGTGTTTCATCATCCTATTGTAACACCCTAATATTTTGGGAAATATATATTTTTATATTAATTTAATTTTTTGATACTTTGCATTTCATGCAACACTAAAAATATTTTATTTTATATTAATGAACTATGTTTGTCTTTCATTATACGCAAAACTAAGTTAATAATGCACTAAGAACAACATAAATTTCATCTTTATCTACATGGAACACTGATGTTATTTTACATTACATGCAATAATGACTTTCCTTGATGACTTTCATAACACAAAAGACCGAGTTTTACCGAACAATAATTTATTTTTATTTAATATAATAAAATATACCATAGCTATTAAATTATAGGTTATGAATATTAATAACTAGATAATAAAAATATTTTGTTTATATAAAAATAATATAAACTCAGAGGTTACCAGTTAATTAGAAATTAAAATATAAGAACCAATTGAATATAAAGGAATTTTTTTTATTTTTATACCAAAAAAGTGTTTTTTTTAATAAATTAAATTTAATATAATTGGAAATCAATATTAATTTAATTAATATGTTATATATTCAATCAAATATATTTTTAATTAATTCAATAGATTGGATAGACATATTGTAAGAACAAACAGAATTTTATGATTAAAACTAATTTTTTATAAAGGTAGTTTTATCACCTTTTATTGGTGAAACCATATTAAATCCAATTTTGGAACGTTTATAGATTTAATATGTCAATATAAACTTATTATTTTAAATTATAACATAAATATTATTTTAGTATAAATTTTTGGTATTTTTCAATAAGGTTAAATATTTTAATGAATAGTTATAAATATTGAATTTTAATTCAGAAAATATTTTTCATCTAATTTATTTAGAATGGTAAATCATATTTTTAATTGATTTTAATGTATAATTTGATCCAATTTTATCCATTTATCCAATTTAGGTCATTGAAATAAAATTGAAATTTAAATTGGTTATAAAAACTTAGCAATATTTTGAACGCTTTTACTTTTAAAACCCGCTTTGTCGTCCCATATGCAGATTAATTTTAAATTAATTTCAACCACTTCTATGATTGGAATTTGAAAAAAAATCAATACTTTTAATCATAACAATTTGTAATTTCTAATAAGTTCAACTTAATTTTTGACCACAAATATTAGTGAATGTAGTTTAAATTAAATACAGTGATTAAGGTAAAATTAAGCTTAATGAAGAAATAAACCTTAAACTTAAGGGCCAAAATGACCTAGAAACTTTTACAAAACCCATTTTCTAGAAATATTTCGGCTATAAACATTAAAATTTATATTTTTTGTTATTTTGTTATGAATCATTAAGAAATAACATGGGTTAACCTAACTTTTCTTTCAAAAATGTCATGTGTGTCCCTTCCCTTTACTATAAAATGCCACTACCTCTCCCAATTCCTCACACCTCTCAAACCACTTATTATTGACCTATATATACCCAATAAACATAAAAATAAACCTCACTTAATCCTTTAATCCTCCCTTTGGGAAGAAATACTTCCAAGGAATCTCTTTGGTGTAAACCAAAATGAAATACATGATTAAGATGTAACACCCTCCCTCAAACTCCTTTCTTTTATTTCCATTATCCACTACCTAAAATCTTATTATTTCATTATTGTATAACTAAACTAGTGTCATAAATATAATAGAATTTTTTTTATTCAATTTTTCATACCAACACTTACAAACCCATCAATCTAATGGGTAATGAACATACAATTTACATGTACGGTGAACTACCGCTTCACAAAACGATAATTGTCCATTTTTTCCTTTAACCCATGTCATGTTGAAAGTTATGATGGAAATTATATTTACATATTATATATACAATATTTATAATGTCTTTATGCTTCAGAAATATTTATTTTTGACATACCCTTATGCTTTCCATCTTGTGTAAATATGATAATTTCATTTGAGTAAGTGAGGACTACCGCTCCTCAAAGCGATGTGATTCATTCACACACTACATGGAATGTATTTCGGATATGTTTATTGAACCTATATAATATATATAAAATAATAATTCTAATTTAATGAAACTATATATAGATATACGTATGCATATATGTCATTTACTTACTTTCTTTCAGTACATTAATAAAATGGAAGCAGCGTTCATGCGTAGGTATGTCCTTCCATCTCCATGAAAGGTGTATTCCATTACATATTTATATATTATATATATTATTATAATAAACATATATTTTATATAAATTATATTTATATCATGGTTTAATTTTTTTAAATCATGATATAATTATAACTGCCAAAGATATAACAAATTAATACACAAGGGATAAACAAAGGGAATATTACACGAAGTGTATCCTTAACCTGAAATTATAAAAAAGAGGGTAATATAAATTCATAATCAAAACATATATGATATTATATATATGAATATGATTATATAAAATATGTATAAAAATTTACATTTATTATATATGAGTTATGAATAAGTACGATGAGATTCAATACACAAGGTAAGGGGATTTCATCTCACTTTATATTTTCGTGAGATACACGCCTTATTAAACACTCAATTATTTTGTGTGGTGTATATAATTAAAATTAATGTATTAAATTCATATTTTAATTAAATTTATGGGTATATAAATATCCATTTATTATCTTTCTCTAATGTGGTTTAGGTTTTGAATGTTACCAAATCAGTAAGATAGTTTTGTCTCAATTTACCTTCTTTGAGACATATGCTTTGTTAAGAACCTAAATTATTTTTTTCAAGCTGTATTTGACATGTTATATAATTAATAACCTTATTTTAATGGTATTTTAACCTTCAGTTAATTTTATTTTCTTACATGGATAGTACGATCTGAAGTTACCATGTGGTAAGAGTTTATTGAAAGAATCCCATTATTTATCGAGATTGTTTGTGATTATACTTCGTTTGATGAAACATTATGATACATTCATCATGAAAATTCATGATATTTATTATATTATAATTATTCAAGATCTATTTATGTATTAATACCATATTTTCACTCTTTTTCATTTAAGATAACTAAGAAAATATTTTTATGAAATTATTAATTTACCTCTCTCTTCGGTCAAAAATATATGTTCCTTCAAACCCATGTTTTCTAAAATATTTCCAAAAATATTCTACTATTATCCAAAAATATTTAAAATAAAATTTTAACCACGTTTTATCCTTTCATAAAAAGTTTTTTATGTAATCTTCATGTCGTTTTATTATCGATGCACTTTTCTAAACTTTTTACACTGAAGAAAGAATATTCATCATGTATGGATTTACACACCATCATGACAATAATTCCACTGAAGCCTCCTTTACAACATTACAAAGTTATTTTTTAAATAAAATGGTTTATTATTATTATGTAAATTATATGTTTTAAATTGGTTTTCAAGAAATAGGTTTTCAAAATGTTTTAAATCTTATTTTAAGTTTTCAAGGAAAATGGTTTTCAAAACATTTTGAAGATTCTTCAATAAGTTTTCATGTAAAATTTTACAAACTTTTTTAAAGATATTTTTTAATGTTTTCAAAGAAAAAGGTTTCCAAAAGGTTTTAAAATATTTATTTATAAGTTTTAAAGATTATTTTCAATAAATGTTTTTTAAAAGGTTTTATGTTATAAAGATCACTTTTCAAAGAAGAAAAGATATTTACTCAAGAAATGTGTTAAAAATATACTTCCAAGTTATTTTATATATAATATAACATAATTTTATGTTACTCATTTTTTATAGGAAATGAATCATAGGTTCCATTTATATTATTTATTTAATGGTTTATGTTTTGATAGAATGATTCTTATGACACCCGTTTATCTTATGTGGGTTAAATGGTTTTGAAACCTCGTTCTTTTCATGGGTTATAATTTTATGAAATGATTATACAAACTATATATTTTCTATAGTTAATGATGTGATAAAATTATAATGATACCCATTTCATTTCATGGGTTATGATTTTATGTTTATAAAACCCATACCTTTTTATGGATCATGACATGATGATAGTTTTATTATCTTGTCACACATGTATGGATGATTTTATGAAAATATGGGTGGGACATATATATCCATCCAATTCATTGGGTAAAGATTTATATCTCATTATATAATGATGGGAATCAAGTTTAAAGGCTTGATACACTATGGTAAGATGGGGAAACCTGATCCCTTACAAGGAAAGGACTGAAACTGGGGATGGCAGTGTGTCCTTACTAGTAGTTGAAGTCACCATGAAAATGAAAGACTGGAAAAACCAATCCACTATGGGAATATGGGGAAACCTGATCCACTATGGGAATATGGGGAAACTTGATCCCAAATAAGGAAATTAATATGATTGGGGATGGTGGTGTGTCTCTCCCAGTAGGTGAAGTTCTCATGAAGTGCCTTGATAATTTCTATAAATGTGTCTTGACTTATAGGGAATAATATCACATGTTTATGCATACCAAAAATTCATTTCATATACCTATGTTATGATTTCATGGCTTATATTATTTATTTATGCATGATTCATATCTTATGAACTGATAAGATATTTTCCATTATTCATGTTAATGACCTTTGATATGAAAGGTTTGATCTTCAATTGTTATGATCATGTTCTCATACAACCATTCACATGTTTATTCTTACATGTCTCCCTTTTTTACCTTGGATGAGCATATGAGCTCACCCCTTTTATATTTTATTCCCTAGGTTATGAAGATATGTATTAAGTAACATGTGTCTAAGAAGGGTGGTAGTCATTATGAAACTAGTGGGAGATAATGTAGCTTGTTAATGTACCAGTGTTTATGTTTCCTCATTTCCAAAGGCACTAAACTAATACGGTCTTTGGCCATCTGTTTGAATAATGTTTTAAATATTCTTCTAAAGCAATGTAATGTCTATGTATGTTAATACTCGGTCATTATACATATGATTTGGGATTAATTAGCTTCCTAGAATTATTTAATCCATTTTATAATGCTATTGGATTTAGGTCTAGTCACCGCTATATAGGTGAATGTACTTCTTACTGTCCACCAAGAAGGAACATCTCTTGAACTAGTCCCTAAACTGAGGACTCATCACATAGATGATCCTCATCATGATTCTATCACAAAATCCTAGATTGATGTATATGTTTATGCATCTAGAAATATTCAAAATGTAATATAGTAAAAAGAATATAAGAGGATATGAATAAAAAAGGACATGGAAACCAAAACAAATTTATGGATGCAATTATTGACTTTGTGTACCAAGTTTACAAGATGGTTATCCGAATATGGGTTAATGAATACGTATGAAGACACACCATCCATAGGGTCCCTAGAATGATAGATGGATTATATACGCCTAAAAATAGTTTCCCAAAATCTCAAAAAAATCCTCATGACTACTCTATAACTGAACTCCAACCTAGATCAACCCAAGCTCTAATACTACTTTGACATAACCCAACCCAACAAGGCTCACCTAGATAGTAGTAAACTGAGTGTTCCACCCCAATATCACCTCCAATAGTCTAGGGGATAATGACTAGAATTGAGTAGGTATATTACTCACTTGGGAGACCTAATCCCAATGCATCTTCCCACATACACACATATCCCCATACATACTAGAGTAATGTGTAAAGTTTAAAAACTAGAATAATAAATTCATGCACAACGACTAATATCCCACAAATAATTATGGAATGTACATAGTCATGAAAAGATGAAAAAATATAGGTCTAACAAAGAGTAAGTATGTGAAACATTATAATAAAAGGGAAAATAGTTTTAGATTTAAAACACCCATCCATGAATAGTCTAATTACCACTCCCTAAAAATACACTAAGAACCACCTGCCCCAGGTCTCCCTAGATCTCCATTGAAAATTACTTCTTCTATATAGAACACGACACATATGATAAGAGTCCATACATGGGTGAGCATATAAATATATACAAACCTAGTAGAACATACCAAAATAAAAAACTAGTAAATAATAAAATGAAAATTTTATAAAAGAGTATGATAAACCCAGATACAAACATAGAAGAATACTCATCCCAAAGTACAATTCCAATCTCACAACTGTAAAAAAAACTCCAAACTCATAGGTTACAATCTATAAGACTCAATAAATTTGTTATTTCATTCCCTTAGATATTTATACAGGATCCCTATACCATTTATATGGTTGAAATAATGTCTCAAGTGGATGATCCCTATCCTATCAAATCTTTATTTTTGGGTGAAATACCACTCCATACAGAGAGGATCCTGGATCCATATAAGTGGGTGAAATGCCAACTCTATTATTCCAAAATTACAATATCCCATCACCATGATCACATGATATAAATACTGACTTCCTAATACGATCATAGTCTCAAAAGGTGTGATACTAGCTCAACCTAGGAATAATAGGGGAAAAAATACATGTCTAATCAATGTATCCAACTTAAATGGGATTTAAATGGCATGACTTATGGTTACATGACATGTTGAACCAAGTTGGACACATGGTCATGTCATTCCATTCCACATGAAATTTCTCATCCCAACTACACAACATTTAAGGGTTCACTTGACATGTCATGTCCTTGGGGAATTGCTATGCACTCCATCTACCAGAGACATGAGCCCCTAAAGGTATAGGGGTTGTGGCCCAGTACACTCGATGTATGAGGATACACAGTTCTCTGGGTTTATAATCTTGGTATATTCCCTTATTCCCTTGTAGGGGCCACATGACCTGTGCAATAAGCACATAGTCATTTTCTCCATAACATTAACTAAAATGATAGCACTATTTAAAAAAGGGCCACACAACATGTTTTATTTTGAAATACTTAGCATGTGGTTACGAAATTTCTAGAATATTAGATACATGATATGTCTTTTTAGTTTATCACCCCTTCATTTGTTTTCATTATAAAATCCATATACATTCATCAAACCAAGTTAAAAATCATGAGTTGTGGTGAAAATACATATTTTATCCATGATTCATAAAAAAACAAGATATTTTTTTCTCTTGTGGATGGTTCTCTATCACACAGTCCAAGTCTCATGAATCTACCATCACACAATCTGTTCTTGGATTCTTATGACCAATATAATTCCTTCATCACACTATAATCCATGATTCCAAACAAACAATAATTATTGAAAAGCTCCATGAGAAATCATAAAATAAATTAGGTTCCTATAATTTTTTAAAATTCCTTCTAAAACAATTTTAGTGATGGGAACACATAAAACAAATGGAAAAATCCATTAATCATAAAATTGGGATACAAGAAATATCCATTTTTTTGCCACAATTGATTAACATAATATAGGGAAACATAGTGAAACAAGAATAACCTAATTCATCCATAAATAAATATTCTTCAAAAATAAATTAACAGGATAAACATTGAATGATAATGGATATGATTTTTGGTGGATAATCCATAATCACCATGAAATTTATAATGGGGATAAATTAAAAAATAAAATCCCTACCTTGATATCGAATCAATCACTTAAGAAGAATGAATTTTAATTGATTCCAGTAGTAATCCCCATAGATTTCATTATCACTCATGAGTTTTGCTAAATCGAATCACTGATCCAAAAATCTCATTGTTCACTATCGAATATTTCCAATGTGGCTCTCCCTAACTCTCAATTCTTATTTTTTTTGAATAACACTCGAGAATTTATATAGAGAGATTTAAAAAGGTATTAGGCTAGGTCAAAAATTTATTAAAATAAATAAAATAATTTTTTTAATTTTATTTAATATATTCTTCAATGACTGCACATCACCCCAAAACCCAATGTGAGCAAGGTTTATGTCATTCCTAGTAGAATCACCACATTCCATGTTCAATGGTTGTCCCAATTTTTTAATCAAAAATTTCCTCAAGAGATAATCAATTATTTTTGAAATTATGTGTGTATGTGTGATAATATATTTTAATATCTTTAATATATCAACATCAAGGTCAAATGAATCATGAAATACCATGTCAACTTCATGACTAGTTTTGAAAATATTATTTAAAATCTCTAAAGGTTCTAGTTGAAAAATTTGGATCCATTATAGTTTTTTGATGCCTTATTTATTATAAATTTGATGTCAAGCTTCAAATTATAGTTTTTTTATCATTTAAATGTTTTATAGTGAAAATAGAAGGATATATCCATATGTTTAATGATATTTTTTAATCAATCATTGTGAAGAAATGAATCCATCTAGGTTTTTTGGGTAAACTGATGAAGTTAGATCATTTTATAGTGATTAATGAATAAATTTTAATGAACATGTTGGATTTAAATTATATATAAGAGGTGAAGAGATTCCAAGAAGTTTCATGGACGATAATTTTAAATTAAAATCCTGAATTTACATCATTATAATTCCCTTATCTTATTTTAACTAAACAATGACCGAGACTAGTCACCACATAACATCAAGTGTATCTCCCTATATACTAGAGGATTTTTTATAGTATTAAGGGTTTAATCCATACTACGTAGAGGATATAAAATCATTATAATAAACCATACAATCATAACAAATAAAAAAACATCTTTAGACATATATTATAGAATTATAGTGATGGTTTTAGGGTTGTAAAGTCATTTAGAAAAGATAAATGATTATATTTAATGGGCCATGTAAATAAATGGGAGTTGATAGGATATAATATATCCCACTAAATTTCAAGTGCTAACCAACTATAATTTTATTGGGATGGGTAGTGGGATTTTCATATGTCCCTTTCCATGGGGTATTTGCTAGTAGTTCACTTGGGGTTCAATGTCACATTGGACTTATAATGGAGGTCTGTCTTGAGTTTAGTAGAAGACCCCAACCCCCACTTATGTGGGGACATTGTTTTCTTTTAAATTGGTTTATTTAAACCCCTACATATATTTTGGTTCTAGGGTAGCTTAATAGAAGGTAGGAGGACCTCCCATGTCTCTTCTTCTCCTCCCTTATCCTCCAATAGTCTAAGGATATTTAGAATTGTCCCTCGCACTATATTATGGTAGGAACTTACTCCTTTTTATTTTTCTTTTTTATTTTATTCTTATTATTCCCTATGATTTTTCAGAACATGGGCTAGGTATCTGATTTTTATCCCACTAAATCATGATAGAATCACATATAAATGAAGGGGATTTTACTTAAGGTTACTAAGGTATTAGGTGATCCCCTATATATGATTCTATTTTCTGTAAATTTTTAGTCTCTAGATTATGTATTTCTTCAATTTTGGTATAAAAAATGGTTGGATATTATTTGACAAAGGGGTTTATTGTTTGAGTAGTAATATTATTCCATTGGATGTTTACACAAAATTGGTTTTTTTTGCATCACCACATCACTCAATGAGGTTTTTTGGTTTTTCTATTTAAATTAATAATTTTTTATTTAATTAATTAATTTTAATTTTATAATTAATTTTTAGTCTTGTTTATTTGAATGGATGTTTTTTCTATGGATGATGTCAGATGTTGGATTGGAAGGAAATTGGGCATGCATTGATCAATTGGGTAACTTTGTTTATAAGGTAGGAGGCCCCAAAATTATTTATCCATATATATCATGTGATTTTTGTGTAGTGTTATATAAAAGAATTGGTACTTAAGTAAAGGTTAATCAAGTAGGAACTAACAAGGATTAATTGTGTTTAATAAATATCTTAAAACTATTATGCATGGAAAGAAAATTTCATTCACAATAGAATGAACATGTAATTTTTTAGTGATTGTATCATTACGTGATGATTGGGTTAGTTATAATAAAATATGCACAAAAGGTGTCTAATGGTAAAATTATATATGGTGTGCCTAGTTTGGTCTCTCGTGACTATGTAAGGGATGTTGTAGTAGGATTAGTATAAGTGATCAGTGTTGGTGATGGGTTCACCATGATTAGGATGTATCTTATATAATAGTAGTGATGTTGTCATAAGACCTTGAAGATCACATTAGGTTGATTGGATATGGTATTATGAGTTGGATCATGAGAGGTGTCATAAGACTTTATATGGTTTATGGAAGTTATCCACTGGTTGGACTAGATTTGAATGATTATAATGGTCAACTTAGAAGGGACTATAGGGTTGATGTTGGAAAATAAATAGCCCAAGGAAATCAGGCTATAGTATGTGTATAGTAGAAGAAAATGGGATTGAAATTCACCTTAGTGGTGAATGAGTGGACATTCTAAGAACTTAGAGGATCATGTGTGACCTAGTGATATAAACTTCCAAGGGTATGATGTTTTATAAATTCAATGAGAGTTAATATATGGTATTTTTTTGCATGGTTTGTAGTTTAGGTGATTATCTAGATATGAACTTTTGTAGGATTAGAAATTCATAGGATTGAAGGTTTTATTGTATATGGTTTCTAGGATGGGTGGTCACTAGAAAAGGGATAGGCTTGATTTGGTTTATGAGAAGCATGGGATGCATTAATAAATAATTGGGTGATAGTTAGTGTACACTGATATATGGTACACTAGGAGGGTTTCTAGGTCTATCTAAGGGATAGGCATAGGCGATGTGATGCATGGGTAATTAATATTTCTTTTGATAATTTCTTAGATTATAGGGTATTCTTGTAAGCGAGGTACTCCACCAGTTCTTTGTTCTCTATAGAGGATGACTATGTGTTGGGACCTCTTTTGATTTTATATTCATTTTAAGGAATTATAATTATCCAAATCCTCTATAAAATCCTTCCTATGGAATGAAAATGAGCTGGGTACTTTGTATAGTTCTATTCAAGGGACAACAATGAGTCTTTTCACTTGTGTAGTTCTTCCCAGGGTACAATAATTTACCACTTCCTCTATATAGTTTATTTTAGGTAATATAAATAAGTCATGTCCTTCAAAAAATGACATAGATTGAATGGTTTGAGACTAGAGTACCACTTCGACTTCCATATTATATTATTAATATGATTCGTCAAAATTTGGTCAAAGCAGTCATGGTCGAGTATCATCATGTCTTGGTTATTGTACAATGTATTAAATTATATATCACATGTTTAGTGTTATGATTTTTTGTGTTAAAGTGTGAATTCACTCACATATATACATGATGGTATATTTTAGGTGACATGCTAGTCATGGCCTACTGAGATTCATACTCACACTGTGCATGTGCAACTTGGTGGGGGTGTTTCCTTTATGTTCTGTTGTAGGTTATAAAAATTAGAAGATGATTGGGAATAATGAAATATTATTATCAAGGTTGGAGTAGTCTCTGAGAAAAAATCAAGGATCTAATTTTCTATGATGTTTACAATTTTATTATTTATGTAATCCTATCATGTGTATGATTAACACATAGAGGAAAATCTAGTTAAATATGACTGATGAATGTACAACATGAGTTTCATTTGATAAAACATGTGATATATTATTTTTATAGTCTTTATTCAACTATAATTACTAATTATGTATTGATGTATATTTTATGCTTTAGTTATTTATTATGATTATATGGTTATGGAACTGAGTTTATAGTCTCACCGTGGTATGGATTATAACCTAATTGCTAGAGGAAATCTTTTCAAGTATGAGAAGAAATGCTTGAGGTGACATAGTGACCTAGATTGGATTTTTTGGGTGAATTAGGTTGGTTATTTTACATTCATGATTATAGAAGTTATTTCAGCATGCCTTCGGGTCCCAATTAGGATTTAGAACAACATACATTCTTAATAAAATGTGTAAATGGATTAAATTATTAGGAAATTATTGAATATATTTTGGGCATGTGTCCCCAATTTCTATGGTTAATGGGAAAATTATTTTACATGAATTTAGTTTTCTTATAATAATAGCCATTTCTCATTCATTATCATGGCCAATTTTAAGTTGTTATATTGGAATCCATGTATATCACCTTTGTGTTGGTATGATTTTAGTGAGAATATGTTCATTGGACTAGTTTTTGTGTTATGTATAATGGATAATGTACAAGTGACTATATTGTAACGACCCGAAATTTTGAATAAATCTTGTTTCCTAATTTTGTGTCTTATTTTATTTTTGATACCCAAGAAAACTGTTTCATTTGATAACATGAGTATAATTAAAATGAGACCGTTGGGTTTTGACTGTTATATGACCATTGGTCAATATGAACACTGGAAACTAAACGTTTTGATTATTGTCTCTAAATACAAGAAATCTTGGTTAATTAATTTAGAAATAAGATTCAATGGCCTCACCCAGTAGTCTTGGACCGATCAAAGCCCATATAACAGAACTTTGGAAGGATGTAGCACCACTGGGCTTTACTCTGGACCAAACCCAAGATGAACTTCATCGTGTGAAGCTAGAATGAAATCTCCTTTGCGAAAAGTTCAAACTGATAGAAATTATTACCCGTGCGATGTTGGCCGAGCCTCCCTTGGATTCTCTCACCTTAGCACACCTTACACTTAGGTCCTATGCTGGTGTGATAAGGGGCTATGTAAGGAGACTGTAACTGCCTTGTGTAACCCTTTTTTTAAATAAAAATTTTGATTTTTTCTTATGATGAAGTTTATGAATTTACAAATGTCCGGATAAATATAGTATGCATATTTTTGATGAATTTTAGAGAAAGAATATTTTAAAAATGTTTATGTAAACCTTAAATAAATAAAAATGTGTAATGATTTTCAAAAAATGGTCTTCTACAATTATGTTCAGTACAAAATTTAGAGTCCAATAAGATCAACATAATTTTTGATGAATAGTAAATTATGAATAGTGATTTTATGATTAGGATTAGTAATATGTACAAATGGATTAGTAATCTCACTTAATGAAAGTATTAATATAATCTAGGAACCTTGATTAAGTAATATGATTCAATAAAATGGTTAAATAACAGTTTCATAAATTATTATTCAAGTATTAGTTTTTTCGGGTGAATAGTGTTTTTTAATTAAAAAATAAATTAAAAATATTTAGAAAATTATTTTTATAAAATGGATTTCATTTTTGAACTCAGAACATCGATATTATGTTAAGGTAATTTTTGGGGTTTTTTTTCTGAAAAAAATGAATTTTTGGTGAATAGTGTATTTAATTAAAAATTAAATTAAAAATATTTAGAAAATTATTTTTATAAAATGGAGTTCATTTTTGAAATCAGAGCATTGATATTTGGTTAATGGGAAATTTTGGGATTTTTCTGAGAAAGTTGAATTTTCAGTGAATAGTAAAAATACAGTTTTAGGGTTTCAGTATGTTTAATGACATCATAACTATGTCATGATGATTCCATGAGATATTTTAAGGGTTTTCCGACCAAGGGTGATGAATTATTGTATTGGGGGCCCCATGTGGCCTAACTCCATGGGAAAGACCATGGGAGAGCTCATGGTTTTGAGAAAACCACTTGTGAGGTGTCCCTTGGCCATTAATGCCTTGTCCCCTCACTGTCCCTATAAATACCAAGAAATCCTCTCATCCATTAGACTACCCACTCTCTACCAATGAATTTCTGGTCTCATTACCTCCCAAGGAGTCCTCCCAAGGTTTCCCCAATCCCTCAAGGTCGCAACCTTTGAGTTTTAAGAGTTACGTTTTAAAGGTAAGGGATTCGACCCCCTCTCTTTCTTTTCAAGTGATCTCTTTTATGTCATTTCTTTTATGATCCATGTTCTTATGTTGGAGGATGTTATTTTATATTCATTATACTGTCCTTTTTATGTTCACATGATGAGATACCCCCTCTTACTCTCATCATTTTATTTTATGAATGTTTAAGTGGCGTCGTTATGCTGTTGAAATTTTTGTAACGGATTCTTTCACCCTTCTCATTTTCAAGTTCTATTTTCTTATAAAGTCTTTCAAGTTCCTTTTGATTATGCTGGGGTATTATCTATATATCTATCATACTGATATTTTATGATCATATGATGAAATACCCCATTTGATCTCTTCAATTCAGTATTTTTAAGTTTTAAGTGGCGTCGTTAGGCTGCCGAATTTTTAAGTGGTTCTTTCACCCTTCTCGTTTTGAAGTTCTACTTTCAGGTCAAGTCTTTCAAGTTACTTTTTATTATGTTGGGGTATGATATATATATATATCATACTGATATTTTATTATCATATGATGAGAGACCCCATTTTATCTCTTCAATTCAGTATTTTGAAGTTTGAAGTGGCACCGTTAGGCTGCCGAATTTTTATAAGAGAAATCATATTTTTTCTTAATTTCATGTTCTTCATTTCATATGGTACATCATTAAAATTTCATTACCATGTTTATATATCCTTCATATTTTGTCCCTCTACTGTTTTATGGATCATTTATGAGTGGGTGACCCATGTCCCCTCTCTTTTCAATGTTCTCTAAAACCCCGAAACATAGCTATTATGCTGCAGAATTTTCGTCTCAAAATGGCTCTCTCTTTTCTAAAAGTAATATTATGTTATAAAGTGAATACTCAAAGATCTTATTTCTACAGGGGTATTCACATATATATATATCAAAATATTCTATTTTAAATTCTGGGATTTACATACATGAGACCCGATCTCCCCTTCTGTGGGTTTTAAAGTGACGTAAAGATCATGTCTTTAAAGAAGTTTTTAAAACGTTATGATTATGAAATGAAACCCACTTATTTTATGATATATGGGTTATTTATGAAATTTTTTATGATGATATATGTGGCTCACATGATAATAATGGAAAATTTAAGGGTACACCCTGATAGCACTCCAATGCATTGGGAAATGATGTAACCACTAGAGATTACAATTTTCACGATATCTTGGTGAATAACCTTGATAATTTTCAAATGACACCTTGGGGATGGACCTTGGTGATCTGTTCATGATTTTCTATGTTAAATGATGTAGCCACATCTTAATGTTATGAATTTTTTTTATTATGATATGCCACCTGATTTCTTTCTCATGCCTTAAAGTTCTTTTTCATGACATAGTTGATGTATCTCAAGTTCACATGTTAAATGTTTCTCTTGTTTCCCTTACTGGGACTTCTGCTCACCCTTTCTTTTGATGTATGTCCTCAGGTTATGAGATGCAGTAATGAACCTAGGATGAACTTAAGGAGATGCCTTTCAAGTATTTAAGAAGAATGTTTTATGTTTTTTTCATGTATTATGTTACTGGTTTCCAAGACACTAAACCTTAAAGATCCGCAGTCTTGTGTAATGTAACGAAAGCTTATGTTATAAAAAGGAGGGATGCTATAGTTGGTATAAAATGATGGTTTAGTTATTTGTGGAAATTAGGATATGAAAACTTTAGGAATAAGCCTATAGAAAAGTTTATATATAGGGAATCTTCCTGGTATTTTGGTGAGTATTGAGTAATGGGTGGCCAATAAAATACATCCCTGTCTGGATACGAGCAGGTAGAGGTGGCTCTGACACAGATGTACATAGGGGTAAAACTCTAAAACACCGCTTTGAGCTAGACTCAAATGGGAACTGGTACACGACAACAGGCCTTGCTGCACTCTTGGTTACGACACTCCCGGGGGATATGCTTTGGTAAATTCATAAGCTTAGTATGAACCATTGTTAAAGGAACAAATTTAAAATAAAATAAAGATTCACATAAGAATATATGATCATGTATAACCTAGATGGGAACCCAGGGGATCAAAATTTAGGGTATACTTTTCTTCTACAAGTTATCCTTATAGGCTTTAAGTTCCTTTTCATGATTATTGGCTAAGTATTTATGCCCCTAATTATACTTTCTCTTATTAGTTAATGGTGGGAAATGGATGAACATGTCCCAACAACCATTGTGATAGGAAATGAGATGATTGTCGTATTAATATGACAGAGATGATTAGGGTATTAAAATATGATTATTATTTTGGAAGACTTTCACTATTTTGGGGACCCTATATGATCGAGGTAAATAGATTACTACGGTATTTTCATTTAGGAGTAAGGTTGACTTATATTTTGAAGAATCAATGAATTTAAGGTGGACTTATAGTAATTTAGGTCACTTATGGGAATGATTAACCTATCTTGGGTAAAATATGTTTAGGTTAGCTACTTTTGTTATAAGATGTTAGGAGTGGTTGATGTTGTTTGGAGATGAACAATGAAGTTTATTTTGGAAGACTATGTTATCAATTCCTTATTGTATTTGGGTTTCAATCTTAGTTTGGTTTATTTTGAGGGACCGTTATTTATGGAATGGTCTATGATGAACTTTGGGTAGTACCATGGAACTTTGAAGATTTAAAAGTAGTTTCCATTCCTATGGGATTCTTTCTCTTTGAAGAGTTGTTTTACCTTAACCTTTTTGTTTTTTGTGATAATGTTTAAAGATAGAAGAAATAGATAGTTAATCTTTTGTGGATTATGTGATTCTCTAGAAGATGATTCTTTTTATTTCGATGAGACCAAGTGTTTTTGAATTCTTATCATTTGGAGAAAAGATTAGTTTTGGTAGATACATATTAAAAGATGAAACTCTACTTGAAGTTAGGTATATTTTCTTATGTTTTTTTTATATGTAGTAAATGAATTCCTCAAAATTATGAAAAGGAACGTAAAACAAAAACGTTGTTGGTTTACATTTCCTAATAGGTAATCAAATACCATTTACACACATCATAAGTTTGGGATTTTCTTATGGTTAACTTTCTTCTAATCATGTTTTCTATCACTCTCCCCCAGAACATAACCCTTTGTTTTTTCTTCCATATCTATGTTTTCCTCCATGGAATCCTAGTATGGGTTAACTCGGGTGACCTTTGTACTTCCCTTTATTTCTTTTAATGTAATATTTTTTCTAACTCCTTTTCCGATGTGGGACTTTCAATGAAATTTCAAAACCCAATTTTAAAAAATTGCGAGGACGCAATTTTTTAAGGGGGGAAGATTGTAATGACCCGAAATTTTGAATAAATCTTGTTTCCTAATTTTTTCTGTTATTTTATTTTTGATACTCAACAAAACTATTTCATTTGATAACATGAGTATAAATAAAATGAGACCATTGGGTTTTGACTATTATATGACCATTGGTCAATATGACCACAGGAAACTAAATGTTTTGATTATTGTCTCTAAATACAAGTAATCTTGGTTAATTAATATAGAAAGAAGATTCGATGGCCTCACCCAGTAGTCTTGGACCGATCGAAGCCCATCTAACAGAACATGGGAAGGAGGTAGCACCACTGGGCTCTTCACTGGACCAAACCCAAGCCGAACTTCATCGTGTGAAGCTAGAACGGAATCGCCTTTGCGAGAAGTTCAAACTGATAGAAATTACTACTTGTGCGATGTTGGCCGAGCCTCCCTCGGATTCTCTCACCATAGAACACCTTACACTTAGGTCCTATGCTAGTGTGATAAGGGGCTATGTAAGGAGACCATAACTGCCTTGTGTAATGCTTTGTTTAAAGAAAAAATTTGATTTCTTCTTATGATGAAGTTTATGAATTTACAAATGTCTGGATAAATATAGTATGCATATTTTTGATGAATTTTAGAGAAATTATATTTTAAAAATGTTTATGTAAACCTTAAATAAATAAAAATGTGTAATGATTTTCAAAAAATGGTCTTCTATAATTATGTTCAGTACCAAATTTGGAGTCTAATAAGATCAACTTAATTTTTGATGAATAGTAAATTATGAATAGTGATTTTATGATTAGGATTAGTAATGTGTCCAAATGGATTAGTAATCTCACTTAAATAAAGTATTAATATAATCTAGGAACCTTTATTAAGTAACGTGATTCAATAAAATGGTTAAATAATGGTTTCATAAATTATTATTCAAGTATTAGTTTTTTCAGGTGAATAGTGTTTTTTAATTAAAAATTAAATTAAAAATATATAGAAAAATATTTTTATAAAATGGATTTCATTTTTGAACTCAGAGCATCGATATTATGTTAAGGTAATTTTTGGGGTTTTTTCTTAAAAAATGAATTTTCGGTTAATAGTGTATTTATTTAAAAATTAAATTAAAAATATTTAGAAAATTATTTTTATAAAATGGAGTTCATTTTTGAAATCAGAGAATTGATATTTTGTTAATGTGAAATTTTGGGATTTTTTCTGAGAAAGTTGAATTTTCAGTGAATAGTAAAAATACAGTTTTAGGGTTTCGGTATGTTTAATGACATCATATCTGTGTCAGGATGATGCCGTGAGATATTTTAAGGGTTTTATGACCAAGGGTGATGAATTATTGTATTGGGGGCCCCATGTGGCCTAACTCCATGGGAAATACCATTGAGAGCTCATGGTTTTGAGAAAACCACTTGTAAGGTGTCCCTTGGCCTTTAATGCCTTGTCCCCTCACTTTCCCTATAAATACCAAGCAATACTCTCATCCATTCGACTCCCCACTCTCCCCCAACGAATTTCTGGTATCATTACCTCCCAAGGAGTCCTCCAAATGTTCCCCCAAGCCCTCAAGGTCGCAACCTTTGAGTTTTAAGAGTTACGTTTTAAAGGTAAGGGATTCGACCCCCTCTCTTTCTTTTCAAGTGATCTCTTTTATGTCATTTCTATTATGATCCACGTTCTTATGTTTGATGATGTTCTTTTATATTCATTATAATGTCCTTTTATGTTCACATGATGAGATAACCCCTCTTACTCTCATCATTTCATTTTATGAAAGTTTAAGTGGCGCCGTTAGGCTGCCGAAATTTTTGTAACATATTCTTTCACCCTTCTCATTTTCAAGTTCTATTTTCTGGTAAAGTCTTTCAAGTTCCTTTTTATTATGATGGGGTATGATCTCTATATCTATCATACTGATCTTTTATGATCATATGATGTGAGACCCCATTTGATCTCTTCAATTCAGTATTTTGAAATTTTAAGTGGCGCCGTTAGGCTGCCGAATTTTTAAGTGGTTCTTTCACCCTTCTCGTTTTGAAGTTCTACTTTCATATCAAGTCTTTCAAGTTCCTTTTTATTATGTTGGGGTATGATATCTATATATATCATACTGATATTTTATGATCATATTATGAGAGACCCCATTTTATCTCTTCAATTCAGTATTTTAAAGTTTTAAGTGGCGCCGTTAGGCTGCCGAATTTTTATAAGAGAAATCTTATTTTTTCTTCCTTTCATGTTCTTCATTTCATATGGTACATCATTAAAATTTCATTACCATGTTCATATATCCTTCATATTTTGTCCCTCTACTGTTTTATGGATCATTTATGAGTGGGTGACCCATGTCCCCTCTCTTTTCAATGTTCTCTAAAACCCCGAAACATAGCTATTATGCTGCAGAATTTTCGTCTCAAAATGGCTCTCTCTTTTCTCAAAGTAATATTATGTTATAAAGTGAATACTCAAAGCTCTTATTTCTACAGGGGTATTCACATATATATCAAAATATTCTATTTTAAATTCTGGGATTTACATACATGAGACCCAATCTCCCCTTCCGTGGGTTTTAAAGTGACGTAAAGATCATGTCTTTAAAGCAGTTTTTAAAACGTTATGATTATGAAATGAAACCCACTTATTTTATTATATATGGGTTATTTATGAAATTTGTTATGATGATATATGTGGCTCACATGATAATAATGGAAAATTTAAGGGTGCGCCCTGATAGCGCTCCAATGCATTGGGTAATGATGTAACCACTAGAGATTACAATTTTCACGATATCTTGGTGAATAACCTTGATAATTTTCAAATGACACCTTGGGGATGGACCTTGGTGATATGCTCATGATTTTGTATGTTAAATGATGTAGCCACATCTTAATGTTATGAAATTTATTTTTATTATGATATGCCACCTGATTTCTTTCTCATTCCTTAAAGTTCTTTTTCATGACATAGTTGATGTATCTCAAGTTCACATGTTAAATGTTTCTCTTGTTTCCCTTACTGGGCCTTATGCTCGACAATTATTTTGATGTATGTCCCTAGGTTATGAGATGCAGTAATTAACCTAGGAGTAACTTAAGGAGATGCCTTTTAAGTGTTTAAGAAGAATGTTTTATGTTGTTTTCATGTATTATGTTTCTGGTTTCCAAGACAATAGACCTTAAAGATCCTCAGTCTTGTGTAATGTAATGAAAGTTTATGTTATAAAAAGTCGGGATGCTATATATAGAGTGGATAAAATCTGTATCATATAATCATAAATCTTATACAGATCAAAGGTGTAGATCCTTGGAGGTCAAGACCAGTGATTATGTATTCTTGATGGTTTCCCCTCATCATATATGTGAAACTTTGGTGATGTAATTTGGATTTCTCTCATATTATTTTCAATATTGAATGTGTTAGAGAGAAGTGTAGTGGTGGAATATTGGATGGTGTTTCCTCCATAGATGGATCTAGTTTATGATTTATTCCTTGTATCACATCTTTAAAGTCATCTGAATGACCAATACAATGTCATTAACTTAGGCGAGATGGATATTTTGGAATATATTACCATATTAGAGTGGCTTATGTAAATCTAAGACCATTATGAAGAATTTTTGGTAAAGATGATATATTCCATTAATATGCATTTTATTGAGGCACGATGGTTTGAGGTAATATGCATGGGAGGAGGATTTATAGATATAGTTTCAATACTAAAGTTATTTTCATCCTTAGTTCTTATAGTAAAGTTGATATTTGATCTTTCAAAAAATTAATTGATATTCTTTTCATTTTTTGGTTGTTTTGTTATGATTTAATATCATACAATATAAAGGAGTTGTTTGATAGGTTTCTCACATGATCATTGTATTTCAAAAAAAAAATCTTTTTTAGTTTGATTTTCATTTGGGATCCTTAGTATGGGAATAATTTGAGAGGTATCTAATATAAGGACTCATATATTTATAGTTCTTTATTTGACGATCCTTTAAAAATGTTATAAGAAAGTAATTTGAATTTTAAGGCATGTTATGGGGAAAAATATGAAACTAGAATTACGAGGGAAACCAGGATGTGGTTGTGTCATCACTACATTATGGTCTTCGTATTTTCATCATGGTTTGAGAATCTCATCAAGGTGTGGATTCATGGTTTTAAGGGATATATTAGAGTTTTTACTGGTTACCACATGTACTGAAACTACATCATGGTTCTATCTTCCATGACATGGTTTATTTTAAATAGCCATGACTCATATTATAGTTTAGAAAATTGTTTTTGTGTTTATATTTTTTGAAATAAGTGGAAACCTTATAGTGGTTTATTTTTATTCTTCAAAAATTTCCTGGGTTAAAGAGAATGAACTATGGTTTCTTATAATGGTTTGATGAGTTTTGAGAAACCATGTCGTTGGTTAATAGAACATATCATGTTGTTGGTAAAAAATGTGAGATTTGAATTGAAATTGTGAGTGGAATTTTAGGAATTTGAGATTTAATTCATCATTGTTTTCAAATAAGTTTTTATTATACTAAACCATGTCTTGGTTTTGGTCACTGCACCATAGTATGGTATAATTTTATTTAGTTATATATTTAAATGTTTCATTATTGTCTATTTTTGGTTTTTACTCCCATTTGATAACCCCTAGAAATAAAGAGTGTATTCTAATGGATTTTGAGTGTTCCTTAGTAGGATTTTGAGTTGCATACCACATGAGTTCAAATCCATATGAGATAAGGTAATCTTTTATCTCTCTCACTATTTTCCCTTTTTCTTTATCTCAAGGATCTTTGAGAAATAAATGATATATTTTTGTGATTGAGAATTAATATGAGGTTGATGGATTCTAGATACATAGGTGGATCTCCAAGGGCACATTGAAGTTTAAGAATAAGGCTTCATTATTTGAAAATAAGACAACTCAAGAATTGGTTTAAGGTAGGTAAATTTGAAAATATATTTCATTTATTTAGTATATATTTTAAATTATAATGATCTATGTTCTTTATATAGTATTTTTAAATTTATTTAATCATATAAATTAATTGTAAACCTAGTAGGGTGTTGAATATATGGTGGTAGATACATATCCATATATTTTATTATTTCATTTCATTATTATAAATTCTATGTTATATATACATATTAATGATTATAGTAAAATATTTCATATGGTTCTGTAATGTTGATACAATTTCATCATAAATTTGAAATGGTTATATTACAATGGATAGTTATACCTTGGATTTGGATATTGAATGAGAAAGTGAATTAATCAAATAGAATTGGTTGGGATGTGTTTGATTTAAATTATTTAACATTTGAATAAATTTTATAATATGGTTAATAGGATGTTTGATAAATTATTATGTGGTTATGAAGTAAAGGAATCAATGTGGTAAAATATTATCTTAAATTGAATGTATGCTATATTTATTTCTATTCTATGGTTAATAGTTGTGGTGGTAGATGTGTAGTGATGAGTGTGTATTATAGGATGGTTATATATGTATATTCGTTAGGATTTAGAACTTATGATTTAATATGTGTGTCAATATATGTTTAGGCTTCCCAAATATTTCATACATAATATTATATAATTTTAGATGAATATTCATTCCATATCATAATAATATATTCCCAAAACCATACAGGTTTAATTTATTTGGAGACTATAATCATAAAAAATGTATTTCAGGAAATACATCCAAAATCTCCCAAAACAATCTTCTAAAAAATTACCCTTATTAAACATATCCAATTTAGCACCATACTTAATAATCTGGAAAAAATAATATATACAAAATGGAGAGATCATATGTTTAATAAGGGTAAACATAAGATATATTGATCAATGATCATAAGGTAAGCATAATGTTATGATAAAGTTATCATAACTTATAAAAGTCACACTTAATCATTAAAAAATCATTAATTATGTTTTATAGATGTGGATTTTTTTAAATAAAATATATAAGTCATAAGAGTGTGGAATCATTAATAGTCAATCATGATCTATATGAAAATGTCATGATAATAAGACATAAATATGAGTCATACACATAAGTATAAATTATAATTTACTTAGTCAAGTTTCACTTTTAAAACTATCACTGTGGATAAAATCCCATAGTGGGTTGGTTTTAATCCCGATTCCATTATTTTCTTAGTCAAGGTTTAATTATAAGACAATCATAGTGGAAAATTTCCTATAGTGGATTGGGTTCACTCCAAATTTAGTTATTTCATTAGTCAAGGTTCACTCACAAGACCATCATAGTAGAAAAACTTACATACTAAACTGAGTTTACTCCATATTCTAGTTCATATTATATCATGAGATAAAAATCTTTACCAGATGTATTAAAGGGAAATATAATTTCAGGCTCACCCATCACATAATAAAATCCATATATATATGTATTCCATAATATTATGAAACCATTCACTATTACACTATAAAAACCCATGTAAAATAAATGGTTTTTGTAAACATTTCATCATCACTTAATCATATCCATCTAGAGAAAGGAATCGGATGGTATCATAAAAAAATTCATTATTTCACCACAACTTAACTAACTCATGTGTAAGTAATGAGTTTCATAGAATCATACCTAAAATATCATCAATATAATCATTAAAAATAAATAAATTCTATTTCATTATAATATCACATCCCTAGTAAATCATAACAATTCTTAAAGGTTGCTGAAATATATGAAAAATACCATTAAACGAGCACTTGAACATAAGGAAAGTATCATTTTTTGGACTCTTTAAAAACAAAAAAATACCAGAATATTGAGAAAATTATTTTCATTGAAAATAACCTTGAAAAAGTTTAAATGAATCTTCTAATAAGAGAATATTCATGATGGTGATAAAATCCATTCATGACCTATATACTAAAAGAGAACATTCTTTTCACATTTTTGAAGAAGTAAAAATTGAGACATGTATTTTTTTTTGAAAAGATTCCTTTTAATAATTTGTAAATAATGTCAAAGGTTGTAAGAATAATATTTCTCAAAAATTTAATTATAGATAAAAACTTTTATAAAACATTTTAAGAACATGGACATGTAGGAGAAAGATTAATGAGATAAAACAAATGAAATAAGTTAATCTTTTCTTAACAAATTTATTAATAATTTTTAGTTCCAAAAAAATAAAAATTATGATAATAATTTAACATTATATAAATAACCATATTATAATTAAATATATGTGTTTTTAAGGATAAGTATCATATAATTTACCTCAATGTAAATTTAACATAGACAATCTTGACAAGAAATGAAATTATAACATAAAACCTTATAACTTTGGTGACTCTTCAATCACAAAACCATTGAAAGAAATAACATCCAATAAAAATTTAAATACCATGAATATTAATATATTCAAAATATTAATATATCAAAGTGGTATTATATACATTAAATAAATAGAAATAGGTGCATAACATGAAATATGTCTCAATAAAATAATATTGAGACGAATAGTCCTAACCTTAAGTATTATATCGCTTAATTCACTTTAAAAAATAATTTATAATAAATATATACCTATTATAAATAAATTGTTGAACCATAATAATATACATATTACTATATACCATTTCTTTATAATTTTAAATTACCCTTTTATTAGAAATTCTTCATCACAATCATTATATATGTGAAAACTAGCTTGTTTTCCATGCATGTTTTTTTTCAACACTTTCAATCATTCATCCTTGGTCATAATTTAATTATATAAAAAAATTATTAATTTTATAATTATCATAATTAATAATTATATATACTTTTATAACAATCCATATATGGTGGTAATGAAAAATAACTTACTTCACTTTATGGAGATGATAGTTAGTACATATGCACTAGTGATGTTTCCACTTTTCTATGGATGGAATGAAAGAAAATTAAATAATAATTTAACATTAAAAATCATAATTATAATATAAATATTATTTATATTCATTAAATCTATCCTTATGACCATCCTTTGAAATAGTAATTGAAAAAGAATCACATCGCTTCGTGGAGGTGGTAGTTTACACGCTTTCACGAGAGATGTTATCATGTTTCAATAGATGGGAATGAGATAGAAAATAGATATAACATTAACATAAAAAAATACTTGTATAATAAATATAATAATAAAGTAATATTAATATGGTTACAAAACATTTTGAGGAGGTTTAAGAAGAAATATTCTTGAAAAAGGTTGGTCAGAACATATACCTCTTCTTCGGGTATATTCCTTTAAAAGGAACCTTAAAGCTTCTTGGATGGTTATTTTGGAAATAAAATAATTAAATTAGATGGATAAGAATATTTTTAGATTATTTTGGTTGACATTTTTTTATAAAAATGTCTCATGTGGTGTGGAGAAGTGAGAAGAGGGGGTGCTCTTAAGTGAGGTGGGTGGTAGAAGTACAAATATTAAGAACATTAACATATAATAATGTCACTATCATGTGTCAGTGGATGAAAATTGACTAAAGATAAAATATTTTATGATATATTATTTAATCCATTCATACAATTTTGTTTTGAAATGTTTTTATGATGTTTTAACCCTTATGTCTTTAGTTTAACCCATTAATAACCCTTTTAACATTTACTATAGTATTGAATTTTTACCTCAGTTACTATTCATAATAACCAAAAATGAAATTGAAATAATTAATAAATTTGGATATTTCAATTTAACATATGGAAAAAAATTTATCTGATTCAGTTTCTTTATGTGGCATAGTTTTTTTTAAAACAAATGAAAAAATACAATAAAAAAATTTTCAAAAAAATGAAAATTTAAGTATAAAACTGAATTTATTTTCATTAATTTCCAAGTAAAATACTTTAGATGAATGGTAAAAAATATTATTTAATATATTATATAATAATTTCATTAAAATAATTCATTAATATTTATTAATTAAATATATTAAGATAAAATATATTTTGTATAATAAAAATAGTTTTTTTGAAAAATATATCTTCTTACCTTAAAATGATTTTATATTCATTTCTAACCAATGTATATTGAATGTATGAATGATTATTAATTTTTTCACACTAAATAATAAAGTATTTCATCAAAATATTAGGTAATTAGTGATTAATACACATAATTTGTTTAAAAAATAAAATACTTTGAAAAAATGATCTCTTAACATAAAACAATATTATTTTTTACATTTAAATTTGAGTACATATTTCCTTGGAATTAATAAATAAATTTAAATTAAGTAAAAAAATAACACATGATTATCATAAATTATTTATTCCTATTCATACACTATAATCCAACAACTAGGAGATAATAGTCACATTTAATAATAATTTTTTAATAATATATTACGTTTTGTTTAAGCTCAGTGTTGTATATATATCAAGTTATTATACACTTTGGATTTATTTAAAAATAAATATAACATAAAATATTAGGGTTTTTCTTTATAAAACCTTTTAATAATCCCACCATAAAAATTTCATTACATTGATAAAAAAAATTAGGATAATTCTATCTCATCGAATCCCCAAGTTCTCACGTAGCATCCTCAAATTTATGATTCCTCCTAAGAAATTTAACATGTTGTTTAGTCTTGTTCCATATAACTTTATCTCTAAGATCCAATATTTCCATAAATGTTTTCATATAATAAATATCATTCTCATGTGGTTATACCTTTGAGTTCAGTACATGTGAATGATTCGGTATGTACTTCCTCAAAATCAATACATTAACACATCAAGAACTTGAGAGAGATTATCTGGAAACACCATCTGATAATAATCCACCCTGATATGATCAATAATTTCAAAGGGGACAATATATCTAGTGGTAAAATTCCATTCATACCAAATCCCAAAACTTTCTTCCATGTATATATTCATAGGAATACACTATCACCAATTTAAAACTCTAGATCTTTTATATGATTGACAACATAACATTTATGTCAAATTTGAGATTCCCTAATGTTCTTAAAAATTTATCTAATATTCTTTCCTATTTACTCAGCTATATTAGGTACCAATATCTTTATCTATCCAAATTTTTCTCAATACGTGGGAGTTATACACTTCCTGATATAGATTTAATCATAAAGAGATACTTGAATGTTTATGTGAAAGATATTGTTGTAGGAAAATTCAATTAGAGGAAGGTTTTGATCTCAAAATTCTTTAAAAACCATATAAAAATATATCAAAAAATTTTCTATGGTTTAAATGGTACTTTCATACTGAAAATATATTTTATGATGATATATAATACTAAAGTTGAACCCCATATTCAATGATTTCTAAAGTCTTCTCCAGAACATTGAGGTAAACCTCAGATCCTGATCTAACATAATAGAATGTGGTAACCCTTGAAACCTTACTTAATGTATATACTATAAATATGGACAATAGATAAAAATTATATGATATAAATTAAATTTTATAACTTCATATGGTGATCAAATACAATCAAAGTAACATTATTTCCTTTATATGTTTTAGGGTGTTTGATGAATAAATCTGTGTTGATGTTTTCTTATTTCTTTTCTGGCATGGGTAATAGTCATAACATACCCTTAGACCTATTTATGTCAAAATTAACTTACTTACATACCATAAAATGAGATACATACTCTGTAATATCCTTTTTTATGTTGTCCATCTAGAAATACACTTTCATATCTCTATACATTTTCATACTTCGATGATTAATAAGGAATACCAAACACTGAACTTCATACAATAACCCCTTATTTAAATTATACATCAATGGGACACAAACATAGTTCATTAAGATTATAATAACATCATATTCATTTTTTTACTTTAGTACATTCCTAACCATCTTCTATAGTTCCACATCTTCCCTATGCTTCTCTTTAATTCTGACATGGATGGATGGTTGAACATTTCTCTAAGAATGACATGATACATCCCCTTTCCTCGTGATTTCAAGATTTGTATTCTAAAAATAAATAAGTATTGGATATCATCCAACCCACATCATAGATAAGCCATCATTTTTCTTCTAACATAGATCATTGGAAGCCTTATTCTCCTTCCAAGGGTAGTAATTTATTGATCAGTGTTAATATTTAATCAACTCCAATTATCATCATTAGAACATATTGAACTCTTTCTATGTGAATATATACTTGAATATTTTATGATTGATATATATATCACACCTCTCACCATATAGATACTAACTATAAATATTTAATTCAAAAAGATTCACTATCAACTCCATATCATGAGTCATGTCATTATTCTGAAGAATTTTTAATTGGTTTGAGGAATATGGTTTCATCATACTATTAAATTGGAGGATGCATCCCAGTCCCTTATTTTATGAATCACTATAGATCAAAACCTCTTCTCTACTACATATTAGTACGATCATAGGTGGTCAATCCAACCTTCTTTTCAAATCCTTGAAATTTTTCCCACAATAATTTATCCAATGGAACTTGGCTGGCTTCTGAGTTAAAATGATTATTAGATTTTATATCCATTATAAATATCATATATTGTGTAAATAGTATGAATTCATCCCAAGAAAATGATGGATCTTATTCAACATGTTTTTTCTATCCCATTGTTTCATAACCTCCATCTTTGAAGGATCCATTGATATACCGTCGATTGAGATTACATGTCTTAATAATAAAACTTTCTATAGACAAAATTCACACTTGATAAATTTGGAAAATAGATTCACCTTCCTTAAGGTCTTCAACAAATTCCTCAAATGATATTCTCACTCTTCCTTATTATTAGAATATATAAAAATTTAATTTATAATTAATACCAGAAACTGATCAATTTAATATATAAATAATTTATTTGATAGATCCATTGGTACATCCAAATGGAAACACTAAAAATTTATAATAACCAGATCTCATATAGAAGGATATATTTGTTATATCCTATTTCTTGACCCTTAATCAATGATATCTAAAACAAATTTCAATATTTTAAAAGTACTAAGATCTATGAATTTGATCATATAAGTGATCAATATGAGGTTGAGGATACTTGTTCATGATAGTGATATTGTTATGTTGTTGATTAGATACACAAATATGCATTGACCCATCATTATTCTTAACAAAAATAATAGGTGAAACCCATGATGAAACACTTTATCATATAGATCTCTTTTCTATATTCTTCTAGAGTTTCTTCTTCAATTCTTGCAACTCAATTGATTCCATTATTTTTAGAGCCTTTGAAATAGGTGTATCACCAGGTAATAGTTCTCTGGAAAACTCTACTTCATGTTTTATGGGTATAGTAGTCATGTATTTAGTAAATACATCATTTTATTCTTGAATAATGGGAATATATTCAATGTTGTATTTCTTCCAAACCATTTGAGATAAAAATTCCTCATGAATAGGCAGTAAGATCTATATAATGGTCGTAATTTCCCATAGAATTTCATACTCATCCTCGCATCCAAAGAAGATCATAGGTTGATTTATAATATCAAAAGTGAATTCCCTTCCTAAATAATTGATTTTTGATGTATATAAAGAGAGCCAATCCATTCCCAAAATAACATCAAATTTTACTATAGGAAGAATAAAAATAATTTTAGGAAGTACATTCCCACAAACTTCTGTTGGATATGAGATATATACTTAGGATGAAATAAACCTAATAATAAGTGTTTTTAATGATATCTTAACTCTAATAATTGAGGTTATAAATTAATATTCCAAGATACTTTTCATGATATGAAGGAATTCATATGTCTAATCACAAATAATATAATTCAATATTTGAGTGTACCTATCACCACATTAACTTCATAATTTTATCATCAATCCATCTATAAAACCCAAGATACCCTAAATTGTGAAACCCTATCAAGCTATATAATATTAGGTTCTTCATATATAACTTTTAGTTCATCAGAAGTTGTCAAGTATTTTTTCATATCATTACACATAATGGTTTATAAATAGAATATTAATTAACAAATACATGTCCCTCATGAGTGTCAAACCAGGTGTGTAGTTATGCCTATTTATCATGTACAAGGTGAAGATCGAGTTAAAACCACAACCAAATTTTTTAGGGTTATTAAACCTTGGGGAATATATGCTAGATTCCACATCCACTTATTTGTATCCAGACATAGATTTAATTTATAGTAATCTACACAATATCTACTTTACCAATACAACAAGAATTTATCCTATACTTAAACTTATCCCCATGGTTTTCATCAAAGTTTTCTAATTATAATATTTAAAAATAACCAAACCATGCTCTAATACCAAATATGGTGACCTAATAATTTCATACATAAATATTATATCATTTTAGATAAAAATTCAATACATATCATAGTAATGCATTTCCAAAAAAATTTAGCAATTAGTATCATTGGAGACTAGATATATAAAATACATATTTCATGATCGATCTTAGAAATATCCCACAAATCATTTCTCACATTGTACCATTCTTAGAAATTCTCTATTTAAAAACATTATTTATAATCTATAGAAAAAGAAATATAAGAAAGTGTGAGCTCCAATGAGCAATAAGGGTAAACATAAGAGATGTAAATCATTGATTACATGTGGTCAACAAGATAATAATATGTGTATGAAAACATGATCGTAACTTATGAAAGTCATACCCAATTATTAAATGATCATTAATCATAATTCATGGAATAATTATTTGTCATAAAAAAGTTATAAGACATAAGAGTGAAGAATCTTCAATAATAAACCATTATAAATGAGAACATAACAAAATAATATTGGATAATTTTTTTTGGGAAAACACATAATAACATAAAATAATTTCTTTAGTAATGTTTTACTTACAATATTGTGATAGTGAACAAATTCCCATAGTGCATTGGGTTCACTTATATTTCCATAATTTCCTTTTTCAATGTTCAGTTCTATGACTTTCATAGTGGATAAAGTATCATAATGGATTGAGTTCACTCCCCATTCCATCATTTCCTTTGTCAATTTTCACACCCAAATCTATCATTGTGGAAATAGTATCCTTATTAATTTGTTTTCATCCCAATTTTAGTATATAGTATATCATGAAATTTCAATCTTCAAAAAATTAATTAGAGGGATATATAGTTTTAGGATCACCCATAACATAATGAAAAAAATAAATAAGTGTTCCATAATATCCTAAAAACATTCATATTTTCATTATAGCATAACCCATCTAATATAAATTGGTTTTATAAACATTTCACTAATAGAAAATCATAGTCATCAAGATAAAGGAAGTTGATGGTATCATAAAACTCTTCCTTAGTTCATTGTATATTAATTAACCCATTATAAAGTAATGGATTTTATAGAATCATCCTTAAAACATATTAATAATAAGACATCCATATAAATAATGTGGATAATATCATAAGATGATATCCATAATAATTTATAAAAATCCTTAAATGATGTTTAAATATATAGACAATACATTTAAAAGAGGATTCAATCATTTCTATAAAAGTAGGGAAAATAACCATTTATTTTAGTATACTTAAAAAAAATTCAATAATGTTGAGAAATTGTTTTCTTTGAAAATAACGATGGAAAATTATAAATTAATCTTCAATTCAAATAATTTTCATGGTGGTGGGAAACGTTTTTCATATGGTATATGAAAAAAATGACATCATTTTCACAATTTAATAAAAAGTCAAAATTGATTGTTATATAAAACATTTAAAAAAATTAATTTTAATCATTTTTAAAGCAATTTAATAAAAGTAAAAATAATACTTATCAAAAATTTAAGTATAGATAAAAAATTTCACAAAATAATTTAAAGAACATGAATGTGGAATAAAAAGATTCCCGCCCCAAAAAGAAGAAATAAGGTAGAATTTTCTTAAAAACAATTTACTAAAACGTTTAAGTATGATAGGGTTAAAAATGATACTAATAATTAAAAATTATAGAAATAATTATATGAAAAGAAAATGGGCGAGATTATACAATAAGGATCATATTATTTCCCTCAATAGAAATTTAACATAGAAAATCAAAAAAATAAATGAGATTGCAACAAAAAACCTTACCTTTAGTAAGTTTTGAATCATAAACCCATTGAAATAAATAAATTAAAATGAAACGTTTAATACCATTAATGTGAGGAGATTCATGATATAATATATAAAAGGGATTATTTGTACACCAATAAACCCAAATAGGTACATAACATGAAACATATCTAAATGAAATAATATTGAGAAGAAGAACCCAAACCTCAGGTATCATATTTCATTGTATTAATTCAATCCTCATATATAATAAATATATATTTATTATAAATCTATTCTATAACCTTATTAAAATAAATCTTACTATATATTAATTCCTTTTAATTTTACACTTTTCTTAACTATTCTTTGTTAAAATCATTATTCATGTGAAGGGTTACCATTTTCCATGTATGTTTATGTTCAATGTTTTTAGTCGTTACACATTCGTTATGGTTTCATAATTTATAAAATCTTAATCCTGTCATGATTATCATATTTTTTTAAATATATAAACTTTTATAATAATCCATATAAGGTGGTGAAAAAATTGACTTACATCACTTTGTAGAGACGGTAGTCTATTAGTACACATGATTCAGGTGTCCAATTTTAGATTTATGGAAAGAAATAAAGGTAAATAATAATTTACCTTTACAAAATTATTGTTGTATAAAAAATATTATATATATTAATTAAATGAATCCTTATTACCATATATGTAAATATGAAAAAAAATGAATCACATCGCTTCGTGGAGGATGAAGTCTACACGTAACCATGAGCGACATTATCATATTCCAATGGATGGTAAGGAGATAAAAAATTGTTACTAAATTGAAATAAAAATATCTCATTATAATAAATATACTTATATAATCATGTTAATATGATTATAGAAAATTTAGAGAAGGATTAAGTGGAAATAAATCTGAAAAGGGTTGGTAAGAACATATACCTCTTCTTCTGGTAATTTCCTTTGAAAAGACCCTTAAGGATTATTATATGGGTATTTTGAAAATAAAAATACATCAAAGAAATGTCTATGGATGTTGGGATAGTATTTGGGAAAACTTCATTGAGCTAAAGAGCTCATGTGATGTGGATAAGTGAGAATCAGATGTTCTTTTTTATAAGTGGTACTCGTAAAATGAAATTAAAATAATTAAAAAAAATGGACATACTAAATCCAAATATGAAAACCATATTATCATATTTAATGTATATAAGTTGAAAAATACATTTTAAAATAAGTTTCCAAATACAATAAAATCTATTTTTCCAAAAGTTGGTTTTTAAGCATAAAACTGAATTCATTCTTACTAATTTCCTAGTAAAAACCATTAGATGAATGTCAATATATTTGATTTAATGTATTATATAAATCTTTAATAAAAAACATTCACCAATACTAACTAATTAAATTTTTTGTGATAAAATACATAGCGAACAATAAAAATAGTTTTCTGAAAAATATCACTTTTTACCTTCAAATTCTTTTATCTTTATATTTATCCAGTTGATAATAAATAAAAGAATTATTATTTATTTTACATAATCGTTATTTCACGAAATTCATAGTTTACTAGTGATGAAGAAACATAATATATAGAAACATATAATTCTGTTAAAAAAATGATATTTTAAAATAAAAATATATTATATTTTACATTTAAAATTCCGTACTTTTCTCCTAAGAATTAATCAAAGATTTTTAATTAAGGAAAATTTTTATATATAATTTTCATAATTTAGTTATCCTTATTCAAACTTACCTATCCTATAGATAGGTGATAAAAATAATATTTAATAATAATATATAAATAATATATTGTGGTTTATTTAATCTTGGTATTGCATGTAAATAAATCTATTAAAATCATTTAATTTATTTAAAGAGAAATATATCCTAAAATATTAGGAAATTATTTATATCATTTACTATTTTATATTTCTATACACCCCCATTAAAGTCAGATAAACTAACTGATTCCCATATGAGGATTTGGATACTGATTGATCCCCCAATATCCAAAATGTGTAGGATTGGATGAATGACTACTCCGCCATATTTCTACCACTTTTGGTTACATCTATGGTGGTATTTTTACTTGTGGTTGTGGTGTAAGGTAGACATGACATGTGTATATATTATGGGGCTAAACTACGAGTTTATGGTTGTGGTTACGATATAGGGAATGTGAAGGGATGAGATTTAGAACGAGGCACGTGTGTGTGTGTGTGGGGGGGGGGGGTAGATGAGTGGAAAAGAGGTGTGAGATACCCCACTTTCTATAATTTTTATGACATATATTATACTCTATTTTAGAGAGTTATTGTATTGTATTATGGTCTCATAGATGATTTGGAATGCAATCATGAGTTAGTTTCATTGTTTATTCATGAAATATTTTATGTGATTTTTGTATATTAACATAACAATTCTAGGGGATAATTATAGGTTTTTAAGGATCTATTAACAATAAAACTATATAATAGGAACAAATAGAAACCATAATCTTAACATTTATGATGGGTGAATCTAAAATCATGTAAATATAAATTGATGAACTTTTTATGCACCTTACACCAAATATTCCTATACTAATATCTTTCACTATCATGATTGGTAAATATCCCTAAATGGAAGCTATTAAACTGCATCCTCTATGGTGTATCCATGGGTAATAGATGAATCATCCATCACATGGGTAAGACCCTAACATCTCCCATGATATGATATTATCTCATAAAGTCTAACAAAGAAAAAGAAGAGATATGTATAAAGAATAATCCAAGGCTTGGGTGAGTTCATTATACCCTATCTTTTCAAGATCATCTCCTTTTATATCCTCTTAAGAAACTTCTGAGTCATACAAGAACAAACTTATATATTATGTAATGTTTGAGTTATGAATACTGTTATAAATAATTTTTTACCCTATTATTGTACATGCATTCATCACATTAATGTATCTTTATCCCTATCTATTACAAGTATTATTGATAGCCTTATATGAAATATTTTCAAGTTAAAACATTAATCATCTAGATTTACAATATGATATACTATATTACGATATTTCCAAAAACAAAAAAACAATATTACCGAATCATACATGATTATTGGATTAGGTTAGCGGCATGTTATCTTATAACATTACATATTATATCCCTCTATAGTCTTATATTATATATTCCTAGTATATCACATGCACAAAGGATTTAGGTTATATTTTCTTCAATATACCACTTGTAGTGAAGCCTCATGGGATAAGATTCATTTCACATATATTGTATCATATTAAATAACATTTGAAATCATATCGATAAATCAATTACACATCTTCCAATTGTTTTTAGAAATCTATCATTAACTTCACTTTATATCAAATCATATAGAATGAATATTGAATATCCATCAAAAACCACTTTTTAATTTACTCCAAAACACTTTTAGAGTATATCTTTGAGTAAACATTTATCACTATTCAATCAACCAAAAATTGTGAATTCTCAAATTCATAGAAGTAAGTAATGGGGGTACTATGAAAATGTGTAAGTTCAACTTAAGAAATAAATTGATCTGGAATGATCCCCATTAAACCCAAGTATCTCTATATCTATGTCCACGAAATTCATTATATGAATGTAAAAATCTCTATAAGATCCCTTTGTCTAAAATAAAGAGTAATCATAGAACATATAATATTTCAATCCTTGATATCTTCTCATATTTTATAAATTATTTGAGTACAAATTAACTAGGTCTACGAATATATCAAATTTCATTCACCATTGTTGATTATCACATCATATACCCCTAATTTAATACACAATCATATCATATTTACCATCTAGGTATGTTCATACACTACCTTAGTCAATCTCAATAAAGTGTATATATCTCATAATCATTATATGGTAGAAAAAATTCCATCTGGTTGAGGCTCTAATTAATGAAATGATCAATAACATACCCAACGACCCCAATATTAAAAAACCCTCAAGGATTTCATAAGAAATTTATAATAATAATATTGTTCTCATGATAGATTTTTCTCAAACCTCATGAATTTTTGAAATCCAATATGAACTATGAACCCCTATTATACCAAAAATAAATTATATGAAACTCCATGCGGTATATATTTTATGGGCCATACAACATAATAAAATCAATTTGTGTATCATGTGAATATCCTATATTCTGATACATGAATCCTACTTAGTCCAACCGTAACAGTTTTTACAACCTATAATACTCCATGGAATATATTGGATAGTGATCTCATCTTTGAACATATCAAAATTGATTTTTAATTTACTAAGTTCTTAGTATAGTATAACATAAGTAATTTCCCAAGTAAGTGAAAGAAAAAAACATTAGTATTGATTGAACCTTATTTAAAATTGGAATGGATTAAGAAAATTGGGGTGATATTGGATCATGGTACAAATTCCAATACTATGTTATTGAAATAAATAACCAATTGAAGAAATCATGATCAACTCAGGTCAGTATACCTTGATGCTCAACCACCATCGCTCTTAAGGGATATGTGATATATCATTTATTAGTTGATTTATTACTCCTAGAACTAAAATATAATATTATTTACCACTAGTTAACACCTGATATTTTTTAAATAACATGATACTTGTTATCAATGAATTCTTAAAATCAATATAGATTTGTTGATTTAAGACCCAAAGTCGTTAAGGTTTCATATCAACAACGATATGATAACCAGTTTTAGAACCTTTTTGAAATTATTATAGTGAAATAAATTTGAATATTCATTATTTTTGTTATTTTGGATATCATCAAACGAAACAATCCATAAGAAAATTTATGAAAAGGAATTTTTGAGAGAAGAAATCAATTTCTTCAATCCTCACATGATTCAATTTAGGCATAAAGTTCTAAGAATACATATCCCCTTGATTCGTATGTCATAATAATATAAACAAATAGATACAAGATATAATAATTTAACTAAAATAGATTATAATACTAGAAATTTAATTATATTAAAAATATTTACATGTAATGATCTCTAAATTACAATAATAAACTCTCTATAGATTGATCACTAAGAATATTATAATCACATTAGGGTAAATAAAAGGAAAATTGATTAATGATGCTCCAAAATTTGACTCAGCATTACCAATGGACATGAAAACATTTAAAATGATCCATGTATTTTTTTAATGATAAATTTCACAAGATGGATTTATGAAAGGTAAAAAGTATATAGGTGTAGGTTAGTTGTTCCTCATATATGTTTCTATGAAATTAATTCAAATGGATGACTTGCATTCTATTATACTATTAAATTATTATTTTTTTGTTTATCACGATTCAATTTTTCTCTTCATCCATAAAAAAGAGAATAATTGTATCCATATAGACTATTTTATGACTCAAACATTGTATTTTATTCAAATATCTCTCTCAATGAATTTTTATTTACTATGGGCCTCTTGTGTTTGGTTCCATCCTTTTTCATAATTGAATTAATTAAATCCCCAAGAACATATAATCTTAAGAAAAAGATTTTTTATGTCTTTATTAGTGTAGTGAATGTTATGATAGAAAAAAAACTTATCTCCAAATTTTCCATTGTATATAAAGATCTAATTTAATGATTTTGGATTGAAACCATATAAATATCCAAATTTATTTATTCAATGACTAAAAATATACCCATAGAGATGATAAAATATATGAATAAATGTCACTCATAAAATCCACCAAGATTTATTTTTTCACTTCTGTGAAAAATAATACATATCTAAATTAAAATCCACACATAAATGGAAATATTGAAAAATTTAAAAGAATATTTTCAAGTTTAAATTCACTGATCTTCCTTTATAAAATAATTTTTTTTTCTCACATTCAATTTTATTGAAAATTATTTATTTTCCCATGAAAAATATTTCAACCAACCTTTCAAGAATTTTTTTTCACTAATCTCCCAAGTGTGATATATATTCAATTTTATGATTATATCGAAATTATAAAAGTAATACCATAGGATTGGTAAAACCTTAACTCTCTATACAAGAGACAAAACACATTTCCAATCATGAGGATTTTCAAGGATGTGTATTAAGTCTTAGGGTATGTAGGTAATAATTTATAAATTAAGGAAAAAAAGAGGAGGTTTTTTTCATAGAACAAAATTCTTTATCAGTCATTCAAACCAAGATAGATTCCTCCCTAAAATAACCGAAAGAACAATAACCCAACTTGGTTCCTCCATTCCATGAAAAATCCACATGTCATAATATGTAACGTGTAAAGAATGAATATCAATTGTGTTTTATCTTTTTTAATATATAATATTTATTTTTTAATAATGGGACTAAAAAGAATACATTGAATGAATAATGTATTATACCCTTTTCTTTTGGTGAGGGTTAAGAGTTGCATAACTGAATATGATGTAGTATTAAATTCCCATTATTTTCGTGTATTTTTATTTTATTTTATTTTTATTTATTTTCAAGAGGAAATAAATTAAATATAATGATACATACATGACTTGTTGTCCTTACATCAAATGCAAACCCCACCCCACACTTCAAAACAATGTAACTCTTCCACATAATTACACATGAATTTCCCATAAATCCCCCCTATGAACTAGGATCATGAAATAAATCTATGATTAATGATAGGGTAGGAAAATAATCATTTAATTTTTCTAACTATTAACTAATTACATGGTTACTATTGGCTTCCAAGGGAAAATGTAAGGGTATGTCACAAAAGTGGTGGAAAATGGATCTTACCAAATGAGTATCACAATGACTCTTTTGGGAACTCTTTGGATCTCAGCTAGCCCTCCTCATAGGGATTTCTCTTTCCCCGATGGATGGATTTCTCCTCTCTCATGGGTTCCCTCACTGGCTTCGCTCTCCCCAACTTTGGGTGGGGTTTGTATTGCGATGAGGATCTCAACAGTGAAGGAAAATTGATGACAAGATGAATTTTTAATAGGATCATTGGTGTTTTTATGACTTGGGGATGGTGTCGATGGGTGAATCAGTGTGACTGTTCGTAGAGGCTGCTTCCAAGGTCTCTAGCAGTATTTTTCTGATGACTGGTGTGGTGATGGACTTTGCAGGTAGTGTTATGGGTTTCTTTCATTTCCTGTTGATGTTTGGATAATGATGTATTTTTTTCTAATGGAACGATACTGTGGTGATAGGTTTGATTCTATCAGGGTTCGCAATATAACACTAGATGTGGCCCGAGGCTGTGTTTGTTTGAAATTTAAAAACTGGATTTTGAAAATATATTTTGATGTTGGATGGTCTAATGGGTGGTGGTTTGTTTTTGTGGGTTCCCACTTAGCAAAAAAGTGATTTTAATATAATAATAAAAAATGGATTGTTCAAATGGATACCTCAATCACACTAGCACATTTAACTATTCTCAAAATCATTAATAATAGATAAAACAATTTCCTATATGAAAAAAATAAATTGAGTTCACTCATGAATATGGGATACAAGAAATAATATATGAAAATTGGATTGGATTAAATATTAGAATGGATAAATTTATATTGTTTTGTACTAATGAAGCATGAGTTTCAAAAATCCATCGAACATTAAATAATTTTAGGAAAATTAAAAATCTATAAACAAAATTCATATAAAAACATATTTTAATTTCATTTGAAAAAACCATGTAATTTAGTCACAAGTAAATCATGAATTTAAAATAATTTTGGATATATAATTTGAGTTAATTTTTTTTTAAATAAAGACAAAAAACAAGAAAATGTAAAAGAAAGAAAAATGGAAAAACAAAAAAAATTATCACCTACAACCATAGACATCACTCTAAAGATACTCCATTTCTTTATTATACTAAAAAAATTCAATTTATTATTAGAATTTTTTTATTTTTAAAATTTAGAAGAAAAAATAATGTTTCTTGGAAAGGAAAAACCTAGTGATATCATTAAAAAGATTCATTTTGTGGAGAAACATCCTCCACAACAGGATCTGTAGAGTCCTCATAAAAGGTATTAAGACTTTTACCATTAATATTAATGCTTTAATTCTTAGACTCATTCCTAATATTCATGAAACCATATAAAAAAATTGTATAAATAATGAAAAATCCACATCAACATTAATGAATCATAAAAACTTAATCTCTATCTTTTATTTTTATTGGAGTACTTTATCTTCCACCTTGAAATATTTTTAAAAAAATCATCTGATCATGGTAAAATTTGGTATTTTGTTTATCTATTTGATCATTTTCATAGGATTTTTTTAATCTTATCAAGATTCTAAATTTAATATTTTTATTAGTACATGTATTTAAAAGATTCAGATTTGATTATTTGATAGTCCGATATACATGGTTTCCAATCTCAACTGAAGGGTGATAAGATTTCCTAAACACAATTTGAATTAGAGACATTCCAATGGGAGTTTTAAAAGTAGTAATGTATTTATAAAATGCATCATTTAATTGATTACTCCAATCATTCTTATTGGGATAAACTATTTTTGCATTTTTTAGACTTTCTAATAAATTTTGTTTTCCTTGCCATTAGTTTTAGGTTGATATGGTGTTAAAATATGTTTTGAAAGCCCATAATAGTGTAAAAGTACTTGAATTGTCTAATTCCAAAAGTGATTCCTTTGGTCTCCAATAATTCATCTTGGTAAACCAATCCTACAAAATATATGGGATATCAGAAAATCAATAATGGAATGGGAGTAATTAGTCCATGTTTCCTTTTCCTCCACCCATTTCAATACACAATCAACCACATACACAATATACGCAAAGAAAAATAAACTACAAAAACGTCTCATGAAGTCAATACCCCAAATAACAAATATCTCACAAATGACCATGAATTTTTTGAGAATTTAATTACTATTAAACACATTTCTAGTAAATTAGCACAATTCACATAACATATAAAATGAATGAGCATCTAAAAATAACATGGTCCAATGAATAATAGAGCCTATAAATGTTTGTGAATTTCGTTAGGTAGAAAAGTGACCCCTACATGAAATAGTGTGACATAAAGTGAATAAAAAAGAAGACACATTATCAGGTAAACATTATCTTATGAATTGTTCATTAAAAAATTTACATGAATAAAAATAATCCCGAATGTAATACCTAAAATCACACCTTTAAATATATACTTAGTGTTTTTAAAATCTCTAATGTTTCTATGTGGAAACCAAAAAGATCACTAAGTCAGAAAACCATGGGATGGTATCATAAATAATGTACAAGTTCTTATCAAAGAGGATTTATGGAATTAGTGATTTATTAAAAGAGATTATATCAATTTCACTATGAATGTCGATAATATTGTAGCTCCCACACCTACCCTCCTGAAATATTGTGTGAATAATCACCTTCTTTATATACTGTCATTGAAATGAACCAGGGTGACATGATTTTAACTATCAATAATTACAATATGACTGAAAAATATTGATTCACTTACATTCGATGTAATTTTTAAATTTAGAGTTTTATAGAATTTGGAAAAATATTTAACTAGTATAACCTGTGTTATTTGTATAAAAGTAACCTTTTTACCACTATATAAAAATACTTAATCCACAAAAACCCTTCAAAATATCCCACAAATTCTACAAAAAACATACTCCTATATACACAACATTCATATTACTTTTTTTTATAACCTGGTGAAATGGAAACATAAAATACGGGTGATATAAAATGCTCTGTAATTGTAAATATATGTGATTAAAACCAATGATAATTGGCGAGAATAAATAATATGGTAGCAATAGAAAATCAATATAATTCCATTATCAAAATAAACTATGAGATAAACATATGCATGGTTGAAAAATAAATTAATTAATACATGGATGACAATAATTGGGTCCTTAATGTTGAAATGCATAATGTTGGATAACTAATTCGAATCCAAAAATCAAGAAGTCATGATCTTACCATCAAGGCCTTGTATTTAAGAAATAAAAGTTTCAAGGCTGGAATACCCCCAAATATATAATATTGTTTATCTGATGAGATTTATCAATATAGTACAGAGTTATTTAATTCCATGCCCCATGAATCACTAATGTGCATTTATCATATGAGAAAATGAATAAACAATTACAATGGAATTTCTAATAATTGACCACATTGGAATTAAAACATATAAAAAACCAATAATTTTTTCCAAGAAAATAATTTTGTCCACATGATAAAAAAATAGTCAAATAAAGAATGTGTATGGTTAAACAATACACAATTATCTTTCCTGAGTAATCAATAAATATCCATAACAGAATAAAAATTATATAGATTTTAAATAATCCCCCAATTAAAAAATGTTGTAGTTTTATATATAATAATACCCAAAACTAAAACTATATAGATTAAGGGTTATTCTATTAATCCAATAATTTCCCCAGTAAAACAACTCATGGAATATATGTTAACAACTTTAATAAAAGAAATGGAAAACAATGTATTCATGAATTAAAGGTATTAAAATGAAATTTGTGTGTATTAATGGTAAATTGTTAGGAAAGAAAAGGTAGTGGTAGATCATATATTATATATATAATAAAACATAAGTAATCTAGATAAATAAGTTGTATGGTAACATTTTAAGAATATACTCAATCAATCGTAATGTTTGTGAAAGGACAATGATTGAGTTGATGAACAATTTGTTAATAATTTTAGAAAAATATCTTTTGAAATAAGAAATATACATGATCTTTTGAAATTTTTTATAAAGAAATATTTTATAAAACTAGGATAATATAATTTATTTTATAAAAAATAAAAATTTAGAGTAAAGATTAATTTAAAATGAAAAATTCATTTAAAATATTTTTTTACACGAAAACCAATAAAAATATATTCTTTTCACACAATCATGAAAACAAACCATATAGAAATGTTAAATATTTCATTAATTTTTTGGAAGAAATTAAATATGTATAAATTAACAATAAAAAATAATTTATACATAGATAGGGACATTTATAGAAGTATCAATGAATATAGACAAGGAAAAGGGAGGTTCCAAACCAAGAAGATGAGATGAGGTCAGTTTCACTAACAAGAAACACCTTGAAAAAAATACGAGTCACATGGAAATGAAAATTTTAAAGGACATGTAAAAACCCATAAATAACCAAATAAAATTATGTGATTATTTATAAGGATTAAAATTTAACACCCTGGTATTTCAAAATAACACTTTGTTTGATAGCGTATAAAACACACAATACTGAGTTTAAATGAATCACAATATACTACTAAAAAATTATTATCTAAACACGATCATTATAATATATCCATAAAATTGGGTGGTAATAATTTTAATAATCACATTTTTGAAATTAATTATTAAGTATAAAAAATATATATTGAGAAATAATAACTTAATTCTTGGTATTTTCTTTATAGGTTTCGAATATAACTCTTTCTAAAAAAATTAATTTTTATTTATTTTTGTGAAAGAATAATAAAATTAATTTATGAAATTTTAAAAAATTTATTTTAAAAAATTAACTATTTTTTTATTAACATTTCAAAATTATATTGGGTTATTTTTTTGTTATTTTTCTAAAAAGATTGATTTTTTAATGAATAGTGAAACATACAAGTTTGTATGGAAAATTTCATTTTCATTTAAAAACATTGTGAAGTTTTATTTTGTTTTAAAATTATTAATAAGTAAAATTAGTTCCATTATGTTTTTTTAATTCCATTTTGGTTATTGGAATCAATTTCATGTATAATTTTTATAAAAAAATATTATAATTATGAAGACATTTTCTTTGGAATACTATTTTTCATTGTATCTAGAGGTTTAATTTTAAATCATAGTATGAAAATTATATGAATTTAATTTTAAAAAATAGATTCCTTAGTATGAAATATAATATTTAATATTATATAATAATTTCGACTTATGTTTTCTTCACAATGAAAAGTAAAAACAGTAAAAATTATTTTTTATTGTTAAGGTTAAAATAGGTTTATCAAGGGTTAAATTAAGATAATAAGGGTTATAACTTGTTCAAATACTACTTTATAGACATAAATATATCATATAGAATCTAAGGTTCTACAAGTATACATTTTGGAGCCTTTTGGAATGTGTAAGATATGGGTATAACATTTTCATTTTAAAAATTCCAAGTGTGTCCTCTGCCCCTTTTATAAAAGGGAACCCTCCCTCTCTCTTTTAGACATATAATGAATTATGATTCAGCTAATACCTACCCAAATAAATTAATTATTTTCATAGAAACATATTATATTACTTTTTTTTTATCATAAATCCAATCTATATAGCCTTTAGGTATAATTCTAAATAGGTGGCCTGAATAAGAGGTATCGTTCTTAACCAAGCATCTCTGTTTTATTTCTTCTTCCACAAAAATCACATATTAATTAATCATGGTGATATGATGAAATAAATATATAACATATAATATTATTTTATTATTATAATTTCATAACTTGAATACATCTTATATTCTTTCAAATGGGAAATGAAACCATAATTCATGTATACGGAGGACTATAGGATTGCAAACCGTTGTAACTCATTTTCTATCATCACCTATAATTTCTATTTTTGATGATGTATTTAATATTAATATTTTATATTAATTAAATATTAATATTTCTATAAAATTAATATATAATATACCTTCTTATCTTACCATCCATTGAATAGTGATAACGTTTTTTGTACGTACAACGGACTACCTCCTCACGATGCAATGTGAATTATTTTTTTGTTACTATATCACATGGATGGTATATGTAAGCATATTTAATGAAATATTATGATATTTATGATATCATTATCATTATAGAATGATAAAATATCAATTAAATTCTATCCATTATGGTCATTGAAAAATTGAAATGTTACACATGCGAATGTATGACCCACCGTCTCAATGATTGAAAAATAGTTTATTTTTCATAACCACAATTCATGGTGATTTTTAAAAGTATAATTTATATATAAAAATTATATTTATTTCATGATTACTATTCTTTATATTAAGAAATAATAATCTCTTTTTCCTTAGTAAACTTTCTATGGTTATTGTTGACATTTGATCCGAACATCATCAAAACATCTGACTTGAACCTAAATGATTAATTAATTGAATATAACATGAAAATAAATAAAATAAAAGGGATAATAATATTTAAAAAGGTAACTAAAAAATAAAATAATTAACAAAGGAATATTATTTAGGATGATAAATAGTTCACATGAATAATCAAGGTTGAGGTAAGGGATCACTCTAAACCGCCCTTTTTCTTCGAGTTATAACCACTCTCTCTAACTCACTTTATCTCTATATTTAATTTTATGGAATTACTATAAATTATGTATATATGTTTCTTACTTGTATATATATCTCACTCTTATTTCCATTTATGGGGTAATACATACCTTATCACTTCTAAATTTTCATCATTAAGAAATCTCTTTTGATTATGATATTCGGTAAGATTATGAAACCCATATTATTTTCATGGTTAATTATTATGTTTATGAATTACGATTGATTTACTTATGAAGAAAATATATGCATGTACATGATATGAATGTGATGGTTGGGGTAAAAATTATATATCCCTTAAATGCATTGTGTAATGTTTTAGGTTCATGATAAATCTTGTATGGAATTATGGAGTGTACTTAATCTATTATAGGTCCCAATCCACTATGTGTTGTTATCTCCAAATTTATCATTGACTTATGTTTATGTCATGTTTTATGTTTCTTTCAAACTTACTATGTTATCATGATCTTATGATACCATGTTCTTTATATTATTCTCCTACGTGATTACTCGTGATCCTTCTCTATAATGATATCATGTAATACCTTTGAATCACATACTATGTTTCCTTATCATGTTTATTACCATACTAGGTTTTTTAGCTCACCCCTTTCTTTATGTATTTCTCTAGGTTATACTATAAAGTTTTATAAGCTCAAATGGATTTAGGATCTCACTAAGTAGAATAAAAATAATGATATCGCGTTTCAGTTTCCATTGGATGTGTTATGAATCTAGTTTTCCAAATATTGAAGTACTTTTTTATCCATAATTTTTATTAATGGAATTTATATTTAAAATCATGAAATAATATGTGTAAAAAGGATTAGTTCACTATATTTGGCATCATAGGGTGGTATTGTTATTTTTTTGATTAGGAATAACATAATTTAGTGAGAAACCGAGGGAAAAGTACAAATATATGACTAAGTATAGGAAAATATCCTTCAATTTTGGTGAAGTATAAAGTACGTGGGATCCAAGAAATTATATCCCTATATTGACACTATAAGTGGAAGTGGATCTAGAAAAGTAGTAACTAGTGTTAATAATGTCGAAAATTGTACATTGAGTTGGAATTGATCATCAACCAATGCATAAAAATGGTCCTTATAGCACACCTAGTTTATAACTCATGGGGGATATGTTTTAGAAATTTAAAAACTCTTTATAAACCATTATAAAGGAATTAAATAAATTATTAGGTTCAAAACCTAATAGAAAACTTTACCAAGGATAACCTATATTGATACATTGAAGATTATAATTTAGAATATATTTATCATTTATAATTTATTGATTCTAGGTTTATAAGTTCCTTATCATATTGTTTTTTTAGTTTATTATAAGAAATAAAAAAAATCATTCCCATAAAAAATGTGATGGGAAATGTAATGTTTTTCCAAATTACATTCCTAACCAAATAATAATGAAAATAAGATATCTAGTGATAATTCAAAATAAAATATCATGAATTATGATTAGAAAATAGAAAATTTTTTATTTTACAAACACATAAATGTTTAGAATGATAACGTCTCATCAAATTTCAAGTTTCAAATGTGATAAATAAAAGAAGATCCAATTTTATACATTCCAAATTTTTCAAAATAGGAACCATTTAAATGTATTAAAACAATTCTTTATGCCTAGAAAAAGAGGTAATAATGCAGCTAATTTCTAAAAAAATAAAGTGTTTGGTTAACATGACACATGGAAATAAAGTTTAACCTAATGTACTATTAGAAGTTCAATTTCATAGATGTGGGGAACTTAGTAATTATTCGATTCAATTATCTAATATAGGGATTAATTATTTAGTTCTAGTGTTATAAAAATGATTTAATTTGAATTATTGATGTTTTTATGTGTTGAAACTTTTGAATTATATTGTTGAAGTATTTTTATCAACAATGTAATTCCTATTATAATTATGAAACATCTAAATATAGTTCTAAAATAGTTTTTATTTAAGGATTTGAAAGAATATTTGGAGTGGTACTAAATACCTAGAAAGGTGATTTAACAGTAAGGTGATATTTTTTGGAAAAACACACAATTATGGGAAATATAATCTCTGGTATGTTCTCAAGGTTGAGGTAATTGTAGTCAATTAAAATTATCTGATATTTTGGAAAAGGATTAGCTAGATAGAAAACCTTATAGGATAAAAAAATGTGATATTATAACTAAATTTACTTTTTTCAAATGTTCATAATATTCTTGATAATGTTATAGGATCATGGATAATTGTGAATATGATTATCACATTTGTTTTTCTATATTTTTAGAATATCAATTTGTTTTAGATGGGTTACAACACATCACATCTAGTAAGGTCATGAAGGTTAAACCCATGACTGAAGTGTGATAAGGGTGCATCGCCTACCACTAGTCTACATAATCCCTTGGTTAGTATGGATTTTGTTTACTTAAATGATTTGATGCATAAATAAAATATTGATTTTTGTAAACTTATTTTATGATCATGTCTTTTTTGATTTTTTTAGAATTTTGAGGAGATTAATGATATTTTCAAAAATGTTTAATATGGGGTAGGTATATGTAACCCTTATCACAAACATGTGATTTAACATAACAGATATTTTGTAAGAACATAATTAAATCTTAGAATGTTGAGGTTATTTGGGATGTAGGGTTATTTATTAATGGGATGATTTAATATGAACTTTAGATTTGTACATTAATATGATGGTGTATCTATCTTAGGAATTATCTTACATTATAATAAATATTTATGATTTTGATTAATGATTAAAGACAATATGAATATCTTGATATCATTTTGTGGAATCCTATGATCTATTAGAATTTAATTTTAGTGCTTCAAGAATGAAAAATTCATCTTGATTTGTCATTCTTTGAAAAAAATGTGAGGTTATGGTGGAAAATAAACAAATGATGAAATTATACCTATTAAGAAATTATATTTACTTCTGTTATTAGTCTAGATGGTAAAAGGATCCCTCAACTTTAGGAAAATACCTTGAAATAAAAAAAGTTATTCATTTTCAATTAATCGATGATCTCTTCTATCTTAAAAAATTATAACCTTATCTTCTAAACCTATCTTCTTTTTTAAATACATGTTTTCACTTCCTACCAATGTTCGCATATTTATAAACCAATTTATGTGATGAAATTAATATTTTCTTTTCCCTCTTTTTAAGAGGGATTTTTATCAATCGTTTTAATGATATGGGTTTTAAAAAAAGGAATTTATAAATGTGAAACCCTTGATTTTTGAGGATAAATTAAAATTGGGAGGAAAAACTTTATATACAGGGGTATAATATAACTCCATTATATTTTAAAATAACCCTATGCTCAATAGTGTATTCAACACAAAACACTGAGTTTAAATGAACCATTATATACTTTTAAAATATTATTATTTAAACAAGTATTTAATAACATATCCATAAAATTTGGGGATATGAATATAAATAACCATATTTTTAAAACCATATATGAATTATAATTAAAATACAGTGGTAAATAGTCACTTAGTTATTTTTAATTTCATTATTGGTTTTGAAAATACTTTTTTTTCTCAAAAAAATAATAATTATTTTTTTTGTGAAGAAATAATAAAATTAATTTTTTTTAATTTAAAAATATTTATTTGAAAAAATGATCTATAATTTTGGAATAAACCTGTAAAATTTTTCTTAAGATTTTTTTCTTCTAAAAAGTTTAATTTTATAATAAATAGTGTAAAATACTAATTTTATTTCAAACCAACTTTTTATTTAAATAATTTACATTGTTCTATTTTGTTTAAAATGGTTTAAAATTAAAATTAGTTAAATTATGTTATATCTAATATAATTTAGGTTATTTTAATCATTTTTATGTTTAATTTTTATAAAAAAACTTTTTACACTAATTAAAACATTTTCTTTAGAAAATCATTTTTCATCGCGTCTACGGATTTAATTTTAAATTTAATTATGAAAATTTTGGTAATTGAATTTGAATATTTTTATTTCTTATCTGGAATCAAAATAAGTAATATTACATAATAATTTCATCTAAATTTTTAGACATAGTAAATAGTTAAAATAGTAAAAATTAATTACCACGATTAATCTTAAAACGGTTTTACCCGGTGTTAAACTAAAAATATAAGGGTCAAAATAACATAAAAACTTTTTAAAATCATATTGTATGGAAATTGTTTAACCATATATCATATAAAGTTTGATAATTATAATTTTCTAAATAATTTTAGATGGTTTAAATGTGATTATAACTTTTTATTTTAAAAAAATACAAGTGTTTCCTCCAACCACTTATAAAAGGGATCCTCTTCTCCTATCTTCTTTACACCAATGAAGAATTTTGGTTGAGAAAATACCTACTAAAATTGATTAATTAATTCCCTCATCTTGTACTAGATTATTTTTTTGATCCAAAATTAAATCTTGGGAATCTTTTGGTATAATCTTAAAGAGGTGGTTCAAAGAAGACGTATCATTCTTAACCGAGTCTCTTTGTTTTATTTCTTCTTCCAAGTCCTTAAAATATTAATCAATACTGATGATATAATAACATCATCATATCCAAAATACTAAGATGTTATTTTATTAACATAAAATAAATCAATATCCTCTTCCATAAAATGGGAATGAAAACCATCATTCATGTGTTTGACAGACTACCATATCACGAACTGATGTAATTAGTTTTCTAAAATCACATATCAATTATATTTATGATAATGGATTTAATATTTATATTTAATATTTATCAAATATTAATATTTCTTGAAAAATTAATGTATAATATGACTTCCTACCTTAAAAACCATTGAAAAATGATAACATTGTTCGTGCATCTTACAGACTACCACCTCTTGAAGTGATGTAATTAATTGTTTTACTACAACCTTACATGGATTGTATAATTAGGTGTATTTAATAAAATAATATGATATAATTAACATTTAGTAATGATATAGTAACAATTATCTTATTTTTTTATTGTCATTGAATAATGGAAACGTTACACATGTGTACGTATGACCTACTATCACCATGATTTTAACATAGTTCATTTTTCATAACCTTAATTCATGGTTATTTTTAGAAGTATAATTTATGTATAAGAATTAAAATTATTTCATGATTACTATTATGGAAAAGATGAAATAATAATCTCTTTGACCTTATCCAACTTTCCAAGTTGATTTTGGACATATGATCAAAACATTTTCAAAACATATGAATTGAACATAAATGATTATGTAATTTAATATAAAATCATATTTAATAAAATTTTAGGAATAATAAGCTTGAATAAAGTTCTTAAAAACAAAATTATTAACATCATCTTATTATTTTGGAAGATATATATTTCACATGATGAATCTGGCTTGAGGTAATGAAAATCACTAAACCACCATTTTCATCAGGTTATAAGAATATCTCTCTAAATCACATTATATATATTTTTAATTTTATATAATGATTATAAATTATGTATATATATCTTACATGTATACCTAGATCACTCTAACATCATTTTATGGGTTAATACATAACTTATGGTCATTTTTCAAATTCATTCCTTAATAAGCCTCTTATTTTTATGATATGAGGCAAGATTATGAAACACATATTCTTTACATGGGTAATTATTATGTTTATGATATATGAATTATTTACTTATTTGGAAAAATATTCAGTCACATGATATGGTTGTGACGTGTGGTCCCAAACTTTTATATCCCTACAATGAATTGGATAATGTTTTAGTCTCATGAGATGACATGTATCAGATTAGGGAGAGAACATGAGCCCTAGCCTAGTTGGTGGAGAATATTAAAGTGAATTCAGGAGACCCATTATCAAATCTGAGTAGAGGCATATTTCTGGTCTACTATAGTATTACTATATTAGTTACTGTAATAGACACTGTTCAGTACTATAGTAGAGAGAACTATTCAAGTCTGGGCCATCGGTTTGGTACTTGAGTCCTTAAAGCCTCTGGACCACCCCTGCCTTTGTGTTAGTAAGAATTTCGGGCCACCTTAAGTCCTTAGGGATGCATCAAGGACTTCAGTCCACCTCAAAAGGCCTTCATCAACATGATTTGTTGACATAAACGAGATAGATTATCCAAGGAACAAAGATCTATATGAGGATTCTGAGAAAGTGAATTCACTAGAGTAGAGATATCATATTTGAAAGAATGATAGGGTATAGAAATTACCATCGGTACTAGGTGTTTGCATATCAATAATTGATAGCTAGCTGAACAACTATGTGAAGGTGGAGAGTTGATCATGATGTAAATAATGGGGAGGGGTTGTTTCAAGTAGTCATAGTCTAGTATGAATTCCTATTAGAACATAGGGTCTTGTAATGTCATAAGTTCCCCTTGGACCCTTAAAAGGGGGATTATAAAAAATGAAAAAAAAATTATGTCCTTTGGGCCATTCGGGAAGGTATCGGATTAGGTAGAAAAACTAATCCATTATGGGACTCCGTCCACCAAATGATATTGTCTCGGAGGTTATGCTTGACTTATGTTTATGTCATGTTATATATTTGTTCCCCATTTCTGATGTTTCCATGATATTATGATACCATGATCATTATGTTATTCTCCCATGTGATTACTCATGATCCTTTCTTTTTATGATATCCTGTTATACCATTGAATCACATGCTACGTTTCCTTATCATGTTTATTCCCTCACTAGACTTTTTATGTCATCCCTTTATTTTATATATTTCTTAAAGAAATACTATTTAGTTTTATAATCTCTAATGGATTTAGTATTTCACTAAGGTGAATAAAAATAAATATATCATGTTTTAGTTTCTGTTTGATTTATTATGAACGTAGTCTTCAAAAGGCACTTTGCCATTTTGATCCATGATTTTTATTAATGGATATTTTTGTTAAAAATCAAGAAATAATATGTGTAAAAATTATTGGGTCTATATATTAAAATTATATAGATTTATTACCTTTGAAAATTAATATTCATTTTAAAAGAATATTGGAAACATACACGATATGGATTGAATGTCATTTTAATCAAAAACCTATTTTAACTTTGGAATCTTTTAAATTGATATCCATTTAAAATAGAACACTATATGGATCATAAAAACCGCATGGGTATGATAAAAGAAATTTATTATAAAATAACCATACCAAATTAAATATTTCATGGTGTATAATAAGAATGATGTCTTAATAAATGAAATTTGAAACAAGTAACCCAGGTAACATAATATTTGAGGTAAGAGTCATTTCATAATGAGGTTATAAGAAATAATTTTAAAAACATATAAAATAATGATTAAATAAAATAAAAATTATTCATTAGGTATAATACATCAAACTTGTAACTACTGAGTTAAGTAAGAAATTTTGTAACTCAATAGAAAAAATTAGGTTTTCAGAAACCCTTATAACGTTAGTATTATTTGAATAAATGGAATTTTAAATAAAGAACATGATGTAACTCTTAAAACACAAATAATTACATGAATATTGTAAAATAAATTTATTAGGTAGTAATCACACCATATTAATGATGTCATGGTTCCCAATAATAAATATGTCTCAAGAAATTAAATTTCAAATAAGAATTCCTTACCTTACTCCTCATTTGTTTCACACATGCACTTAACTTCATGAATAATAAAATTAAGTTTATTATATACAATATTAGAGACCTTATTTATTTATATTTTATTTTATAAGGTCTATTAATTATCATTTTTTATTTATTTTAATATATTTTTCACCTATATTTGTTACATGGGGTTACTCGGTTAATTCCATTATAATTCCTTATGCATGTTGACTAGGGTAAAAATAGTTATAAAATTGATTAGTAATCTCTATAAAATTAGTAATTTAATGAAAATAATGTTTATTTATATAAAAAAATTAAATCATTCCATGTTGGCTATTAATAAAAATGAAATTCATCACCCATAGAGATGGTAATCCACACGCAAGCATGATTAATGTTTCCATTTCTCAAAGAAAGTGAGAGAATTAAGGTATATGAAAATTTTAAATTACATAATAATAATTATATTATATATATCATATTTATTCTTCAACCCCATAATTAAAACCAACCATGATAGGTGTATTTAAAAATAGAAGACGTCAATTCAGGGTGGCGGTAGTCTGCATACATAGACTAACGATGCATTAGTTTTTCTTAATAGATGAATATGAATAAATAAATGTTGTTAAATTAATATAATAAAAAATTAGAAAAATATCATTACTTATTTCATTATATTCACAATGATATAAGAGGTCATAATGAAGAATATTAAGAAGAAGAGATTAATAAGGATGTCATACATATATCGTGAGCTTAAGTTTTCTCTTATAAATCACATTGGAATTGCAGTCCTTAAGATAACTAATGGTGGAAAGAGGATTAATGAATTGAGATAGGTTTGTAAGATTAAAAAATAACACAGTTTTATAATTAGATTATAAGGTAAATTTGTAACATGAAATATTGGAAGTATCCCCTTTTATAAGTGAATATGAGGGTAATTCTGGAAGTACCCTTTACATTTTCAATAATGTAATGTTACTATTCAAGGTTAAAAGGATAAAAAAGGTAAAACAAGGAAGGGGAGTTGATTTTATCGGTAAAAAACTTTAAAATGAATTCGGAAACAATTTTTTAACATGAATTTGGTTATTTCGTCTTCATAAATCAATTTTTTACCATTTTTTTGTTCTTATGGTAATTAATATTTAGGATTAGTATTTAGTTTTAATGTAAAAAAAATAAAATTGAGCCTTTTAACATAACTTGAAACTTTTAGTTTCAAATATGAAAATAATTTTATCAATTAAAATTTCTAATAGTGTGAAACATTAATTTTCAAATAAATGTACATAGCTCTTAAGAACATTTTTTAGGAAAAGTGTATTTCTACCTTTAAATTTGTATATAGTATGAGATTTTCAATGTTTTTAATTTTCAAGAAACAAATTCTGTTTATTATAAAATAAATAAATTTTATGTTTCTCTGAATTAAATCTGAAATTTAATTTCTTCCATTAAAATACTTAATTTTAAAAAAAATCAAAAAACCATTTGTATGAGAATTAAAATGTTACTTTTTTGCATTATAAGTCTAAAAATAGATTTTATAAATTTAAAACATTATATTTATGATGAATAATTTTATTCCATAAATAAATATATTAAAAATAAAAAATCTAGGTCTTTTTTGTATACTTATAAAATAAAAAAAATTATTTTTGGGAAAATTTGAATTTTCACTGTTCATCTAAAATTCACTTATCTCATAAAAATTCCAAAAATTCATACAAAGTAAATTTTTGTATGAGGAATTAAAAAATGTGGTTAATTTTAAAAAATAAAAATTCGAAAAATTCTAAATTTTTCTTTTAATTGAAAATAAAATATATTAGGAAAAATACTTTTATTTAACAATTCACTATTAAAACTTTAAGTATTATTATCATATTTTTTATTTTTTTATAACTGATTAAAATGTTTTTATTTATTAGAAGTTGTATTATTATTAAATATTCTTAATAATAATTATTTAACATGAGGTGGTTCATTTTAGTTTAGTGTTTCATGGAAAAAAATATATCTAACACATTAGGTTCTAAAGGAAAGAAAATATATAATTTTTAATCTTGGGGTGTTACATTATCTCCCCTCCTATAAATAAATTATACCCCCGTAATATTTAATTCTTTATCAAAAAATAAGATAGTTTAGTGTATTGAAAGGATTAACAAAATACAAGTTTTAATTTCAAATGTAATATCAAACATGATATTTTAGATAACAGGAAACTCATGATTGTTTATCAAGACATATATTGTAAAATAATTTTCATTGTAAGTTCATATTCAACATTAATAGATGATAATGGGTTGATTTGGACATTTAGTGAGAATTCTAAATAAAATTATATATACGATACCTTTTCTCAAAGAGATAATCTATTCCCAATACCACATGAAATTAAAGGAAAAAGCTAGATCCATTTAAAGTAACTTCCAAAAAACCATGATGAAGATTTAATAACAATCATACCCTAGTTGTTTTTATTTATAACTCAATATCCAATATAAGATGAAATACTAAATTTCCGAAAACATATTAAAACCTAAATTGAATAATCATTATCTTCTTCAATTATAGTCATCGCATAGGTTTTTCCTTGTTCCCACAGTCTAGGTGGTTCTTGGTAACTATTTTCCTTACTGGGCATCAGACTAGTGCATTGATTTTCATAGTTCTCAATTCCCTTACAACTGAAGAAATGTATTTTTTTTAGATAATATATTTCCCTTGAACTCATGATCTTTATAAACTTCATTTTCACACTTATAGTGAATTTTTGGTCCCTTTAAGCAAGCCCTGAGGCGTTTCTTCCCATGATCTAGACACATAGAAAATTGAATACCCTTTTATTCATCATCTTTTTCACCCAAACTTCCATCAAACTCTACCTTTATCTTATTTTGTGTATTTCATGATTCAAATATATTGACATTATTAATCATAATCCATGATAGCCAAATTTTTTTATTCATTAGATTTCTCACTCTAGCTCTTCTCCTTTAGGTTCGTCATTGGTACAATCTCAACATTATCCATGGAATCTATTGTTTACTGGTTTCCTTCAGGATCTATACATTATAAAAATAAAAATTAGTTAACACTTGTTATGAACATCATAAGAAAATTATTGTAAGATAGTTAAATTCAACCTCAAAATTTCTTACTCTTTAAATTTATAACATTAACTTTCAGTTTGACCTAAAATAGTTTTAGTTCAATCTAGGATTTTTTAGGTTGGATTATATCATATTCTATATACTAATTATATAACATATTGAAAACTTTATAATGTATCTTAAAAAAATGTGATTAACCAAAGGATATCTCTTAGGAGGGTCTAGTTAGATGTGATGACTTAAGCACACTCATCGTGCACTAGAATAAAGATTTCATCAATGCTCAACCATCATTTTTTAGGTTGTTTCCCCTTGGTCCATCTATGCCACAACCACATCAAATTGCTATTATCTAGACGGGGATGAAATTTCTAAGAGAAAAACTCAATATCTATTTCAATAAAAGTATATGATGTTAAATTATACATAGAATTATCTATTAGATTTTTCATTTGAGATCTCTTATTCCAATTCTTAAAATAATCAGTATTACTTAAACTAATTTAATGAATTTGATATACCTTTGATATTATGATAAAAAATAACATATTAGTCCTTAAATTTACATAAAATAACATCCTACCCTCTAAATTTTTATACAACCTCCATTAATACAAATTCTAGAACCTCATACCCACACTCCCAGAATCTGGTTTTGAATAATCGTCTTTGTTACATACCGGCTTTGAGATGAACCAGAGTGACCTAATTTTTACTATACATAATTAAATTATCACTTAAAATATTTTTTCACTTACATTCAAAGTAATATTTATGTACAATGTTTTAAAGAATTATGAAAAATAGTTATGTAGTAGAACCCTTGTTCATTGTATCAAAAGTACATCCCCTCACTATATAAGAAACTAATTAATATAAAACATGCATTAAAAATATCTTAAAAATAATCCACATAACATAACCTTCCAAAAACATCTTATTTTTACTTTTATTCATGAAATGGGTAAATGATAACATACAAAATTGGTAAACTCAAATTCTTAGTAAGGGTAAGCATGATAGATAAAAATCAAAGATCACAAGTGAGCATAAGATGAGAATAAATAATATGGAATGAATGTATTTCTAAAAAATACCATAAATAAGAAAAATATAGAGATAATATATTAATAGTTGAAATATAAATAAATCAAATAATGGATAATAATAAATGGTTCTTTAGCAATGAAATACATGATTTTAGATATCTAATTACATACTCTAAGCTAATAAATCATGTTATTAGACATCATGATATTACTGCCATGGCCATGTGTCTAAGAAATATTTTATTTTGGGTAAGCATAAACCAAAAATACTAAATCCTGTTTGTCTCATGAGGAATATCGATGCATTAGGGGATATCTATAACTATCCATCATTAATTAATTCCTACGTATTCATTATATGAAAAAATAAATAAACCATACATAATCAACTTGAAAATAATCATCCTTGTTGGAATAAAAATTTATAAAATGATAACACATTTCTCTATTTAATAAAAGGGATAACATGATCATAACTCATTCAGAGAAATAATGAGGATAGGTAAACAAAACATAGTTATATTTTCTGAGTAATTAACAAACATCTACATTAAATCAGTTGTTCTTTTGTAGGTTCAAGTTTCAAATCCTAGGAGTCCACTTTTGGGGATAACCTCTCCCCCGAGATCCACCAATTGTTCTGCGTCACCTGGTCTCGTACTGGGTGGAAAAATTGAGATGCATCCTAGATATGATGATAGATATCTTGCGAACCATCGCCACTTGGGATATTACACTCAGGGATGCTCTTCCATCTCAGTTGGAAACGACTCTGTCTCAGTTGGGGATCTACCTCTGTGGATTGAACCATTCATGGGGTGGGTGGTTTCCTTATGTGTAGGGTTTGAAAATTCCATACATGGGAATTACCTCTTTAGAGAAAAAATAAACATTTTTATTATAGTAAAAAATATATGGATTATAAATTGTTCCCTGATTAATAAAGAGAATAGATTTCTATGTATGAATACATAAAATTAACACCATATATAGTAAGGGGTGTATTTTTAAGATAATAAACTTCCACAATAAAACAATTTATGAAATATAGGTGAACACCATTCAATAAAATAAATATAATATAGGGTATTCAAAGAGTAAATACATTGGAATAAAATTCCTTTCTATTCATGGTGGATGATTAGGCAAGAAAAAGACAATGATGAATCATATATTTAATATATAATAATGTTAAATAATCCATCTAGAGAAATAAGGTGTATGGTAACATTTTAAGAATATCTTCTATAAAGGATAATATATGGTATAGGATAATAGACTAGATGACAAATGATTTTTATGAGTTTTAAAAAAATCACTTTGGAAATAAGAAATATCCTTGATCTTTTAAATAATTTATAAATAATGTTTTTTTAAAACCAAGTGAAAAATAATATCATTTTATACCATGGAAATTTTTTGGGAAAGATTAATATAAAATGAAATATTCAACATAAATATGTGTTCACATGGAAAATATTAAAACAATATTATTTCCAAACATCAATGAAAATGAACCATATGTAAAATGTTGAAAATTTTATAAAAACTTTTTAATGAAGGTAAATTAGTAAAAAACGACCTTAATAAACTTTTAAGGCATAGATAAGGACATTTATTGAGGTATCCAACATGCATATAAAAAGGAGGTTTCTTACCCCAAAGAAGTGATAGGTTCGGGCTCAATTACAAGAAACACCTAGATTAAAATATGAGTTAATAGAAAATGAAATTTTGAGGGGAAATGTAAATCTGTATGAATAACCAAAGAAAATGATTAGTGTTTTTATAAAGAATAAAAATTCTCCAGATATATTATCTTTCAAAAACAATCTTGATTTAAAAATAAAATTGGAAATGAAACCCTTATTGTTTCAGTAACATTTTAATAAAAAACTCCTCTAATTTTTTTAATCTTTTCAATTGAAATACATTTAAAATAGAACAATATATTTATATTGAAAATTCCATGGATATGATAAATGACATTCATCAAGAAATAATCACACCATATTAATGATATTATACTGCACAATAACTTTGGCATGTTAAGAAATTAAATTTGAGACAAAAAATACAAGGAACATAATATTTCAGGTTAAATTAATTTGATAATTATATTATAAGGAAAAATATTAAAACCCCCAAAATTAGTGAGTAAATATAATCCAATTCATTTATCAGGTATAATAAATCATACATGGAATAATGAAGTTCAATAAGAATGTTTGTAACTTAATGAAAGGACATTTATATAGCACAAACCTTTTAAAAAAAATATCCTTTGAACATACGGATATTTAAATAAATAGAATGGTGTAGATATTAAAACCCAAATAATTACATGAATATGGGAATATAAATTCATTCAGTATAAATCACACCATTTTAAATATTTCATGGAGCATAATAAAAATATGTCTCAAGAAATTTAATTTTAGATAAGAGGCCTTACCTTGGTCTTAATTCATTCTATTCCTATGCATAACATCATGGAAAAACAAATTAAGTTTATTAAATAACTTATTAGGAACTTTATTCTTTTATAACTAATTTTCTAATGTCAATTTCTTTTAATATAATTTCATCATATGTTGGTTAATTTTTATTGTTTAGTTAATTCCCTAGTAATTCCTTATGAATATTGATTGGGGTTATAGGTATAGTAAAATAAATTCATAATATCCATAATATTAATATTATAATTTAATTTATGTGTATTTATATTAAATACATTTTTAAATCCTTCCATGTTGTTAAATGATGACAAATGAAATTCATCGCCCGTAGAGATGGTAGTCTACATGTACATATGATTAAAATTTACGTTTCTATAATAAAGAGAGAGAATTAAGGTATATGATAATTTGAAATTTAAGAATAATATTTATATTATATATATAATATTTATTCATGAATCCAATCATTAAAAATATCCATGTGAGGTGGTATGAAAAGAGGAAGATGTTCATTCGTGGAGGCGGTAGTCTGCAGACACGCACTAATGAAACTTTTATTTTTCTTAGTGGATTGATAGGAATAAATAATTTTTGTTACATTCATGTAATAACATCTCAATACAATAATAATACTGATTTAATTAAATTTGTGTTCATATAATAGTCCATAAAGAGGAATATTGGGAAAAAATATTAAGAATATGGTAATAGTAATACCGAGAGATTCAGTTTTCCATTAGAAATATCCTTGGAAATGGAAGAGTTAAGGTAAATAAGGCTGAGTAGAGTATTTAAGAAGCTATATATGGTTCTCTTAGGAACAAAATTTCATATTTTTATACATAAATTCTAAGGTAATGGTTTAACATAAAGTGGTGGAAGGTTCCCCTTTTTTAGTGAAGATGAGGGAAATTTTTGAAGAACCCTTTACATTTTTAGTAATGTAAAGTTACTATTCATTGATAGGTGATTTTTGGTTGAGAATAACGTAATTCATTTATTAGGAAACAAGATTTTAACATTTTTTCTTCATTTTATCTAAGTAAAAAAAAAATTAAAATTTAAAATTTTACTAGGGTAATTAATTTTTAACATTAATAATTAATTCTAATGAAAAAAATTTAAATTCACCCTTTTATCCAATTTTAACCTTATAATTTAAAATATTAAACTTATTTTATCAAGTGAAATTTCTAAAAATTCGAAAAATTAATTTTAAAACAAATGCACTTAACACGTAAAAATAATTTTGTCCAAAAGTGTGTTTTTATGCTTATAATTTATGTATAGGATGAAATAATTAATGTTTTTTGGTTTCAAGAAATAAATTAGTTTTTTATAAAAAATATTTTTTTACAAGGCTTTGAAATCAAGAAAAATACTATTATTCCATTAAAATAATTAATTAAAATGAAAATAAAAAAAAGCATGAATTAAAATATCACTTTATTTAAAGGTTAAATGTAAGTTTCATAAATTTTAAAAAATATTTAAAATATATATATTTATTACATAAATATTTATTTTTTCAACTAAAAATATAGGTCTTTCTTATATACTTATAAAGTAAAAAAACTCAAAATTTTAGCAATAAAATTGTATTATCACTATTTATCTAAAAAGTACTCATCTCAAAAAAATCCCAAAAAACATTATTGGTCGATTTTTATGTTAGGAATTGAAAAATGGAGTTCAAATTAAAAAAATCACATTAAATTTTTTTTAAAATATATTTTTTAAAATGAAAATAAAATAGGCTATGAAAGCAACTGTTATTAAAAAATTCACATTGAAACTATAAATATTATTGTAGAATTTTCTAGGAATTTCTTATTTTTCACAGTGTTTTTTATTTACTTTAGGTTTCATTATTATTAGATTTTTTTAAAAAAAACATTAATCTAATATTTCTTAAATCATATTATTTTGGTTTTGGATGAGAAGCAATTAGTTTCTAAAGGAAATAAAAATATATTATATTTAATATTAAGGTCATACAAATATAGTTGGAAAATAAATTTTCTGATCCATATTTTTGTTGGATTTCAATATTAAACAGTTCACATAAAAGAATACACTGAATAAGGTTGCGTTTTTCTTGATCTTTCAAACAAAATATTTAAAATCAACATAGTCAGAAAACAACACTACTTTAAACCCAATAATATATGAATGAATTTGTAGAAAGTGAACACTATGGTTGGAATTCTTTTTTTGTTGTGGTATAGTTTTCTTATGTTGGTTTTAGAGTTCATGATGCATCTTGAATGATAGGATAGGAAATACATACTATTTAAGTCCCCAAAAACAAAGTTTAATGCTTCACACACGATTTCAAAGGGTATATCTCACTATGATGGTTTGATAATTTGTGGTGAAGTGAGACACTTTTTAAATCCATAAAATTACATTTTAAACTTTCCCTAAAAAATAAGGTATACATTCTTTTGAAAATTTTGGGACAATAAAAGTGGAATTTAAATAAAATATTTAATAAATAAAACAAATTAAATCACATGCTCTAAAATTGAATACAAATCATGAACACAAATAGGGTATTTTGATGAAGATATAAAATCATTTATTTACATACTAACTTTGATACCCTCCCTAAATATAACATGACCCACAAAAATTTCTTGATTCACCATAAAATTATATTTTTCATAATTTAAAATAATATTATTCCAGTGCATTAATATTTCATAGAACAAATATTATAAAAAATAATAATCAAAAGAGGATATATAAATAGTGAAATCATCAATAAAGACCTTTATGAAATTATAATAAACCAGCCCGTGTCTATTATCCAGACCACTCAAACTGATCCACCACAAGAACCAAAGTACAATATAGATCACTATGGGGTGGATGATGGTGTTAGAGCATCAAATTTATGACCATGTGGGAACAATTTCACACTTATATAATCATAAAAAAATAGAAAAAACCCAAGAATTAGTTAGGGTTATATACACATATAGTAAACAATAACAAATAAAAAAATAATCCAAATATATCATAAGAAATATAATCTTCCCGAAATTCAATTTTGAAACATAAAAATACAATTTCATCCATAACACAAAATTCAGTCTGACATAAAGGGAACCAAATAAAAAGGAAAATACAATAGTTTGCTAAATAAGGATAATACAAAACATCCCACAACGAATTATAAAATAAAAATACAAGGTAACACAAGACATTGCTATATAAAACCTACTCACTCACCACATCTGAATCAGTCATCAATTGATTGCCAAGAAAATATCTTATCCAAGAGCATAACCTGAGAAACTGTATAAAAAAAATGTGAGTATCATACACATATATAGGTGTGTATATATAGTGTGTGGTTTTATCATGGCCAACACCATTTAAACAACGATTCTATACAGATAATATTATTAAAAATTCATAATTATAGTTTGAAAATATTTTATAAATTAGAGTTTGTAAATGTAAGAAATAGTGATAACAACTATCAAACATTTACCCCTTTTCCAAATCCAAGAGGTAAACCCATTTTATACAAATAAAGAAAGTAATTTAAAACATAAGTAAATACATCAAAATTTTATTTCAAATTGTTTTTTAAAATTCCCCCTTATAACCATATGGGTGGAATCCTATATTTAAAATGGAAAATACATTAAAACCATAAAAATGTGGTCTTTTCAATTTATTAACAAAACCAAACAATTTTTATTATTTTGAAACATTTCAAAAACTAAACCATTTAAACAAAAGATGAAAATTAAACTCTACCATAAAATAAAGCATTCATGTATATCAAATAGGCACCATCACATAAAAAAACTTAATAAATGTAAATAATAACAAACTAGTGGTTCTATAAATCTAGAAAGAGTGCAGGGGAATAAAAGTAAAGTGTGAAACATGAATAAATAGGTTAATACCATCAAAAAATAAATATGTGTCATGGTAAACTCACTTTCTTCTAACATTAGATTATATTAGACATATACAAGTGGAACCAATAATCTGAATCACTCTCATCAGGGCCCTTATGTTTCCCAGAGTATAATATAAATTATGGTACAAGTTAGAGAACAATATAAACTAGAAAATAATATTTTTGAATTTCTAAATGATATAAACACATTAATCACTCTCATAGGTCTCATTAACTTCTCTAGACCACAACCGAAACAACATCACTGGTTAGTGAAAAATATAAACTTGTATGTTATAAGGCTGATCCCTTACTTAGCGACCCCGGATTCAAATGCAATAATCTAAATGGTGGTAATAAACTAAAAAAATGATCATCATATAAATTAATAATAAAAAATAAATAAAAATATCATTTTATCTCAAACACAATCTCAATAAGAAACCCCACAAATATTTTTATAATCATCAAAAAATAATCAAATTAACATCCTAATGAAGGTGGAAGTCTATACAAGAAATCACATAAGGGGATCACAACTTGGGGAATACAGTAATCATGGAAACTCATTTTATAATGTTCCATACATGACATTAAGACTAAATATGTAAAAAACCAAGTTATAAACATTAATTGAAAACAAAATTGTAATAAACGCATTTAAAACTAGTATTCCCTTCCTTAAAAGTTAATTGAGAATCAAAATACCTATTTTATTGAAGGAAAACCTTTAAAACAAGTGTTACATAGTTTAAAAATAAAAAAATGCCAAAAACCCAATTTTATCATCAAATTCATTTGAAAATATCCTATTAGGAGTTTTCAAAAACATTTGGAAAACTCAAATTTTATTTTAAAAATAAATAATGAAAATCCATGAAAATCCATTTATAGAAATTTTATAAAACATAGAAAAAAATTTAAAACCCCATCTTGGGCATCATACGTAGGTATAATTTCATAAGGAAATTAATTTAGAAATTTTAATCACTTTATGATATGTTAAATAAGATAATCTTATAAAAAAACCAAACTTAATCAAGAAACAATCACTCACATTTGAATGTCAAAGCATTAAATTGAAAGGAAACAGCCTTTAGAAACCCTATAAAAACAAAATCCCAACACTAAATCAACACAAAAACTAGATTGGATATCTTATTATATTAATGTTTGTGTGAAAAATTAAAATATAAGGAGGATAGATTTTTGGAGGTGAGGAGAAGAAAAATGAAGGAAAAAAGAGAGATTTTCCTATGAATATCACTTGAATCTCATGGGCAAATCCATTAAAATTAAAATTAAAGAAGGTAGAAGAAGATGAGGGGTGTAAAAAATGGGTTAAATTTGAATTTTTGTTTAAAATGAAATTCAAGTTAAAAAATTATAGATATGATTCATGGTTTACAAAACCTTGTATGAACTGTGTTGTGTCCACTATAGTCAAGCTACACCCATCACATGGTCTGACTATAAGTATTTCCAAACCATATTACAAATGGGAAATGTCAACCCATATATAAGGAATTATAAATGGTTTGACACATGGTTTAGAGAATTTTGCATCAATCGTGCATACACCACTGCAAGACCCTCTACCACCCCTATAGATTGGCTATATGGTTAACACTAATCGTTCCACCAGTCCTGTTTTCCCCATTATTCAAAATTGAAAAACTATAAATCTTATAAAATCACAAGAATTTAATAACAATCAATAATTATATATTATCTAATATAATAATGAAGGGGTGTTAAAATTATCACCACCATGCTACCATTTGACCCCAAAAAGTATTTAGAAAAAGTTCAGTCAATACAAACTAAACCTATTCACCTAATCGAGGGATTAAATTGTATACTAATGAAAAAAACTATGTTAGGGGATATAGATTATTTATCTCAAAAAATTATCCCTTTTCATTTAAAAACTATTAGTTGATATCAACCACAAACTAAAAATATCACATACATATATCCTGATACATGAGGTGGTGTATTAAGAAATACTAAAAGGGTTTTAGCAAGATAACAACAAAAGAAAACCAAAAACACATCAAGATCAATAAAACTAATACCTAAAAATCACCAAATATCTTCAAGAATCCTTGTATCATAAATAATTAACATGAAACCTAATGTTTTTAGATAATTTTAATATGTCTCATCACCATTTAGAATTCATCTAAAATGGTGATATAATAAATATATTTACTCACCATGATGATATCTCCATAGTAAAAACATGTCTAAAAAGAACCAATGTTAGTGATTGTTATCTTTTATCCGTAAATAACGATTTATATATCTAATCTAAAATCCCAAAAGAGGTAAAACTCAAAGAAATACACAAAGACTATATGACAAGGTCAAAATATCCATCAACATCCTATAATATAGGTAAAAAAGATACATAAACTAAAAACATTCCTTCAAATGAAAAATCAATGACACATGATCACAACAAAGAATCATCATCACAATATTAAATTAGTATGGGAAAACCCCAATAATTCACTTATCAAAAATCACTATAATAAAATCTTCTCTAAACTTGTTAAGAATAAATCACAAAATAGATAATCTCTCATATTCTAACTATATCATATACCACTTTTTCTTCCATTGATAATTTAAAATATATAATTTTAGAAGATTAACAAGACTACCGCATCTAAGATAGGCCTTCATATATCATAATAAAGAGGTCTTGGAATTCCCCGGTATTCAAAACTAGAAGAAAATGAGAGATATCTTCTTTTTATGTGAAGTAGTAAGACATTGAGAAGACTATCCCTCATTAACCGAACAAAGTGGAATCGATACAACAATTATTACATGTTTTTCAACCTAATTAACTTCCAATGGAAAGGAGTCTACATCCACATAATTAAAGATATTAGGATAGATCTCATCATAAATGATATGATGTATATTGGAAAACTCTCTCAAAGAAATAATCCTTCAATTATTCATTGATGACTAGATCGGGGGAAAATAACACCAACTCCAAAAAATGATCATCATAGTCTTTCACCACTTTTTAACCTCGATAAAGACTCATGAGTCCAATGAATTTACTTACATTTATTTTATTAGGCCAATTCCATTAATTAAATTTAATCTTAAATAATTCTAAAGACATGTCCTCATGAAATTTAGAAGGATCCAAAGTTTCCCACAACACATGACTTGGTCCCTAACTTGATTCTATAATTTTATTTACATTGGAATCTTTTAAAAGATCTAGAGAATTTAGGATTCCATCAATCCTCTCCAACCACTCCCTCACCTCAAGTATATTTTTATCACAACAAAAATAAAATAGAAAATTATATCAAATGTATTGGATGAGATATAAAAGTATTTAATATGTAAAATACACTACTCTATATAGAATCTATGAAGATTCAACACCAAAAGGGTCACGCTCATATGATTAGAGGAATCACCCTAAGGATCATCCAAGGAGAAGGCTTCCCACAATCCATGATAACCATTTACAGTGGAATATCAAAATAACATGAAATATGAACCCAACTAATTCCTTCTTCACAATAAAATTAAACAATCCTAATATAATCAAATGGATTAAATCCAAAATCCAAAATCACAAAAGTAGATGACCCTAAAAAAATTACTTTCTTTATAATCATTGGTATTTGGTAAATAATAAAAAAATGTATTTTTTTAAATGAACAATTTCATTTAAAATAATCCACCTTATTTGGAAAATTTGGTAAAATCCATTTAAAATCTCTATCATATGTTTAAAAGACCAACCAACTTATAAGGGAATTCAAGAAATCATTATAAAATTCTAATATCATTTCAAAAACCTTCCTGAATATCATTAATAAATCAACCACTCTTAAAAAAATGTCATGTAAGTCAAAATAATTTAAAAATAAACCACTCAAACTAGTTTTAAAATAGAACACTATCAAATTAATTTATAAAAGAACCATAAATACAAGTTTTAAAATAGAAAAATATCATGAAATTCTATATTCATAGAAATTTTTCTTTTAAAACACAAATCCCATTAACAATAATACACAATAGAAACCTATTTTATTCATCTAAAATTATTGAAAAAAATTTATATGTAATTAAAAATTAGAATATTTATGAATATAAATTTAAAAATGGATGCATTATTTTGTGTGGTTGGGACACATTTTTTTACCATGTTCAAAAAGTGTAATAGGATCTGTAAAGATTACAATTCCATGAACATGAGATAGACATGGATTAAAATACTATGTGAGATAACCATATAGCATGGTTACTCTTATAATTTCACCCCAAAATTCATATAAATACCAAATCATCTAATTTAACTGAATGGGGATCTAACGACAATAATTTAATATCATATTCAATCAAAATATTACATACTAGTATTTAAATTCAAGACACCAATATAGACATACCATGGAAACTCAAGTTTTTTCTTGAGAGGTGGTGATTGAGAACATAATCATAACCTACCTCATAAATTCTAATTTCCATATCTTTATACTACCATGAAACACCCAAATAAAAATATGGCTATCTGATACTATTTTATAACAAACCACCCTAGTTCAACTTTCCATGTCACTATAACTGAGTCTCAATAATGCCTAACAAGTGTTATTCAACCCCATGGTATGGAAACTAGTGTTGAGGAATCAAAATATAACCAAGTGGGAATAAATATTCCCTCCTATAATAACAAAATAGAATAGTAAACTATACCAATAATAAGACATGGGGTTTTTATACATTAGTCATCCATGTATAAAAAGTAAATAGTCCCAGATAAATAAAACAAGAAAAACATGGAATAATAAAATTAATCATCCTAAAACTCACTTTTAAAACATAAATATACAACATTATCCATATCATATTATTATGCATGATATAAAGGGAACAAAATAGAAATAAAATTATAGTAATTGGTCGATATAAAACACCCCACAATGAATTATAAAAGAAAGACCCTAGACACTGAAAGACATCTCCATGTGACCCTTTTTCACTAAAAATATCCATAAAATACATCAAAAGACTACCAAAATAATATCCAATCAAATATTACTACTTAGGAAACTATATAGAAAAATGAGAGCTACACTCACCCATATGTGTGGCTGTATTGGATGTGATCTTAACAGTCCCAGTAGAATTTTACCAAAGGTTTTATGTAATGATTTTATATATTTTTATATATTATAGTTTAAAAATGTTTCAGAAATTAGGTTATAAATATTTAAGGTATAATTATCATACATTTACCCCTTATATAAATAAACTATGTAAAAGATTTTGGTAAAATAATATCATATTCATGATTGAAACCAGCTATTTGAAACCCAAAAAAATAAATAAAAAATTTACTTCAATATTATTATTTTAAAAAAAATTAACCAAATGGTTGAATCCACCATTTAAAAAGGAAAAAAAATTAAAACATTAAAGAATTTGACCTCTTAGTTTGTGTAAAAAATAAGTAAACAATTTTCGTTCGTTCAAAACCATTAATGAAATATTATTTTTTTTGAAAATGTTGAAAAGTAAATTCAATAATAAAATAAATAAATTATATTGATCAAAAAAGAACAATCAGATCAGTAAAGAATAAAAAATTAAATAATAATAAACAAGTGGTGCTAAAAATCTAAGAAAATTATTGGGTGACACAAACAAAGTGTGCAAAGAGAATATATAAGGTAATACCATCTCAAATGAATTAGTTTCATGGATACCTCACTGGTTCATAACATGAGATAATATTAAACATATATAAGTTGAACCGATTATCTGAACCACTCTCATCTTAGGAATTCTCTTATCTAGAGAACAATCTAATCTAGGGTACAAGTTAGATGATGACCTTTACTAGTATTGAAATATATAGTATTTTTTAATTATGTAAACACTTGAATCACTCTAATCTAAAAGATCATTTATATAGTGCATAACATGTATTTGAAAACTAGTTAGAGAACAATCTAATCAACCATGACATAAATCAAAGTCCTCACTTTAAAACACCCAATTCAGATGTCATAATTGAAATTGTACTGATAAAAAAAATATTATTATCATATAAATAAATAATATAAAATAAATAGTATACCAAATCTCACCAACAACACACTCTATATAAATATCCCCTTTTATATTTTCATAAGAATCAAACAATAATCAAATTAACATTCCAAACAAGGGGGAAATGTATGTAAAATATTTTACCTTGGGAATTTAAAAGAGGATGAAACAATCATCAATGAAACTCATCTTATAAGGTTCCAAATGATAATTTAAAACAAAAAATTGAAAATATAGATTATAGGAATTCATTTAAAACTAGACATGAATAAACACTTTTGAAATGAAGCATCCCACCCTTAAGATTAATTTGAAAATCAAAATAACTCTTTGATTGAAAAAACCCCTTGAAACATGGGTAAAATTATTCAGAAACCAAAGTATGGACAACATGATTATTATAAAATCAAATTCATTTGTAAATATCCTATTAGTAATTTTAAATTTCAGTTTCCATACAAAAAATATTTTTTAAAAATTGATAATAAAAATGTAAGAAAATATCTTTATGATAAGTTAGGAAAACAAAGAAATCATTTTAAAAACCTATGAAGGGAATCATAAATATGAATAATTTCATAGGAAAATGAATTTATAATTTATATAACTTCAATTAATGTTAAATAATGGAATTTTAAAATAACCTATCTCAATCAAGAATAAAACACTCATATTTGATGGAGGATGTATAACCTCAAAAGGAAAAGACCTCTACAAGCCCTAAAAAAACATTAAACAAATTAAAATTCCTAGATTCAATCTCCCTATCCATTAGGGATCATGGGGAAAAGGTAAATTGAAGGGGAATTTCAGTATAGTGTATAGAAGAATAAGAATTAATGTGAAAGAAGGATTTACCTATTAATATTACCTGAATGTCATCGGGAAATGCCTTTATATAAAAAGGGAGAAGAGAATACCTCCCTTGAGATCTACCTAGAGTTATTTGAATGATGATAATGGAAATTGAGGGGATTGGTAAAAGAAAAAGAGTAGTACAATAGGAAATTAAAAATTTAAAATAATGTTTAGTTCACATGGTTTGGTTTTATAGTTTAGAAAATTGTGTACCAATCGTATAACCTCTATTAGAGTCAATCTACACCCATTGCATGATTTAGATGCATGATTTTCTAAACCATTCACCAAATTTGAAGGATAATACCAAATGAAATAGCATTCTCAATGTTAATAGAACATTGAAAATTGAACTATAAGATCCTCCCCCACCCATAAAAACTAGCTATATGGTTTGCATTAACAACTCCACTAGACTATTTTTTCCCATTTTTCAAACTCTTGAACCTCTAACTCCCAAAAACTTCCAAAAAAATATCAAAATAACTTATAATTATATTATATTTTATACAAAAGTGATAAGGGGATTTCAAAATAAATCTCTAGAAAATATAATACAATATTAACCATGAAACACTGGAAATTATTAGATCATTACAAAGGATAAATGGCATCCTCCTATACGAAAACATACCAAATGGGCCTATAGACATTGTCTTTTCTTGATCCTCTTAGGTTATATATATATATAGATTTATCTTGAGAATACATAAAGGAAACAATAATGATACTCACCCACCATACTTTCAAATAATAAACAGTAATTAAAAATAGCCCTTTTAGTGGAATGGTTAAGCTTACTACGGGCTATTATAACTCGCTAACTATTTTTCACAATATTTTGAACTTATTGATTATGATAATTATGAATAATCATAAAACTATTATTTTTTGGAATAATATTTATTATACTAACCCATTTAATATAAGATATAATATATATATTTATGACTATTAATAGTTATCTTACCTCTTTTTTGACAATATCGTGGAGGGTGGGATATAGTCAATGTTGTAATTTCCTAATAGGTTTATCATCATATTTAAAGTGATTTTTATTCATGTATAATTAGGAGATGATACTAGGTATATTAGCCAAGAACCATAAAATTTTATTTTTATACTCTCTCAAAAGGACTTGTAATTTTATTTAAGTCTCTCTAGAGGAGTTGTTAGAAATAATGACAGGTAATTGATTGATACCCTCAATGAATTTATATATTATGTTACTTGGAAGAGGTTTCAATTAAATATAATATGGGTTATGAATAGAAAGAAATAGTTTTGGGGGAATAATCTCATATATTTTATCTATCCTGTCATTATTTCCCTATTTAATAAGAAACCCATTACCAGTGGTAATTGTAGAATCATAGATTGTTTTAAACTCCCAAGATATAGATAATTATCAGTATACTTATATGTATAGAATTTTTCAACACCAATGAAATGATAAATTGATTAATCCTCACCCAATATATTAAAAAGTTAAGAAAAGTAAAGGAGGGCATCAAAAGATGAATTTTGAATTCCATAATCCATGGGGAGAACAACATTGTTGTTAACTAAGAAAGTAGAGTACACCTCTAAGGTGTGTTTTATTTCATCTTGAATTCCTAAATTCATATTATAATTCATGAATTATATAGAAATGGTTCCATTATTTACATTGATTATATTGTTTTCATTTTTGTAAATGGCCTACCAAGAAACATGAGTACAAGTCATCATATTTTATCATCCTCTATTTAATGTACATAAAAGTATATGGGGAATACCAAGTCATTATCCTTAACCACTATGTCCTCCAATACAGTGATTTGGTGTGGAATAATCCAATTTCATAATTTAACTATGATTACCATGGTTTTTAATTCTCAAACCTAAAAAATTAGTTCAAATTAGGAGAGGCATCACAATAATAGAAGCAACAAGATCAATAATAACATCATATAAACAACACTCCCCTATGGCTCATGGTATAGAGAAGGTTATTGGATCCTTGAACTTTTCAGTAATGTTGTTTGAATCAGTACAACGACATTTCTCCCAAATATTACACTCTCATACCCTCAAAGTCATCAATAGTGGGTACACAGTTCCTTAAGATAATTCATGTATTAAGGAATTTACTTCACTAAATATTGAAGTGGAATGATAACTTGAACATTTTTAAAGGTATCAATAATTTCTTTAAAAATATCATTTTCACTATATTTCATTGAAGGTTATATTCTTTAGTGAAATATATGAGGTGAATTTGAATTCATGGGGGGATACTTGATCACTTTTTTACCTTTTTAATTTTAATTTTTATTTTTATTTGAATATTTTAGATATTGAAAAATAGAGTATTCAAAAACCAAACTTATCATAGGGATGGATTTATCATGAATATAAACCATAGGAGGAAATAGATCATTATCTGTAATAATTTTAATGGAATATACATCCTTTTATTTGGTATTAACAAGTGGTTGGTAGTGATGTTTTTTGAAACGTTGCATCATTATCTCACAAATGGTGTTGGCCAATTATTACACATTAGATTTAATGTTTGAATTACTGATAGGTTGGTCTATTAGAACTGTAGGTATTGAGATACCATTTTATTCACCATGTTTTTAAGACTTATTTCAGGTGTGGTTGGTGGTAGAGGGAAATATCTATGAGTTAGAGGATTAGGATTATTACCTTTAACATAGTGGTTCCAAGACTAATTAGGGTTTATAGAGTTTCCCCTTGTTGGAAATATTATTTTCCTCTCCACCCATGGTTAGGGTATGTCCTGTAATTGGGTTTCTTTAAGGGAGATTACTAATAAAATGGATTCCTAGGAAATAATTATACATAAGACTAAAATTAATCCTAAAGTTAAGGGAATTAATCAAAGGCATGTTTATTGTCACCAAAAATACAAAAATGTAAATTATTAGGTGGAGATTATGATTTACCTTTAATTAGGTCAGTTTATTATAAGAGTATGAATTTCATCAAATTTAGTGTCTGTATCTTTTTCAAGTGAAAACATGTTTACCTCATGAACACCTTTAGTGGCTGTTGTCACTAATGTATCAAATTTATTTTTAATTTGAGAAATTTTATCTATCAAAACAAGAGAGGTTGCATGTGCCTTTTCCACTAGATCTCCACTACCTGTAGCTTCAATTATGCCAAAATTCATGGAGAAAGTTCCTAAATCGAAGTATTGGATTAACACTTTGTTGTCAATATAGTAGTGAGGGAAACAAGAAAACAATATTTTAAATCTCTCCCAATATTAATTTAGTATATATCCTTATTGAATAATTATACATATTTATTTTCTCATGGATTTGTTATGGAGGACAAGGAAAATTTCTCAAGGAAGAATAATTTAATGTCAGTATAGCCTCCTATAGTGTTTTTAGGTAGTATAACAAATACTTGGAAACAAAATAATTGGGAAAGGGGTGTCCCTATGTTTAATTATGTCCTTAGTGAAACCCCAGGGTTTTATGGTGGATTAAAAAAATGTATAACTCCTTTGGGTACCTATGAGTATCTTCACTGGGATATCCAGGGAATTTAGGGTGCATATGGGTGTGACAAAACCAATGTACAGTGTTAGTATCCTCTTGTGGATATTGGATACATATATATTAGTACTCTAAATTATGGGTGGTAAATTATTTTAAGGTCATATTATTTCCAACAATGATCTCAATTCTTAATTTGGTTCACTTTGGGTTTTATTGTAAACTATTTGATGTAATTTTTTAATTGTTTTTTCATTGGGGTTTGATTTCTCTAATCTAGAAGCTTCATTTTATGAGAAAATAGTTTTTTTACTTTATGGTATATTTCATGAATCTTATATTTACATGACTTTTTCATTTAAGGAATGATAAAAACCTGAAAATAAATGTTATAATTTTATAACAGTAGAGTGATAAAGTATTAAAATAAAATTAAATTCACAAAAAAAGAAGGTAAAATGTGAAAAATGAATAAAATATCCTAATAATGTGACCAAAATGATATAATTTGATAGAACTAAGGTTAGTATCACAATGTGTGTCTTGTATAGAAGGGGTTTTTATCCTTCTATGACAATTTTCCACTCAATATGAATAAGTTTAATCATGTTGGATTGCCAAAACCTAATATAATCATTATATTCAACCAAAGACAAAGTAGTATGAAGAAAAAAAAATAAATGAAAGGTGTAGGTAGAGAAATATTGAAGGTATCAAAAAAACTAATATTTTCTTCTTGGAAAATAATGTCAAAATTTTGATCATTTCATTAAACATGTCACAACTTTTATTAATTTACCAAGTTCACAGTATAGTATATCCTAGATTACTTTCACAAGTAAGTAAAATTACAATCAATTATTATTAATTGAAACTTATTTAATACATAAAAATAATAGAATATGTGGGATTTAATTTTGATACATGTATTGATAATATGTTATTTAAAGAAAGAACTAGTTGAAGAAATTTTGGTTAACCCACGTGAGGGTCAATTGATGTTGTACTATTATATATCTAAAGGGATATGGGATAAATATTTTATTTCTTAATTTATAACACCTAAAACCATAATTTTATTAAATTTATTAATATTTTAACACCTTGTATTTTATAAATCATGGGATATTGATTATCAACAATTGCTCAAAATCAATTATAGTTTGTTGATGTAATATCTAAACTCAAAAAGGCATTATATTAAGGATGTGATGTGATCAATAGATTTATATCATTTTTAAAATTATTATCCTGAAATAAAAATTTAAATTTATGAGTGTTTTAATTGTGATTTCATTAAATGACATAATCCATATGTACATTCACGAAATAGAAATGGAGAGAGAAGAAAAAAACATCTCAAATCATCACATGATTCAACTTATTTATGATAGCATGATAATTCGTGTTCCTTGATTCATATATTGGAATATTAGAATATTAAAATAAAAAAGATATGTAATTGAAGTGAAATATATAATAATACTAGAAATTAAATTATGTTACCAATATATATGGATAATGAGCTATGGATTTCAATAAGGAAACCCCATTAGATTGATTAAATAGGGGTTTAATTGCACATGAGGTGTAGAAAAAAGAAAATGAATAAAATATGATCCCAAAATTGAATCAACCTCCCCCATTGATGTTCGAACCTTTAAAATGATTCATGGAATTATTTTAGTGTGAAAATTTTCAAGTTATCTCTATCAAATGTCAAAATTCTAAAAGTGTAGGTGAGCCATTCAGGAGGGATTTTACCACTCAATTTGATTTCCCTTGTCCATGTTATATCCATGAAATTGTAAGTGAGGACAAAATGCCTTGCCCAAAATTACTCTTCATTGTGGGTATCCATTGGGCCTCTTGTGGTTAGGTTTATCCTTTGAAATAGTTTAATTAATATAATCTACATAAGAATATAATACCAAAAAAAATTAATTTTTCAATTTCATATTGGTGTAAGGAATGTTATGATTTAAACACCAAACTACTATAAAATTGGCCCATTATGAGAAAAGATCAAAATTTATGATTTTGGACCGAACCACTTATTAATCCATATTTATTCATTTAATAATAAAAAATGCAGTGAAATAGAAGATAAAATGTATAAATAAATGTCACTCATGAGTTAAGGATAACATAATGTCATACTTTAAGCAGTCAATTATCATTTCACTTCATGAGTATATGAATCCAACATGAAAAAATGATAAGGTGGATATTTCATTTTTTGTAAAACGATACATTTTATATTATTAAACACCTTTAATAATTAAAAAAACATACATAAGTTCCTATATCATCACATCACATATGATAGAGTACTAGATCAGATTTAATTTTTATTTAATTTTAGAATTTTGTTAAACTCATTACATATCTATATAATTCCTACAAAATCTCTATGTGATCATCCAATAAGACTATACCACTAAACACTTTAGGGAGAAACAATAAAAATAAAATATACTTTAAGTAATGGTGAAACTTCGGAATAATATTCCTAATGTTAAACTCTCTAACAATGTATTCATATTTCTTACATTCATAACATAAAATATTATGATGTTGAAAAACTTTCTTTTCCACTTAAAACTTATCTAAGTTCATCATCATCATTATTAGAACCATTTTTAATAAAGAATTTATTTGAAAACTTTTGGTGACTAATGTAACTCATTTCATTGTTATTATACTGACATACCCTAAACCTTTTAAGATATTTACTGACTTTAACTTAATATTTTTACTAGTATAATACTTTATTTATTGGATTTGAAATTCTAAAATTCCAAACACACTCACTCAAGCATCTTACATGAATTATTCTCTTTAAAAATATCATGATAAGAAATAAAAACTCATTGGTTTTAATATATAACTCTTATTTCCACTTTGTATGATTATTTAATAAACAAACTATTGTATCCCATCTCATATGGTATTTTATGTGTTTTAGAATCATATGAAAATAAAGTTTTATTGATTAAGATATTCCACTAGGAGTGGTGAGATTATATCTCAAGTATTTAAAAAAAACCCTAAACCCTTTTGTCCTAAATAAAATATTTTTATCATATTCTCCTTTTCTATCATGTTATAGAAATTGATGAATCATAAACCATGTTTATTGAAACATCATGTAATATTATCAAAAATAAATCCTTATTAACAAACAAAATGTCTTATCATATAATTGATATGATATGAAAATACGCATCCTTTACTAAGATACATCAATGTTTGATATTTTTACAATACACCAATTACATGATTTAGAAACCATTTTTTCATAATTTTAATAACAACTACATGTTACACCAATTATTTTCTTAATTTTGAAATATGGTATGATAATAATATTTATTAAATACATATTTGTTATCATATACCTTTCTAAAATGAAAAATTTATTTCAATAACAACGGTTCTTGACATGGAAACTCTATATAGTTTCTTAAATGCCACTTAGGTATTATAGATAATTACCTTAATTTCCTAATAACTCTATATTTCAATGAACTTTTATAGCTATTTGAAGAAAACATTATTCTATTTTCCAGCTATATTTCTTCTTATGGTTTTAATTTTTACCCACTTGTACTACCAATATAGTACTAAAATTGGATAAAGAGTTCCAAACACATCTTAAAAATTTAGATAAAATAGGGTAAGCATTTCTTGGAATCATTAACATTATAAAAAAACTTCCAAAATTAAAAAAATGAATAAATTTCAAGTCAAATTTGATTAATGGGTTTTATTTATTTTCATTAATAGTTTATATGTATGTCTTTGTGAGAAATGGGTGATGGAGTGAGAATACAACCAATAAAAATCAAGATATTACCCATGGTATTTGGGTACCAAGGAATGGAGTTAGATATTTGGTGATAAATCCTCAAACCAAATAATTTTTTATCTATAATATATGTTTATTAAAAGTGTTACAAGATCAGAAGGAGTCTAATATTCAATTGGTTAAGAATAGAGGAGCTAATGTTGAATGTATTTGCTGTTAAACCCATCATTGGAAGAATGTATATGTGTTATTAAAATCTTGAAATTTTATTAAAACATTAATAAATCTATTATAAATTTTTGAGAATCCATATCTATGTTGGTTATAATGTTGTATACTAAAGTTAGTGAGATAACCCACTTGGATAAAGGTTAGAAATAATCTGGAAAGAACCACTTAGCTGTAAAAGACCTTATAAATAGTATGGATGAGTCTATGATTATTTTAATAAATTACATATTTATTTATAGATATTCTAATGTGATTTTAATTGATTTAGAATGCATAAAGTTGGTTTAAATATATTTTAGGTTCATTTGAATGAATACAGAAATTTAGAAAAGGAAAAGGCAGTGTTCCAGTCATCATGACCTGAGTAAGTGTCATTTTAGGTTATATATACATACTATTAAACTATGTGTATGTGTCATCAAAATATATACATGTATCATTTTAGGTAATCATAATGATCATTATTTATTAAAAAATTGAATATTTCCATAACCTAAAACATGGGTTTTCATAGTTAAATTCCAAAGATAGAAAATTGATTGTGATGATACCAAATAAAATCATTCATTTCCAAAAATATCATGATCATATCTTAAATCATGATACAAGTATTATTTAAGGAATATTAAAGTATAATGAATTTAGGGGATCACTATTCCATAATTATATGAATTTTAAATGAGAATATATGAAATCAAATATTTATGATCAAAATTAAATGTTAATTCCGATGATGCTCAGGTTGTGCTTATATATTTTAAATATAAAAAAAATTAATTGTGATACAAGATACTTGGGTAATAATATTATCTTCAGGGCGAATAAATATAATATCAAATTTAGATGATTTATTTGAGAATGATCAGATTTCTATAATATTATATTCTAAGGAAAAGAAATAAAAAGGTTCTCATATTGTTCTTTATAGTTTTAAATTATAAAAATGAGTTATGATTGAATATGAATGAAAAGATGAGTGTGTTAATATTATAAATGGAATTTAAATATTCAAGATGTAATATATAGATATTTTTATTTATTCTTTCAGGATATTAATGAGAATATAAAATCATAATGTGTTGCTACTGCATATTTCTATAAAACAATGATGACTGTTCTAAGTGAATAATTATTGTTGGATGATTTTTAGATGAATAAGAAATCTAATATTTATGTTGAGTAAATAGAATATTTATTCATAATATAATGGAATATAATAATATAAATAAAAGTGGTGTAGTATTTTCATTTTTTTGGAGACAACCATTTTGAAAAGATGAGATATGTTGACCATATGCTATGGGATATCCATTCATTAAAATTTATTTTTCTTGCACAAATTCCATGAAATATTCCAATTAATTATAATTAACAAAAAAATCTATAAGTAGTTTGAGTGTATGTTCATGGAATTTGTGTCCCTATAAAAAAGTGGTGCAAACTGTTATAAACAAAATACATTACTCTAGAGAAGAATAAAATGAGAGTAGAGTTAACCAAGGGAAGAAGAAGTTAAATCTCTTTCAAAGAAGGATCTGATATTATGATAAATCCATATAACATCTGGGTAATAAGGAATATAAAAAGAATAAGAATAAAAATAATAAGTTTTGTTCACATAGAGGTTCATGCTACACTAAGTGTTATATAAAATTTATAAAAAGAAAATTATTAAGATTAGTGAGAAATAGCGATTTTTATAATTTCCTACTATATATCTAGTTGTTTTTGAAGACCTTTAATATTGAGTTGAGAGTTACCAAAAAATTGTTTCAAAATATGAACTAGAAGTTGAAAAAATAGATACCGAGTTACATAAAGTGTTCTTGAATATTTACAAGATTTATAAGACTATGTTGAGTGAGAAGTTTAGTTGGTTGGATGATTTGATATACCTAGATATACATAGTGATCAACATCAAGATTTTTTAACTCTCAATAATGTTAAGAGACCGAAGTATATTAGGATTATAGTAAATAGAATTGTATTGTAATGTTGTTCTTGTTCACCTATGTAATATAATTAACAAACACCTATTTAATATAGTTTTCATGGTTTTATGATAACATATAGACCTATATAAAATGTAAGGTATTTTTTTAGGCTAATAAAAAAACACATAGTGATTAATGATATGATTTATAGTGGAGATTCAATGATCGAGGTGAATAAATGGTCACAACAAAGAGTAGGATTCCCATATCAGGTTTGAAGCATGTAAAAACACATATTCCATACTTTATGTAATGCCCTGACCCGAGTTACCTAGAGTCGGTGCATTATTACGTAACATTGGCATGATCAGAAAAGATCAAGTCTCGAAAGACCGATTAGTTTAGTAGCCTTGGAAACACTAGATACATTCATAAATGTTACATTACATCACAAAGTGAAAAACTAAAATAACATATTCTCCATAGTCCATGCCCATATCCCCTTCAGACTATCCATGTAGGTCAGTCATTAAATATTTCTTCACATCCTGGGAAAAATAAAACATAGAAAGGGGTGAGCTCAGATGCTCAGTAAGGATAACAATATAGTAGAAACTTTCATAGATAAACATAAACATTTAAGGAAATGTATAAGTAAAACAAAAGCCCTATAAACTTTAACTTTAGAATAATATGGAAAAAGTAAAATGAAATTATTCTATTTACTTACTCACATGGATATTATACTAGTCGAATAACCTCATGTAATATCAATAACCACTTTTATAATGACGGAATGCATAATGTCAGACTATCATAACCACGTAGCCAAGGCCTCGTGCCAAGACTACAAATAATATTTTGTCAAGGGCACTTGCCAAGACACTAGTTTGTCTCATGAAACCTACCGATGCATCGAGGAGCTATAGCAGGCTCCACCCATCACTTATTAAGTCCAATGCATTACTTATATGAAAAGGTTTAAACATATCATAAACCATAACATAATTGTATCATATAAAACATGCATAAAGGAAAAATAACATTTCCACATATCAATCAAAATATATCAATACAACACATTGATATAATCAAACCATTTTCAATACCAAAATAAATTAAAAGTAAAACTTGGAATTTATTTTTCATTTAAAAAAATTTATGGCTTGTAGAAGAAGCCGGAAATCAAATAATCGTCACGGCGGCGGAGAAGTCGTTGTCGCCACATATGTACGACAAACAAAACATTCCCTTTTTTAATTTATTAAAAATCTTCATATAAAAAATATTACTTTTTAATAAATGTAAAAGTCAATGGGGTTTATACACCATATAAAAGAAAGTTGTGAATAAAACAAAATTTCCCTCAATGAAAGGAGACTGAGACGAAGTCCCTTACCTCATGTCTAACTTGACTCGATCTTTCTTTAATCTCCTGAATAATAAACGAGAGTTAATTTCTACTTGTTTAAGAACCTTTTTCATGTTCATTATTCCTTTTATATCACTTATTACCATGTTATGAACATTATATAATTATTTAAGTTAATAACAATCATTTTGTCGATCTTTGGTACTTGAGTCAAAAATAAACTTCTTATAATTACAAGTTATTAATGTGGTAAAATATCCATTATATCCGGAATTATATTCATGATTTATATATCATATATATCCTATATATCCAAAATATAAATGAATTTATAATATTACATAATATTTAGAGGTAAGAAATGAAATGCATCGTTCATGGAGACGGTAAGCCGTACGTACGCATGAACGCTACATTCATTTCTATTTCATATTTAATGGAATGAAATCATAATGATATAAAGGTATATTATAATTAAAATATAATATCATATATAATATCATTTACTCCATCCTCTATACATCCCACATATGGCATTAAGGATTCCAATCAATTTGAGGGGGCGACAGTCCGCACTTCCTAAAATGAAATTATCGCGTTTACCAATAATGAAAATTATAAAGGTATGGTATAAATGAAAAATACAGAAGCATAAGGAAAAAATCAAAATAATATATATAATATAAAAATATAGTGACATCTTAATGTCCACCATGAGAGGTGTCAAATGAAGATTGGACAATCATCGTTTCGTGAGGCAGTAATTCGCCACCCACAGAAACAGTATGTTCTTTAACCATTAGAATAAGGTGTGTGTAAGTGTAAATAAAATACTTATCATAAAAACATCCTAGTATATTTAAGATACTGTTGTTGTTACAAAATAAATGCATAAAAATAGTTTCAGGGGTTGGATAAGCAAAATAAAACAAAATAACCTAAGAGAAGACATTACCTTAAAATCGGGAAAATCTTTTTGATTTGAGCCAAAGGCTTCCTTGGGAAGACTTCTGCCCAAATTGAGGCTTCTAGGAGTAATAGAGGGAAGTTTAGAGAGTATTTGGGCAGAGTTTTCCTGAGCCAAATGGCTTTGAAGGTGTGAATAAAGTGGTAGAGGTGGGGGCCTTTTATAAGAGGAGAGGAGGGGCACTCTTAGAAAGTCATGAAATGTTACATTATTATATAATGAATTTCGGATTTTAAAGGTCCCAAAATAATATATTTATAGGATAAGGTGATAAGGGTTCAAAATATACTCATCCAATATGTTTTTGAAAAGTGTAAGTCTTAGAGTTTTCATTATCTTTTCATTTTATTTAAATCGTTAATTAATGAGGTAATCACTACATCATCATGCTGTCATAAAAATTTAATTTATTTAATGTCTAAAAATTTAAAAAAAATCATGATGTAGTAGATCTTTTTAGACTTATAATGACTATTTATAGTCTAAGAGACCACTTACAGAGACAAAAGTAAATTTTTTTTACTTGGGTGATACATACTTTGGTTATACTTTCCCTTTTAAAAAAATAATATTATAAAATGTCACTATCACCCAAAAGTGATTCCATGGAGTCCTAAAGTTTGGCACAAGTAATCCCATGGTCGGCCATGAAACAACCAGTAGAATTAAGACACATGTTGGGGTCATTTTTTATTATTATGATATTATTTTTTTACCCTTAACTACCCGATTACTAATTAATCACGATAATTAAAGATAATTACCGTCGTTACTATTCTTAATGTCAAAAAACAAAAGTGTCTTAATTACATAATTTGTAAATTATGATTCCAAATATGGAATCCATTTTACCAAATTCCAAACACAGAAATTTTAGTAATTAATTTAAAAATCATTCCTGCTGTCAAAACAAATAGCATGTTTTTAAGAAACAATATCTATCAAAAGATTGACAATTGTTTATGTCCAATTTCAAAGTGAAATTAATTATAATGACTACCATTGGATAAAATGGTAAAATTATATTCTAATTATACTTTAAACCCACTCAATATTATAATTTATCACTATAAATTATTCTGATTAAAAATGTTGTTTTTAAGTATTTTTCACTATTCATCGAAAATTGGAAGTTCTCGGAAAAATACAAAAACTTCAACATAGGATAATTTTGATATTACGAATCCAAAAATGAAGTCCATTTAGAAATATAAAATTTATAAAATTTTTAAAAGTGTATATTTCTATTCATAACGGCTGTTTTGATTGGTCGCGGTGTGTTAGATTCTCGAACTTGCGTACAATGCAAGCTATTGCATTATTGAATGAGAAGTTTATCGTGGAAGCTTGGGCTGTTACATTATCCCCTCCTTAAATAAATTTTGTACTCACAATTTGAAATTTTTCTTCTAAAATAAAAGGTTCAAAGTAGAAAATACCTTTGTGGAAAACCCATATCGGAAATAGGGTTAATAAAAATATAACTTTAAAAGAAAGAAAGAGAAGTACAAAGGTCACTCGAGATAGCCCATACTAGGATTCTATGTAAACATGGATAGGGAGGAGAAACAAACCATCATGGTCTGATGGAAAGTTGTAGAAAATAGTATTAGGAGAAAGTTAACTACAAGCAAATCACAAACTTGTTATTAGTTAAACGATCATTTATTCCCCAGTAGGAAAAGTTAACCGATAACGTTTTTGTTTTAAGTTACCTTTCATAAAGTTGAGGAATTTATTTAGGAGATTTACTAAGAACCTAAGGAAATATACATACTTGTCATGTATACTTTTCATTCATTAATAAAGTTTTACCACAAACCCATCTTTCACTCAAAAAGATAATAGAACTCAAAAATATTATATTTATTCTAATCGTACAAGGTTCTAAATATTAACACATACTATTTAGATCAGGAAAACTATTTTGTAATAACTAGGGACTTCTTGTAGGCTAGTGGTAGGTAATAAAGGCATGTCGCACTATGGTTGTGGGTTCAATTCCTACAGATTTGTCCAACGCGACGGGTTATCCCCCGACCTACAGGTTGTCCTTTTCCTAAAACTATAGTATTATAATATTCCAAAAATAATCTTCAGAAATGTTTTAACCTTAAACAATACTATCCAAAGTTAAACTTAATATATTCTAACCTTTATAGTTAACAAAAATACCTCTATCTAGACTTTCTCTAAAAGGTCTCTAAATTCCAAAATCAATTGTAACATCAGATTCCCCAAACAAAGTAAATTTTCTCTTATTGTCACATACTAAAAATATGATTACCTTCATCATATTACAACCTTAATGAAAACAAAAAGTACTGCAGTACAATCCTTATATATATATCACATTATTTTTATTACCCTAATATAGTTCTTGAGTCCAAAAACACAATTACAATAATTATTCAACTTCATCTATAGTAACAACATAAGCTTGGCCTTGATCCCTTGGCCTTATCTGAGGTAAGTTTCCCAGACGCTTAGGACATTCATTTGCATTATTCCCCATTTCTCTACAATTGTAGCATTCAAAATTGATAGCCTCTTTCATTCCCTTGCAATCACGAGCCTGGTGACCTTTTTCTCCACATTTATAACAAACTCCCATTCCTTTTAGGCAAGCACCGGGGTGATTCTTCCCACAATTATCACATACTGGAAAATCCTTCTTTCCCTTTTTCCCTTTATCTATCTCTTTTTTCATCATTCTCTTCTTCTCTTGCTTTACTTTATTGTCATAATATTTAGATAATTCTTTTTCTGTCTTGATAGAACACGAGACTATATCTTCATAAGTTGAGAAAGATTGTGATACTAAATCTCGACAGAGAAATGGTTTTAACCCATCAAAGAAAAGGTCAATCTTGCTTCTTGGGTTACGTATATAATCTGCAGCATGCCTCGTTAACCTTGTAAAATTGGCCTCATACATTGTGGCATTTTCATCCTCCTTTTGTCTCAGACTCAGAAATTTCCTTTCCATATTTTCTCGATGGTCACGAGGAAAGTATATTTCTAAGAAAAGATCTTTGAACTACCTCCATTCCATATTTGATACTTTGTCATCTTCCTTTTTGTTTTGAATCAATTACCACAATTGATCAGTATCTCTAGTGAGGCGGTAAACTTCCATGACAACTTTTTCCGTTTCACTACTCCCTAAATCCGGAAATATTTTCTCTAGGGAATTTGTCCGTCACTCAGAAACTAAAGGATTTGTACCCCCATTAAATTTTGACGGTTGTTTCTTCATGAAGCGATCTAACATAGATCCTCCATGTTTTGAATCATAGTTCTCCATACGAGTAAGGTTATTAGTCATAACCCGAGTGAGTTGTCCTAGTATGGTGATAAGCTGATTAGCACCAGTTGTATCACCAACTCCAATATAATTATCTTGAGCAGGAGGGAAATCCCTACATGGAGTGCGTGCATTGATATGGTTTCCATTCCTTCTGCTAGGCACCATTTCTAAACAATGTCATAAAATAGATCAGTTTATGAATCAAAATATAGAATTCCATACTTGTAAAAAACTTAACATAAATTGAACGGTTTATGGATATAATCCATAATCATAAAAATGTTTTCTTTGAAGATGTATATAATCATAAACCCTACATAATGGTTTTTAATGAAAATGAGAATTAGCCTAAGCATATCAACCAGGAGTGTCGTAACCAAGAGTGCAGCAAGGCCCGTTGTCATGCACTAGTTCCTGTTTGAGTCTAGCTCAAAGCGGTGTTTTTGGGTTTTACTCATAGGTATATTTGTTTCAGAGCCGCTTCTACCTGATCGTATCCAGACAAGGATGTATTGCTCGGAAAACTCACAAAATCTCTATAATACCAAAATTCTAGGAAGTTCTTCTATACTAATCCTCAAAGTCTATCTTTGGGTCATGTGCTATAATCAGAGTTTTTCTAAATATAGCTTCCAAGGTTAGTACTGAACTTCCTCTTATACCAACTGTAACACCCCAACCCCAGTTACCCAGAGTCGGTGCATTATTACATAACATTGTCCTGATCACAAAATATCAAGTCTCGAAATACTGATTAGTTTAGTAGCCTTGGGAACACTAGATACATTCATAAATGTTACATTACATCACAAAGTGAAAAACTATAATAACATAGTCTCCATAGTCCATGCCCATATCTTCTTCAGACTATCCCTGTAGGTCATTCATAAAATATTTCTTCACATCCTGGGAAAAATAAAACATAGAAAGGGGTGAGCTCAGAGGCTCAGTAAGGATAACAATATAGCAGATACTTTCATAAATAAACCTAAAAATTTAAGGCAATGTATAACTAAAAAAAAATCCTTTTAAACTTGAACTTTAGCATAATATGGAAAAATTAAAATGAAATAATGAAATTTACTTACTCACATATATATTCTACTAGTCGAATAACCTCATGCAATATCAATAACCACTTGCATAACGATGGAATGCATAATTCCAGACTATCATAACCACGTAGCCAAGGCCTCGTGCCAATACTAAAAATAAGATTTTGTCAGGGCCTCGTGCTAAGACGATATTTTGTATCATGAGACCTACTAATGCATAGAGGAGCTATAGAGGGCTCCACCCATCACTTATTAAGTCCAATGCATTCTTTATATGAAAAGGTTTAAACATATCATAAACCATAATATAATCATATCACATAAAACATGCATAAAGTAAAAATAACATTTCTACATATAAATCACAAGATATCAATACAACAAATTGATATAATAAAACCATTTTCAATACCAAAATAAATGAAAAGTAAAACTTGGTTTTTATTTTTCATTTAAAAATAGTTATTTCTTGTAGAGAAAGCCGAAAATCAAATAATGGTCATGGCGGCGGAGAAGTCGTTTTCATCGCATACGTATGAAAAAAAAAACATTCCCTTTTGTCGTTAGTAAAATGCTTCGTATAAAAAATATTCCTTTTGAATAAACGTAATATTCAATGGGGTTTATACACTGTATAAAATAAAGTTGTGTATAAAACAAAATATGCCTCAATAAAAGGAGATTGAGACGAAGTCCCTTACCTTATGTCCGACTTGACTCGATCGTTCTTTAATCTCCTGAATAATAAACTAGAGTTAATTTCTGCTTGTTTAAGAACCTTTTTCATGTTCATTATTCCTTTTATATCACTTATTACCATGTTATGAACATTATGTAATTAGTTAAGTTAATAATAGTCATTTTGTCGATCTTTGGTACTTGAGTCAAAAATAAACTTCTTAAAATTACAAGTTGTTCATGTGGTAAAATATCCCTTATATCCAGAATTATATTCATGATGTAGATATAATATATATCCTATATATCCATTATATAAATGCATTTATAATATTACATAATATTTAGAGGTAAGAAATGAAATGCACCATTCATAGAGACGGTAAGTCGTACGTACGCTTGAACGCTACTTTCATTTATATTTCATATTTAATGGAATGAAATAATAATTATATAAAGGTATTTTATAATTACAATATAATATCATATATAATATCATTTACTCCATACTTTATACGTCTTACATATGGAATTAACGATTCAAATCGCTTTGAGGGGGCGGTAGTCCGCAATTCCTAAAATGAAATTATCGCGTTTACCCATAATGGAAATCATTAAGCTATGACATAAATGAAAAATACAGAAGAATAAGGAAAACATAAACATAATATATATCAAATATAAATATAGTGACATCTTAATGGCCACCATTAGAGGTATCAAAAGCAGTTTGAACAATCATCGTTTCGTGAGGCAGTAATTCTCCACTCAAAGAAACAGTATGTTCTTTAACCATTAGACGAAGGTGTGTGTAAGTTTAAATCAAATAATTATAATAAAAACATCCTAGTATATTTAATATACTGGTTTTGTTATAAAATAAATGAATAAAAATAGTTTAAGGGGTTGGAGAAGCAAAATAAAACAAAAGAACCTAAGAGAAGACATTAACTTAAAATCGGGTAACTCTTTTTTATTTGAGCCAATGACTTCCTTGGGAAGACTTGTGCCCAAAGTTAGGATTCTAGGAGTAATAGAGGGAAGTTTAGAGAGTATTTGGGCAGAGTTTGGCTGAGCCAAATGGATTTTAAGGTGTGAATAATGTGCTAGAGGTGGGGGCCTTTCATAAGAGGAGAGAAAGGGCAATCTTGGAAAGTCATGAAATGTTACATTATTATATAATGAATTTCGGATTTTAAAGGTCCCAAAATAATATATCTCGAGGATAAGGTTATTAGGGTTCTAAATATACAAATCCAATAGGTTTTTGACAAGTGTAAGTCTTATAGTTTACATTATCTTTTTGATTTATTTAAATCGTTAATTAATGAGGTAATTGTTGCATCATCATGGTGTCATTAAAATTTAATTTATTTAATGTCTAAAAATTATAAAAAAAATATCATGATGTAGGAAATATTTGTATCTTTATAATGACTATTTATAGTATAAGAGATCACTTACACAGACAAAACTAAAATTGTTTTACTTGGGTGATACATACTTTGGTTATACTTTCCCTTTAAAACAATAATATAATAAAATGTCACTATCCCCCAAAAGTGATTCGATAGGGTCCCAAAGTTTGGAACAAGGCATCCCATGGTCGGAAATGACACAAAAAGTAGCATTATGACGCATTTTGGGGCCATTTGTTATTATTATTATATTATTTTATCACCCTTAACTACCCAATTACTAATTAATCACGATAATTAAAGATAATTACTGTCGTTACTATTCTTAATGTCAAAAAACAAAAGTGTATTAATTAAATAATTTGTACCTTATGATTCTAAATATGGAATCCATTTTACCAAATTTCAAATACCAAAATTTGAGTAATTAATTTAAAAATTATTCCCGCTGTCAAAACAAATAGCGTATTTTGAAGAAACAATATCTATCAAAAGATTGACAATTGTTTATGTCCAATTTCAAAGTGAAATTAATTATAATGACCAAAATTTGATAAAATGGTAAAATTATATTCTAATTATACTTTAAAACCAGTCAATAGTATAGTTTATCACTATAAATTATTCTGATTAAAAATGTTGTTTTTAAGTATTTTTCACTATTCATCGAAAATTGGAAGTTCTCGGAAAAATTCCAAATATTCAACATAGGCTAATTTAGATATTCATAATCCAAAAATGAATTATATTTTAAAATATAAAATTTATAAAATTTAAAAAACTGGGTATTACTATTCATAATGGCTATTTTGATTGGTCGCGGTGTGTTAGAATCTCGAACGTGCGTACAATGCAAGTTATTGCATTATTGAATGAGAAGCGTATCATGGAAGCTTGGGGTGTTACACTTTACTATTTTTATATGTTTTATATAGGTATTTATACTTGGTTAAATAAAAAATGATCCATTCTTATTAACCTGAATCATATATTTAAATACCAAAGGGGTTTAAGTTTAAAATTAGTTTTTGAACTTCAAAAAAATTTGACCATAGTTAATTCACCTCCACTCCCTTTCATGTGTTTATACACCACTAAATTGGCATTTTTAATTAGTATAAAAGTAAAGGTTATATCTAATTTAATCTATTTTATAGTCTCAATTTTTTCATAAGAATATATGAAGTGCATGATTAATTTTTTTAAGGAAGTGTCTCTTGTAAAGAAAATATATTCATCTCTACTTAGTGAATAAATAGTGGTTTCAACAAAGATTTTAGAAAATATGAAAAATAAATAGGCTTGTAAGTTGGGAGAGAGAAAAAAGTGTTGGATAAATAACTAATACCTAAAATTATTCAGAAATATGAGTGTATTAATGCACCTATTGATTATTTTTTCATTGGTGAATAAATGTTTTTTCTATGAAGAAGAATTTTTATTGAATATATTAGTGTTTTTTTCTTTTAAATAAAATATTACTTGTAGAAATATATTTTAATTTTGTCACAAGTATATTTACTTACATAAAAAAGAAACAATATTATATGTTAAAATTTGGAAAGTAAGAATATAGAATTGAAGATACATTAGTGAAGAAGGTGAGTGCATGAAACACCCCCACAACGATAGTTGAAGAAAAATAGATATATATTATACTTTATAATGATTAAACATATTTATTTGAAGAAAAAATAAATATCAGTTATTTTAAGAAGGGTGATCTTATCAAAATTCTCCATGTATTTGAGAAATTACATAATTTTTTTGATAATGTGAAGGATGCTCATATGGATGCTAAAGAAAAGAATATAACAAAACATGATATTTTAATATACGGGACATGTAATATGAATGAGGATATAGTTTTAAATAATAATATAAAATGTGAATAAATCTTGAAATCACTTGATAATGAGAAATATTCCCTCAACATGATGTTTTGTGAGTTAGAAATAACACTGTGAAATTTGGAAGGTACTAAACCTAAAAATTCCAAAGATTCTAAGAGAAGAAATGATTCAACATAAGTATCTTAAAAGATCATTGATTCTATGAAAACTCAAGAAGGTATAAATAAGTGCTTGAAATCACATGAAGATCCATCCACCACATTCTCAATGAAGAAGGTAACCTATAATCAATTTTAATATTTTTATATTAAATCTATTTTTACTTGTTAAACACATTTCTAATACAAAAAATTAAAAATTAAAAATTAAAAAATTCCAAGAAATTTACCACATAATTAAGGGTTAATTTTATAATTTTAAGGAAAGTAGACCCCCAATCTAGAAAAAACGTTATATTTACACACAAAAAACAAGAATGAAAATCTAGATAGACTACTTAAAAAGATATAAATAGAGTTTATAGGAAACTACTTACGCTACTAGTGGTTAAGAAAAACTTTTAATGAGTAATGGAACAATATATAAGTGTTTAGAAATTCTGTATGGCTTTAAGAAATGGGAATCAGAGTTGAAATTCAAAGGAGTTATATAGGAAAGAATAATAATTAAAAAAATAATAATCTATTAATGATAAATAGATCATAATACTTTGATAAATTATATATTTTTTTTAAACTAAGTTGAACATGGTTATGAGGAGTTTTGGAATTTATAACACCGGTACAAATCTTATTTCTATGATAGGAAGATTACATAATATAAAAATAAGTACTAAAAATAGAAAAAAGTTTGTTAGTGTACAAAATAAAATTAAAAGTTGTAACACCACAACTCCAGATTCCCAGTGCTAATGTTTACTTTATAAAATTAGTTCAAAAATATAATGGGTCTTACCATGTTGGGATAAATTGGTTTATAATTCTTGGAAAACTAGATAAATATATGATTCCATTGTTACATTTGAAATATAATAACATAACATAAGAAAAATTCTTGCATTATTGAAATAATTTATAATATCATTATTTAAATACTACGAAAAGGAAAAAAAGTAAAGGGTAAGATCAAATCCTCAAAAAGGGATACATAAAATGAAATATTTCATGATTAAATAATGCATAATGAATATGGAAGATTAGACAATCAGAGAATATTTCATTCACTCAATAACTTTTGTAAAATAAGCATCCATGGATATTGTCAATATAAAAATCACATGGATAATGGAAATTGAATTCTCAGTAAAGTAAATGCATCAATACAGACATTCATGAACTTTATATAAAGGCCTAAAACATGTTATAATGAATGTTATAATCAATTCCTCCAAACCAATAATTTATTCATAATAAATTATTAGGTGTAAACTAAATACCCATCCAATATGGAATGCTTTCTATTTTTTCTCATGTGACCTATCAATGCATCAAGGGGTTACCTATAATAGGGCCACACCCATTACTTTTACATCCTATATATTCTTTATATTTTTAATGATCAATACAATTTATTCTCTAAATTCCTTATAAATAAATGATTATCCATTTTGAATTAATAAAATAAAATATAAATATTTCCTCATTAATTAAATAACTTAACAAGATTCTTTTAACCGATACCATATATATAATTAGAATATGGTTGAAACATCATCAAAGTAATATAAGTGATTATAATTTCTTTAATTATATTAAAAATATGTACATGAAGGAGAAAAATAACACCTAATGAATAAGGAAGAGTAATAGAAAACATGATCATAAGAAGTGAATGATCTCGAAATAAGGTATAATTGATTATCAATAAAGGATACTAAATTACGATTGATTTATTATAAATGATGGTTTTTAGTAAACACAATCCTTTATAAAATAATATAGGATAAATATATTTAAAATAACTTCTTTGTGACTTCATGTAAGAATAATGTTATAAATAAATTTTCAAAATTCTTTTCATTCCTTTAAAAAAATAATTCTCTTCTTATGTTGATATCATTTTAAATATAAATTCCAAAAATATTGAGGAAAATAATTTTTTTGAAAGAAAACAACAAAATTTTTAAAGGAATATTCAAACCAAATATTATTCATGATGATAGGAAAGTTTGATTGTGTGGTGTACGTTAATACAATGATTATGTTCACACCTTTGGTAAAAGGTTCCATGTTTGGAAGATGAAAAGAATGTTCATTTTAAAAAAATAATTAAAATTAAAACATGGGCAGAAATTAATTCAACAAATATTTTTATAATATTAAAAACATTATTTATTTTTTTAAAAAGAAAATATGTACATGTAAGAAAAACAATTGGAAGGAAAACTTCAAAAATTGATTTCTATAAGAAACTTCCTTACATGTTACTTAAAAGTTGATTATTAGTCAAAAAATTGAATAAGGGGATATAAAAATATAAACCCAAATATAAAAATAAGTTAAGAAAAAATATGGGGTTTAAAATATTAGGATTATATGATTTTACCAAAGCAAATATAGATATAAACAATCATATAAAGGAATGAGATTGTAACTAAATCCCATACATTGGGTCTCCTATTAGTCAAACATATATGATCTGCCAATATAATGAATTTAAATTTATCAAATACTTTCTTAAGAAAAAAATTCATCTTTAATTTTTTATTTTTATTTTATTATCATTTAAATTCCTTACATTGAATTGTTATAACTTACATTGATGACTTTAATATTGTTAAGTTAATTTCTCGAAAATTAATTTGGTATATTGTAAATGGTCAAAGGTTTCATAAAATGGATACATAATATAAAAATGTTAATACATTCATAAATATCATACATATTTCATTAATTTTTCCTTCTTAACTATCCATGTAAAACAATGATGATAAACATATTACACCACTATGTGGAAATGGTAGGTTGTACATATGAAAGAGTAATGTTTTTGATATCCATGAGAAGGAAAGAAGGTGGAAAATGGTTTTAATAAAATCATAATAAAATATTAGTATATTTTATACTATATTAATAGTGTAAGGATGGATATATTATATTTAGAAAGACTATAAGGAGAAATGAACTTTGAAACATTCAGGAAAGAAGATTACCTCTCCTTTGATAGGCCTAATTTTGTTTATACCTTAGTTCTTTTGAGTATGAACTTAGGTTAACATAAGGAGCTCAAGAATTAAGTGAAGGAATCTTAGAAGTTTTTTATAGATATTTTTTGGTCTATAGGGAATTAATTTTGTGAACAAGTAGGGAGAAGAGGTACCATTTTATAATTGAGGGGAGGGACACATAAGGGATTTCTTAAAATATTTTAATAATATAAATTCTTTGTTTTTGAAAGTGGATCCAAATTGTCAAATATTAGAATAATATAAGTATATTTTTAAACTTTAACCAACCAATGAGGTTAAAGGAAGTTTTTTTTGTTATCTCAACGTCTTATCCCTTTTTGTTAACCCTTTTAACCTATTTTACCCTTAATTGAGGTGATAAATATTTACACAGTTAAATTCATTACAACTATAATAAAATGAACTATTATAAATTAAATTCACTTTTGAATGAATATAATACTCCAGTAAGCTGTTAATTTATAGAAAACACATGGGATACTTTGGTTATTTTTTACCATCATAAAATATAGGCTGTTGTATTTAAAAGACTATTTATAATTATAACCATTGATAATATAGACATTGTAAAAATACCATTATAATTTGTATATATTATGGGTTATGATAAATTCTAATTTCTATAAAAGGAATAATCTATGGTCTCAACCAGTAGGATCATACCTTATAAAACCCATTTATCTGTGCTTCCAATGGAGATTGCATGACTGGTCTTTTCCCTTGACTAATACCAAGACTAGTTTCAACAACTAATACATGAGATAAAAAATTTATAGGAGATATTCAATACTATTGAGATCATTACTCAAAACATGTTCACTAAATGACCATAATAAAGCTCCACTATCATGAAAATTACCCTTAGGGCATACACTGGTTGGATAAGGGGTTATGTGTCTTGACCTTAGCAATATATATTTAAAAATTTTATTTTAAATAAAAAAATTATTACTTTAATCCATTTTTATTACATTATAAATTATTATATAAAGAGTGATGGAAATTATATTTCGATATAAATAAAATAAAATTTTACTTGTTTGTGGAAATATATAGTGTTGATAAAAATACACTTTTGAAAAATTTGAAAAAATGAATAATTTTTTACATAAATTTTAAGTTTAAAATAATATTATTAAATTAGATTTAATAAAATATATATGTTAATATAAAATTATGAAGTCTAAAATAATTATTATAAGGTCTGGAAATTTTTTGGTGTTAGAAAAACTAGTATATTCTAGTAAATAAGAATTTTTTTTAAAGTAAAAAATATCATATTCAGAAAATTATTTTTTAAAAATAATTATTATTTTTGAAATTAGTGCATTGAAATTATCCTATAGTGTTTTTTCATAATTTTTGAGACATTGGTATTTTTGGTAAAAAAAATTAAATATGATATAAATATACGGTCTGTATTATGATATTATAATAGCCAAAAGTTATGTAATAAAGTCTATAAAATGAATAAAACAAAAAATATATATTTAACTATGAAAATAATTTTTTGATGTTATTTAATTAATTTTATAAACATTTAATGAATCCTCTAAATCTTATAATATATTTTAGGGTTTTTAAAACAATCATTTATAAATTGACTCACTTCAACATCATAACTGATATTTTTTTTAATATTTTATGGAATTAAAATTATAAAATATTTAAGAAAAATCCTACTTGGTATAAACCATTTGAAAAAACATTGTGAAGGTTTGTGTTTTGGATTATTTTGTCATATTAAGTCCAAAAACATTGTTTAGAAATTAATAAATAATTACCGTCTCTTTTTCTATAAATACCCAACTAGCCTACCACTAGTCTTCACTCAAACCCAGTTGTTCATGATGTTCCTCTACTTATACATCTTTAAATCCTTACTGATTTATTCCCAAACTCTTATTAATCTCCTTACATGATTTTATAAGTTCATTATCAATGTCTAGGGATTCTTTTTTTCTCTTCTTTATTCAAGAAATTTCTTTGTATTATTCCATTTTATTTCAAATGATTCATGTTGGAATGTGTTTTAAACATCCCATTTATTGTCTTTACGATTTAAAAGTAATTATAGACCACATTTAACTCTTATTAAAACCTTCTAGTAATATTCATTTACACACATTATGTTGCTGAAAATGTCATGTGATTTTCTATGCCAAACATTTTCCTAGTGAATACCCATCCCTATTTTCACTTAAGGGTGTTAATATAGATGTAAATATTCTTAATTTATTGGAGAATACCATGTATGTAACCCACACTCCCTAATATGGGGATTAAAATTAATGAAATACATCCTTATGTTGTATGATCTATGTGGAACACAAATGTATATACTTGATATGAATGTGATGGGAGTGTCTGGAATTTTATAGCCCTTAAATTCATTGGGTAATGTTTCTATCTCATGTGATACCATGTATGGTTCATGTGAGGTTATGTTAAGAACATTATGTTATAATTTATCGATGGTTATCCTTGACTTGGGATTATAATGTCATGTTTTATGTTTTTTCCACATTCTAATGTTTCCTTGATGTCATCATCTCATATCATGATTCGATGTTTAAGTTTATTATTCTCAAAACATTTACTTATCCTTGATATTATTCTTGACTCCAATCTATTACATTGATCATGTTATTGTTTAATTATTCCCTTATTGGGTTTTATAGATTCCCCCTCTCTTATGTACATCCCCAGGTTATCCCCTAGTGTATTATAAGATTGATAGAATATAAGGGCATGTTTTCGAGATTTTAAACAATTTTATTTCACCGATGTTTTTATTTATTGTTCAATATATTTAATTACCCATAAAAATAATATTTCATAAAATTTTGTTATTTTATTAAGTGCATCCTTATATAATAAATCATGAAATAAAGTGTATTAAATATACATGTTATCATAATGAAAAAAAACTAAGTTGACCTTATTAACGAATACTTGATATCTTAATTCCAAATATGGAATTTAGTTTACATGAATAGAATAATAAATTGGCAAGAATTAATTTTAATATTTAGCATCATAATTTGTAATACTTTATTATTCCTTCTACTTTAAAGTGAGGAAAATCCTCTTTATTTTGGATCATTGGTCTCAAGGAATGTATTTCTATAAGAATATCACTTTAAAATTTCTCCATTAAATACATCTATTTCAATAACCACTTTATTTTTCTAGTTAAATTGTTAACATTGATCAACATATCTATTTAGACAATACACTATCGAAATAACACTTTCTTTTTCAGTACTTCTTAAGGACATAAATATCTTTTTGAGGGAATTAATAAACTATTTAACAACCAATAGATTAGTAGTTTCATTTAAAGATATAGGATTATATCTTATAAAGTGACCTAGCATAGGTGAATTGTTTTATATAACAACATGTTTCTCTATATGGTAAATGTTATTCATGATAACCTGATTTAGTTACTCTAATATAGCCATGGTCTACCCATATCTTACACTTGTTGTATTGGAATTCTTAGTAGGGAAATACCTACATTAGCTATGGGTTTTTATTCCCTTTCATCCACTGTGTACCATCTCTTAACAATAGAACACACTGAGTTAGCTGATAATCATCAAAAACATCGATCCATAAAATAAAAATCCATATAATAATAAAATTTAAAAAATACCCTATGGAATTATCATAATTATCATGTTAAATATGTTCATTTAAAATCTAGTTCTCAAGGTTCCTACAAAACATTCACTAATACCAACTATAACACCCCAAATCTATAAACCCAAAGGTAAAGTTCACTTTAGTACATTGGTACAAAATACAAGGGATCTCACCACTTAAGATCAAATAAATTAGCAGTCATATAAAACTAGATACATATATGATTCCCCTATTACATTTTAAATATAAAAATATATCATAATTAACACCCATGAAGAGTTTAAATCATTCATAATATATTTATTCATATATCAGGGAAAGTAAAACTAATAAATCCTGAGTTTAGATACTCAGTTAGGTTTATATACAATGGAATCTATCATGAGTTCACACAACATAATCAATATGGAAGAATGGATAATCAAGACCCATGTCATTCAATCAAAAATATTTAGTTCAATGAACATCCATTAATAAAATCAATATAAAAATCACATGGATAATGAAAAATAAATTATCAAAAAGGGAATGCATAAATTCAGACATACATGAACTTTCCATTAAAGCCTCATCCAAGTTATCAGGAATCTTTCCTTCAAGACCTCTCAAAAAAGACATTATTCTTAATAAATTGGTATGTGTAAACTAAATACCTATCTATTATGGAAATAATGTTGTTTTTTTCTCACAAGACATGTCGATTCATTGAGGGGCTGTTTAGGATTGGGCCACACCCATCCATTACACACCATATTCATTCTTCATATTTTGAATGATCAATAAAATTGATTCTTGAAATTCCATACAATAAAATAATTGTCCTTATTGAATCAAGAATATAGAACATAAATATTTCCATAGTAAATAAATTAATTTTCTTGATAAGAATCCTTCAACTAATAACATATATGGAAATGGTATACAATTGAAACATCTCCCAAGTAAAATAAATGACTCTGAATTCCCTAATGAAATTAAAAATATGGATACAAAGTATAGAGACACTTTTTAACTTATAAGTCATCATAAATATTCTACATATATTTTTTGATCCTGAAACTAAGATGATGTGTGATTATAAAACCCAGTGTGGCCAGAATAAATTTAATAAAAATATCAAATACATTTTATATTATGGACTCATGGTTTTTTAAATAAAATGAGATAAATCTTAAATAAAACCTTGTATCATAAATTTGAAACCATGGTTGAGTTCATAATGAAATGTTTATCATAGGTATAACCTAATATTGGTTAGCGTGAGGCATTTAAATAAACACGGTCATTGGTTGGGAGTTTAGTAGTTTAATTAAATAATTAATTTATTTAATAAATTAATTTACCTATATAGATTTTAATTTAAATACACAATTTTTGAGGTTATCCAAGGTTATCCACATAAAACCTAGGATAAGTGAGTGATTTTCTTCCTCTCCTAAATTGGAAAATAAAAATCCGACGAAGATGATACAACAGATCAAAGTAGATCGAGGCATAGTGAATGCAATGAATACTATCGATCATTGATGTGTTCATTCTTCAATCAAGAATTGTCCAATTACCATGTAGGAATCATCATTTTTCTTATTCTTCGTTCATTTGATTAAATTTTTTATTGTGATCATCTTATTAGCTCTGATCTATTTCAATTGTGGACCACTATATATTCCCATGTAATGAATTTAAACTGGTTATTCAATTTTTTTCTCACCCCAGATCATCCTAATGGTATCAATTTTCCAAGAAAACTTGTACCAATATTGTTAAACACTTTTTATTTTTCCTTTCTCTAACAAATCCTTTTCATTAGAAATCATTGGACTATGGTGTTTGGATTCAAATTGTAGGGTGATACCGATAATAATACCCTCATATTCATGATATTTTCATGTGAAGATAATGGATTAGAGATCAAGGAGGTAATTGGGGATGAATATTCATATAACAGGTGTTGTTTTCATGGATGTAGAATCCAAGGAAATTGAGTTTCTGTAGAATGTGTGTGGTGTGTATAGAGAACCAACATGACAAATTGGTATATGATTTTCAGCAACAGACAATCATAAATGAAGAATAGAGGATATATGTTTAATTTTTGGAGGCTTGGTAGTGTGGATCTCCATTGAAGATAAGAATCTATATTCTAGAGAACATATCTATGTTTCTGATGAAAACTCGATAACACATCGTGTAGTCCAAAGAACACACTATGTGTAGGGACCTAAATAAGGAAACTTGGGTTTCTCCTAAAGTTAAATATGACACTCTGTGTGGTTGTTCCACACACCGTGTATTCTTCCTTGGGTAGAAAAGTTGTGTGGTGGAGGACATGGGTAGGACCCCATGCGGGAAGACATGGCTAGGCCCCCACCATGTACCGAAGTACATGGACACATGAATACCTACATGAACACGGATCAGAAGCAGGGACATGACCCCAAGTGGCTCTAACATTCCGTTAAGACCCTCTACAAATTGTGTAGCCATATATGGGTATTGAGCCATGTACCATTAGGGACACAACCAGAAAATGGGGTGGGACCAAATACCCTATGTGTCCTCATACACTTTTTGTACCACTTCTATCTTTTGGAGGAAACATTAACCTTTTATATATCCCTCATTTGGAATCAGATTTTTTCCAGTGAATATCTTATCTTGATCATTTTTTCACATTGAATGTGATGGTCATATCTATAGTGTATTTTGAGATATGATGTGATATGTTCTGAATGGTTCACTTATTTAGGTGTTGCTCGATGATGTCAGTGATCAGGTAGGGTCACCAGGGGCTCTAGAGTGGCACCCTCCAGCTGGGCTATGCATGGATCATCTAGATATCTATAGATAGCAACCCTCCTATAGTGTATATCGTGGGTCCTATTTATATTATTATAGTGGAGTGCTCCTATAAGGATATGGAATGGATCCTCTACCTATTTACCAAGTGGAACCCTCTTGTAGATTCTAGTAACGTGTCATTAACTATGAGAGTGACACCCTCCATCTAGGTTGCGAAAGGGTCCTCTATATTTTATCTAAGTGGAACCCTCTTGTTGCATTAATTCATGGGTCCTCTACTACTAGAGTGGAACCCTCATTCCAGGATAAGGCATGGGTCCTCTATCAACCACTAGAGTGGCACCCTACAACTATGATGGGGCATGAGTCATATCCTGATTACTTTAGTGGGATGCTCTTATCATGACAGGGCATGGTTCCTATTGCAATATTATGACTGGAACCATTCTATTTTACTAGGTAATGGGTCATATACTTGTATATTGTTTACTTCTACTTTTTGGTATAGTGATGAGGTGTAACTTGACTTGTAAGTTTTTTTGGGGAAGATGTGTGAGATTATAGGCATCATTGATGGACTTCTTCCCCATATGGGACTCTTTTCCTAGGATATAAGATAGATACCCTCTTCTCTCTAATTTTGGTTTCTTTTGTCTGAGAATATATATATCTATATCCATGTTATTGGGTTTTGTTTACTCTCTTTCTTTGATTTGAGCTATTTATTGTCTATTTATTCTAATCATGTATCATACTACTCCCCCTTTATCTTTTGGGATATCCTACTGGGTATGTATATACTCACCCATGCATGATATGTTACTACATGTGTTGTGTCTTAAGTGGAAGATGGAATGGTTGATGGTGACTAAAGATGAGATAAGGCATACCTGGTGCATTGGACCACATACAATAGTCAGATCTTAGAGATCATGAGTTAGGATCTCTCATCACATTTACTTTCCAGTTTTTTTCAGGTTGGGACATCTTTCTGGTTAGACATGTATTTTGGACCTTTACATTCAATTTTTACTATCATACTCTTGTATACAATAGAAATTTCCATATTCATGGTTATAATCTATGTATTTCATATATTTATTTATTCTTCTGCACTTATATATTTAGATGGTTGGGTGTGCGGGTACAAGTACATTAGGAAAAGGCCTCCCATTTAGGTTATTCCTTTTAGTGCATGTCACCCCATAGCCTATAGAGGAGTTATTGGGGGTAGTTATGGCTCGAGACCTAATTTGGTTGGGTCATGAAATATTTTTATCAGATAAGTTCATTCCTTGGGTTAATTTTTTTGTGTAGTCCCCTTATGAGGATTTGGTTGGGATTTAGGGCAATAATGTCAAAGTCTATGAAGTGAGTATTTTAGGCCAGGGAACCTAGTGTTTGTGAAGAGGATATTGTATCCATTCAAAAGATAGATATATTGGTTTTAGGGATTAGTGGTGCATGCATCATATAGGATTGAGTCTTTTTACTTTTCTTCTTGAGTCAACTCCCCATTGTGTGTATATATATATATATGTGCTCATTTGACTGTGGTACTCCTTGATCACTTTCGATATGAAACTTCAAAGACATTCGGTTATGTTATTGATATCCAAATTATGATGAATGTTTGATGAGTGATGGGAACTCTATTTACAGTATCTCTAGTGAGATTCTTCAACCAGGTGGGTAAGTAGAAGATCCCCCACCTGTCAAGAAGAAGATCATGTCAGTGTATTAGGATGAGAATACACAATATAATTGCGCACCCTACATGTTCTAGAACTAGAGAATGTTGAGGTTCTATGATGAGCTAGATCGCCAGGAAGTGGAGGATTGTCTTGAGCCAGTTAAACATGTTTTTAGAATTTTTCAGATCCAGATGGATCATATGGTTTCACTCATAAGAAGTGCTCTTCATAGAGCATTAACTGGTCAACGATGTACCATTATATGATGAACCCATGATAGGTGTTCATTGAAGGTCTTAGAAGTGAAGGTCACTTAGGTTTCATATTTATCTAGACTCCCTTATCAGGTGGTTTATGTGAGTCTTGGTCCAAGTGTTCATATATTCTTCTCGGATATGATCCTTTTCAATGGTGATATTTTTAGCGAGACCTCTTTAGGATGATGGTGGGTATCAGTAAATTCATGTGATGGAAATGTATTATTGTCGCATCAAACATGTATGGAATAGGGAAACCTACCCTACCGAGACACATCTTTGTGACACAACTAAAAACTTTCAGGGTGATTCAGTGCTGCTTAAAGGATATAGTTTCAAGGTGTGACAGATAATTCGATTTTCATTGAATGTGTGGGATGAGAGGATTTGATGGAGTGTTGGAGCAGGCCCTGGTTGATGATAGTATATCATAATGGTAAAGGATTATCTCTCAGTAGACATGGCTTATGTATGAGAAGCTCAAGTGTGGTTTAGGTTAAAACTTATGTCACTACAGATCTAGAATTAGTTGTTAGAATAGTGTCCAAAGAAACTTTTCATTTTGTGTAAACACTATTTGAGGCCTAGAGATACCAAATGAGGCCCTTTTTTCTCAGAACTTGTGTTGTAGTCCATCATCGATACCCGTAATCATGAATGTCTATGTGAAAAAAATCATGTGGAGGACTTTCACCTCACCACTGCTCCACAACCTGAGGGGGTGCATTCCCCAACAGAGGACCCATGCCCAAGTATGATAAGGGGTTACACTCAAAAGATACAAGACCCATGCATTGGTGTGACAGGGGGATTCCAATCATTAGATAGTTAGAGTACCCACAACCATGTGTGTTAGGGAATTCCACACAAAGCATGAAGGTCCCACACCCTAGAATGATATGGGGTACCACTCGGAAGGAATCAAGAGAGAATTGATCCTCAGTGTGTCATTGGGGTTCCACTCAATGGGTAGAGGGACCATACCTTGGTACATTATGGTATTCCTCTCAGTATATAGATATAAATAAATGAATAATTCCCTAAAATGATAGGGGAATTTTACTCTATACATAGACTACTCATGCTTTAGTACAATAGGGGTGCCACTCAGTGGGTAGAGGCCTCATTCTCTAGTTTAATAAGGGGTTCCACTTAAATCAGTTGAAGTATTATGGGGGTCCATAACCTAGTACGGAACGGGGGTTTCCAAACCAGACCTCCCTCTCTGATGATCATACAAGATCACTTCCATCATGAAGTGTTACCTAAAGAAGAATCATGCTCGAAACATTCCATGTCATATCAAAAAATCCACTGAAAATAAAACTATCATGTTCTACGTAAATAACTGGTTAGGTTAGAGTGCTCACATGAAAAAGCCTATGTAATATCTCATCTTTTTCAGTTATATACCTCTTTGAGTTTTGTGTTAATGTGTTTCTTTTGGGTTTTTCTTTTTCTTTGTACCCGATTGGTTGAGTCTCATTTATAGACAGAGAGGCTTGTTGGGGAAAATGAAATAATATTCAAGGATGTAAGTTTGATTGAATTAATGTAATATGTGAATAAATATATTAAACAGGTTTAAGAGAATTTTTATGAGTTTAGAATGCTTAAAAGGTGGTTCAAGATCTTCTATGGATTTTTGGGATTAAATCTACCTTCGGGACATTTATATGTCTTGTAAATGTATTAAAAACCATGTAACTATTGATAGGAAGATATTGTGAAAGGCGTGGAGGTCATGAACTAGTTCCAGTAATGAACTGGAATACATGTCATGAATCTGTACAACATGATAGGTAATGTTTTATCTTGGTTAAAATCACATTAGGTTATAAATCTTTTGGTGTACCTTATAATTAAGGATTTCATATTGGGTAATATACCTATATTCAGGGTATGTTGCGGACTGGGAAGTTTTAAGGACATGAAAAAAATATGTTTTTCATTCATACACTACATCACTTATTACGTTTGATCCCTTGGTTATTTATAATTGATTCCATGGTGATTCATCCCTGACAGACATCAAGGTTTAATGTTTGATTATAGGTAGGACCATTTTATTTGGTTTTCTTCTCCTTTATTCCTTCCATTAAAGTGATTTTTTATTTTGATCTATACTATGGAATCAGGTTTTGATCATGTTTTTTGGATGATCTAGATTTCTTTATATATATCCTTCTCATTTTTCCTCCATTGGGAATACATTTTTTGGTGTTTTTAGATCACCAAGTGAAGGTAGGTAGTCTATATCCTAACCGTATGGTATTTTTAATTCCTTGAGTATGTGTATTTTTATGATTATGTTGACGAAACATGCACATTATTTAATTTAATGGGTAATAATGATAAATCTTGTTATATATTGTTCCTTGGATCCCTTTGGATTTTGTGGTTTTTTGATTGGGCTTGTGGCTACACTTTTGGTGAGTGAACCCTTGAAAAATATTTAATTGCATAATGTATTGAAAGTGGGATTAACATTACATGATATTTATACTGATTGGTTAATCACCTTATTATTAGCTTATGAGCTATTGATATGACTATTTATAATATGATGTTTAAAATAAAGTGAAATTGAAGGACAAATGGTAAATTTCACAATTAACCATTGTGGCTTATGAAGTGATGTTGTGACATCCCTGGTGTTATGAATTTTTGTGTTTAATTTTATAATGCTTATATAGAAATATTGGTCTAGTTTGATTCTGAAATTATTATATTTAGGGTTATTCCTGGTGATGATGAAATGGTTATATAAAAATCTTGGCCCAGTCTGATGGTGAAATTCTTATATATAGGGTTATTCCCAGTGTTGCAAAAATATTATATAACAAGCTTGGCCTAGTTTCATGTTGAAATTTCTATATAATGGGTGATTCCTGGTGGATGCTGAAATTCCTATATAGCAGTATTGGCTAAGCTAATACTTAAATATTTATATATAGGAATTTTACCAGATGTTGAAATAATTATACAGAGGGAATTGACCGGTTTTGTGATTATTACATGCTTTGTAGTTGTGGTTGGCATAGTTATGCTTTATGATCAGATAAATTCTAGTGTGGTGCTGAAGTATGTTGATTTATTTACTTTATTAGTTGTTTAATTAATACACTTTTTATCACTTCATTACATGCACTTATTATCAGACTGGTTTTTTTAGACATAGTGGTGTCAGCCTAATGAGTTTTACTCATACCCAATTTGGGACAATGTTTGGTACTCGAGATGATTACATATATTCATGTTTATATAAGGGAAATGGACCTTGTTTCTCATTATTTCTTATTATATGGGATAACGTTTTAATATATGACTGACAAGGGATTTATTACTAGGGTATTCTATGTTTTGTTATGTCAAATGTTTCTTTTTCTGTACTACATTTAGTCTGATATTTAGATACATTTAATCCTATAATTACATGATTCATTATTATTCAATTTATTGATTCCACCTTTTATTTTAAATTTTTATGTTTAATAATTTTTTCTATTTCCATTACTCTGATATTTATTATTATTGGCTATTTTTTTATGTTATAACTCCATACTTGTGTGTATAGTCTCCCTAGTATATTCATCACATCCTTACTTCTTGTCTGAAGCCTGTGGAATATGAGGAGGCACACTTGAGGTCCTATAGGCAACCTATTTTGGCTATGTGAGAGAGTTCTAGATCGCGGGGAAGTTATAAAGTATTATCAAAGGTGTGTTTTTTTCTTTTCACTACTTTACTATTTGGGAAAGGTAAAATAGATAATAGGATGTGTGAGGCAAGATAATGAGATTGTTTATGGGAGTAGATAACAAATGTATGTGTGGAAATATGAGTAACCCAGGATGCGGTTGATGTTTATGGTGTTCTCTTATTATGGTTTGAGGTTATTTCCCCTTGATTGACTTACATGTTGTGTGATGTTACTCTTTCTTGATATTTATATTCATGTCCCAGTATGGCGTGAAATTAGTTTTCATGAATTATGATAGACACATAAGGATATATATTTACTTTCATTGTTCATCATAGCGACATATTTAGAGCATGATACATATACTTACTTATATGAACAGGTAAATGAGATACTTGTTATATCAGATAAATGAAACGAAAGAATATTTATGTCATGATAAAACACTTATAATCCATTTTTAGAGAGACCATGAACTAGTGGTTCTCTATTTCTACCTATTGGAATTGAACTTGATTTTATGTAGTGTTCTAAGTTGTGGGTTTGTCTTAAAGAGAAAATTCTTTCTCGACAACTTTGAGTTTTTCATCCAGATAGTTGAAATCATCATGCTCTTAATGTAGCTGAATTGGAGATTCTTGTATCTCATGAGGATCATATACATGTTCATACAGTGACCAAGGCTTAAGATACAAGGATATTACATCATTTTAGATGAATATTAAATAAATTATAGAAATAAACTCTAGAGGAGCATAATAGTTTAGTGTATTTGGATATTGGGAACACATTATTTAATTTGGTTAATGATCTTCGGTATCTTCTATAATGGTATTCCCATTTAATAAACCTACTTAAAACCTTTCTTAGGAACCCGGGGAAAGGAAACATATGAAAGGGGTGAGCTCAAATTCTCAATAACGGTAAAAAATGTGATATGTAAGAATAATGATGATCATACGTGTATGAGAACATGAGTATAACATTTAAGGATCATACCCTACATATCAAAGATCATATGCATGAGTCGGGGAATAAATATTGACGGTTCATAATACATGAATCACAAGGGTGATAAATCATCATAAATAAATCATTAAACATAATTTCATGTCATATAATTGTATAACCATCATAAATATAGAATCCATTTCATGTGTTATGTTTAAATACTAATACCATCAACATAGTGGATTAGGACACATCTGTTTCTCATTTTGTATCAGGACACACTAGTTTCCCATTGTGGATTAGGGAACCCTTGTTTCCAATTTCTTATTAAGAAACACTTGTTTCCCATTGTGGATCAAGGCACATCAGTTTCCTATTATGGATTAGGACACACCTATTTCCAATTTTGGATTCAGCCCATCAATTTTTTGGCATCCTTATCTCATGAGATATAAATCTTTAATCAATGCATTGGAGGTATATATAGGTCCCACCCATCAAATAATTAAATCATATATACATGTTCCACAGTATAATAAAACATTCATCATATCATGACCCATAAAAAGAGATGGGTCTTATATCATAACACATGAAATGAAATGGGCATCATAAACATTTCATCACATCATTACCTATTTAAAAGAGTTAGGTTCCATAATAATTTCATCAAAGAATAGACTATGAAAATAAGTAGGACTCAAAAGAATATAATATGTTGAAGAGAAATGGGTTTCATAAAAATCATGCCATTAATAAATAATCCATTCAAGAATGAATATGAATCTTATTCTTGGATAATGTCTCCAATAAAGCATAAAAAATATCAAACGACGAACTATTAGATAGGGAAAGATTTTGAAATATCACTTGAAAAAAATATTAAAGTAGATAATGCTTCATTGAAAATCACCTTTAAAAAAAGAAACATCTCAATATTAATTTCTTTTAAAAACACTTTAAAAAACATATAAAAAATATTTTAAATCATTTAAAACACTTTTTAAACATAAAATATTTTTGTAAACCTTTCTACATGAAAAATTATAATGGAATCCTAGAAAAAATTGAAATAATTTTTTATTGAAAATAAATTTGAAAACCTATCAAGTATGCTCAAAACATTCTGAAATAATTTTCATTGAAAATAAATTTGAAAACCTATAAAGGAATATTGAAAACATTTTGAAAAAACTTTCATTGATAATAAATTTGAAAATTTATAGAGAAATCCTGAAAATGTCTAAAGATAAAGAGATTCATGACATAAATTTCAAAAGGGTATTACATACACATCATATAAGAATATTGGTGCACAACATGGCATGTGTCTCAAAGAAGGAAAATTGATACAAAATTACATTACCGATTTGGTAAATTTTGAACCATAAGCCCAATGAAATATAGATAATCAAATGGATTTGTAAATTCTAAGAATTATAAGTATAATAATCATAAAATGTATCCATGTTCATTATACACACCACATATAATAAATAGTTGGTTATCATGGCTTGTGTCACATGGAAAATAAAAGTGAGTTGAGGAAACCCTTACCTTAAGTCTTGAATTTGTTCATACGCATTGACAAATTCTGTATAATAAGTATAAGTTCATTATAAATATATAAAATAACCATATTATTTTATATCATAACATATATGATTTTATAATTACTTTATATTACACTATTATTTACAATTTCATGTTAGTGTTACGTTTTAGGTAATATTTTCTTAATTTTTCGTATATGTGTTAAATTGTAATTTTTTATTCGCTAACATAGACAATTATTTAATTATTTAAAGAATGTAAAACAAGATTTTAATATCATATATATTAATTATATATATAATTATATATATTTATTAATTTATAAAATATAGAAAAATAAAATTTAATACATCGTTCATTGAGATGGTAGGCTATATGTACGCATAAACATTCTTTATGTTTTATTTTCATATTAAAAGAAATAAAGTGAATTAAATAAAAGTATATGTATTTATATATTATAATTATAGTAGAATTATTATTTTATATATATCATATAAATTTACTAAACCCATTCTAAATACATTCCATTTAAAGTGTGAATTATTCACATCGCTTTGAGAATGTGGTAGTCTACACATCCACAAACGAAGTTATCATATTTACACAAAATGGAATGCATAAAGGAATGTTTTTTTAAATAATTAAATAATAATAAATACAACATAAATATAATATATATCATATAAAAATATTATGTCTATCATAATTCCCATCCATGAGAGGTGGTAAAGGAAGAATGAACAACATTGTTTCACGAGGTGGTAGTCTGTCGTAGACATGAATGGTAAGTTCATTTCCTATTTGATGGAAGTGTGTGTAGATGTAGGTAAAACCATTATAAAAACAACATATACATATAATTATGATATTTATGTTATTATATAAGTATAGAATAATAATAACTGAATGTGTTGATAAAGAAATAAAACAAAAATTTATGGTGAATAACATTACCACTTTTCAGGTAAAAACTTTTGGTTTTCCCCAAATGGTTTCCTTGGTTGGATTTATGCAAAAACATTAGGCCTATATGATGATAGGATGGATTTTTGGAGCATATTTGGGAATGTTTTGGATGATCAAAAGTGTCCTGAGGGGTGTGAGGAATGGGAAGAGTGAATTCCTTTTTATAGAGGATGAGGGGTGAAATTATTATAAATACCAAAAGTTAAACACAATTAGGAGGATTCCCTTACATGAAGTTCATAAAAATTGGGAAAATAATTGATTAAATGGTATGTATGGTTGAGAAAAAACTCCACCACACAAAAATAAGTGCATTTTGATAATTTTTTTCCTCAGCTTCAAAGCTTCCAAACTTATATCATTTTGGTTTTTATTAAGGTAACTATTTTTATAACCTAAGTAATTTTAATTAATATGAATTTTAAAAATATAAAGAAAATTTTAAATTTGAATCTATTAAGTTAAAACCAATTTAATGTTTTAAATTCATTTAAAAAAATTAAATACAATAATTCAATAAATTTTCATTACTTTTAATATTTTTAGTATTATTTATTTTAGTTAGTTATTAATAAAAAAATTACCGCATCTTTAATTACTTAAGAAATTGATATAAATAATTAATCTATTAAAATTAAATATAAATTAATATGATGAAAAAAAAATCATTTAAGTTCCAAAATAATGTGTACAGATGAACTAATGTGGTTTTTGGTCCATATCCCAGGGCTTTATAGATGTTAAAAGAAAGAAAGGTTCTTTTTTTTTCTTTTTTACCTACTTAACATAATATATAGGTCAATTTCATAGAAAAAGTGTCCAAATTACTACTAAAATAAGAAAAAATAGGGGGAGTGGTAAAAATGTGGGCATACAATGGCTTTTAGAAAAGTTTATAGGTTATTTTCCCCATTAATATCATAGTTTAACCACTAAGTAAACTATTTTTCATTAATCAATATAATTAATTTTAATTATGCTCCCTAATATTTTCAATAAAAAACTATGTTTAACTTAATAGAAATTATAAATTATTCTGATTCTAAATGTAGAATCTATTTTATCAAATTATAAAGATTGAACTTCCAGAAATTAATTTAAAATTTATCTCACAAATGTGTCATTAAAGATAGTTTTTAAAGTGAAAAAGTTCAAAATATTGAAATGTTTTTATATCCAATTTCAATGTTAAATTGGTTCTAATAACCTAAATTAGATCAATTTATGAAAATATATATAATTTTACTTTAAAATAAAATTAAAATAAAATTTTTCTAAATAAATAAATTATATTAAAATGAAATTTTCAATTAAAATTCAATACATTTTACTATTCATACAAAAATAAAACTTATCAGAAAAAATACCAACAAATCTCCCAAAGAAAATTTTGATATTTCTATTTTATAACTAAAGTGTATATTGTAAAATAAAAAATATAAATGTTTTAAAATTAGATTAAAAATTGGTTCTCCATTAAAGGTAGGTAAAATTATCTTTTATAAAATTATTTTTTATTCATATAATTGGATTCGTTCTTATATTGTACCTATCGAATTTTTTAGTTGAGTGAAAAACATTATTGAATATATAATATATAAATTTTATTAAAAACATTCATAAAAAGTGTTTTTATTTTTTTATTGAGATAAAATGGTGTTCGTACATAGGGAAATACTTTTCATAGAAAAGAAATTTCATTATTCTCAAATAGCAGTTACTTTCTTTTATAACAAATTGATAACTGAATGAATGATTTTATATACACAAGTGAATAATATTTTAACACTTTAGTTAATATTATTTATAACCTCTACTCTAATGTATAGGAGGTAACTATATTAATATTCTAATAAATATATTCATAGTATATTTTCCTTTGGTAAAACTTATCCTTGCATGTAATTAAAGATATTGAAGGAATTAAACATTATGTGTAACAAAATACAATCATAGTGTTTCATGGGTCTAAATGAAATCTAAGTGTTTTTTGTTGCACAATCATAACATGTTGATGATTATAATGAAATCCAATCTTAGTGCTTCTATATAACAAAATCTATGTTTGATGTTTTGTGAAATGAAAAATATCAAAAAGATTAAATTAATTTAAAAAATATATTTCACAAAATACAGAGGTGTTACATTATTCTCCCCTAAAAATGAATTTCACCATCAAAATTTGAATGGTTTATTAAATGTTTAATACTTTAAAGTTCCTTTCATATAAAACAACATTGAAATAAATTAATTTTAAAACTTAATTTTAAAAAAATAAAGTCATAAATATAATAGTTACCCAAAGTAACTAATAATGAGGTTTCCGCATAGGTGAACATAGGTGGGAAGGGATGATCGGACAAGGAATAAAAACATAAATAATTATATGATTTTATTGAGGTTATTGATCACAAGCAAGTGAATGATTAATTGAAAGTTAAGGGACTCAAAACTATAAATCTGTGATGATTTATAATCCCATCATTTCAATAAAAATGAAGGTATTAGAATAAATATTTTTCAATATCATTTTCATAAATTGAATAATTTTTAAAAAGAAGTTATACTTAATCTGTTTCATTCCATTCCATATGCACAATCTCACCCTTGGGGTTTTCCTTAAACAAATCCCACTCCATGTCTTACTCTAGGGAAGATGGTTAATTTTTCATTCCTAAATATCTAACAGATCATTATATCTATGAATATAAGGATATGTCATTTCATTTACCTTTAGTTAAAAACATAAAAAAATGGTTAACATTGGTTATCCAATATGAATAAATCCTCATATGTCTAGATAATACTTTAATCTCTAAAACCATATATTATGTTTAACTTAATCCATTTCATAAACCATTAACCTTGTATCAGTTATGCTGCGAGGGTGTTCCATGAACATAAGCAAGTCGGTTGGCTGGTTCCTGCTTTCTAGGGGGTTAAAGATGAATTTTTATGGCTCTTGTGTTTCGAGTACTATGAAAGGAATCATAGTGATTCAAGATGGTGGGGGGAATTTTTTGTATGCCTTTGCGACCTACTTTAGAATATATATAATAATCTATAAAATATAGAAATATTAAATGGAATACACTGTTAATGGAGACATTAGTCCATACATACGCATGAATGTTGTTTCTGTTTTACTGTCGCATTGAAAGAAATACAGTAAATGAAATATATATATATTATAATTCTTGTAGAATTATTATTTAATATATATTATATAATTTTACTAAAATCATCCTTAATACATTCCATGTAAAGTGTGAATGAATAACATCACTTTGAGGATGTGATAAACCACACGTCCACAAATGAAGTTATCATATTTACACAAAATGGATATCCTGAAGTTATTTTTTATATAATAATTATTGAATAATAAATATATTATAAATACTATATATATATATATATCATATAATAACAATATTTATATCATAATTCCCAAACATGATAGGTTGTAAAGGAAAAACGAACAACATCATTTTGTGAGGCGGTAGTCTGCCATACACACGAATGATATGTTCATTACCCATTTTATGGAAGTGTGTGTATATGTAGGTATAACCCTTATAATAAAAAATCTTATAATATTGAGTATACTGGTTTTATTATATAATCATAGAATAGGAATACCTAAATGAAATGATAAAGAAATAAAACATAAATGTATGCTGAAAAACATTACCACATTTTCGGGTAACTCATTTTTGTTTTCACAAAAGGGATTCATTGGTTATATTTATGAACAAATTGAGGATTATATGATGATATTAGGTATTTTTGTATCTTATTTTTTTATGTTTTCGATGGTCCAAAGTGGCTTTAGAGGAGTGAGGAATGGGAAGAGTGAATGCCTTTTTAAAGAGGAGGAGGGGTGGAATTCTTGTAAATACCTCAAGGTAAACTCTATTTGGAGGTATACCATACCTTATATTCATAAAAAATGGAAAAATAATGGATTATAGGATATTAATTGTCAATAAAAATCAACACAATATAAAATGATGTCCATTTTTAAAATTTTGTTCCTCAACTTCCATGTTTCCTCACTTTTATCATTTTGGTTTTTATTAAGGTGACTAGATTTATAACATAATAAATTTAACAATTAAGAAAAAGATATATTTATATTTATTAGAAAATATATACACACTTAATTTAAAATTTTATATCATATTTACAAAAAAAATATCATGTGTGTTGGAAATTAATTTTAAAACAAGCGCATGTAACGCGTAAAAACAATACTTTAACCCAAACTATGTTAACAATGTTTTTTCCATTTAAGGTTCAATATGATAATTATAAAATATATATTAGTCCTTTAATATTACATATTTTATATTTTTTAACATTTTAAAATCATTTTTAAGAAGATAGCATTTTTAGTAAATTTTTAACCATTTTAAAAAATAGCATTTTTTATAAAATTACACTGATGTCAATTTTCACATAAATAAATTAATTTAAATTTGAGAAATATCGAGATAAATATTTAATTTTAAGATATTAATCCCACACATTTTTATCATGATATATTTATCGGATGAATTAAATATAAAAAATTCTTAAGCAGATCATCTAAGTAATTACTAAATTTGGCATCCCTTAACCAATTAATCTAAGTAATTCATATCAAAAAATTGAATATAAATTAATATTATGAAACAAATTCCTTTAAATTTCAAAATAATGAGTATAATAGAAATTTTTTTTCGGGTTTTCTATTTCTCAAGGATTTAAAAATGATAAAGGTAAGTAAGGTTCATTTTATTTCTTTTTCATAACATAACTTATTATGTGGGTCACCTATATGGAATAGTGTCCCAATAACTCATTATATTATGAAAAAGATGGTATAAGGTCAAATTATGGGTAGAAAATGGAATTTTTAAAATTTACTAGGTCATCTTTCCCCTTAAAATTAATGTTTAACCACTAAGTAAACTAACTTTTTCCTTAATCATTGTAATTAATATTAATTAATTTCACTAATATTTTTGGTCAAAAACTATGTTGAACTTAATAGAGATTATAAATTATGTTTCTTCCAAATATAGAATCTATTTTTTAAAATTTCTATGACCGAAGTGGCATAAATTAACTTTAAATTAATCCCATAGAAGTTTCATGAAATTGGGATTTTATTGTGAAAAGGGTCAAAAGATTGAGAAGTTTTTATATCCAATTTCAGTGTGAAATTAGTTCTAATGACCTAAATAGGATTAATTTTTGTAATATATATATATTTACACAATAAAACAAAATTATACAATAATTAAACTATATAAATATATTATAGGAAAAATAATTTTTCAATTAAAATTTAGTGATTTTCACTATTTATCAAAAAATGATACTTATCCGAAAAATATAAAAAATTCACCCAAAGTAAATTTTGATATTATGCTCTAAAAAATGAAATTTTTTTTTTCAAAAAATAAAAAATAAAATTTTCAAAAAATAGATTTAAAATAGGTTCCTTAATTAAAGGCGGAAAAATTACCTTTTAGAAAAATGCATTTTTATTCATATAATTGGATTTATTCTTATCACATGCCTATCAAATATAATAGATTAGTGTTAAAAAAAGTATTTATTATATAATATATAAGTTTTTATTAAAAAATCATCAAAATTTTCTTTTTGAATTTATTGAGATAAATGGTGTTTGTATGTAGAGAAATAGTTTTCTTACAAAAAGTAATTTCTTTATTCTCAAATTTTTCTTACATATATTTACAAATAGTTGATAACCAAATGAATCATTTTATATACATGTGAAAATAATATTTTTTCACATTAGTTAATCTTACTCTTAACATCCATTCCAACAGATGCATGTTAACTATTATAATATTTTAATAACAATATTAATAGTATTTTGTTTTTTTGATAAAACTCGGCCTTACGTGTAATTCAATCTATCTGGGGAACTTAGCATTTTTTATAACACAATAAAAAAAATTTTGAGTGTACTGAAAGCTAATCTATGTGTTTCATGTAGGACAAGATTAAATTGGTGTTGCGTATAATACAAGCCAAACTTAGTGCTTTCATATAAAAAAATATATATTCAGTGTTTTGTGAAATTAAAAATATAAAAAAGATTAAATTAATTTGAAAAACAAAATTTAAAAAATCTTATGGTGTTATAGTTCACCTTTATAAAGATTACTAAGGGTTATGTGATCTTTTTAAAGGGATATTGTTCACACCACGACTTTTATGTATAATATAATGATAGAGTTTTAATTGTAGCATCCACCTACATTCATTGTGGAGGGAGGCCCCTAGGAAGTTAAGTTCCGGATTGAATCTATCTAGATAATCATTAAGCACCTTAATACACCCATAGATAGTAGGGTGAAGTAATAGGGATACATGATTCATGTAATAGACATGTATTTATGAAATATTCTAGAGAAAGAGGGGTAGCAATAAGAGTTACCTTGGTACGAATTTGAGGAAAAGTTCTTAAGACAGTTATATATAGAGATGCTGAGGGGTGAGAAGAATCATAAGTTCATGAACGTGACATAGGAGAGTATGTTATTGATAGACTATGATATATATTTCATCAACTTACAATGTTTTGTTCCATCATTAGCAACTGATAAGATCAATAGGGAGAGTTGTTTACAGGATGGGATTCGTTATGAGAATAGGTCATAGGTGAAGATATTTCTCTTGAGTATATTTTCATATATGATGAATCCAAAACTTATCATAGAAGGGAATTAGAGATAGTTCATGCATAGTGACAATGATATTTAAATAAGGATAACTAAGAGCTTCTCTTCTAGTGATAAGAAAAAACAATATGATAGTTATTGTCATGAAAATAGTGGGAATAGAATTCAGGGAACTGGGAAGACATCTTAGGATCGTTTTCCATTACAGTGCTATCAGTATGGAAGGTTGGACCACAATAATCCTCTATGTCAATAGACTTATTTGGAGTTACAATTTTTCAGTTGGTTGGGTCATATTCAAATGTATTATAGGAACTTCTCATAGAAAAGTAGTGGAAGGGGATCAGGATGTGTACCATAGTTTAGGAAGGACTCAGTTACTCCTCAGTAGATAAGTAGCAGGATTTTCACTAGATATTCTATGCTAGGAAAGGGATTTACCAGTTACAGGAAATAACTTAGAGGATTAATGTTGGATCCAAGGGAAGAGGGGCTAGTTAGTTTCATGATTTTCAAACCACTCTGACTATTTTAGATGTCCGGCCTTGTACCATCAGAGGTAAAATTTTTACACCATCTACTGTTTATTGTCTTTTATTTGATATTGGAACATTGTATTACTTTTTATATTAATTTTTTTCAAATATTTTGGGCTTGGTTGTGGAAGTCATGGATGGTGTTTTCATCATTGATACATAGGTTGGAGTGTGATAAGAGAATATCAAACGTATCATGGCGTGTTTTCTAGAAATCAGTAGTTACCATTTCTTGGAGGAATAGTTTGTGTTGGAAGTGAAAAGTTTATATTTTATTCATGGTATGGATTTTCTAGTTTGTAAACAGAATCACATTGATTGTTACTGAAGTAGATTTACCTTCCAATCTCTAGAAGAAGGATACTATTCTCAAAAGGGTGAGTGGGATCATTAGGCTAGTCATGTGAGACCAATTTAATTTAGATGGGATTAAATCATGGCTTAGATAACAACCTTAGTTCAAGATGCTAGTGGAGTGTAGTAAGACACCATTCCCCCCAATGAAATACCATTTTTGAAGATGAATTTCTCAATGAGTTCTATGGATTACTACCTGAGTGATAGATTGAGTTCATGATTGATTTTGTGTCGGGATAAGATCTTATTTCTATTCTTCCTTAGATTATGGCACTCGAAGAGATTTAGGAGTTGAAATCCCAGTTGTATGATCTCAAAGATAAATGTTTCATAGGGCTAATTACATATCCATTGGGTTATACAGTTCTTTTCTCCAGAAGAACTAATGGGACATTGAACTTATGTGTATATTATCAAAGATTGAACCAGATGATAGTCATGAACTAGAATCCCCTTCTATGTTTTGATGATCACTTCAACTATTTGAGAGGTGAAATGATCTTATACAAGCCTAATTCAAGATCAGGATACCACCAATTCAGGTTATGACCATCTAATATACCTCAAACTGATTTTAGGATTAGGTATGGCTTGTATGAGTTCATAGTAATTCCATTTAGTTTGACCAATGAACCAGTGTTATTCATAGCCTTGATGAATCAGATCAATCATCCTTTTTTGGACCATTAGTGGTTGTTCTTTTCAACAACATATTATTGTACTCTCAATCAGTACATGATCATGCCCAATATCTTGATATTTTCTTGTGTACATTGAAAGAGCATCATCTTTATACCAAGAAAATCCATATTCAATTTTTTGGATTCATAAAGTTCACTTCTTAGTTCGTGTCATCTCATTTGGAAGTAGTGTCAGCGGAACCAGATAAAGTGACAATAATGATATCTTAGGGTATACCAAATAATTCTTTGATATTTGTTGCTTTCTGGGTTTATCAGGTTATAAATAGTGCTTTTTCTATAACTTCTCTAATCTAGTAAAACCAATGTCTAGGCTAACCAAGAAAGGGGTGAAGTTTATTTGGTAGGATGCTTGTGAGAGAGATTTTCAGAAGCTGAAAGGAAGGATAACCTCAGTACCTATCCTCACATTACCAATGATTATTAAAGAATAAACCATGTTCTTGGACACATCAGGATTTGGAATTAGAGATGTTTTGAGGCAAGAGGGTCAAGTGGTTTCATATGGATCTAGATAGATTAGGCCGCGTGATAGGAATTACCATACTCATGATCTGAAGATAGAAGTGGTGTACATTACCTGAGACAATGGAGACATTATCTTCAAGGTGATATGTTTTAGTTGTACACATACTAAAAGACCCAGATGTACATATTTTCCTAGGGGGGCCTAAACCTTCAGCAAAATAGGTGGGACGTGTATCTATAGTATTTCAACTTCAAGTATGATTATACAACGAGAAAGGTAAATTCCTTTTCTAGTGAATTGATTAGAAATATGAAAATGGACGTAGTTCATTAGTATTGTGATGAGTAGATAATGATGAAACTCTTTTCACACATGCATCTAAGATTTCAAAAGTCCCAGGGCAAGTATCTTTGACTTCTACATCTATTATATTCATGATTTTGGACCAAATCGATAAAGAGAAGTTATTTTACCCAAAGAGATTATTTTTTAGAGATAACTTATATGGTGGGGAGACACTATCAGGATAGTCTCTTGTAAGCAGAGATACTCTTCTTTTTCATGTATGAGTATTGGTTCATACGTGCTTTCATGAGGAGGTAATGAGAGAGTTCCATGTTTCTATATGGGAAGGAAAATACTATTTTGAAAAGGATATATCATGATCTTCAATGATAAAAATGGTTGTTAGGAATGAAATAGGTAGTGGGATTTGTGATAGATGTTTCACATGTCGGTATATGATAGTGTAGAATTAGACAACTAATGGGTTATTGCAATCCTCTTCCAATTCCAGACCAGAATTGGGATAATGTCACTGTGGATTTTCTGACAGGATTACCCCAGACCACCCATAAAATTGATGTGATATGGGTGATCATGGATCGACTGAAAAAGGTACCTCACTTATTTCCTAATAGGGATACCCTAACCATTGATGATTTCGGTAGTATTTACATGCATGAGATAGTTTTACTATAGTGTGTCCCAAAGAGTATTGTTATTTACAAAGATCATAATTTCACATCGCAATTCCAGAAGGGTATTCTAAAATCTCTAGGATCGAAGGTTCTTTTTAGCATATCCTATCATCCTCAAACAAACATCCAATCTGAGAGTAATATTCAGATTATAGAGGATCTGTTACAGGACTAGGATTTATATTTCGGTGGTTTTTGGGTGCAACATATAGAACTCATTGATTTTATATATAACAAAAACATACAGGCATCGATCCATATGGAACCTTTCAAAGAATTCTATGGTAGATCATGTTGTTCACCTCTTTGTTGATTTGATATAGGTGATTCCATGTTTTTTGGGACTAGTCACATGAAGGAGATGTATGAGTAGTTTTAGTTGACTAGGATTTGGTTGGGACTGTGCATAGAAGAAAAAATCTTACAATGACCATCAGAGATTTCCTATAGTGTTTGGGGTTTATCATCATGTTTTCCTTCTAGTGTTTCCAATGCTGGGGAAACATTGTATCAAGAAATAGGTTATGCTAGTTCCTAGGTTTGTTGGGATGTTTCAGATAGTGGAGAGGTACAATCAAGTGGCATACCGATTATCCCTTCCATAGTGATACAGTTCCATGTATGACGTGTTACATGTGTTACAACTTTGAACATATTATCCTGGCCCTTCTCATGTGATAGAAATCTAGGATGTCGAGCTTTGTGTAGATATTTCCTTTTAGGAGTATCTAATAATAATTTTAGAACATAGTGATAAGTATCTCAATGGTTGGACTATACCTCTAGCTTGAGTTCAGTGGTAGAATGGGAATATTCAGGAGGAGACCTAGAAAAGGGAGTCTGAAATTAGAGAATAGTGGCCCAAATTGTTTGCCAAGAACATATAGTGATTCTTAGAGATGCTCAGGTATGAGCTATTATATAGTGAATTTGTTGTAATATCCTATCTTTTTTTCGGTATGCCACTCTTATTTTTTCATTAAACATCTTTATTTTGGGGTTTCCTTTGTCTTTTAACCTTTTTGGTCAAGTCTCATTCAAAGATAAGGATCCTTGTGGTAAAAAATTACCTAAAATTTGGAGAACTTTGTTTGTTTGAATAAATGTATTCTGGTTATAAATGTTTTAAATTGGATTACAAGGGTTTTATATGAGTTTATAAGGATTTATAAGTGGGTTAAGCTCATTGATGTATTTTTAGTACTATATATTCCTAAAAAACATTTACATGCCATTTAACTGTTTCTAAGAAGATGCTGTAAAAGGGGTGAATGTCATGAACTCGTTCAAGGAGTCAACTGGATTAGATGCTATGAATCTAAATTACATGATGTTTAATGTTCAAGAAGGGTTAAAATCATTTGAGAAGACATGAATTTTAGCATACATCATAATTAAGGATTTCACACTGTGTAATATACATACAAACTATGTAATTCAAGGGATGTGCAATTTTAAGGACATGAAGCACTTATACTTTTCATTCATCCAATGTGATCCTTCCACCTTTCAACCCCTATGTAATTTCCAGGTGATTATGGTGAGATTTCATCACTTCCAGACATCAAAGTTCGGTGTTTGATCCCAAGTAAGACACATTTATATGGTTTTCTTATCCTTTCCTCATTCTTCCATTAAAGTGGTGTTTTATTTTCATCTCCACTATAAAAATGTGTGTTTATAATTTTGTTTGCTTGATATAGGTTTCTTCAAAGATCTCTATCACATACACCCTCCATTAGTAATCACTTTTTGAGGGTTTCTTGATCACCAGGTTAAGGTAGTTAGTCTAAATATAATCCTATTTTCTATTTAATTTCTTGAGTATGTAAAATATTAAGATTTCACTAACACAATGTGTGAATTATTTAATTAAATGAAAAATTATGATAAATCTTGTGATAAATTGTTCTTTGGATCCCTTTATATTTAGCAGTGTGGTGACTTACCATATGGATACCCGTTGGGTGAATGAACACTTGAATAATATTAAATTAGTTAACGAATTAGAAGTTTGTTTATAATGACATTAGTTTTCAGGATATTTCTTGATATAGAATAATATTTGTATTACATTTTGGGATATTGATATGACTATTAATAATTTGATATATAAAATAAATTGAAATTGGAGGGAAAATGGTAACTTGTATAATTAACCATTAAGGCTTATGATGCGATATTGTGATATCCTTGTTGTTATGACTTGTGGTGTTTGATGTTGTAATGCTAATATAGTGGGATTATCTCAGTTTGATAATAAAATTATTATATATAGGGATATGTATGGTGATTATGAAATGATTATATAGTAGGATAATCCTTGTTTAATGCTAAAATGCGTATATATAGGTCTATGACTGATGATGATGAAATGCTTTTATACCAAGCATGGCCCAGCTTGATGTTGAAATGATTATATAGTGGGATATTCCCATTTGATACTAAAATGATTATATAATGGGATTGACCTAGTTTTTTCTGAAATCCTTGTATAGGTCTATTCTCAGAGGATGAAATGCTTATACAGATGTATTTTCCTTTTTATGCAATTATTCCATGGTTTAGGGTTATTGTTATCATGGTTGGGATACATGCTCATAGAAATTTTTTCATGGTACCGAGGAAATCATATTTATGTATTGTTTTAATTATTTAATTAATACACCTATTTATTGCTTTATTTCATGAACTTATTATTAAGATGGTTTTTTTTAATACATGGTGGTGTCAGCCTTCTAATTTTTAGTCACACCCTATTTGTTCCACTATTTGTTTCTTAAGAAAATTTCATATATATAGATTGGTTAAAGCACACAAGACACTATTGTTTATTATTACTTTCAATATGGGTAGGATTTTGGAGATTTGACTAACATGGGGTTCGAGACCAGGGCCTTTTGAGTTTCTTTATGTAAGTTGTTTCCATTATTTTAATTAAATTCAGTAGGACATTTAGATTCATTTTATACAATCATTACATGATTAATTATTATTTGATTTATTGGTTCCTCATTTTTTTCTAGTTTTATGTTATACTCTTTCCACTATTTAAATTGCTCTGATGTTTATTATTATTAATTATTTTTCATTGTTGTAACACTGTAATAGATGGTATAGTATCCCCACTATATTCATCACACACCTACTATTAGTCAAAAAACCTATGGCGTACAGGGAGGAACATCTAAGGTCTTATAAAAAACCTGATTTTGCCACATGATAGAGTGAGAGATTAGGGGATGTTTTAATCTTTTCTAGATGAATGAGATAAGAGAGTCATAAGTTCCTTATAATACTACAAGGCATGCACTGGGGGTTACATAATACATGACCTTACTTGGCCTTCAGGCCATGTCCTTTCCAGCACATGGCTTTGTTGTTCATGTAGTAGTTACTAATGTATAAGCCTACTACACTACATGTCTCAGCCACCCATGGCATGCCCATGTGCTCCAATTTGTTCCCATATACTTTGTCCTATTCCCATGTACCTATCCATGTACATGTCATTCCCGAGTACTAGACCATTCCTATATTCCTCTGGGTGTGCCCACATACTCTCAGAGTACATGACTTTTCCTCTTGCACAGGGTCCTGGTTTTGTGCAGCTATCTCATTGCTTATCCACCTAGGGAGGGTCACATGGAATATAGACCCGACCACATTAAATGTGATCCCTATCTTCCTTGAAACACTAGAGAGGTATCCAAGGGTTACATGATCTGTATTCTTGGACTACACATAGTGTATTTGGGTTTTCTATTGAAACCCATGTTTCTTAATGTGTTTTCATCTCACTGATGTTTTCATAATTTTCACCATGAATAAGGATGGGGTCATGGATCCAGGGATATCTGCACTAGATTTACCAACGATGGCTAGATTCTGGCCACCCAAACCCCACAAAGCCTTTCCTATCACTATCACTACAAAATAATTGACATATACCAATAGAAATTATGTTAAAAATTATATAACTATTTGTAAAAATATCTAATTCCAACAGATATTATGTTTTGTGGATATTATTTTTATGTACCAACATTTTTTTTACTATCAAAAATATCTGTTGTAAATAATCATCCAATACCAAAAAATCTTTTACTGATACTTAAATCGGTTACCAATTTATATTAACAGTGAATGTTTTTTTACCTACACATTATACTGTTATTAACAACTATTATCAACAATAAAACATTTACCATAAAAAATATTTTAATAAATTATCCAAAAATAATAAATATTTATTAATAATTTAATACAAATTTATAATTTTTTACTACCAACACATTATTTATCAATAAAACTATATTATTTTGTTTAGAGTAGAAATATTTTTGAAGAGGAACGCTAGGCATCATCAACCATTTCTCTTATACACACCCCCCTCTCATAGTGACACCGCCTCCTCTCAGAGCATCCCCGCCAACGCCACCAGCCTCCCTCTCCCTCACCCCCTCCCCGCTGACACTATCACCCCCATCTCTCTAGCACTCTACCCCTTCTCAATCACTGTCACACCCCCTTCCCACTTCACTAATGTCGCCTCCACTCTGAGAATCCCAGAAAATGATGCATGCCCCCCTTTCCCTCACAACCCTCCCCACTGAAATTTTCCCCCATCTCTCTAGTACTCCACCCCGTTCTCAATCATCGGTGTGCCTCCCTAACTCCCCATCATGATTTTATGGAAACACTATAACGAGCCAAACTTTACATACATTGTTATTACTTCGGAATTGAAGAACAGTTATTACAACATATAACAAAACCAGGAAAGGACCGTATAGGTATAGAGTCTTTAGAAACTGGGAAACATAAACAACTGGTTCATAAAGCATCTACTTTGCCTCCCATTTATTTCATCATATCTAGAGTCCCTTTTGGCATATCCTACTTAATAACCTTCTTCCTGACTTGGCGAAAAAAAACATACAAAAGGGTGAGCTCAAATTCTTAGTAAGGGTAAACAAAAGAAATATCAATCACATCATATTCATAAGAACATAAATTTTTGAAATCTTAACCTACAAAAGAGATCATAATTTCATAACATGGGATAAATCATTGTAGTGAAATATAATCCCAATAATCATAACATAAAACATGAAACTTTTTGTCATACACACATAATCATAGAGAATCATTTCTTAATAGTCAAGACACATAGCCAAGACTATATTAGCTGACAAAGTCCATTTCTGAACCTAGTTCACTCCTCGTTTCACTCCTGTTTCACTGAACCGGTTTAACCTACCATTCCAGCCATGTCTATCTCAAGAGATATAAATATTTACCCAATGCATTGGTGGGAGATATAGGTCCCACCCATCTCATAATGATACCATTCTTATGTGTGCCACAAAATCATAAACCATACATCATAGCAAAACCCATGTAATAAAAATGGGATTCTTAAAAATCGTGACATCATAAAACAATTCATATAAGATAAAGTAATTCATAAAAATAATTCCATCAAAACATAATCAAATAAATGTAATAATAGGGATAGAAACAGAACCCTGTATTATCTTATATGGGAAATAATTTTGATAAAACACTTAAATTCCATTCTTGAGGAAAATATCCTTTCTACTTCAAAAAAAATTTATTTCTTAACATGTCATATAATTCTAAACATAAAGAAGTTGATTAGAAATAACCTTGAAAACTTGTAAAGGAAGATTCTTGGAAATAATGTTTTAAAAATCCATTCATTCCATATAAGTTAAAAAAACATTCTTCTCGTACTTTTGTCAGAAAAGTCAAAAAGTACCTCGTACGAAAAACGACAAAAGATTCCTTTCATATCTTTTACTAAAAACTCACTGAAGGGTAAAATTGGATTTAAAAAATTGTATGTGGATGTAAATAATATTACATATTGAGGAAACATGGATGTGGATGATAATATTCCCCAATAAATTCTGAAGTATAAAAAATCTCGGATAAAAGTGAGATTGTGAGATTTTCCCTTACCTTAGGTCGGATTTTCTTCATAAGTGTCCAAAACTCCTGTATAATTATTTAAATAATGTCATTAACTTATTCCAGAATCATACTCATTGTTATGATATCATATATGGTCATATTATTAGCTTATTATTAGTAATATTTCATTGCTACTTGTTATTCGGGTGTTTATTACTTTTTTGTTCTTATGCGTGTTTTATCGAATAAATTCTTATTATTCTCTTTAGGTTATAGATACCTCATTTCCAGAATGGTATTATTGTAATATATATCATATTCATTCATTCAATTCAATTATATAATCATTATGCAATGAAGATCATGTATAACGAGTCGCATCACATCGTGGAGACGGTATTCCGTACGTACGCACGAGCGATGATATCATTCCCGTGATCGTGGAATTGTAATGGAGTGTATTTATACTATTTAAAAATCAATATCACTTTACAATAATCATATATATTCATTCTTTACACCATTATACCCATCCAAGTAAGGTGGTGGTGGAAAATAGATTACACCACGGCGTGGAGACGGTATTCCGTACGTACGCACACGCGGTGATTTTGTTTTCTGTAAGGGTTGTTTCATAATTATAATAAAATATCAGTATATGAGTGATACTGATGTTATTAATTCATAATGAAACAACTAAATAAGAAGAAATGGAAGAAAAAATAAAGTTGAAAGAATCGGAAATGGACATTACCTCTTCTTTGAAGCGCCTCTTTGAGACGTCCTTTTAGGGTACTAAAATTGGTCTTTAAAGAATACCAGGATCTCTAGGATGTTTCTATAGAAGTGGAGAGGAGAAATTGGCAGGGGTTGGATGAGCTTGAAGGCTCAAAGTGGTGTGATGAAGAGAGGGAGGATGTGACCTTTTATAAGGGAGGAGAGGGGCACCTTCGGAAAGACTAAAAATATTATTTTATTATAAAGCCATATTCAGTTTTAAATAGCTCCAAATTAATTTATTTAGAAGCTAAGGTGGGGATGGGTAGAAATAATCTCATCAAATAGAATTTATAAAAGTTTATGTATCTATTTTAACCTTATCATTTAGATTTAACTTTAAGTTAGATAATTTAACTTTTACCGTGTCTTCTTGTTTTGTTACACTATAAGGTTAATAAACTTACTATAACAAGACAAACGAACCCCAAGTTGTTTATTATTAATATATATAACCTTATCTAAGTAATTTGACCTAACCATAGATTTTTAGGAATAAAATAACAATTAATAATATAATATTTGTTTTAAATACTATTTTATGTCAATTTTGACACTATTTTGTAATTGATTTTTGTGAAAATCAAAAAAGAATTATTAGTTCCAAAAAAGTTAAGTAAATCAATACTAACATGTCATATTAACATATAAAATTATTGGAATTCATAAAAAGTCTAAAATTACAGTTATTTGGGTATTTATAACATCAATTATGTCAATATTTCATTAATAAGATAATTACTGCATCATCATTGTGTCATATATAAATTAAATTATTTAAAGTCTAAAAATTATAAATAAAATACCATTATGTAGGAAATAATTTTATATTTCTAATTAATATTTATATCCGAATTTATCTTTTGTATAACCCTATATTAAAAATTATTTACTTATTAAACTTTGATTTTAACTATTTTAACCCTTCTTTAAATAAATTAATAATAAATGTTCTAATCTAATCCAAGTGGGCCTAAATGGTCATATTTTATTCCTAAGGTTGTTTTTGGTCGAATTAAACTTATCCAATAGAATTAGGACATGTGTTAGGGTAATAAAAATATCATTTTTACCCTTAATTACCCTATTTACTTTTAACCGTGGTAAAAAAAGTAAAAAGTTACTATTTACCAAAAATTATTTTCATCTCATTGAACCAAATTTTAGTCCTTTATATTAACCGAGTCTCTCAGATTTTCAAAATTCCACTCATATAAGTGGTAAAATTAAGTTTTATGTGAATTTGGAAATTCTCCTATGAGGTGGGTAAAAGACGGTGAAAAGTTCAATAAAATTTTTATATATCTAAAATTATTATAAAATGACTCCAATGAATTGAATTGAACTTATATAGGTATTATCTATCAATTTTGACCTAAAATAAATTTAATTAAAATAAATAATTATTTAAATAAAAAGTTGGTTTTTAAATAGTAACCCAGTGTTTTCACTATTCATCAAAAATTGAAAGTTTCCAGAAAAATACCAAAATTTCACCCTCGGCTAATTTCGATATTCCGAATCCAAAAATGAAGTCCATTTTAAAATATGAAATTTACAAAATTTCAAAAAGGGGTTATTACTATTCATAAGGGCTAGTTTTAATAATATTTTAATAGCATATCGTTGTTTAGTGAAACTCGGTATTGCGTACGATACAAGCTATCGAGGAAGGTCGTGATTCCGTGTAAAGCAAGCCAAGCTAGTGTTGTGTGTAGTGAAAGATTCCTTTATTGATTTATATAAAATAAAAACAAAATATTTCTCATAAAAGTCTCGGGTGTTACATTCTACCCCCCTTAAAATGAATTTCGCCCTCAAAATTCGTCACTTGTAACAAACATATGAGGATACCTCTCCCTCATCATATACTCAAGCTCCCATGTAGGTTCATATAATTGGTGGTTCCTCCATAAAACTTTCACCAAGAGAGTGGTCTTGTTCCATAAGACTTCTTCACTACGATCGAGAATCTCTATCGGCTATTCTTCATAAGAAAGATCTTGTTCCAGTGGTACAACTTCTGAGCTGAGTACATGTGAAGGATCAGGTATGTACTTTCTCAGGAGAGATACATGGAACACATTGTGAACTTGAGATAGATTCGGTGGAAGTGCCAATCGATAAGCTACCTTCCCAAAAAGATCCAGAATTACAAAAGGACCGATATATCTAGGGCTCAACATTCCCTTATTTCCAAATCTCATGACCCTCTTCCAGGGAGATATTCATAAGAACACTTTACACACACTTCAAACTCTAGGTCTTTTCTTCGATTTTCGGCATAACTTTTTTGTTGACTCTGAGCATCTCTTATGTGTTGTTGAATAGATCTGACATTTTCTTCCATTTCATCAACAAGATCAGGTCCTAATAGCTTTCTTTCCCCAACTTCATCCTAATAAGTTGGAGTCCTGCATTTCTTTCCATAGAGAGCTTCATAAGGAGCCATCTGAATACTAGAGTGAAAGATATTATTATAAGAAAATTCCACCAAAGGTAGGTGTTGATCCCAACCCCCTTTGAAATCCATAGAGCAAGCTCTCAACATATATTCTAGAGTTTGAATTGTCCTCTCAGACTGAACGTCTGTCTGAGGATGATAAGCAGTGCTGAAACTCAACTCTGTATCCAGAGTATACTGAAGACTTCGCCAAAACATTGAGGTAAACCTCGGATCCCGATCAGATATAATAGAAAGTGGTACTCCATGAAATCTTACCACTTCCTTTACATATATCCTAGGAAGCTGATCCAGATAGAAATACTCTCTAATAGAAATGAAGTGTGTAGAATTTGTAAGATGGTCAACTATGACCCAGATAGCATTATTGCCTTTGGATGTTTTAGGAAGTCCAGTGATGAAGTCCATAGTGATGTTTTCCCATTTCCATTCGAGTATGGGTAATGGTTGTAACATCCCCTTATACTTCTGTCTCTCTGCTTTAACTTGCTAAAAAACCAAGCATTGAGAGACATATTCAGCAACATCTCTTTTCATGCCATCCCACCAGAAGTACTCTTTTAGGTCCCTATAAATATTTGTGCTTCCATGATGAATAGAGAATGATGAACTATGAGCCTCATTTAGCAGCTCCTTCTTTAATTCTGGGATGGGAGGTACACAAACCCAATTTCTGAACTTTATTATCCCAACACAAACAAGGTTGAATTCATGAATATTTCCCACATTCTTTTGTAACTCTATATCTTCTTTATGTGCCTCTTTAATCTTCACATGTATAGATGGTTGAACATTCATTTGAGAAAGATACGATTTTCCCCCTTCCATTATAATTCCAAGATCCATCCTTTGTAAATCCATAAATATTGGATCTTTTGTGATCCTCATTATGGATAAGCTAGCATGGTCTTGTCGACTTAATGCATCTTCCACCTTGTTTGCTTTCCCAAGGTGGTAATGAATTGAGAATTCGTAATCCTTAATCATCTCCAAACATCTTCTTTGGCGCATATTCATCTCCTTTTGTGTGAAAATATACTCTAAAATTTTATGATAAGTATAAATATCACACCTTTCTCCATAAAGATAATGCTTCCAAATATTTAATGCAAAGATTACCACAGCTAACTCCAAATCATGAGTTGGGTAATTTTGCTCATGTATTTTCAACTGCCGTGAGGCATAAGCTATCACCATATCATTATTCATAAGAACACACCCCAGCCCTTTCTTGGATGCATAACTGTAGATCACAAACCTTTCTCTACTACAAGGCAGTGTGATTACAGGTGCACTGGATAACCTTCTTTTCAGCTCCTTGAAATTCTCTTCACATTCCTCCATCCAAACAAACTTAACTCCTTTCCGAGTCATCTTGGTCAGTGGGTAAGATAATCGTGAAAAATATTTCACAAACCGTCGATAATTTCCAGAAAAACCAAGAAAACTTCGGATCTCAGTTACTGTTGTTGGTCTCGACCATCTTTCGATAACCTTTATTTTTGCTGGATCCATAGATATCCCCTCTTTTGAGATTATGTAACCCAAAAATTCATCTTTTTTAAGCCAAAATTTACACTTGGTAAATTTGGAATAAATCTTCTCCTTTCTTAGGGTCTTCAATACAATGCTCATGTGATCTTCATGTTCTTCCTTGCTCTTTGAATAGACAAGAATATCATCTATAAAGACTACCACAAACTGATCAAGATAGTCTCTAAAGACTCTATTCGTCATATCCATGAAGATAGCAAGGGAATTAGTAAGACCAAATGGCATCACTATAAATTCATAGTGTCCATACCTTGTACGGAAATCCGTCTTTGGTATATCCTCCCTTTTGGACCTTAATTGATGATACCCTGAACAAAGATCAATCTTGGAAAAGTATTGAGCTCCTCGTAGTTGGTAAAATAAGTCATCAATGCACGGGAGAGGATATTTGTTCTTAATAGTGATCTTGTTATGTTCTCGATAATCAATGCAGAGTCTTATTGATCCATATTTCATCTTAACAAACAGAACAAGTGCTCCCCAAGGTGACGCACTAGGGCGTATGAATCCCTTATCAAGATTCTCTTGGAGTTGCTTCTTCAATTCCCGCAACTCAATTGGTGCGATTCTATAAAGTGTCTTTGAAAAAGGTAAAGCACCTGGTACGAGTTCTATTGAAAAATCAACTTCACGTTTTGGTGGAAGACCCGGAAATTCCTCTGGAAAGACATCGTCAAACTCCCGTACAATGGGCGTATTATTAATCGTGAGTTTCTCACCAACCATTTGAGATAAAAAACCCTCATTTAGTGGAATCAAGACCCATAAGATGGAAGAAATTTACACTGGAAGATTATGTTCATCCTTGCATCGATAGACAATCAAAGATTGATCTGGAATATGAAATGTGACTTCCCTTCTTTGGCAATTGATATGAGCTCTATATAGAGAAAGCGAATCCATGCCAAGAATCACATCAAATTCCACTATAGGAAGGATCATAAGATTTTCCAGAATCATTTTCCCACAAACTTCAATCGGAGAAGAATTATAAACTTTTTATGCGACTATTCTGTCATTAGGGGTTGTCACAGCTAACTCAAAATCTAATTGTTGAGGTAATACGGTGATACCCTTAGAAAATTCTTCAGAAATAAATGAGTGGGTGGATCTAGAATCAAATAAAACATTTTATACTTTATAGTGGACGGTAAGTGTACCTTTTACCACATCGTTATAATACTCCACATCGCTGATAGAAATTGCATGTGACTTTCCTTTTTCTTTAGCCTTAAGAGTTTGTTGACATCGACCATCAGCATCAACCCTTGTATTTGAGCATTGATTGGCATAATGACCCATCTCCTTGCACTTGAAACATTGAAGTATAGTAGGTTTATTCTGTGTATCCCTTCCTTTTTTTGCATCATTATACATCTTCTTCCCATTATTGCGGCATTCAAATGCCTGATGACCTTCCTTTCCACATTTGAAACATTTACTTGTCCCTTTAAGACAACTCCCTCCATGTTTCTTTCCACACTTTGAGAATAAGGGAAAACTCATATTCTTTTCAGTGTGCTCTTTAGATTTTCTTTTGAATTCCATTTTCCTCTTCTTATCAAACCCATATGACTGATGGGTTACTCCAATCACCATCTCAACTTTGAGAGCACATCGAACAATTTCCTCATAGCTATTGAAGTCCCTTATGGCTAACGCCCTTCGAAGACTTGGTTTTAAGAAACTAATGAATTGATCGATCTTAATCTCAGGTTGGATAATAATACCAGAAGCGTACCTTGCAAGTCTTGTAAAATTTTCTTCATAGGTACCAAAAGATTCATCATCCTTTTGATTTAGTTCAAGAAACTCTTTCTCCGTCTTTGTTCGGAGAATACGAGGGAAGTAATTATTGAAAAATAAGTTCTTGAACTCGTCTCATTCCATGGACTCAATTTCATCCCTTTGCCTCGTATTCTTAATAAGATTCCACCATTGATCAACATCTCCTTCCAAACAATACACTGGTAAGATGACATTATCATGTTCAGAACATTGACGAACTGAAAATATCTTTTCAGTAGTACAAATCCATTATTCAACAACTAATGGATCAGTAGACCGGCTGAATGAAGGTGGACACTGCCTCATGAAGGATTTAACAGAATGTTGCTCCTCCCTTTGCTAGTTTGGAAGTACTGTATGATTCATAGCTTGAGAAAGTTGTGTGATCATGGCTACAAGATTTTGCATTCCAACTCCCATAACGTTTGGTTGCTCAGGGGGACAATCATTGCATTTCCCGTCGCATTACGCATTAACACGGTTCCTTCGGGTTCCAGCCATTGACTAAAACCAAGAAGAATAGTGTGAGCAACACTAATTATAATAGGAAAACCACATAATCAAGAATAAAATTTCACACTTAAGGTCTTATCATAGGTTATTCATGGACATTTCTAAAACACTAAGATTGTGTTCTATTCTTAGACTTATCCTTAGGGTTCTTACTCAGGCTTTCACATCCTTGTTTCCAAAGGTTGACTATACATTTCCTCTGATACCAACTATAACAGTCTGGAATTACTTCCAGTGGACTATAATTGATACCTATCAGGGCACTCCATGGGCGGCTACACCCCCTGGGTGGGACACACCACCGTCCCCAGTGGCAGCCATTTCCTCATGATGCCCTTGGGCGGAGAGCCATGCTTCCTCCAAGGCTCACATGTGAGAGTTCCCAAGGATCAAATACATTCCCACCTCCTTTGCCTCTGATACCAACTATAAAGACCCATAATTTACATACATTGTTATTACATCAGAATTGAAGTACACTTATTACAACATATAACAAAACCATGAAAGGACCGTATATGTATAGAGTCTTTAGAAACTGGGAAACATAAACAACTGGTTCATAAATCATCTACTTTGCATCCCATTTATTTCATCATATCTAGAGTCCCTTTTGGAATATCCTACTTAATAACCTTATTCATGACCTGGGGAATGAAAACATACAAAAGGGTGATCTCAAATGCTCAGTAAGGGTAAACAAAAGAAATATCAATCACATCATATTCATAAGAACATAACTTTTGGAAATCTTAACCTGCAAAAGAGATCATAATTTCATAACATGGGATAAATCATAGTAGTGAAATGTAATCCCAATAATCATAATTTAAAACATGAAACTTTGTGGGATACACACATAATCATATAGAATCATTTCTTAATAGTCAAGACTCAATGCCAAGACTATATTAGTGGACAAAGTCCATTTCTAAACCGAGTTCACTCCTCGTTTCAGTCCTGTTTCACTGAACCGGTTTAACCTGCCGTTCTAGCCATGTCTATCTCATGAGATATAAATCTTTACCCAATGCATTGGAGGGAGATATAGGTCCCACCCATCTCATAATGATACCATTCTTATGTGTGCCACAAAATCATAAACCATACATCATAGCATAACCCATGTAATAAAAATGGGATTCTTAAACATCGTGACATCACAAAACAATTCATATAAGATAAATGAATTCATAAAAATAATTCCATCACAACATAATAAAATCAATGTAATAATAGGGATAGAAACATAACCCTATATTATATTATATGGGAAATAATTTTGATAAAACACTTGAATTCCATTCTTGAGGAAAATATCATTTCTACTTCAAAAACATTTTCTTTTCTGAACCTGTCATATAATTCTAAACTAAAAGAAGTTGATTAAAAATAAACTTGAAAACTTGTAAAGGATGCTTCTTGGAAATAATTTTTTAAAAATCCATTCATTCCATATAAGTTAAAAAAACATTCTTCTCGTACTTTTTTCAGAAAAGTCAAAAAGTACCTCGTACGAAAAACGACAAAAGATTCCTTTCATATCTTTTACTAAAAACTCACTGAAGGGTAAAATTTGATTTAAACAATTTTATGTGGATGGAAATAATATTACATATTGAGGAAACATGTATGTGGATGATAATATTCCCCAGTAAATTCTGAAGTATAAACAATCTTGGATAAAAGTGAGATTTTGAGATTTTCCCTTACCTTAGGTCCGATTTGCTTCGTAACTATCCGAACCTCCTGTATAATGATTTAAATAATGTCATTAACTTATTCCAGATTCATAATCATTGTTATGATATCATATATGGTCATATTATTAGCTTATTATTAGTAACATTTCATTGCTACTTGTTATTCGGGTGTTTATTACTTTTTGTTCTTATGCGTGTTTTGTCGAATAAATTATTATTCCTCTCTTTAGATTATAGATACCTAATTTCTAGAATGTTATTAGTGTAATATATATCATATTCATTCATTCAATTCATTTATATAATCATTATGAAATGAAGATCATGTATAACAAGTCGCATCACATCGTGGAGACGGTATTCCGTACGTACGCACGAGCGATGATATCGTTCCCATGATTGTGGAATTGTATTAGAGTGTATGTATACTATTTCAGAATCAATATCACTTTACAATAATAATATATATTCATTCTTTACACCATTATAACCATACAAGTAAGGTGGTGGTGGAAAATAGATTACACCACGGAGTGGAGACGGTATTCCGTACGTACGCACGCGTGGTGATTTTGTTTTCCGTAAGAGTTGTTTCATACATATAATAACATATCAGTATATGAGTGATAATGATGTTATTAATTCATAATGATACAACTAACTAAAAAGAATTGGAAGAAGAAATAAAGTTGAAAGAATCGGTAACGGACATTACCTCTTCTTTGAAGCTCCTCTTTGAGACCTCCTTTTAGGGCACTAAAATTGGTCATTGATGAATACCAGGACCTCTAGGATGTTTCTATGGAAGTGGAGAGGATAAATTGTCAGGGGTTGGCCGATCTTGAAGGGTCAAAGTGGTGTGAGGAAGAGAGGGAGGAGGTTCCCTTTTATAAGGGAGGAGAGGGGCACCTTTGGAAAAACTAAAAATATTTTTTTATTATAAAGCCATATTCAGTTTTAAATAGATCCAAATTGATTTATTTCAAATATAAGGTGAGGATAGGTCGAAATCCTCTCTTCCAATAGAATTTAGACAAGTTTAGGTATCTATTTTAACCTTATCATTTAGATTTAACTTTAAGTTAGATAATTTAACTTTTACCGTGTCTTCATGTTTTGTTACACTATAAGGTTAATAAACTTACTATAACAAGACAAAAGAACCCCAAGTTGTTTATTATTAATATATATAACCTTATCTAAGTCATTTGGCCGAAACTTAGATTTTAAGGAATAAAATTACAATTAATAATACAATATTTGTTTTAAAAACTATTTTATGTCAATTTTGACACTATTTGGTAATTGATTATTTAAAAAATCATAACAGAATGATTAGTTCTAAAAAAGTTAATTAAGTCAATAATAACATTTCATATTAACATATAAAATTATTGGAATTCATAAAAAGTCTCAAATTACATTTTTTTGGGTATTTATAACAACAATTATGTCAATATTTCATTAATAAGATAATTACTGCATCATCATTGTGTCATTAATAAATTAAATTATTTAAAGTCTAAAAATTATAAATAAAATACCATTATGTAGGAAATAGTTTTATATTTCTAATGAATATTTATAGTCGAATTTATATTTTTTATAACCCTATATTAAAAATTATTTACTTATTGAACTTTGATTTTAACTATTTAAACCCTTCTTTAAATAAATTTATAATAAATGTCCTAATCTAATCCAAGTGGGCCTAAAAGGTCATATTTTATTCCTAAGGTTGTTTTTGGTCGAATTACACTTATCCAATAGAATTAGGACATGTGTTAGGGTAATAATAATATCATTTTTACCCTTAATTACCCTATTTACTTTTAACCGTGGTAAAAAAAAGTAAAAAGTTACTATTCACAAAAAATTATTTTCATCTCATTGAACCACATTTTAGTTGTTTATATTAACCGTGTCTCTCGGATTTTTGAAATTCCACTCATATAAGCGGTAAAATTAAGTTTTATGTGAATTTGGAAAATCTCCTAGGAGGTGGGTAAAAGGCGGTGAAAAGTTCAGTAAATTTTTTATATATCTAAAATTATTGTGAAATGAATCCAATGAATTGCATTTAACTTATATAGGTATTATGTATCAATTTTGACCTAAAATAAATTTAATTAAAATAAATAATTATTTAAATAAAAAGTCAGTTTTTAAGTTGTAACCCAGTGTTTTTACTATTTATCAAAAATTGAAAGTTTCCCAAAAAATACCAAAATTTGACCCTAGGATAATTTCGATATTCCAAATCCAAAAATGAAGTCCATTTTGAAAGATAAAATTTACAAAATTTCAAAAAGTGGTTATTACTATTCATAACGGCTAGTTTTAACAATATTTTAATAGCATATCGTTGTTTAGTGAAACTCGGTATTGCGTACGACACAAGATATCGAGGAAGGTCGTGATTGCGTGTAAAGCAAGCCAAGCTAGTGTTGTGTGTAGTGAACGATTCCTTTGATGATTTATATAAAATAAAAACAATATATTTCTCATAAAAGTCTTGGGTGTTATAAACACTGTCTCCTACTCATCTGCCTTCCTAGCTCACAACCCTTCCATCCTCATCATCTCCTCTCATTTTCATCACTGTTAAAGCCTCATCCTCATCACTACCACTGGTTACTTACCACTTCCCCACTTCCATGCTTTCAGGTTAGGGAATCAATTATCACGTGTATCAATTTATTGTCGATTTGAATCAGCTACTTATTTTAATTCTGATACTGATTTCTATAATACCTTGTTGAATGTTTTTCTTGAAATCCAAGAGTCTCACCCACTAATTTAAATTCTTATTTCTTAAAACATGGAACCAGATTGTCTATTTGTCCAAACATAAAATACATGTGTTCATTTCTTATTTTCATTTTGTTATATATTTTTTCTTTTTTTTCTAATTTTCAAGATACCAGTACAAAATATTGAAGTTGGTGTTGCGGTTTGATTCTTATTATACCATTTACGATATTTCTATTATTTTATTATTGTTTAATTCTGAAATTTACATCATTACAAGTAACTAATTTTTTATTATGAACACAAGAAACTGCTGTATTTTTCTTTTGCATGAGTAACTATAGTATTTTACATAAGAAAAGCAACTAAAATTTTTTATTATTGTTTTCATACCTTAACCAACAAATCATTCATCCTCAAAATATTTTGGTTTTTTTAATAACAGTAGTGTTTAGATGGTCATACAACACATGAAAAGTATCTTATTTCTTTCTAGGTGTTATTATGACTTAAGAATTTTTATCATCAGTCTCTGATCATAAAACCCCTCATACTGTTGTGATGAAACTCCATCACACTGCACAGGTAGTTCAGAATATCTATAAGCCTATATAAATAATACCTTTTTGGGTTATAGTTCAACAACAACCTTTAATGTCAAGGACCCTTCTTATTATATTGATCAAACACTACCAGTCTATAGAAGGTTCTTTCCATGGGCATCCATCTATTATAAAATTCATTGACACTATAAACCATAGATATTATGAAACACACCAACACATTTTTATTTGATTCTAACCCTACACTATTTTTTTATTTTATTGTGAATCATTGCAACCAACCTTGATGTAGATACATTAATCCTTAAACTATTATCATTCTAACCTGAGTTGAAATCGGTATTATTTATCAATACAAGTATTCCAATAATGGAAACCTTAAAATAATGAATTATATAATGATATATCCTGACCTAAATTGTTATTATTCTAATCAAAGTCGAAATACATATTGAAGTAATTCATTCTTCCCTCTGACCATCACCTTTCTCAACTATTGTTTCCTCATACCATTCTATTGAGTTGTTGGAATCATGTTTCACTTTATAAGAAATTTTACATAAAAAGAGAACCTTTCCTGCTAATAGAAACACAACATCCCCTAAACAATTGCACACCAATGAAACAACAATGATACTTGCAATCCATTATGTCTGTATTATTCTTCTACATAGTTTGATGGGTTCAATTTCGGAAATTTTAGTAGATAGAAACATAAATTAGAAGATTTAACAGAAGAATAAGAAATATAATTGTTATAAGGATATAAAATATGATGCATTAAAACCATGGAATACTCAAATAGATGAATAATTACATTATAATACATAAAAAATACTTGCACTATGTAAATGTCAAATATTGCATGATATGTTTGGATTCTGTTATAGGCAATCCACTATATCTGGACAACCATTATCAATAGTTTCATATTTTTAATGTCTAATCATAATCTTTAATAATAATAACCACCATTTTCTTTTATAACCTAGAATTACTTTGATAATATGTGAAAATTTGATTCTTTTCACATCCACATAAATTCTGTTATAGGAATTCAATTATATATGGACATCCATTCTCATTATGATTCTTATGCGAGTCTTGATTGCATACATATTGTGTGGAGTGAGACTAACCCACCATTAGTTATTATTAATATTTTTAGGAAATATGTTATGTAATCAAGTCTTTTTAATTGATGTTGATGTGATGTTTTGAATTATCTTATGGTGTTTGTCATAGTGCAGTGATGGTGCCCTGAGTTCATTTGGCTTACCAGCTATTGGTCTATCTTGTGGGTTGGAACATAAAAAATGTTTCTCTAAAAGGAAGTTTTTTTTCACAAAAAGTATCTCAGTATGTATAAAAATGTAATAACCCCAGCTTCAATTAGATAATATGTAGCCAGGTGCAGAAACAATGATTTTGAATCAGTTGCACACTATTAATGTTTAATTAAAAACAAATCCTAGCTTTTAAATATTTTCATTTTTATGCATCCATCTTTCTGGATGGTTCTCCATGAACTCATGTAAAAAACTCACTTCCTCCATAACCATGTGCATCTAGCACTATGCCAACAGTGGATCCCATGTGGTCCAGCTATAAGACATGAAGATCATCTCAAAGGAGCCACAAATATTCTCTTAGAGGTATTTTATGATAACAACATTTCTTTTCAAACATCACTAATTGAGTTTGAGATTGTAACATATTGGAAATAGATTCCCAAATTTTTTTCCATTCATAGAAAATTTAATGGTGGTTTGACTTATTAATATAATAAGTGGACCAAATTGTAATTTAGTGGTAATTAGAAAATGAATATATAAAAATATTAGTCTATTGTGCGAACATATTTTCCAAATTTTAATCTAGAGGATTTAGAAATTATTGAAGAGTACTTTGTTTTAGTTAATGAAGGTTTAATTTTTTTTCTTTTTTTTAAAACCATATAAATATATGTTTTAAGTAGATTCATCCATAAATTTTGTAGTCAAATAAAATTTTATTATATATTATCTTTTTTAATTCCCTAACCTACTCATTTTCCTAAATGTTATTATTTTTTTGATGCATGTAATAAAATTATTTAAAATTGTGACATTATGCAACAAATTTTATTATAAAATGTATTGCGATAATATTTTATATTGTTATAAGTGTAAATTCAGCATATATTTTATGTCATTACATTTATTATTTTTTTTAAACCCTTACATCCATGTGTGAGGAATGATTGTGGAATTATATTATCATGAATTTTATATTATAAATTTATTAACCATAGAAAATACTTATGATCTTTAAATTTTTTCATTTGTGGTCTTTGTTTTGTTGTTCATACTGAGCATCTTGTAGAATATATTGATTCTAGTGTTGTCTTTTGATTATTAATTGACATTTTATGGGAATTATAGTATTATCTTCTAGTTTAATTCTATAATTTAATTGAGCCCAAGTTCTATAATCTTGAGAAATTGAAAACTATGTATAACAATTATCATTTATGATAAGTATTTATGATGTTCATATACATATAAAACTAATTATTTATGATAATTATTTATTGTTTCTAAATTATATTACATGTGGATAATGGGTTTTTATATGATTATCACATGTATGTTATGAAATTTGATTGAAAATAGAATTAAACCATTACATGTTTCTTTATGTTATTATTAGAAAATAAAAAATAGACATTTAAAATGATCAATTTAGTGTAAGCTAGTGGGAGAGGGTGAAGAGGATTGTATTATCAAAAAAAATTATTACACAAGGATATTAGTCCTTTTGATGAATCTGGTATTGGTGTGTAATATGACTTTAAATTGATCAGTTATTGATATGAATGTATATATAATGTATTGAAAGTAGTTACCTTTTGCTGGTATTCTGTACCATTTTATTCACCTAAATCCATTATTCTCAGGCTCTATTATGTTGTATGCGAACTAATATTTGGGTTCCCTTGTTTTGATATATTTTCTTACTCTGTATTACCCCTTTTAGCACCTACCATGAGTGAGGATATGGTTGTTTGTCTTTCCCTTCTAGTTTTGAATGGGTTCCGAGTACGCTAATCCTGAAGATCGAATTTCTTATTCTATGTTTGATTGATTTGTGTGAAATTGATGACTTCTCTATTATTGCAGCTATAGAGCACTACTTCCAGGCATGTTGGACTACAGGACCCTCCCCTTTCTTCGAATCAATTTGGA